>CM036316.1:8572692-9172692 GCA_020567845.1 Rhododendron henanense subsp. lingbaoense | reverse complement strand
TCTCCGGCCGACGTCCCGCGCCAATTCGAGAAGTACACGTCGCTCACTTGTACTGCTTTTGCCTGCACCAATGTTAAAATTCGAACCCTGATCTCAATCGTGTAAAAAGTAAATCCACGAGATAACCAAGCTCAACAACTCACTCATTACTCATATTCTAGTTTAGAAAGTATTAGTATTAAACTGATATGGGACAAGAGGTTAACACTCGTCACAGATCGATGACCTCAACACAACTCACGCATCAAGAGGTAAAAAACGTATTCAAATTAACATATGAACTACTACAATAAAACGGAGTGTATACTTTTGTTCCAAAGAAAAGGGGTTTGTGAGTTTCGCCCAACATGTTTAATAGCGCTACAATACATGTATATATTATATATCACGTTAAAAAATTCAACTCCTAAAGCAATTGGCATGAATGAAATGGTCGGCCAGAATCATAAACTAGTTGGACGCGTTATATAAACAATTTGGCCGGGGACAAACTCCCATGCAATTTCCTTTTAATTTGCCTTGACATTAGATCCAACCATTAGCATAAAAATGACAAAGCAAAATAAAACTTTGGATACCTTGTCCGGACAATTATGTTTGCCATTGCAATAATCTTGGTCAATGATGATAGGGTTTTTCACATTGTGGAGAGTAATGTTCTCATAATAGATGTGCCTAGCATAACCAGAACCTCCCTACAAAACAGAGTACAATGAAATCATAAGTATTTATTTTTGTTCTGACTAAATATTATTTAACGAAAAAGTCTACGCTCACCGCTCACCTTTTACCGCTCCTCCCACTATTCTCAATCTCACCGTCTAAAAGTGTTTTGGACGGTTAGGATTTCAAAAAAACTCTTCCAGGGAAGAGTTAATCTCACCGTCTAAAAGTTTCCTGGAAGAGTTTTTTAAAATCCGGACCATTGATTGCCGAGACGGACAGTGAGACGTTGAGCGGTGAATATCAAGCGGTAAAACAGAGCGGTGGAGTATAGTATATGGTAGTAACTAACTGGAGTTCAAATATTACCGGCCATGTCTTAACCCTTCCTCCATTCTTGGTTCCAGTGAAGCTACAACCTTGTACACGTACCCATTCTACTTGAGAATAAGATCCTTGTGCTCCTAGGCTCCCAACACTGCCAAGACAGAGAAAAAAAATTTGTCATTTTTTTCCCAAAAATTACAGAGAAAAAAAAAAGGCTGCTGATTTTGCCACTCTCTTTTTTGTTAATGCCACTCCCCTGCAAGTGTATTTTTGCACCAAAAATACACTTGCAGGGGAGTGGCATTAACAAAAAAGGGAGTGGCAAAATCATTTCCCAAAAAAAAAATTGTCATCAAAATGGTTATTTTATAAATAATTAACCAAAAGGAATTGTATTTAACATAATGTGTTGTGAAAAGTTTAATCAAAGAAGGGTAAATTGGGTTTTTTACCTTATACCATGGCCTGGTCCACATGAAACACCTGTAATATTGATATTGGAGGAGCCTGTATTGATAGCCACACAGTCGTCTCCTGTTTTTATTTTATTGGTATCAGGGGACAAAAGTTAGATAATTGGACAATAGAGCTAATTAATGAGAAGATGAAGAAAAGAAAGAAGTGTATTAAGGCTCCGTTAGTTTTAAAGTAAAAAAATGTTTTCCGATGTAAATGTTTTTCCATGTAAAATAATTTTTTTGCAAAAACAAAAGTTTCGTTTCTATTTTTCGGTGTTTGGTTGATAGTTGTAAAATGATGTGTATGTACATATACGTATGCACGTGGGTATTACATACAAAATTTTGCCGTATTTGATGAAAAAGCACAGGGTTAAGTCATAGGTGGATAAGATTGAGACTATGGGATTCAGAAAAGTAAGGTAATTATTTGTCGAGCAGCGAATCAAAGATTGGAAAATAACTAGAATTGTCACCATTGGATAGTAGCAGTGGCGAACCCAGAAATTCTATATACTGGGGGCACCTATATATTATTCACAATCGTAAAAAAAATTCTGTATGTATACCACTAAATTATCGCTCAATCATTGAATATTGATCACTCATTCTATTTTGCAACCGATTTTTGACAATCTTCATGGCACCATAAGATTAATGCCAAAGTCAAGAGAAAGTAAACTACAGAATACAGTAATTTAGTAATTTGATTTTCGTAATATTTTGTATTGGAAGGAAAATACAAAGAGATAGGACAAAAATGAAGAAATAAAGGAAAGAGGTAGAACAAAAATGGAAAAATAAAGGAAAGAGATAGAACAAAAATGAAGAAATAAAGGAAAGAGGTAGAACAAAAATAAAAACAAAAAGCAAGGAATGGAGTGCCTGGGATTCAAACCTAGGCGCTTGGAAACTTTCACCACGCATTTAGCCCCCACACCATGCTAGTGTTTAATACAAGAATACGAAACTTTTATGTATTTATATCAAAACATTTTTTATTATTATTATTTTTTAAAAGGCGTTGGGGCACGTGACCCCACGTGCCCCTAACGTGGATCTGCCCCGGGATAGTAGTACGAGATGAGAATGGGTTGGACCCGAACTCACCAGTTCCGATGCGAGAGTCACGGATGGAAACATGGGTGGACATAGAAATGTCGATTCCATCAGTGTTAGGGCTGTTTTCTGGTGCTGATATGCTGATACGAGATATGGTCACACCTTTGCAATCTGAAATGCTGATATGGTTTCTTGCGCTGTTTTTATGGCTCAGTCCGGTCAATTGAAGGTCATTACATTGGTGAAATCTTAGAGCCTGCGAAAATAATTGAGCACATAGCAAGTTACAACATTCTAATTTCTCAGCTACAGCTTACAATTCTAAGGACGGGTCAAAAAATTTGCATCAGTGGGGGCACATTTTCGTAAGTTTAACCCATACATTTATAATTCCTTGAAATAATACATTTCGTGCCGGTAAAATACTAACATATTGGTGAATATATATGTACCTTCATCTTATAATTAATAGAAATGAGTGTGTTTGCACAAAAAGATGGTGTCAAGATTTAGCACCATGAGAAATGATCAGAGAAATATCCGCATAAAGAAGATTTCGAGTAATTTTATTGAAATACTATCATAAATTAATTGGGTATAATCGAAATATGTGAGACTATTTTACAAAAGCGAGTAAGGAACATGGGGGCACGGGACTCCACGTGGATCCGTCCCTGCTGACAACTAATTCAATACCTAGGTTATATAAATTTAAGCATAAATATATTAAAGGGGGAAATGCATAAACTTAGTAAAAAATCTGTGTGCAGGCTATGCATCCCTTATATTTATGTTTTTAATTTTATGCACAGCTTCCTATTTTAGTTTCGAATTTTTTCCCCTCCAAAAAGAATTGATCATCTGAAATCGATGATTTTTTATAACTCTTATTGATTTAATTCCAAGGAAAATGCTAACCTCCGCCGATTAGCAGAGGATAACGTGTAGAAAATGTCTTGATATCCAGAAAAAAAAATTGTATTTATATCCATGAAATGCATGTGTATCGATATCCAAACTTGTTTGTTGTTACGTGCTTATTATCCTCCGCCTAATAGACGAATATTAGCAAGACCGTAATTTCAAAACCAAATATAAGAAGGAATTAAGCAAGATCTTACCGTTGGTCGATTACAACCTCGCTTTCCCTGTGGAAAAACACCATCAATTTCTTATTAGATTACTCATGCATTTTGGAAAAAAATAATAATTTAAAAATCAAAATAGCAAACTTATTAACTACGTGAATTTGTGCAAGAGAAAATCTAATTCATGGAGGAGCCGTGAATAAGGTTTACGGCGCTCAATCTCGACCATCCAAAAGTGTTTTGGACGGTCGAGATTGCGCGGAGCCATGAATCAGGAAAATAACGCACAGAGTAAGTGTCCAAGTCGTGGTTGGCTATATAACTTGCTCCCTTCCACCAGCATGATCCCTGACCGTCGATCTGTCCGTTCCCGTAGACGCTGAGACCGTTCACGCCGGAGAAGTAAAGCCATGTATTGCTTTGGCAATTTGACCATCCTTCTCTATTCCCTGGTGCCAATAGAGTCCCTGAGATCTGCTTACAAAAACAATTAATTCAGAAAAATGGGAGTAATGAATTATTGTTGGATTGCAGAGTGCCATTTACGTGATCCTAGCCATCCAAATGTGTTTCTAACGGTTTCGATTAAAAAAACTCCTCTAGTTAATAGTTACGGTATCTCCCGTTAATGTGAATCCAGAAAGGCTCCTGCATGGGGTCTTTTTCCCTTATTAAGTTCCCCCAATGAATTTTTTTATCTGGATATTAATTAACAGATGAAAATCATTTAATGGGAAATATGGGAGGATTTGAGATCCTTTTTTTTTTTTTTTTGAATTTTAAATTGTGGATTATAGATCTTTTTTTTTTATTCTAATGAGAATTTGTAAAATTGTTTGGATGATGTGTGCAAAATATGTTTTCCAAAATTAAAGGTTTTTGAGTAAAAGAGTAATGAAAATTTTAAAAAGCTCCTCCAGATATGATTTTTGAATTGTGCATTATCCTGTTTATTTATCGAAATGCATTTTGACATGATGCATTTTATAAGTGACTCTCAAACACCCAAAATGCATTTTACCAAACACCCTCGGTTTTATGTAATGAACAAAACACACACACACACACACACACTCTCTCTCTCTCTCTCTCTCTCTCTCATCCCTTCCCTTCGGAGACACCCACACTGATAGTACCTGTACTTGGATATGTGAAGATTTGCAAGGACCCATGAAAGCTAAAGGCTTCAAGAAGAATGTCTTGCCACCGGGTATTTTCAGGATAGGGCTTCCCCCACTAGCTCCGCAAGTTGCTTTCCATGCTTTAATGAAGGCCTAAAATTTTGTACACGATTGTGCAATTTTAAATAGAAAAGGTTAAACTCACTTAACTATGGAAGAAATATTCGTATGAATATTTTATGGAAGAGGGAAAATGAAAAAAGAAGAAGAAGAAGAAGAAGAAGATGGCTCGTGGCCTCCTAATTTGGTCATGAAAAGAATATAATTGCTCTAATGCCTCGCTATCATATTTGGATGAGATAGCCATTATTATCATGAAGTACTTGTCACAAAACTGCCACAAAACTAGTCAGAATAAGTTTATGGGCAATCAAAATTTCGCTAGAAGTGGTCCGACCAACATAGTTGGAATCATGGTTATTCATGCACTTACTATGGTTGGTTTTCGAGCACCTTTATCATGCATATGTTGGTTGAGGAAAGAATTGCACAAGTAGATACACATATATATACACGCGTAGGATATGATTAAAGAATTTTACTTGGGAGTCATCCGTACAACCATCTCCAGCGGCACCATAATGCATCACATCATATGTTACACAACTTTGATTATAACTTGCTAAGTTATACTCTATACCAAATGAAGCAATACAGATAATCAAAAATAAGCCGACTAGTGCCTGCACACAAGAAAAAAAAAAGGATTAAAACATTTAGACGAATAGGAAAAATGGAGAGAGAGAGAGGGATGGATCAGCATCTCACCATTCTATGCATTCGAAGCGACTAGGAAACAAAATGTGTAAATGATTTGATATGAATTAGTTCATTTGGAACCTTGGTTAAATCATCTATTTATATAGTACTTAGGATATATGGGCGGGGAAATTGTAACCAATTCATTTAATTCTTGAGACATCAACTGTAAGGTAACTGGTTGAATTCAAATTTATTGAATTATCTTTTATATTTCTAGAGTGGATTTCCAATGAGTAAGGCCAGAGAAAAGAATTTAATGCATGTTATATGCTACTCTGTGGCAAAATCAGTGAGAAGATATGTTTGTTGCAGTAATTACCTTGGATGTCAAATTCTCTAGGTATCCTAGGACTAGCCCAAGTAGATTGCCTACTGACATAGGAGTACTAAGGAAATCTATAGGTATCCTAGGACTAGTCCAAGTAGATTGCCTACTGACATACTAAGGAAATCTATAACCACAAATCAATACACACAATCAGTCAGAAAATATGCATGTGGAGCCCACACACATTGCACAGTGGAGTGCTTAATTGTGGGCCTCATATATTTATCTTGTTAGCATGTATATTTTTTTTTTTTTTTTGTGGTTGTAGCAAAGTTATACTTTTACGGCTTGTTCGTTAGCGGGATATATTTTGAAGTGGAGAATGTAGATATAATAAGAGGGGGATAAAGAGGAGGATATGGTTGGAGGGGTATTGTTTTAGAGGGAGGGTTTACGAGTTACTTGGTTTGTTTAGTTTTTTAAGAAGGCGGAAATGGGTGAGTAGATAATTTAAGAGGGTGTCAAATGCCCATTTTACCCTTTCGGTCCACTACAGAAAGTCAATATGTAATTCTTAAACAAAATCCTTTCTCAAGACCAATTCTCAGACAAAATCAAAATGACAGAAAATCAAACAAAATCCATGCATGAAATCACAGAAATCCAAATCACAATCCATCCTGAAATTCCATCCTCACAATCCATTCACAAATCACAGAAGTTTGACTGGCCATCCTCACAATCCATTGGGCTTGTAGTCCAATATATGCCTACTGACATACTAAGGAAATTTATAACCACAAATCAATACACACAATCACTCAGAAGACATGTATGTGGAGTCCACACGCATTGCACACTGGAGTGCTTAATTGTGGGCCTCATATATTTATCTTGTTAGCATGTGTATTTTTTTGTGGTTGTAGCAAAGTTCTACTTTTACAGCTCATTCGTTGGCGGGATATATTTTGAAGCGGAGAATGTAGATATAATAAGAGCCTAAGAGGGGGATAAAGAGGAGGATATGGTTGGAGGGGTATTGTGTTAGAAGGAGGGTTTAAGAGTATCCACAATACTATAATCAAAAGTAAAAGGTTTTTAAAGTTAATAATATTGGTGTAAAATATAGCTCACAATTAGGGGTGTAAATGAGCCGAGCCGAACCGAATATTGGCATGCATGTTTGAGCTCGGCTTGATCAGAATTCGTTTGGCTCGAGTTCGAATCGAGCCGGAAAATCTCGGCTCGAGCTCGGCTCGTAAGTATTCGGTCTGGAATAAACGGGCCGGCTCGGCTCGAATTTGCCAACTTTTCAGCCTTAATATTGAAAAATTGGCTAAACGAGCCGAGTCGAACCGAATATTGGCATGTTCGAGCCGAGCTGAGCCGAACCTATATATTTCGAGCCGAGACAAACCTGTTCGAGCCGAGCCCTGCTAGGTTCAAGCTCGGCTCGTTTATCAAACGAGCCGCAAAATCGAGCTCGAGCTCGCTCATTTATCCTTCGAACCGAGCCCTTACCAAGCCGAACTCACGAGATGCTCAGCTCATTTACAGCCCTATTCACAATGCTATAATCAAACTTAACAACCTCCTTAGAAATAATCAAATTTTGGGCTTTGAATAACCAAAACTAGCAACCTTTTGACAATAACCAAATTTAATAGACCCTACATATTATCAATCAAATACACTAATCATTATACAAAAAATGTTCTATCTCTCCTCTTTTCCTCTCTCTCTTTCTTTTTGAACAATATTTTCGAAAAAATTTATTCTACTAAAAAATTGCTTTTATTTTTAGAAAACAGTTCTTTTAAAATAGTTTTTTATTAGTTTCAAAACTATTTTTAGAAAAATTATTTTCTATTTCTAGTAAATAGTTTTTATTAGTTTCAAAACTATTTTTAGAAAAATTATTTTCTACTGTTCACAGTTTTTAATTTTTTTATTTGTAGTTTGAAAATATGATGTGATAAGTTTTGGTTATCTAATTTTGATTATGCCATTGTAGACATATACATTGCGTACTTTAACAAAAATCTTTTAAATGAATAATTAAAAGCTGATGTGACAACTTTTGGTTATGAATTTTTTATTATAGCATTATTGATACCCTATGAGTTACTTGGTTTGTTTAATTTTTTAAGAAGGCAGAAATGGGTGAGTAGATAATTAAGAGGGTGTCAAATGCCCATTTTACCCTTTCGTTCCACTACAGAAAGTCAATATGTAATTCTCAAACAAAATCCTTTCTCAAGACCAATTCTCAGACAAAATCAAAATGACAGAAAATTAAACAAAATCCACGCATGAAATCACAGAAATCCAAATCACAATCCATCCTGAAATTCCATCCTCACAATCCATTCACAAATCATAGAAGTTTGACTGGCCCTCCTCACAATCCATTGGGTTTGTAGTTCAATGGCATTTCCTTACCTCTTTCACATGGAAGGTAAGGGTTCGATTCTCGCCAGGAGAGCGAGTGTTTGGTGTGGTGGTTGATGCCTTTTGGGCTTGCCTTACCCTTATGTCGCTTAGCGGTGCCCCTTCCCCATCCCCTTAGAAGTAGGCATATCTATATATCGAGTGAAAAAAAAGGGCAGAAACTAAGAAAAGTAGTGGGAGAGAGAGAGATGGGCAAGATCGCAGGGGTGATTTAGTAAAGTGGGCACCTGGATAATCCTCCTCCAAGGACGGAACCAGAATTTTACCCTAGCAGTGGCGAAATGTATACTAAAAAAATCTAGTGGTGGCGAGACTATATAAGTTGGGCATAATTTTTTTTTTTACATATAATAATTACATTTTCTAAAATTCTTGCCGTGGCGGTCGCCGCCACTAGACCCCCTCTGATCCCATCCTACCAAGGGGATATGTACATATATGCATGCCATAATTTATCCTGGTTCAACAGTGAAAATAAACACGGGATATGGCACCCCAGATATATATATATGTCCGGGTTCCTCCCTATATCCTCCTTTATCCATCTGCCAAACAAGCTACTAAGGTGTTGTTTTCATTAGCTTTTTGTGTTGGATTTTTAGGTTTTTTTCTTATTTTGGTCTAATTCTAAATTTTTTCACGTTTGATAGTTTTACATTAAATTTTTGTGATTTATTGATGCATCTCGACGAGACGAATCGAAAAAGTAAGAATCTAAAAAAGTAGATCAATAATCCACAAAAATTTGGCGCAAAACTGACAAACGCGAAAAGAAACTCGAATAAGAACAAGATAAGAAAAAAAACCCAAAAAACTAAGACGAACAGGAGCTTATACACTAGAATCTTTGCCTAATAAAATAAGGATACTCTCGCATGATGATTTGTCATGTGACGCAAAATGAGAAATGAGATCCCCATTGACTATTTGATCTTTTTATTTTATAGATTTTGAGGTGTTTATAAAAAATGGTAAGAAAGGAGTCTGTGTTCACTCAGTTTTTTCTGAATAAGACGCATTTATCACATAAAAAATGGAAGGTCAAACTCTCTCAGTCATCCTTCCTCTGTGCATTCATTTATGAATCAACCAAGCATTTATCAATTCCAATCAATTGGAGTTTTTTCACGGATGCGCGACAAAGACGATGAATCCTAAATAAATGACACGGATCATCAAATAAAATCGTAATAAATTTCACATTTTGCATCCCATGAGGAACCATGATCTTCACATGAAAGGATAATCCACTTCAATAATCATTTTGTGAAGTTTGTCTTTAGGAATAATTGGCCTCCCTGCCTTACCTCTCCAAAATTTTGAAGAAAAACCCATAAATGCACAAAGTTGGCTTGAATTTGAAATTGTTTAATTTACACAATACTTCAGGGCTTGTTCGGTTGGGTTTTTAGGATTTGGACTTTAAATTATTACCCTACTCCAAAATTCACTCATTACCCATATCTCCAATCATTATTTTCTTTTTTATCTCTATTTCTCTCTAATCATTACCCCTATCTCCCTATCCTAATCATTACAAATTCAAATCCAAAATCCAAATTCAAAAACCCAAAAACGAACAAACCGTAAGTGTATGCGACCCAAACAACCATTTTCACAAGAGGTGAGTCCCACCATAGGACACCTAACAATTCATCGACTGCAAGAAATGCAATTTCCTTGGTCTTTTTAGGTGCTCTGGAAATTCTCAAGAAATGCAATCTCAAATGCACATAATTGTGCAGACAATACAATCTTTTGAACATTCATCCATTTATTGAACAGCCAAAATGCTAATAGTAATAGTTATATGATTTTCTAAAGGCTGTGAATGAATTCACTCATTTGCTTCTGGAGCAGCCTACTTGCCTCAGACTCAGGATCATACACATGATAAATATGTGGTTCTCCCTCTGCTTCAACCAGCTCCACTCCTTTCACCCCTTTTCCCTGCAAGAACTCTGCATACATAACCCCCCTTCCCTTCAAGAAATCCACCCCTGCCACGAAAACCGCCACCGGCGGAAATTGCCCCCACTCCTCCGCCTCTAGTGGCGCCGTCTCGAAATTGCACCCGTAAAAGTCCCGATTCAACCCCTCGGGCAGACTCAGCCCCCAAAACATGTCGTTCATTGCCACGTCCCCTGCCGCCCCCTCTGCCATCTCTCTATTGGTCCTCCTTTCGCTTCCGAAGAAGGGGTGTATAAGCAACAACCCTTTGACTTCCAAATGGCAATCCGAGAAAGCCTGGCCTAGGTTTTGTCGGATTGCGGTGACAGCTACCTGGTGGGCGATGTTTTCACCAGCGCTCTCACCCGCGAGAAAAATCCGCGACAGGTTGGCTCGCTCGAGCCAGGAGTCACGGTTTTTCTCTTTGACTAGCCACTCAATCGCGGTGTAACAATCTTCGTAAGCGATAGGAAGCCTGTTTTCAGGGGCAAGACGGTAATCTACAGACAGCACAATTGATTGAGAGGTGACAGAGAGACTTCCTAGGAAAACGTGGTAGCCAAGCCATGTGGTGGAGCCAATGCAGAAACCACCCCCATGGAAATAGACAATGACTGGAAGAAGCTTATTAGATGGTGATGATGATGGAGTTGCGGATCTTTCGTCGGGGAGGAAGATTCGGGCGGTGATGGATTTTGATGGGTCAATGATCACATCCTTGGATTTGTATCCATTGGATGATTCAGAAGAGGCATTGGCTATGGCCGGGGCGAAACGGTTAACGGATCCGTCGGAAAAGACCTGGAGAAAGCCAGGGGCCTCTGCAACTATGGACATTCTTTTCTTGCCTTTGGAATGGGGAGAGAAATGGCCTAGTGTTTTCAGGACATGAAATGGCAGTGAATGCTGCCCGGTTAAATACTACAAGTTTGTAGGGGTGTGGGAAAAGAGGGTTTGGTGGGGAAAATGTGAAAGAATTGGAATGGATGGTGGTTTAATCATGTAAAGGGAGTTGGGATTTGAAACCATATTTTACAGTTTCAGAATTGGAACGAAATCACTCCTTGCATTCAGAACCAAATGTCATGATTTACTTACTTTCTTTCTTTTTTTTCAAAATGAAGAAGATTAAATTATAAAATTCCATCAAAAGAATACATCATACTAGACGGTTATCTTTCTCAAGAAGAGAAAATAATCAATCGGAAAGCCTAGCTTTTCAAGTTCGCGTACCAGAGCCTCGCAATCCATCTTTCGCCAAAGAATCAGCCACTCCATTAGCCGATCATGATTTACTTGAATATGTGGCCCCTCGTGTGCTTTCATTTTGACATTTGAAAAGGACAATTTGGAAAATATGACTAAAATGAAGTCAAAAGTATATTTTGCTCATATGATAGTAATAGCTAGAGTGCCCCATTAAAAAAAGAGGGGCAATACCTGGAGAGGCAGTCATCATAATTTTGAAAGTATTAATTAAACTCGGATTATATAAGATGTTAACACTCTTATATGTGACCGCAACTCACACGCGCGTGAAGAGGTAAACAATGAATTCAAATGGACTACAATAAAACGAAGTGCATATACTTTTGTTCCAAATAAAAGGGATTAGGCCCTATTTGACTAACTAAAATAAGTACATTGGTAATTATTTTTTGAATTAAAAGTGATGTATTGTGAGAGAATGACCTGTCTAGTAAAGCGGAAGTACTTAAAAAATTAGAACCTTAACTTAACGGAACGGAGCCTAAGTGAGTTTTGCCCAAAATGTTAAAGCTTAGATGTGTGTGTATATATATATATCGCGTTAAATTAGAGGTGGCAATTTGACCCAGTTTTACGGACCCGCCAAAACCCATTCATTTATAGTCAGTCCAAACAAACCCATATCCAAAAATGGTTTCTAATTGCGTTAAATTAATAAATCTGTTGATGTATGAATTTAGATGTGTTGATAATAGGTCAAACTTAGGGGTTGTTTGGCCTAATAAGTCAAATTACTTTTTTTTTGTCATTATTCAATTTTTTTTTTGTATTTCTTAATTTTTTATCAGTTTTTTGAGAATTAATGCTTCATTATGACACGTAAAGAATCTAAAAATTAAAAAATTAAGATCGAAATCCAATTTTTTTAATAAAGACAAAAATAAGCCAATAAGTCATTTTTTCGTCTTTAGTAAAAAAAAAAATTGGATTCCAATCGTAATTTTTTACTTTTTCAGACTTATCTCGTCATGATGAAACAATAATTCACAAAATAGTCACACGAAAAATCAACAAATGCGGAAAAAAATTTAAATAAAAACAAACAACTCCTAAATAACCCCACCCTTCCATTCTGTTAGCCGGTAATTTTCCCAGTCGCTTCCCGTCTCTCTCGATCAACTTTCGCTCTCCCTCCCTCCCTCCCTCTCTCGACTCTCTCTCTCGCTCGATTTCTCATCTCAATCTCCTGTCAAAACCGTAGCTATCGATTAGAAGAGAGATTGCTTGATGGCTGTGAAATCACCAGTTTTGCAATTGGGACGAGATCGTTGATAGCAACTTCAAAATTTTCGGTATGGAAATAGGAATATATTTTTATTTGAGAAGTTTGTTTTTATGATTTTTTTTTCTTACTTTGCGATCATGTTTATGAAGCTGAAATGCATTTGAAATTAGTTTGTTTACAAATATCAGATTCTGGGTTTTGTAAATTCTGTAGTTTCACAAGTTGAGGAGTTGGTTTCTTGACAAATCAAGTGTTTGAGGAACTCTGTGAATTGCCAAAACTTGACGGGATTTTCCCGGAAAATCTGTTGTTTGATAAGAACATATCAGTGACATTGCCAAGGTTTCCAACTGTTGCGGGCAGTTTTCCGGTCAGCATACTGTTTTTGAAAATCAGCCTCGACCCATATTCGACCCACCCAAATTCGAGGAAAACAGGTCGGGTTTCTACGGGTATGACTTGACTCATATTCAACCCACCCAAATTCGACCCGCCTTCTATTGACCCATTTTCTACCCGCCCAGACCCACTTGTTTTCCACCACTAAGATTGGCGAATATCTTTGGCTTGAGGTGGATGACAAAGAATAACTTTGTCTGAAGTATCCTTATTAATCCAAATTCTTGCACGCGCCTTTCACATAGCATTCCAAGGAAGATAAACTACACCTACCATTTGTGGACCACATGGCAGTGATACTATTATGGCAGTCTAAAGTGAGACGGCCATATGGGGTGGCACTTTGGAGGGGTCATAGTTGTCAAAGGCGCGCCTAGGCCTAAGGCGAGGCGAGGTGCACCCCCAGCGCCTTGTTGACCACCAGGCGAGGGCAAAGGTGACTTGAAAAAGGCAAGCAAAAAACGCAAAAAAGCGACAAGGCGAGAAAAGCGACTAGGCGAAAAAAAAAGCACTTCTTTCAAATTCCCAAAAAGCAAGCTTTTTTCAAAAATAGTGCACATAACATAATTATTTTTTCGCATAGGTGCGCCTTTCTTCAAAAAGCCGTGCGTCTCGCCTTGCGGCTCTCACCTCAGGCCCAACAGAACTTTGCACATTTCACCCTTGACAACTATGGGAGGGGTATTATGAATGGGTGGGATTCTTTCGTTTCTAATACTTATATGGTGGTTGGTGATGGGAGAAGGGTAAAGTTTTGGGAGCATGTGTGGTGTAGGGATGTGAAATTGCGGGAGGCTTTCCCCAGTATATATCTTTTGGCTTGTGATAGAGATGCATGTATTCTCAATTATCTCCATTTTCAGGATGGGGCTCCAGTTTGGGATATCCTTTTGCGTAGGGAAGTGTGTGATTGGGAGGAGGCGGCTTTGATTAATTTACTATCGAGAGTGTTTGGTATTCGAAGGATAGGAGAAGGGGATGACGAGATGCGTTAGAGTCTTAGCACTTATGTGTGCGCGCGCGGGGGTGGGGGGGGGGGGGGGGGGGGGGGGGGGTTTGGGTGGCGGATTGATTATTTGATCCGAAAGCGGAGAATTATTGTAAATTGGTGTTGTATGTGTAAAAGGGATGCGGAGACGGTTGATCACCTTCTTATTCATTGCCTGGTGGCGTGGGAGCTTTGGACATTGGTGCTTTCTTGGTTGGTATACAGTGGATCATGTCGAGAAATGTGATGGAACTCTTAATTGCTTGGAGAGGTGCTAGAGTGGGAAAGAAAAGGAAGCGAGTTAGGGCAGCTATTCCTCCTTGCTTGATGTGGTTTATTTGGCGTGAAAGAAATTTGAGTGGAAAAGCCTTTGTTTAGGTTCTAAATTTTTTTTTTTGGTGAATAGCTTGTATAGTTGGGACAAGAGAGATTGTAATCCTCCTCTTGACCAATTTTTAGATTGGTTTGAGCTTTTTTATTAAGGCGGCATTCTCTTAATGCCTTTTCTAATATGATTATTTACTTATCTCAAAAAAAAAATGAAAACTATTGTGTTAGTATAATCTTTTTGTATTCTGGGTCCATCTTTGATATCTTTTCCCGATATTTGAATGAATGCTCAAAGGAGGAGAGTAGCTTGCTATTGGCGTTTGGTGAATAGGTGACAATTGAGAAGAAACCTGGAGAAAAGAGAAAGGCAATGTGTTGTAAACTGTAGGTTTATAAAGAAACTACAATGTTTGGGGTTCTTTCTGTCCCTTCATTTGTTTCGCCTCGTGTATCCAAAACTTCAAGGTTTGTTGATCTCTTTCAATGTACCGTTATGATTAAGTCTGTTTGTTGAAAACCCTGATTCCCTTGTGTGGAATTGCAGATTGATTGCTAAGATGTCTGTGACCGGAATGAGAAACACAGGATTATCAATAGAATCCATATCTATAAAGCCTCCTTCTCACCCTACATACGATTTGAAAGGTGTCATCAAGCTTGCCCTTGCTGAAGATGCTGGGGATCGAGGTTGAATTCCTCTCTTGTCTTATCTGGTTCTCACGCAAGTTTGTTTAGACTTCTTAAACCTTTTGTGGATTTAATCATGTTTTGCGTCAGGTTGGTTAGAACCCACTACCTAAGGAGCTGTAGTGGCTTTGTTGTTTTGTTATGTTTTTATAATGCTTCATTGGGGCATATGTATTATCAATGTTCACTAACCAACATTTCAGTGTATTGTTCATCTTGTGGCTTCAAATGCAGGGGATGTGACTTGTATGGCCACGATTCCATCTGACATGGAAGTGGAAGCCCATTTCTTGGCAAAGGAGGATGGTGTCGTAGCTGGTATTGTACTGGCAGAGTCAGTATTTAGCGAGGTTGATCCTACCCTGAAGGTATTGAGGGCTGAATAAAAGGTTCCCTTACTTTAAGAATGTCTGGTTTGAATTCTTGGTAATTCTTGCTGTATGCATTGGTATCAGGTGGAGTGGTCAAGAAAAGATGGAGATTTTGTTCATAAAGGATTGCAATTCGGGAAAGTGCATGGTAAACAACGAAAATAACTACCAATTCAGAATTGGAGAACTTTCAAGATCATTTTGTATCTTGAGCTGTCTTTTTGTCTTCATTCTTCACAAAAACAGGACGGGCACACAGCATTGTCGTGGCGGAGAGGGTTGTGCTTAATTTTATGCAGAGGATGAGTGGAATAGCAACTTTAACCAAGGTTGCGCAACTGTAAAACTTTTTTCCTTCTTTCAAACTCCCTCGATGTAAAACAAAAAAACACCATGTCCCTCAACGAATAGCAAGGGTCAAGTACCGTTTTACTCCAAGTCACGTGATTATCTGCTCCAATTTGGACCATTATGTGTTGAAATAGATAATCAAACTGATGTAATTAGCTTTTGGGCTTTAAAGTAAATTAAAAGAATATTACTCTTCAAAAACAAGTTCCTCAATCTTTTAGTTGTTGTGTGAACACGACACATTGTTACTGTTACATTTTTTGTACTTTTGGTCATAGTAGATTTTCAAAACTTATCGGAAGGACTATAATAAGGAAGAACTCTCCGTTGTTGGAACCAAGTTTGAATTCTAAGATTATTGGTTCCTAACGGATTAAATGAAGTGCTATCCTAAAACATTATGATATAGCATGAAATTTCTGCAGCAGACTAAATTAACCAGAATCAGTTAACCACAGACAAACCATAATCATTTGCGGCTTTTGATGTCAAATACTTCTGTAGAATTCGATTTTAGTTGTTGATGTAAATTGTCCACTGAAGTCTTAGGTCTACCTATCCTAAACAAATGGCATTGTACATTCATTATGCAAAGTACCGATTTACATGATCATGTTCATTGCAGGAAATGGCTGATGCTGCACGCCCTGCATACATTTTAGAGACTAGGAAAACAGCTCCCGGTTTACGTCTGGTGGATAAGTGGGCGGTGTGAACTTATTTTGCTGATGCTTCTTGGATTTGCACCATATCTGTTCCCTTTTAATTTAACTGTTCTGTGATCTGCATTTATCTCTTAACAGGTACTGATAGGTGGAGGAAGGAATCACAGAATGGGTTTATTTGATATGGTGATGATAAAAGATAACCACATATCAATAGCTGGAGGTGTACAAAATTCTCTCAGATCTGTGGACATTTATTTAGAGGAAAACAATCTTCATATGGGGGTTGAGGTAGTTTTCTCACTTTTAAAGTTTTCCGCGGATGGGTTCCGCACTAATAAAGAGTACATCTAGAGGCAACATTATGTATGGTTGCGGAAATTTTGTATTTATTGCCAGGTTGAAACCCGGACACTTGATGAAGTTAATGAGGTGTTAGAGTATGCATCTCAAACAAAAACTTACTTGACTAGGATAATGCTGGATAATATGGTTGTCCCACAACCAGATGGGGATGTTGATGTGTCAATGCTTAAAGAGGCTGTAGATCTGATCAATGGCAGATTTGAGACCGAGGTACATCCAATCATTGGTTCACCTTTTATGTATCATTTGTTATACCAATTTCTTTAGTCATCGCAAGAATGTCATTCTATACCTGATGCCTGCACCTAGTAAGGCCTTTTTGGTGAATCAATGTGCATAAATTAATGATGATGCATAACTGCCGAATTCACATCTTGTAACTGCTGAAGTTCCCATGTTGTGCTACTTTCAGCTATGGGGCTCCTTTATCTACTTGATTTTCTGATCAATGAGTAGTTTCACAGAGTGTAGATGACACCAGGACTTTGGGTCATGGTTTCTCTAATTCCAGCTTTCTTCACATATTTTCCCTGTGCAGATTACATGCCTCCTGCTGTATGTAGGATATTGTTGTCATCAAATAGATTATAGCTCGTCTTGACGTGACCTGATCATGCAAATTTCATGCTTTACTTTGCTTTTTGGTATATCCGTATATGCATTTTTTTTGTTCTTTAACATATTCTTGCTATTCCGCACCATCATCATCAGAATTCTATAAGGCTTCTTGTAGAAGTCTTATGTGCCTTAATAGTAATACTACTCTCTTTATGGTTTCTAGGTGTCATGTCATCTGTTGAAAATGACTGGTTGCTTGATTTCACTATCATTCTTATACAAGAGAGTGAATCCTAGGTCTGTAGCCTTAATGTATGTCAGTTTCATGTTGACAGGCATCTGGAAATGTTACCCTTGAAACCGTACACAAGATTGGACAAACTGGCGTGACATACATTTCTAGGTAATTATGTACTCTTCATCGAGTTCAATGGAGTTTCCATTTGGGGTTTATACAAACAAATACTGGGGTAATGGTTCACATGGTTGATGGAGCTCCCAAATGCCATCTTCTGAGATGCATAACAGTTACGAAAGTTATGGTGGCGGAACCATAAATGTTTTTCTTGGTATTGTGTTATTCACAAGAGGTGGTCACATATGCAGTTCAGATTAACTGCTCTGGACTAAATTATGGTGAGATAAATTATGTTAATTTTGGTTGTGTCAATGCGTCAATGCGAAACAAAATTGCAGCACGTTGCTGTGAGAACGGAGAGAGACGTATTTCTTGAGTAAGTGGTATCTTTTTCTAGATATTGACATTAAGATCATGCATTGGCGCATTAAGATGTATGTTACAGCTCACACCCGCCAGGCCGGACCTATAATTTTTGGGGCCCTTGGTGAAACTATAAGATGGGGACCGTTAAACATTATAACCCATGCCTCAGCCCTTAAAGAACAATGGACGCAAATCCTACCATATAACGAATCAGAACTTTTAGACTAGGACACTTTGCGGTTTGACATAAGTTTTGTTAGCATTGTCTCATGCATTTTCACAAATTATTTTCGTTGATAGTGGTACTTAGTTGTTCGAAACATATTGGATGGACAATATTTGTTCACTCGTGCAAAACATGTGGTTATTACACTGTTTTATCACATATGAGAAAAAGATTCTAAATTTTGTTTCTCGAACTCGCAAAATTAATTTCTAAAAAAAAAACTTGCGCATTAAAGGTGCACCGTTTCATTGGAGGTCTTGCCATATCAGAAGAACAACATATTTGGGGCTTGGATCGCCATGTAAAATGTTAGCTGCAGGACTTGCGTAATTTTAGTTCCACATCGCGGAAATGTGAAAGGAAGAGGCATTTCCATCTTTGGGGGGGCCTATTTTTGGTCTACTGTTTTTGGGGCCCCTAATTAATGGCGTGGTTCGCCTATGCCTAGGACCCGGGCCTGCACAACTGAGCAGGAAGTAGTACATTAAGGTCAATTTTTTTTAAATAATGCATGATTAGAGGAGTTTGTGCCTCACAATTCAGTTTTCACCCTCCATAGCTTACACGGAATCAGGTCCAAATGTCTGGCATGGTGTGACCTTGTGAGTCTATGTGTCAAATTCATATACCTCTCATGCCAAGGACACGTGGACCTGCAAAATACTTTTTAATATTTCCTTAGTTAAATTGTGTTTCGAAGGTGTCTTAGGCCATTGCATGCCTTAAATAAGACTTTGCTACATAGCTCTTTCTAGGTGGATATCTGAGTAACAATGCCGATCACACAAGTCCCAACTAAATGAGAGTTTGATCCTGATCTTGGCATCTCTTAGGTAAGTTGTTGGATCTTCTTCTTTAGTTGTTATTAACTAAGAAAGAAACATCAAGCAAAATACTGTTGAGCAATTTTCTGATACCGGAGACGACTGTGAAGACATTTGACTTGGAAATGAAGATGCACAAGATTACTGATGGAGGTTTTTTGTATATCAAGTTTAAGTTTGTTATTTTGTTCTGGATCATAAGATTTGGAAACCGTCATAATATTATTTTAATGATCGAAATAAACAATTTAAACATTTGAAATGCCAAGAAAAAGTGCTTAGTTTCAAGTGACTTGGCTTTTCTGACTAGTTTGAAAGATATGCCCGATTCATTGGAGAATATTAGTTGGTGCACGAGGAAGGGTGGATTAATTGGGTCAATCTATAACCATCACCCTGATCGCCTTATATTTTGAATCATTAAACTTCTGCAAATCTGGAGCTTGTATGTGAATACTTGGATAATAGTGCTGCTGGACTCATCTACGAGACCATGACACCAGTTGCGAGACTGTAATGACTAAAATGCAATGACAATTTTCACAAGCTTCATCTTATTGCTCCCAATTGAGTATGGGTAGAATCAGTGATCTGGGTATATCTAGTTTCGGCTAGGTAAGGTAAGATTGGCAGTTTAGGATGCAAATTATTGTGTTTTACCTTACAGCAGGAAGGCCAAAAAACAAAACAATGGTACATCAGGAATCCTTTCAGTGTTTGGTTAAATGTTGGGATTTTGAACTTAAGTTATTTAAAACTTTTTATTTCCAACGCGACTTTCCATTTAGCTTTCATGGAAATATAGCTGCGTAAGTGCGTATCATTTTAAGAAATTGATAAGTCATTCATGTGTTGGTGTTTTGCAGTGGTGCACTGACGCATTCAGTGAAGGCACTCGACATTTCCCTGAAAATTGATACAGAGCTTGCACTTGAGGTTGGAAGGCGTACAAAACGAGCATGAGCCCCTTTCTTTTGTGCCCCTTCCTTTGCAAATAGGGTGGAGGAACGGAACAAAAGAGTGGAGCTGTTGAAAGGTAGGAAGTACCAGAGATTCCTAATGGAGGTACACCTTTTGAGATGCTATACAACCTGGTGAAGTGAAGGATCTTAGTATTCACAGGAAAAGAGTAGTATTTCCAAATAGAATTGTCTTCAATAATGCAGTTTGGAGATAAACACACAATGGTTTCGTTGTATTTTGTTACAAATGATGCGACTTCTTGCCATTTACTGAGTCTCAGTCTCTTAGTTAGATACGCACGCTCTTTCTTGTGTTTTTTCAAAAAAGTGAATCAATAAATTCTATAGCGCGGGATGAGTGACTAATCGGGAAGCACGGAACTTGAAATCCGAAGGAGCTGGGCTTTAACCAACTCGGGGATGGGGCTTGACTAAACTCAGTCTCAGGCAGATCCGCTAGAAAACCACACCAACACCTGTTTTTGGTTCAAGAACGACTAGAACTAATTCCTCTGTACTTCCTTTTCCACTACCACCTTCAGAACAAACTCTCGAAATCTTGAAACACATTTGTGAATCCAGCTAAAGAAATTCAAACAATCCACTGGTCTACCAATCATCGCTTAAACCGATCAAGGTAAGCATAAAAACTTGTAGTGCTTGACTACATGCTTGTAGATTTGTAAAATCATTCTCGATTACAGCTATTGGAGCTCCACCTTACTATGCATCTTGTCCTAACTTTATAGCATTCGTTTTTCGATAATGCTTGTGGTTTCTCTTTGCATAAACTATCCCAGCAGCTGTGATTTCTAGAAATCGAAATTTCAAACATCATGTTCATCCACTCACAAGAGCAAACTATCTTGCTTCACCTATCCTGGTAAAACACTTTATTAGTAACATGCATTTTGATGCCCATTAGTCTTCGATTCCTAACTTGACCCTTTGCCATTTTCAGAGCATACCTCAATACTTCAGAGCATTATGCGATCAACATAACCAAAGAGAATTTATACTGATTTAAAATCGTGGAGATGAACCGTTGAATACGCTAGCGGATTCTTCACAGGAGTCGGGTGGAAATCATTTGTTCATGCACACGAGCTATCAACCTACCATACATTAGTATGCAATCCTAATGTACATATAGAATTACATACCATGGTATTTCATGTGAACAACTGCAAACGTATCTACTCTTGGTATTGATATCATTATGTAAGGACCATGAACTTCTACCTAATGAATGCATGTATAAAAATTAATCACCTTTCATTTCATAACAAACGTCATCATATTCCAATCCACAAAACAACGACATCGCTTTGAAATTTTTTACTGAGCACGTGATACGTGCGGAGCACAAACCCCGACACTAGTTATAATAAAAGGTGGAGTGGGGTGGGTGTTGACTGGAAATGATATAGGGGGGCAGCTGCAGGAGTGAATCACGGGGAGGGGAGAAATAATTATCGCGGTCGCAGAAACATACCCGCGACGTTTGGTAGTCCAGTTTTTGGTTTCGAAAAAATATGAAAATATTAATATAGGCTAATAAAAATATTCAGAAACTAATTGCGGTCTCGATTTACGAAATTAAGATCTCGTTGATAAAAATAGATTTTTACGAATACGAATACACCCGATTCTATTTAATCGAACTAATTAGCTAGTTAATCAATCTAATCTAATCAAATAAAATTGATTATTATAAAATTGATTATTAAAAGAGAAAATAATTTTGAAAATAATATCACTAAATTTTATTTAATAAAATTTTTGGGATATTACAACCTATCCCTTTAACAAAATTTCGCCCTCGAAATTTCAAGTGGCGGTTGAAAATTCAAAACTTTTTTTTTCCTTTATCTCTAACTCTCCTTTATCTCTAATCTGTTTGGAACCTGAAGAAAATAAAGGAAATGAAAAGAAAATAAAGTGGGAGGAAAATAGGAAGGAAAATTCACTATTCACAAAACTTAAAATTGTTATTTTCTTCTCTCTTTCTCTTCCCACCAAACAATAGAAGAGAAATTTTTTTAATTTTCCTTTTTTTCCTTTCATTTCCTTAGGTTACAAACAGAGCCTAACTCTCGTCCCTCATCAGTCCTCACTCATCTCACCCCTCCCTCTCCTTCTCAGCTCCTCTATTCCCCACCCGTGGGAAGGTAAACTCTTCTCTCTCTCTCTCTCTCTCTCTCTCCAGTGACTGTTGGATTCGTGATTGTTGGATTCGTGAGAGAGACAGTCACGTTGGATTCGTGACTGTTGGATTCAAAAAACCGACCCCGATTCGTTGTGTGCGTGACTGTTGGATTCGTTGCAGATAAAAAAAAAAAAAAACGCAGTGATGTTGAATCTGGTTGGAATTCCGTAGTCCATTAAGATTCATGTTTGGTTGCCTAGAAAACTGACTAGTAAGTCCCTTTTTTTTTTTCTCAGCAACCAAACGGAGTTGTTCTTGATCGAAGTTAAAAAGAAAAAATCTGATCCCGATTTTTGAATTCTCAATTTGGCCAGGACGCCTATGTGGTTGGCCAAGACGCCTCCCAGGTGTCCCCACACGAGTAGTGCCCATTCAGGTATTTTCTCGAACACTTTGCACTCAATACTAAACAGTAAACACCTCAGCCACTGCATATTCAATCATGTTTGGATCTTTCAGAAGAAGATTTACTCTAACCTCCTTCTCCCTCAACCTTCGCCACCATCTCAATTCACAACATCTTAACCCTACCCATTTTCATTTTCCAAACCCTAACTTAAACCCTTCTTACACCCCACAAACCCTCACCATCCCCTTCAATCCCCCTAAATTCCCCATATTCTGCTCACCTTTTTCTGCCTCAATCACTCGAAACAGCGAAAAAGACGAAAAAGAAGAAGAAGAAGAAGAAGATAATGACAATGAAAAAAACCCACATGGAAAATCAGGTTGTCTTTCCCCTGACATGTCAACCCTTTTGGGTATTTTGCTAGAAAAAGGGAATAGCAAACCTCAAGTTAGAATCCAGCTGGAGCAATGTGGTGTAATACCCTCATCGGATTTAGTTGTGGAGATTCTTTCTAGGGTTAGGAATGACTGGGAATCAGCATTCACTTTCTTCATGTGGGTCACAAAGCAGCCGAATTACGCACCTTCGTTGCGCGAATACCACTCCATGATATCGATTCTCGCGAAAGCGAGGAAATTCGACACTGCCTGGGCACTGATCAATGAAATGAGAGGGGAGAATGGGAAGGGGAAATCTCTAGTGACTCCTAAGACGCTGTCGATCTTGATTAGGCGGTATTGCGCGATACATGAGGTGGGCAAGGCTATAAACACTTTCTACGCGCATAAGCTGTTCAAATTCGAAGTGGGCATGGAGGAATTCCATGATTTTCTATCTGCTCTGTGTAGGTACAAGAATGTGAGAGATGCTGAGCATTTGCTTTTTTGCAATGAGAGTGTTTTCCCGCTTAATACTAAGAGCTTTAACATCATTCTGAATGGGTGGTGTAACATTGTTTGTAATCCACGCGAGGCGAAGAGAATCTGGAGGGAGATGAGTGAGAGAGGGGTGTCACGCGATGTTATATCGTACTCGAGTATGATTTCTTGTAGTTCGAAATTTAGTAAGCTAAATGAGGTTCTCAAGCTTTTTAAACAGATGAAGGAATTCAGTGTTTGTCCAGATAGGAAAGTTTACAATGCGGTCATTCACGCTCTTGCTAAAGGCAAGCTTGTGAAGGATGCGCGAAATCTGTTGAAAACAATGGAAGACGAGGGTATTGGTCCTAATGCTGTTACTTATAACTCATTGATCAAGCCTCTCTGTAGGGCTCACCAATTAGATGAAGTCCAAGAGGTTTTCCATGAAATGTTGCAGCGTGGCATGTCCCCTACAGTTCAAACTTACCATGCCTTCTTTCAGATTCTAAGATCGGGGGACGAAGTGTTTGAGCTATTGGAAAAGATGAATAAAGTGGACTGTTGTCCAAACAATGATACTTACACCATGTTGATTAGGAAGTTCTGTCGGTGGCGCCAACTCGACAATGTCTTCAAGTTGTGGGGTGAGATGAGCAAGAATGGTGGCCCAGACCGAAGCTCATATGTTGCGTTGATACATGGTCTCTTTTTGAATGGAAAGTTGGAGGAAGCACATAAGTATTACCAAGAGATGAAGGAAAAGCGGTTTTTGCCAGAACCAAAGCTAGAAGAGATGCTTCAGAGTTGGGTGCTGGGTTCAGGTAAACAAGTTGCAAACTTGCAGATTATAGATTGAGAAGGCAATCAAGTGGATCTAAGTGAAAATGGCAATGAAAGGAGGGTTGCTTTTTGGAGATTTGATAGGGAAAGAGATGACATTCGACAACCCGAAACTAGAAGTGCTGGATGAGAACATGGGTTCTCTTGGCGCACTAGCTCAACCCGTCACTAAAGCGTAACTGGTAACTCCGCGATTAATGACTTCAAGTGGTCCTCATGACTCCGTACAGGTGCATGACATTTTCTTTACTTGTCATGTTCACCATGGTACAATCATTATGTTTGTTTACCTTTTCACAACTGATGTATTCTATACTAAATCAAAGAAAATTTCTTGGAATCTTAAAGTTGATCCTATAGAGTTATTTATGGTTGCGATAGCTTATATTCGATTAATATGGTCTACGTTGGATAAGGAATTCTGTACCTAATGCTATAGAAGTCACAATGGATACCTTCATCTCCATTGAACATTGCATTAGTCCTCAAATAAAACTATAGCATGAAATCTGTCAGTTACATGTCTCCCTGCTTACATAATCGGAAAGTGTAGGATGGACACTAGCATCCTTGCATACATTTGCATTTTGTATCCATTCAACATAAAATGTGTACACATCAAATTTTCAGTGTAGCACTCCCCTAGTTTTTGCTTCCAAAAACGTCAAAGGGTACCGGTGGTTAAGCGTATTTTGGAAAGAGACATAGGATGGGGCAAACATTAATTGCAAGTGTTTGGGGGCATTTGTGGAAAATCAAAAGTAGAAAACACCTTTGTACATTTAAAAGAAGTAGTATAGATTATTGAACTCAGATGGTACAAGATGTTAACACTCTTATATGTGACCTCAACTCACGCGCGCGTGAAGAGGTAAACAATGAATTCAAATGGACTACAATAAAACGAAGTGCATTTTGTTCCAAATAAAAGGGTTTAGGCCCTATTTCACTAACTAAAATAAGAACTTATTTTTCAAATAAGTAATTATTTTTCGAATTAAAAGTGATGTATTATGAGAGAATGACTTATCTCATAAAGTGAGCTTATTTAAAAAATAAGAACCTTAGCGGAACGAAGCCTAAGTGAGTTTTGCCCAAAATGTTAAAGCTTAGCTGTGTGTGTATATATATATTGCGTTAAATTAGAGGTGGCAATTTGACCCAGTTTTATGGACCCGCCAAAACCCATTCATTTATAATCAGTCCTAACAAACCCATATCCAAAAATGGTTTCTAATTGCGTCAACTTAATAAATCCGTTGATGTATGAGTTTAGACGCGTTGATAATGGGTCAAACTTAGGGGTTGTTTGGCCTAATAAGTCAAATTGCTTCTTTTTTTTCTGTCATTATTCAATTTTTTTTTGCATTTCTTAGTTTTTTATCAATTTTTTGAGGATTAATACTTCGTTATGACATGAAAAATCTAAAAGGTAAAAAATTACGATCGAAATCTAATTTTTTTAATAAAGACAAAAATAAGCCAGTAAGTCATTTTTCGTCTTTAGTAAAAAAATTGGGTTCCAATCGTAATTTATTACTTTTTAGATTTTTTTCGTCATGATGAAACAATAATTCACAAAAATATTCACACGAAAAATCAACAAATGCGGAAAAAAATTTAAATAAAAACAAACAACTCCTAAATAACCCCACCATTCCATTCTTTTAGCCGGTAATTTTCCCAGTCGCTTCCCGTCTCTCTCGATCAACTTTCGCTCTCCCCCCCTCTCTCGACTCTCTCTCTCTCTCGCTCGACTTCTCATCTCAATCTCCTGTCAAAACCGTAGCTATCGATTAGAAGAGAGATTGCTTGATGGCTGTGAAATCACCAGTTTTGCAATTGGGACGAGATCGTTGATAGCAACTTCAAAATTTTTGGTATGGAATTAGGAATATATTTTTATTTGAGAAGTTTGTTTTTATGATTTTTTTTTTCTTACTTTGCGATCATGTTTATGAAGCTGAAATGCATTTGAAATTAGTTTGTTTACAATTATCAGATTCTGGGTTTTGTAAATTCTGTAGTTTCACAAGTTGAGGAGTTGGTTTCTTGACAAATCAAGTGTTGGAGGAACTCTGTGAATTGCCAAAACTTGACGGGATTTTCCCGGAAAATCTGTTGTTTGATAAGAACATATCAGTGACATTGCAAAGGTTTCCAACGGTTGCGGGAAGTTTTCCGGTCAGCATACTGTTTTTGAAAATCAGCCTTGACCCATGTGTGGCCCGTGATCTTCGATCTGAGTCTTTCCTCCGTTGGTTCAAGAATCGCCTAGCCTCTCAACCTAGCCTGCACAATGAACCCACGACTAAGACCTGGCCGGGGTTTGCCCGGCAAGGCCCTCCGGCGAGAGGATAAGTATATGCAAAGAGAAAAGATGAGAGACTAGTGTTGTCTGTAGAAGCATGTACCTCTTAGGGTTGCCCTCACTTGATATTTATAGAACCTCCTTGACTTGCTCTCCAAGTACGGGCACGTGCCCTGCACGAGTGAGTGACGTCATTACACGTCACTGAATGGATCTGATAACCGTTTTGGTGTGAGCTGGCACCTTCCATGTGCGCTCATGATTATCCTTTAGCGTAACCGTTTCTGCACGTGGAGAGAGCACGTGACTCAGCAGGTGGCCGAGCCCAAGCTTGGCCGAGCCTAGCGACCGACACGCGAGAAGAACGAACCGACGAAGCCACCTTTCTGAGGGTGGCCGAGCGTAAGTTACTACCGCCTTCTGCCGAACGTAAGGTGAAAACGTCATCTGAGGACCGACGGGCCTTGGCTAAGAGCCGAGCCCAATCTCACGTTCAGCTACGGACTGACTTGACGAAACTATTAAGGCCAACTACGGACAGCTATGTTCAGCCCGCTACAACCCATATTCGACCCACCCAAATTCGAGGAAAACAGGTCGGGTTTCTATGGGTATGACTTGACTCATATTCAATCCACCCAAATTTGACCCGCCTTCTATTGACCCATTTTCTACCCGCCCAAACCGACTTGTTTGCCACCACTAAGATTGGCGAATATCTTTGGCTTGAGGTGGATGACAAAGAATAACATTGTCTGAAGTATCCTTATTAATCCAAATTCTTGCACGTGCCTTTCCCATAGCATTCCAAGGAAGATAAACGACACCTACCATTTGTGGACCACATGGCAGTGATACTATTATGGTAGTCTAAAGTGAGACGGCCATATGGGGTGGCACTTTGGAGGGGTTTGTCAAAGGCGCGCCTAGGCCCAAGGCAAGGCAAGGCGCACCCCCAGCGCCTTGTTGACCACCAGGCGAGGGCAGAGGTGACTTGAAAAAGGCGAGCAAAAAATGCAAAAAAGCAACAAGGCGAGAAAAACGACCAAGTGAAAAAAGAAGAAGCACTTCTTTCAAATCCCCAAAAAAGCGCACAAAAAGCCAGTTTTTTTCAAAAATAGTGCACATAACATAATTATTTTCAGAAATAATTATTTTTTCGCATAGCTACACCTTTCTTAAAAAAGCCTTGCGGCTCTTGCCTCAGGCCCAACAGAACTTTGCGCCTTTCGCCCTTGACAACTATGGGAGGGGTATTATTAATGGGTGGGATGCTTTCGTTTCTAATACTTATATGGTGGTTGGTGATGGGAGAAGGGTAAAGTTTTGGTAGCATGTGTGGTGTAGGGATGTGAAATTGCGGGAGGCTTTCCCCAGTATATATCTTTTGGCTTGTGACGGAGATTCATGTATTCTCGATTATCTCCATTTTCAGGATGGCGCTCCAGTTTGGGATATCCTTTTGCGTAGGGAAGTGTGTGATTGGGAGGAGGCGGCTTTGATTAATTTACTATCGAGAGTGTTTGGTATTCGAAGGATAGGAGAAGAGGATGACGAGATGCGTTAGAGTCTTAGCACTTGTGTGTGTGTGTGTGTGGGGTGTGGCGGATTGATTATTTGATCCGAAAGCGGAGAATCATTGTAAATTGGTGTTGTATGTGTAAAAGGGATGCGGAGACGGTTGATCACCTTCTTATTCATTGCCTGGTGGCGTGGGAGCTTTGGACATTGGTGCTTTCTTGGTTTGGTATACAGTGGATCATGTCGAGAAATGTGATGGAACTCTTAATTGCTTGGAGAGGTGCTAGAGTGAGAAAGAAAAGGAAGCGAGTTAGGGCAGCTATTCCTCCTTGCTTGATGTGGTTTATTTGGCGTGAAAGAAATTTGAGATGGTTTGAGGGGGTGGAAAAGCCTTTGTTTAGGTTATAATTTTTTTTTTTGGTGAATAGCTTGTATAGTTGGGACAAGAGAGATTGTAATCCTCCTCTTGACCAATTTTTAGATTGGTTTGAGCTTTTTCATTAAGGGTGGCATTCTCTTAATGCCTTTTCTAATATAATTATTTACTTATCAAAAAAATGAAAACTATTATGTTAGTGTAATCTTTTTGTATTCTGGGTCCATCTTTGATATCTTTTCCCGATATTTGAATAAATGCTCAAAGGAGGAGAGTAGCTTGCTGTTGGCCTTTGGTGAATAGGTGACAATTGAGAAGAAACCTGGAGAAAAGAGAAAGGCAATGTGTTGTAAACTGTAGGTTTCTAAAGAAACTACAATGTTTGGGGTTCTTTCTGTCCCTTCATTTGTTTCGCCTCGTGTATCCAAAACTTCAAGGTTTGTTGATCTCTTTCAATGTACCTTTATGATTAAGTCTGTTTGTTGAAAACCCTGATTCCCTTGTGTGGAATTGCAGATTGATTGCTAAGATGTCTGTGACCGGAATGAGAAACGCAGGATTATCAATAGAATCCATATCTATAAAGCCTCCTTCTCACCTTACATACGATTTGAAAGGTGTCATCAAGCTTGCCCTTGCTGAAGATGCTGGGGATCGGGGTTGAATTCCTATCTTGTCTTATCCGGTTCTCACGCAAATTTGTTTAGACTTCTTAAACCTTTTGTGGATTTAATCATGTTTTGCGTCAGGTTGGTTAGAACCCACTACCTAAGGAGCTGTAGTGGCTTTGTTGTTTTGTTATGTTTTTATAATGCTTCATTGGGGCATATGTATTATCAATGTTCACTAACCAACATTTCAGTGTATTGTTCATCTTGTGGCTTCAAATGCAGGGGATGTGACTTGTATGGCCACGATTCCATCTGACATGGAAGTGGAAGCCCATTTCTTGGCAAAGGACGATGGTGTCGTAGCTGGTATTGTACTGGCAGAGTCAGTATTTAGCGAGGTTGATCCTACCCTGAAGGTATTGAGGGCTGAATAAAAGGTTCCCATACTTTAAGAATGTCTGGTTTGAATTCTTGGTAATTCTTGCTGTATGCATTGGTATCAGGTGGAGTGGTCAAGAAAAGATGGAGATTTTGTTCATAAAGGATTGCAATTCGGGAAAGTGCATGGTAAACAACGAAAATAACTACCAATTCAGAATTGGAGAACTTTCAAGATCATTTTGTATCTTGAGCTGTCTTTTTGTCTTCATTCTTCACAAAAACAGGACGGGCACACAGCATTGTCGTGGCGGAGAGGGTTGTGCTTAATTTTATGCAGAGGATGAGTGGAATAGCAACTTTAACCAAGGTTGCGCAACTGTAAAACTTTGTTCCTTCTTTCAAACTCCCTCGATGTAAAATAAAAAAACACCATGTCCCTCAACGAATAGCAAGGGTCAAGTACCGTTTTACTCCAAGTCACGTGATTATCTGCTCCAATTTGGACCATTATGTGTTGAAATAGATAATCAAACTGATGTGATTAGCTTTTGGGCTTTAAAGTAAATTAAAAGAATATTACTCTTCAAAAACAAGTTCCTCAATCTTTTAGTTGTTGTGTGAACACGACACATTGTTACTGTTACATTTTTTGTACTTTTGGTCATAGTAGATTTTCAAAACTTATCGGAAGGACTATAATAAGGAAGAACTCTCCGTTGTTGGAACCAAGTTTGAATTCTAAGATTATTGGTTCCTAACGGATTAAATGAAGTGCTATCCTAAAACATTATGATATAGCATGAAATTTCTGCAGCAGACTAAATTAACCAGAATCAGTTAACCACAGACAAACCATAATCATTTGCGGCTTTTGATGTCAAATACTTCTGTAGAATTCGATTTTAGTTGTTGATGTAAATTGTCCACTGAAGTCTTAGGTCTACCTATCCTAAACAAATGGCATTGTACATTCATTATGCAAAGTACCGATTTACGTGATCATGTTCATTGCAGGAAATGGCTGATGCTGCACGCCCTGCATACATTTTAGAGACTAGGAAAACAACTCCCGGTTTACGTCTGGTGGATAAGTGGGCGGTGTGAACTTATTTTGCTGATGCTTCTTGGATTTGCACCATATCTGTTCCCTTTTAATTTAACTGTTCTGTGATCTGCATTTATCTCTTAACAGGTACTGATAGGTGGAGGAAGGAATCACAGAATGGGTTTATTTGATATGGTGATGATAAAAGATAACCACATATCAATAGCTGGAGGTGTACAAAATTCTCTCAGATCTGTGGACATTTATTTAGAGGAAAACAATCTTCATTGGGGGGTTGAGGTAGTTTTCTCACTTTTAAAGTTTTCCGCGGATGGGTTCCGCACTAATAAAGAGTACATCTAGAGGCAACATTATGTATGGTTGCAGAAATTTTGTATTTATTGCCAGGTTGAAACCCGGACACTTGATGAAGTTAATGAGGTGTTACAGTATGCATCTCAAACAAAAACTTACTTGACTAGGATAATGCTGGATAGTTTGGTTGTCCCACAACCAGATGGGGATGTTGATGTGTCAATGCTTAAAGAGGCTGTAGATCTGATCAATGGCAGATTTGAGACCGAGGTACATCCAATCATTGGTTCGCCTTTTATGTATCATTTGTTATACTAATTTCTTTAGTCATCACAAGAATGTCATTCTATACCTGATGCCTGCACCTAGTAAGGCCTTTTTGGTGAATCAATGTGCATAAATTAATGATGATGCATAACTGCCGAATTCACATCTTGTAACTGCTGAAGTTCCCATGTTGTGCTACTTTCAGCTATGGGGCTCCTTTATCTACTTGATTTTCTAATCTATGAGTAGTTTCACAGAGTGTAGATGACACAAGGACTTTGGGTCATGGTTTCTCTAATTCCAGCTTTCTCCACATATTTTCCCTGTGCAGATTACATGCCTCCTGCTGTATGTAGGATATTGTTGTCATCAAATAGATTATAGCTCGTCTTGACGTGACCTGATCATGCAAATTCCATGCTTTACTTTGCTTTTTGGTGTATCCGTATATGCATTTTTTTTGTTCTTAAACATATTCTTGCTATTCCGCACCATCATCATCAGAATTCTATAAGGCTTCTTGTAGAAGTCTTGTGTGCCTTAATAGTAATACTACTCTCTTTATGGTTTCTAGGTGTCATGTCATCTGTTGAAAATGACTGGTTGCTTGATTTCACTATCATTCTTATACAAGAGAGTGAATCCTAGGTCTGTAGCCTTAATGTATGTCGGTTTCATGTTGACAGGCATCTGGAAATGTTACCCTTGAAACCGTACACAAGATTGGACAAACTGGCGTGACATACATTTCTAGGTAATTATGTACTCTTCATCGAGTTCAATGAAGTTTCCATTTGGGGTTTATACAAACAAATACTGGGGTAATGGTTAACATGGTTGATGGAGCTCCCAAATGCCATCTTCTGAGATGCATAACAGGGACGAAAGTTATGGTGGCGGAACCATAAATGTTTTTCTTGGTATTGTGTTATTCACAAGAGGTGGTCACATATGCAGTTCAGATGGGGACCGTTAAACATTAAAACCCATGCCTCAGCCCTTAAAGAACAATGGACGCAAATCCTACCATATAACGAATCAGAACTTTTAGACTAGGACACTTTGCGGTTTGACATAAGTTTTGTTAGCATTGTCTCATGCATTTTCACAAATTATTTTCATTGATAGTGGTACTTAGTTGTTCGAAACATATTGGATGGACAATATTTGTTCACTCGTGCAATACATGTGGTTATTACACTGTTTTATCACACATGAGAAAAAGATTCTAAATTTTGTTTCTCGAACTCGCAAAATTAATTTCTAAAAAAAAACTTGCGCATTAAAGATGCACCGTTTCATTGGAGGTCTTGCCATATCAGAAGAACAACATATTTGGGGCTTGGATCCCCATGTAAAATGTTAGCTGCAGGACTTGCGTAATTTTAGCTGCAGGACTTGCGTAATTTTAGTTCCACATCGCGGAAATGTGAAAGGAAGAGGCATTTCCATCTTTGGGGGGGCCTATTTTTGGTCTACTGTTTTTGGGGCCCCTAATTAATGGCCTGGTTCGCCTATGCCTAGGACCCGGGCCTGCACACCCGAGCAGGAAGTAGTACATTAGGGTCAATTTTTTTAAAAATAATGCATGATTAGAGGAGTTTGTGCCTCACAATTCAGTTTTCACCCTCCATAGCTTACACGGAATCAGGTCCAAATGTCTGGCATGGGTGACCTTGTGAGTCTAAGTGTCAAATTCATATACCTCTCATGCCAAGGACACATGGACCTGCAAAATACTTTTTAATATTTCCTTAGTTAAATTGTGTTTCGAAGGTGTCCAAGTGTCTTAGGCCATTGCATGCCTTAAAGGAAGGCTCCCACATAACTTCCCCATGAAGACTCTGATGGTGACGGTTACCAAGTGCTCTGTTGCGCATACTCTTCGAGACGGAAATCGAGTTGCCGACGCCCTTGCCAAGATGGGTTATGAACAAGACGTAAAGCTCATCACCCTTGTGACCGCGCCAGATGAAGTTTTGGACATGCTCGCCGCCGATATGGCAGGAGTTGGCTTTCATGCGCAGGAATAACAATCTCGCCCGAACTGATGGTTGACCAAACGAACCAAACCGATTGAGGCTGTTTTTAACAGATTTTTAAACAGCACTTGTGATTTTGATTTTTAGTTTGCAAAAACCGGGGGGTTCGGTTTCGGTTTTATATGATAGCCCACCGAAATCGAACTATAACTGAACCACGATAAAATTATGTAAATACCCCAATTTAATAAATATAGATATAGCTAGATACAGATATCTTTGTGTTTGTGTTTGTGTTTGTGTTTGGAAGATGGATTCACTTTGTGTTTGTATTTTTTGCGCTAATTATTTACATTGTTCTTAATTTTAATTCCTGCCCCTTTCTTCTGAAAATGTTGACCAGTTTCGATGAAAAATCTAACCAAACCATACCAAAACGATAACCGCGATTTTGGTTATGGTTTAAATAAAAAGAAAGCTGCCTATTTTAGTTACGGTTTTGGTTTAAGTTACAAGTTCCAGTTTTGGTTTTGATCTCACCAATACCTGAACCAAACTGAATCGTTGTCATCCCCATCTAGAATCATGCGGGGCTCAAACCCGTAATTTCTGCCTTCTGTTGTTCCTTTCTGATGTACCCAAAAAAAGAAGATAGCAGAGATCAAAGCCATCTCTCTCTCTCTCTCTGGCCTTTTGCTACGCCTATCTCCCACTTACCCCTCATCGAGTTGGTCTTGGCCACCAGAAATATCCTCCTCGAGGCCATCGTCGGTGCCGCCAGACTGAGTTGATCCTCTTGGCCAAGGTTGATACTATTGAACAATACAAATTTGAAATTGAGGGTTCGAACAGTTAAGAAGAGAACTATATATATCCAGATCTATGTATGCATCTTTCTGTACGTAGCATTACTTTATCCTACATTTGTTTTGAATTGTGGAATCTATTATTATGTGGAACTCAAGGGAATGCCACAGATAAAGATGAAAGCACACACATGATCCGAACATCCAAATACCGATGTGTTCCAAATCATCTAATACATGCGAATTTCACATGGTCAAATCAAATAGTTCCAGGCACACTTGTGTTCGGAACTGTGTACGTCTAATCAAAACCGGCACTGATTTTCTTCGGGAAATGATCCGCCGCGGGAAGTCATTGGGCCCCTAATGGGAAATACACTTGGTTAAATCAGGGTGCCAATTGGGGTGGTGGCTGGCTCATGGCCATGGGGCTAAGGAGGAATCCAAGTGAAGCCATCCTCCTCCTTTGTCCCTCCTAACTCTGTATGGAAAATGATTTGGAAGTGCAGAATCCCTCCTGAAATCGTAAATTTTCGGTGGAACGCGTGTAACGTCCTTCTTGCGACTAAAGGCAAACCTTCATCGGAGAGTTAAGGCCGGCATTCCCAATACGTGTAGCGTTTGCAGTAAACATAGAGGAATCTGTTGAGCATTTGCTCTTCGGATGAGGATGGACTCATGCAGTTTGGTTTGGCAGTGATCTCAGCTTCTGTGTCAACCGGCCCCCAAAGGGTTAAATCCACACCCTGGAATGGACTGTGGACCTAAGTGCTGAGAATATCAAAGATCAATCAGAGTTGCTGGGAAGGGTGGCCTTTGTGGGTTGGTGTAGTTGGAAGGAAAGGAACAACTACACAATCTCTTCATTAATAGTACAAAATAATATAGATATTAATAATTTTTTGGGAAATCGTATTCCTCTGTCAATCTGACTTGAGCTATGCAGTCTGCTCACTCTATGAGATGGAAATTTACCTTCGCGGTTTCAAGTAATAGCCATCCGTCTCAAAATCCTCCCGATGCCTCTCCTTCTCCGCTTTAGATTCCAGCTGATCAATAGATGTCATTTGAAAATCAATTGTGATGCTTCTTTGATGAAGGGCATTTTGGTTCGTGACTGGAAAAGGAACCTGAATAGATGGTTTCGCCAAATTTTACTCTGCCGCCTCAGCTTTCCAAGCTGAGGCTCTGGCCATTCGGGATGATTGTGTTCTAGCGAAGACAAGGAACTTATCAAGCATCGAAATCCAAGGTGACAACAAACAGGCTATTCTTCTTAGTTCTTAGCATCTCGGAAAATGATCCACCGCGGGATTGTGGCCCCATCTTTTTCATCCTCTCTATTTAGGACGATCATCATCTCATCCACTTGTTTCGGGTTCAGTTTGGTTGTAAATGACAAATTCGGTTCGGGTTTGATTAAAAATCAAGATTAAACCTAACCATTGTCATTCCTAACTCCAGAGAAGCATCCTGTGGACTGTGAAGTTTAAGACCCGTGGATCCCAAGCTCGTGATGTAATAACATGGTGTTGACATGGGCAAATATGACATTGGACACAATAACAACAAATTACTAGCAAGAACTACCTAGATTTTTTATATTTTTTATTTTGGGTGTACTTCGGAAATTCAAGAACTAAAACTAGATAAGTCAACACAAGAAGGGGGCCAAAAAAGAAAAGAACAGAACACTTCCGGCGGCCAAAATATTTTGTTGCTACATAAAGTGCTGACCGAATTTGAGTCGATGGGCGACGAAATGATTAGTTGCCGAAAGTGCATTTTCTTGTAAGGAGAATGTCTACATATTTGCAAAAAGATCTGTGATGCGTTAATGTGCAATAGTCATGTTAGTTTTTAGGATAGTGCTATGGTGTCCCCGTTGGATTTGGGGACACCGTAATAATTGGCATGACTTGACCTTTAGAAGCATAACTAAAACCATTCAGTGGCATAATTGAGGTATAACAACTTTTCCAAATTTTCCCTGGTACTTAAAGAACCGGTAAAAAACAAAAAAAAACCCTCGCTCCCCCTATAACCATGGTTTAGCCACGGTTAAGGATTTTTATCCCCTACATCCCTACATCTATCATCCTCTCTACATCTTTTCCCCCATTTATTCCCTTTAACCAGGGAATTTGTTATACCCCGTTCATCTCCTCATCTCCCACGAACACAGAAAGAAAACCCTCGTTCCTCACCCTGTTCTCTTCCTCCGTCCCCTCCTCCCCTCATCCCGACCTTACATCCACCCCGTGGACGTCGCCGCCGCCCCCACCACCAACACGAACAGCGTCTGGGTCGCCATCCGACGACCCGGATCCGAAACCCAGAAAAAGATCCAAACCCAACTTGGACGAGAACAAGAAACCCAGGTTCGACGAGAACAAGGCCCAGATCTTCAGGCTCAAGCTCACCCACGCCCACGCCCACCTCCAATCCAATATTTGTTTTTGGGTAAAATCTTTTTCCCTTTTTTACTGCCCATATTTGTTGAAATCTGATATTTTTGTGTTCGATCTTCAATATTTGTGTTGTTGAAATCTGCTATTTTGGAATTGGAAGTGATTGTTGTTGAAATTTGCTATTTTCTTAACCTCGTAGTCTTTGAAATCATAACCCATTATACTTATACAGCCAACTAGAAGAGATGTTGAAACCAAGTGTCCACATTCAGTGAGGATCGGAAGTTAGGAAAAACTGATTTTGTTTCCATTATCGTGTGTGTACGATATGCAGTTGTGACTGATGCAATTTTATAGACAACCTGATAATCACTCTCTTTTAACCTAAAAATGTTTGCACGCACTGAATTTTATATAGCGTTCAACAACATAGTAAAGTTTTTGGTCTTTCTTACCTGTGCATATAAATCATCTAAGAAGCTAAAATACGAAAATAAGCATCTACATGGACTAAAACTTTAATTTTTTCTTTTAAACATCTCTCTATTGGGTTAGTTTTAGAGGGATGCACAATAATCTAATTTGGAGGAGAAAGAAGTTTTCATTTTGCAAAGTAGAAATTTACTGATTACTATCGACATTAAAGAGAGAAAATAGAGTAGGCTCAAGTTTTCTCCCTTTTCTCTCTGTAATCTTTATTTTGATGCGTTCGATTATTGTGTTATAACTTTTGAGATGTCTTCCTATTATTTCCGACCATTCTATCCATTTTCTTTATTTAGAATCTTCCTATAATCTTTATTTTTGGCACAACCAGTTGATATGATAGCCCATAAGTAATGTTTCAAACACAACGGAATGTGGGTGTGTTTGTTTGATCTGATTAATAGGGAAGGGATATATAATCTCATAAGACATGTAGTCCCATCAGACTAATAGTAATGGGATTAAGAAATACCGAGCGCCCCATGGCATTAAGTCTCATACTTTTTTGGATTATACTAGGGGCCGTTAGTTTAAGATGGACGATAAATATATTAGCACAACACTGGAATGTGATCCCCTTAGATATAGTCCAATCTGACACTCATATCCAGTTAAACAAGTGGCCCCTAAATGTGTTGTATTGAAAGACATGAAGAGGAAAATCATTTCAAAACAATCTCTGGCTTGGTAGATTTGGATTTACCTAGTTGTAACTTGAATGGTTGTCCTATAGTCTGGTTGTCTATCTATATTTGTAATAAGTTCATCCTGAGAGTCTTAAGCTTTCCTACATTTGCAGGTATAAGAAAAGGCGATGGGATCTCAAGCAACTTATTGGATCTGGTGGAATGCCATATCTGTAACTATTAGCCCCATATATAATTTCAATGAAATGCTGTTTGTTTTCATCCACAACCAACAGGAACAACTCTTGCTGACCTAAGAGATAATAACCAGATTTACAAGATTCTAAGATAATAATAGCGTTTGATCTCCACAAAATCTAGCAGCCGTTGTTGTGTATTTGCTGTCTATTGGCTATCTATTTTTGGATCATGTATTTTTGAGACTATAATGGTATTAGTGTTGTCTACTGATGCTGCTAGTGCTGTTTTGTGTCCGGTGATTACTCAAGAGTTTTTCTTTGGTGATTGCTCAAGAATTTGTCTTGAGATTGAAATTATGTTGCTGCTTTATACTGCAGATGTCAACGGAATGTTGTTGCTGCTGCTGTAAGTTAATTATACTGCTGTTACAGATGATGTGCTGTGTTGTGTTGAGGTCTGCTACCGGTGCTGCGTTGATCTCTAAAGTTTGTTGCAAAATTTAGATTACTGCTAATTTTTATGTGTGGGCTTAGATGATGATGATCGGATAAGCTAGGCAACTTTTTGTTCTGTTTCGTATGTATTTTGTTTTGGTTGGTTGGTCTCATGCCAACTACAACTAGTTCATTTTGGCTTTGATATTGAAGATGTATGATTTCATGTTCTTTTTTTGGGAATTTATTTACAAGTTCATGAGTGAGAGAAATGAACAGCTCGTAAAAGTCCATATTTCCATATGCTTATGACCAAAAAAATCCATGTACAGGACCTAATCGATTGTTGAACCAATGGTGTACCATTTGATATTCTCAGTCAACAAATTTTTAAGTTAATTGAGTGATTGATCTATTAAAGATGCTTCTCGCCCAAAAATACTCCTAGCAACATTTTTGAAAAAACATAACCACCATTTCCTTGTGCTTTTGCATTATTTTATTTTTCTCCGGAAAACAAAACATCTCATTCATTCATCCATACAAAACTTACAGCAATAGCATTACTGACCTTCCAATGTCATGAACAGAAGTTGAGTGATTCTTCCTACTGTTACCCAAAAAAAAAAAAGAGTGATTCTTCCTGCTGTTACCAAAAGAAATTTCTGGAATAGGGAAACTCTGTTTGGGACGTTTTGCCTTGTCTGGGAAAAAATTGGAAAAAGGTCTTATCAAGTTGCCAAACTTGACTAACAGAATTGGATCATTTAGAAATCACCACCATATGCATATACAAGAGCAGCCCTTAAGGCAATGAGGTTGACAATTCAGAATGAAAAAACCACCACGATTCTCAGCCAAGTACCACAATTGGATATAGAAATTGACCAGATTGTAAGTGACACTGTTATTCCTTGAGAGCAGTTGAAACGAACCGCTTATAATACAGAGAGATCCATTTGGATGGTATCCACAACCCCTAACCTCATGGGAAAGATGACAAATTTCAATACTCTGTAAGTCATAACAAATTTCTTTTTTTGGGTAAATCAGTCGCAACAAATTTCAATAGTATGTATGTAAACGCCTACTTTGGCAACATCATTCTTAAGCTTTATCAAGCCAAGAGAGGAGTTAACTCAGTACAATGGCGCTGATCTCTCTTCATAACTTCATGAAACTAAGTAAGGCTGGAACTTTCTCGCAACTCTCAACTGCTATGTCCTCTTTTTTATCCTGCTCGAATTTACTTTGCAGTCACTGCAAGGAATAAAATGGCAAGTTGGTATAGTAACAACCAAAACGAAATCCAAACATGACTATGAAAGTGCAATTGTCTTGGTCCAAAATATACCAGGAACATTGGATGCACGCAGGTGATTATTATGTCCAAAATATACCATAATCGATTGACCATATGGTTGGACCACTAAAAGCAAACAAAATGTATACACATATTCCATGAGTCCAAACAAGTTCAAGGAACATGCCAATAGGTTCTAATCCTCCAATCAAGGAAATAAAATCAATTCAGATTGAAACTATATGAGTTTCTAATAAGTCAAACTACTCAAAGGTGTCAACTATAAAAACCCTGAAGAACAATCAACTATAAAAAAAAAAACCTAAAGAACAATCAAGAGATTTACTGAAACAAGGCCTTCAAATATCAAGTCATTTAGCCTTGTGATTAGGCTACTAAAGACAAAAAAAAGGTTTACATTCTTGCCCGGATAAAAAAGAAGGGGGTTCTTGCTACCTAAGTCAAAGCTAACCAATACTATTGACTTTATAAAACTATTTGTCTTCACGAAAAAATTCAAAACGCCAACTAAATATAATATGAATTTCTTTGTTTGAAACTAGGGGTGGCACCAACCCCACCCCCTCCACTTAACAAATAAACCAGAGATCCCATGGTTCAAAATTCCAATCTCCAACTACAAATTCTAACTTCCAGCATCTAAATAGTTGACCACTGAAAAATAACTTCTATAGCCCTAAAGGAAAACCCCAATTCAGCACTCACTGCAGACTATGTATGGCCATGGGATGAATCAGATCAATCTAACAAAAACGTGTTATGACTTGTTAGATCAATCTAACAGAAACTTGTTAGAATAGCTTCTTCAAATGTAGCTTTAGCGATCCGGGCACCTGCAGTCGAGAGCAGTTATTCATTTCTTAATCTCTCTGCACATAACTAGAGGAATGAGAACATATATATAAGACCACTAGGTGAAGACAATGGAAAACTAATACAACCAGTCAATGCAAAGCTAAAATGATTGACCATACGTTCGGTAAGCTGGGTGAAGAAACTAATTACATTTATTTGGCAGCTTGGCTAGCAGATAGAGTTTTTAACCCAACCTGCTCAACTCATAAGGTTTATGCAGAAGGTGCCAGTGATGTTGTTCTCTCTGCACTAAATGGAATTAATGGTAAATACCAACATAACTATAATTAATGGTTCATTAAGCTTCAATATATAGTGAATGGATTGAGAGCTCTCAGATTTTTGCCTCGTAGCAACAAATATGGGCAGACTACCAGTGGTAAGACATTTACACACTTCATCAGAGAGATCCAAACGAATAAAATCACTGGCATCAGAGAGATGATAGACATATACACACACTTCAACTTAGAACCAGATTTGATATCTAATCGTGAAATATGGAACCAGAAATACATAGTTAGGGTTCGAACCAAAAAATCCCCAATTTCACAAGCCCTGTTTTTTTTTTGGTTTGAACAAGGTATAGTGAAATTAAAGGCTAGAATCGACTGAAATTGTAGGGGTCATCCATAACCCAAAGAGAGAGAGAGAGAGAGAGAAACCTTTGTGGTCGATAATGGCGTCAGTGCTAGGGCCAGGCGATTTTTGTCTTTGGTGGTGGTCGGCGGAGGTGAAGGCACTGAAGGGTGAGGTTGGTGGTCGTCAGTGGTGATCACGTCGTACTGGCTCCTCCTCCTCCTCCCCTCTCTCTCTCTCTCTCTCTCTCTCTCTCTCTCTCTCTCCCTCCCTCTTTGATCGCGTCATACTTATCGTATTGCTCGTTAAAGAATAAAGACTGATTTCATTTAACCAAAAAAAAAAAAGACTATTTCAAATTTTGGAGATTATTGTATGAACCCAGTTGCACCAATATTACATACAAAATATAAACTTCATCGCCACACATTTATTTTTTTGTCGATCTGGACCATTAGAATTTCACGTCTTACAAATTCTGCCATCATTCACGAAAAATAGAGATCATCGGATATAAATGATCATCAAATTAGAACACATTATATGCATCTGGAGGAATTAAGTCTTATAGTGCACCGCCCGAGTCTCGCATGTCATTTTTTTGGGCAATCAGAACCTTCTATCTTTTACATTTGAGGAATTATATTGTTACTGCCAATAATGAAGTCTATCACATATCGATAGACACTTGATCGGATATAAAATAACATTCTAATAGTGGAACCGCTTCCCGATCGAAGGGTTTCCAAAATCTGATAGACCCAAAAAATTACAGGAATGATTACAACGACAACGACAACAAATTGAACGGTTTTGATCGTCATGATCGTGTTCCGGTCATATGACTACCGTACATTACACTAAAGCACAATACCTTAGTTTATAAACAATAAGGTTGAATGTATAGATTTTAAAGGAAGTAGCCGAATAACTTTTTCTGATGATCGATCTAAACCGTTAAGATTGCACATCTTATCGATTCTATATTTGTCGCCAACTTCAATGATAATCGGATGTCAGCAACCTCATGATCGGAACAAATTCTATCCTTACGGAGCTATTTAAGTCATATAGTTCACCACTCGATGACTGTTTTAGCATTTCTTTCAAAATCCAAACCGTCTATCTTTTACCGTTTTACGTAAGAGAGATTAGATCATTCCTGCCAAGAATGAAGTAAATTGGTTATCGTTACAAACTTTATCAGGAATAAGTTATCATTCCTATTATGAATTATGGCACCGATCAAAGAGCTTCATAAACCGGATGGAGACCAAATTTTACTGGATGGAGCCCAAATTTTCCAAATTTAACAAAATCAACAATAACAACCAAATCAACGTCCTCGATTATTAAAAATAATTTTTTACTATGGTCCGTTACATTTTACTCTTCAATATAATTGAATAACACATCAACATTTTAGTATTTCCACCACTAACCACGGTTAAACATTTTCAAAATAAATAAAGTAAACAAAATACGACAGGTTGGTATCGTTATTCTTTTTGAGGTTATTGTTATGCCTTATAAAGGTTATTGTTATGCTTACATGTGGTCATATTATGCTTCTTTACCTTTTTCGCTTTTTGTTATGCTTCTTTAACTTTTTGTTATGCCCGAATTGGTTTTTGTTATGCTCCTCAATGGTTTCCCCATTATGCCTCAGCTGTTATGCCATTTAGTAGTCTTGTTATGCCTATTTTGGATGACTGTTATACCTTTTCAGGTGACGTTATACCGTCCCATTAAAGTGTTATGCCGTCCAATTAAAGTGTTATGCCTTTTTGGCATAACTTGTTATGCTATTAGTGGTTTTGTTATACCGAATTTTGTTACCTGTTGGGATGACTGGGTTGACCAGTCATCTTTGGTCAAACTTGCATTGCTGGCCTCCCTTTTAACCGTTGGATCCGAGTTATGGTGTCCCCGATTTGCAGGTGGACACCATAGATTTTCCCTAGTTTTTAAGGAACTACTAACAAACAAGCTTAATGCAATTAACAACACTACCTTTGTATTGGTCGTGGTGTTTTGGTCGGCTTCTTGCCTTCCTTTGGGTTTGATTTCTCGGGTGGCATTATGTCGGCGTGCCCACGATCCGTTTAATCTTGGTATTCAAGGATTAATAAAAACATTTTTTGCCGATCAAAAAAAAATTTAACAGCACTACCAGAAATAGCAGACAATTCCATTTTAAAACCCAATATATAATCCTCAATCTTCAGGAATTACAATCTCAACGAAATAACCAAGAGAGTGTGTATTCCACGAAAACAAATATTTATGGACGAGTGAAAAACAAAGAAGGTTAACGAAAGAAAAACTACCATAGTATTCAGAGTCCTTGAAATCTGATCAACCTTTCTACCAAAGTTGTTATACCTGTGATTTTTGCATGATCTGATGACAGAAACTTACCTAAACTGACAAAGAGGCAATTCCATGTCTGTTTGGGAACAGAAAATGAATTCAAATACACCGAAACTGTGCTCTTCAATACAGTTGGAAACACAATCGAAGCAATGAGCTTCTTACTTCCTATTCAAATACCCACCAATCCTCAATCAGTGTCCGAAATGGATAAAAGACTGCTTTTCTACATTCGATGCCTACAAGACGGAACGGAAAAAGTTCCGAAAACAACCGCTAGAAGGCTAGAAACTATATATATGATTAGATAGTGTCCCGTTGGACAGAATGCAACAATAGAGCATTTAAAACTATGAAAATTATAGGTTCTCCTTATTTATAAAGCAGCAGCTTTTAATGACCAGATCAGCACAATACTGCAGTAAGTCTTACAAACTAACTCGGACATGCCATAGTTTATATATTAAATTCATTCTGCATAGTAAGAACGACAAAACCCGACTTGGCTAATGAAAACCAGTGAAACAGACAACCCAATAAAAACCTGACTTGGCTACAACCGCAGAACATTACAAAATAAACACCAGTTTTACTATAAAACAAAAGCTGCAGTAAAGCTGACCTTTAACAATGGCAGAGTGGTCTTGCAGCCTAACGTATCAAATCCTATCGGCGAGGTACCTCACAAGAGAATTAATCGGCTTTGTAGGGTCCAGATTCCCAACTTCCCGTGACCTGATTTTGATCCGTGCAAGGAAATCAGTAGCAATCCAACAAAAGCTCAGCATCAATGTCTCCCCACCAGCACCATCAACTTTGTGCATCTCCAGTGACTTTTTCACCCAACTAGGATGGTAAGTAACCTGGTACCACGCCGATGCCTTCTTCTCATACACACCATTCTTCTCATCTGCGGAAAGCTGATCAAAATTGGGCCCCAGTTTGTCAAAAACTTGTCTGAACTCCTTTCGAAGAGCACTGTAAGCATGTTTCAGCTTCTCTTGAAGGTCCCCTCTCTTTCGGGCATTGTACTTGGGCATGGACCATATGTGGCCAGTAACGACCTCTTCTTCCCGGTTCACCTTTTTTATCATCAAAGAAAAAAAATTAACATACAATCAATGAAAAGGGCATAAACAAAAGGACAGGTAATCTGCCAAAGACAATTAAAGACATAAAACCCGAATGGTCACCTTATATTGTCCAAGAAGAGCATTCAGTTGCCGATCATAAGAGCACTTATGTGCCCATGCATCAGATATGAAATCTGTCGAACCCGGAATCTCGAGGGCAGAATCATAGGGAATATCATCGGGGAGAAAGGTTAGATCGGATGATGCTTCTTCCACGTCTTTGTCATAAGTGTCTTTTATTAGACGATAGAGCCTCCCCAGGATTTTCTTAGACATGTACGTTTGATACTTTTCCTTGCCCATGAAGTCAGGATAAAGTTTGGGCCTTAGATGAGGAGGCATTGACACAATCTTCCCTGTTTTTGGAAAATCAACAGCTGTGGCAGCGAGTTCAGCTAGTTTAATGCACTTCTCATCATGTGCACCGTACTCACTCAGATCAGCATGAACCACATGAGCATTGCATATTGTTCCCAAACTCTCATTCACCATGTTGCGGGTGAAAAATTCTATTATGTCCTGTAAATTAAACCAGAAAATATTGTTAAGAGATGGGGAAGAAGCCAGAATTTGCACTGATGGGGGCCAAGGACAAGCCCATACAAAACAATTATGGAAAATGACGGCCAAGGACGTGTTTTGATAATTAATACCCGCCAAGGACATGCTAAGAACATTTTTTAATGCTGAAAATGTCCTTGGTGGGTATTAATTATCAAAACACGTCCTGGGCCGTCATTTTCCCAAACAATTAACTACCAAAAACAGGGCATTAGTTCTCAAAAAAGATATACCAGAACACGACCGAAGAGTTCCTTTTTCAATAGATATCGACACTGCTTCAAAACAAAACTAAAAACTATTGGTGCAAATTAAATTCTAAATATCAAGATAAAAATGACTTCTCAAAAAAGAAATGACAACAAGACACAGCCGAAGAGTTACTTTCTCCGCTTTCCACTTTCGGATTCCTTTATCATCTACATTACTAAACAACATGAACAATTCATCCATCACTACCAACTAGCTACGAAATCCCAAAAAGAAAAGAAAAGAAAACAACATTACAAGAAAGATAATTGATAAGACATATTGTAATAAAATTGCAAATCTATCAATCAGCAAATCCATTACACAAGAATGAAAACTACAATGATGAGAGAAGATCTAGAGGATGGCATCACTAAATTTTTTGTTATACTAGCCTTATTGATGCTTTCAGCTTTGCAACACGGGGCCCCTGATGTACATTCATGTCTAGAATATAGTTCTCAACGGCCTACTTGGGTTCCGAAACAGTCGACATACCAATGGTAGTAATAAGCATATGCTTTGGCTCCTAAGACTTCAATAACAAACGATACGAAAATAATGACTAGATTATAGTGCTTCACATCATTCACCAATCTTGCTTCTTTATAGTTCCTTCTTTTTTGGTAGGACTCTTCCTCCTAGTATCTCAACTGAATCACGCTAGTTCAACAATTATCTCTTCTAGTAACTTTTTTCTCTGAAATCAATTCACCGCTAACACCTCAAAATGCATCCAAATTGCCTTGGAGCTTCGCGATTTGAAAGATCCACAAACTAATACCTTAATACAAACCTACAAGCTTGAAAAAAACTTGCTGATAAGACTTCTACTGTTCCAACATAAATATATATATATATAAAAAAGGGGGGGGCGAGTTCCACTCACACCTATTTTGACACTCAATCTCAACCATTGAAATCAATGGCTGAGATTAGATTTTACTCTCTCCCTCTATCTCACTCACACCTAATCTCTCTCTCCCTCAGCCAACTCCCGACCACAACTCCGGCTAGGCCTATCTCCAGTGAAACCCAACTCCTGCCAACCACATCTCAGGCAAACCCTAACTCCGAACTCAGTTAACTGAAAAAAATTGATCATAACCTCTGCCTGGAACTAGTTCCCTTTAAAAAGCCCTAACCATTCACAAATGAACAAACTTCATCTCACAGCTGTCTCCATCTCCTCCAAACACTTGGAAAAAATCAATCGGAAACAAACAAAAAGTTCAAACCTTTTTTCTCCTTTCCTATATACCAAACTACAACCCAGCCAAAAATCAAACCAGTATTAATTATAAAAGTATAAACAGTTCATACCCTGAGTTGAAAATTGAAACCATTATTAGATTTGCCACATATTTCACACCAGATGTTGACTAACACCCAAGCGAGCCATCTCTGCAATTTGCACACAGCCACACATTTGGGTGGAATCGACGGTGGCGGTGGCGGGTGGTACTTCATTTTGGGTGGGTATGGTGTGGGAGTGGAGGGGTCAAGAGAAGGTTGGGTTCATCGGAGTCGGGGTTCGCCGGAGTTGGGGTAGGCCGGAGATGGAGGTGCCGGAGTGGGGAGGGAGTCACAGGGCTTGTGAGGGAGGGAAGGAGAGAGAGATTAGGTGTTAGTGAGATAGAGGGGAGAGAGTAAAATCTAATCACAGCCATTGATTTCATTGGTTGAGATTCAGTGTCAAAATTGGTGTCAAAATAGGTGTGAGCAGAACCGGCCCCAAAAAATAAAGCAGTACTACTGCATTATTATCAGCAAAAAGATTAGATTCTGTGAGCTTTGAGTAAAACAGATGCAATCACAATGACACCATTTTCTCCCTACTATTGCCAAGACAATGTGAAATAGAAAAAAAGTAAGTCAAAAGTTTTATTTTCTCCTCTTCCTTTAAGAAGGAAAATACCGGCTAGGGTCAATGGTTACTCTGGCCTGCGAAGTAACCTATGTTACCTAACCACATGAAAGGAGGTCAACAATTATGGGCATAGTATCAAGTAATGTATACGGAGAAAAATAAAAAGGCATCAGATAATAAAATGTATTCAGAAATGGCAGGAAATCACCTTCTGACTAACTGGACGAGGCAAACGTTTTTCTTCTGCTGGAGCATAGTCCATAGGTATCCAGCTCTTCCTACTAGGTGGAATCAGGTTTTCATCCCACGTGACAAAATACAGATCCCCATCAAGGTCACTTCCCGATGCTTCATTTGGATGTGGTCTATCTCCCTTTTGAGGGAAAACGAGACAATCAGAAAGATGATGCAACTCAGGGGCATCCACTGCTTCCAGAACTCGTATATCTCCTGGGTGAAGACAGGGATTCTTCGCTACCACCACAAACCCCTTAATCACTTGAAGATTCTTTTTTGTTTCGGAAAACCTGGATCCATGATTCACAAAACAATTTTCCAAAGAGGGAGTTGAGACTTGGACGAAGCATTGGCCTTGTTCTAGCACCCCTAATTCATCTAAGCACCCCATTAGCCACCTTCCAGACGGAACAAAGATCCGAGCCTTTTCTCTCAAGCCCCATAGCTGTGAAGCTCTTATACAAACCAACATGCCGCGAAGGTGAGGTTCTGCTTGGGGCTTGAAACCGGCGCTTAACATTATCGCCGCCGTATTCCCTTGATCGGCACATGAAGCAGTGAGGATATCAAAAGCCACTTCTGTGTCTACAACCATCCGATCAAGTTTCGAAATCATGCGCTGCTGCATTTTCCAAAACACATCATCAGGAACGTCCAATGATGAGAGTAGAGTCACAATCTGACGGTTGAGGAATCCCGGCTGGAACCGGGTCCAAGAACATATTTCGAGGATCGAGTGGTTGGACTCGAACTTGATCATGCTTTTCCTCAGGGATAGGCGGACCCCATCATTGTTTCCTGGCCAACAAGCAATAACCCCCTTGCAACCAGCAAATCTTATTTGATAAGCACAAGGAGGGTTCACTGTCAACTGCAATTTCTCTGCCACTTCCATTGCGAGATCAGGTGTTATTTTACCAATCCCATCAGAGAAGATATATGAATTTCTCTCAATTTCCGGCAGCTCTTTGTCAACCTCGTTGGGTGAAACTTCAACAGTGGCATAAGTGGATGAGAAACATTGACCCATTCTAGCAGCACACTTCGCAGTGTTTCTGTTTGTGAATTTGCCCATCCAATCAATTATATTTTGCACTCTAATATGCTTGTTTTCGGCAAAAAACCAGGCCGAACGATCCCTCAATTGATTCGATGAGAAGGCCAAAAATGAGTATTTACGACCGCACAAATAAAAACCCTCACTTAGAATATCTTTTACCCTTCTGAACACGGCAGTCTTTTGAGGGAAGGTATTTGAGGTGAGGTCTTTCACGATTGGAGCAACAAAGAAGTTGAAAACACTGTTGTTTAGCGTTTGCATGCCTTCATCCATGAAGGTAACCCTTAAAAAGCGATCGGAAACTTCTCTATAATTCCTAAGAACCCGATTAGAGAGCTCCACAGTCGGTGGAAGACAGTAGGCTTTTGTTGGAGTAATAACCAATCTTCGTACCTCAACAACATCACGCACGTCTGCAGTACGGCTCTTGAGAAGTTTCGGGTTATTCAACAACCACTCCTGCACAAGTTTCAGCCTCCTATAGGCATCAAACACAGGCCTCTTGTAAGCATAAATGTGCTTCAATGCAGCTACATTGATTTCATCTGATTGGCCTCTCAGCAGATCGAAAAATTTATCAGACAACTGGTGCAGGTTGATTATGCCTTTGTGCACAACGGCATTCACCATAAACATCAGTTCAAAACTTATTTGATCCTTGTATTGGATACAGAAGAAAAAATCTTGCATTGGCATACCAAAATCTGGTTCATCACTAACCCTGAGGCGATGTTTGAGGATATCATTTGGAACCCTTTGTTCCCGAAAATACCCCATGGCCTTCTTTAGTTTCAAACCATGACGGGGTGGAACCGAAACCCGGTAAGTATTACACTTACCAATGGCTCCACTTGGTGTGAAATCGGTAGTTCGGATCCAGGGATCATCGTCGTCCAACAAATCAAATGGAACAGATTCCTCAATATCATCATCAGCAGTCCTGTAGTGCAGCAAAGGAGATGAAGACAGCTGCAAAAGAACAACCAAGGATGAGGTTTCAGAATACTGTTTAACCTCGTTGATGTCCCGAACCAAGAACTCAACATTGAAGTTGCACTTTATAACGGCATGTTTTTTGGTGCCTTTAATACCAAACGCGATATCCTGGGTGAAGAGAAATTTGCAGCTTCTATTAAAGGGATCAACCACAAAATCAACCCCAGTAGCCGGTCCTCTCCAGCTGACAACAAATTCGTCTCTGCTAACCATGACCCCAACTTCAAGTCTCACGTCAGACAACTTAAAAGGGTCCACGGTCCTCCTCTTTTGATTCATGCTGTACGGATTCTCAGGTCCCAAATTAACCTTCAAAAGTTTGTTATTCAACGCAAGATTGCAACGCCCTGCAGCATCCAAAGCCGACTTTGCTGAATCAGGAATTGCAAAATGCACAAAAGCATGGGGTTCCACCTTTTGATAATCGTTCGTTCTTTGGATATTTTGAGTGCCAATGTCGAAATTGGGGTACGATTCTGGAGGGGTGGAAGAAGTCTTCAGCCTACACCTCCATACAGATCCAATGTTAGCTTCAAAGTAATCCAGAAGCATTTTGGCAGTGACATAATTATCAAAGCCGCCAACGCTAATTTGTGTTACAACCATTTCCTTCTCCCTTCCCTCTGAAGCCATTCTTACTTTCACAGAAGTACCAGAATACAGTATCCTAAACAGCAAAGTCCTCGCCTCTCTCTGCAATTTCCAGGTCCACCTATTATACAAACAAAGAATCAGTAAGGGAACTCTTTATAAGCCAAGTCAACACATTCAAGCCGCATTCATTTTCTGCAGTAAAAACAAAAATCAGGTTGCACCCTTGGAGCCTCTCTTTACATATGTGGTTAATTAGACAAAAAGTACAAGAACAGTATCATTTAAAACTGTTAATCCTCAACCAACCATTACACAACGTTCATTTTCTGCAATTACCAAGCGAATGGAAAGCAAATCAAAATTCCGGATGACACCGTTGTTTGACCAGGAAAAGAGAAGCCTGAAAGCCTTAAAGTTGCACAAACGTTCACCCGGATAAGGCTATGCCTTAAACTTTTGAAAAACCAAATCGAACTTAACAATTCAATTACCTTATCATTTTTGCTCAAAGAGTAGATACTGAATTTCAAAAGAAGATAGATACAAATTTGAGTGACAATCATCTCGGCTTAGCTACAACTACAAATGCTTTCAATCCATACTACAGATGATATCCTTAGCTCTTCAGCCTTTGTAAATCAAATAAATTCGGAAATGCACTTTCAATCAACAAAAGTTAGAGAAAAGGAGAACACCTCTAACATAGTTGATTACCCAAATCAAGTGTTCGTTTCTTTAGACCTCATCATACTAAAAGACAGAGCTCAAATGCGTAAAAGCCAATACACACACACACACCAGCCTTCACATGCGGACGCCCTTAGAGTAGAAATCTGCGGACGTTGAACGCCAGCAGTTGGATTGTGTTTTCAATGGTCCGGATCCGCGGACGTTTTCTTACCGGTAAGAAAACGTCCGCGGATCCGAACCATTGAAAACACAATCCAACGGCCGGCGTTCGACGTCCACATTTTTCCTAGTTAAGGGTGTCCACATGTGAAGGCTGGAAATCACGCATGTGCTATATGAGGCACACAAACTAAGCTATAAGAGGCACATAAACTATGTTAAGTAAAAAACAATTAAATTCTCGTACAAGAAAGGAAAAGGCAAACTTATTTGATAAATAAGATTTTAATAGCCATGAAGCAGATAAAGAAATTACCAACCCAATAAGTAAAGTATAAATGGGCATAGCATTAGTTTTTCCCACCATTCTGTATTATCAAATGCAATACAAATAATTATTGTCGCAAAGAACTTCCTTTATAATTTTTCAACACAGAAGGAACCAAACAATAGTATTTAAACAGGTGCTGATACAAAATGGTGGCAAGAAAATGGTTTCCTTTTTTTTTTTTTTCCAAGTAAACTCTATGAGGTGTATAACAGAATATTCAACAATGAGACCACAATTAGAATCCTAGAGACAACAAATAATTCATTAATTCCTACAATGTTCTGCACAATCCAACATAAGAGGATTCAAAAGCATTGTTTTAGAAATATAGGGGCCGGGGGGGGAGGGGGCGGGGCGGGGCTGATTTACATCTCAAACTATTATACCATCTGGGGGTAAGTTTAACCATATACCAAAAGATAGACCCAAGACTAGAGTCCTCAACATAGAATGGAAAAACTTTCAGCAATAGAAGTGTGCAACACCTCCACTGTGATGAGTCTAAAGACTCTAAACTACATAGGAAATATCATAAAATGAAGGGACAGAGAACTCTCACTTAGAAACATCGAATGTACTATCAATACTCAAAATTTCATTACAAGCAATAAGCAAGATTTCTACTTTTCATGCGTTTGATTGATGGTTGAAAGATCAAATCCTTAAGATCTAATTGATTAAGAAACATAAAAAACTCAAAAGTTCATCGGAGCCTAGAACAAGTACTTCAATTAGCTGATTCATTAAAAAAAATGAAAATAATAATTTTTTCCACCTCCATTTCTGCATTACCAAACAGCGGCTAAAATTACTGATACATCAAGCAAAAAGGTTTGCTAAAAAAAACACAAAGTTCCAGAACATATCAGAGAAATGTTGAATTTTTGCCGTGTTTCCCCTCCTGTCAACCAACAGGATCTCACAAATCTGTCAGTATCAATAAGATTTGGATTTGAAGAATTTGTCTTTGGCTAATGTACAAACACAACAGCTAAACCAAGTGCAATTCCTTCCTATTGGTGTTCTCCCCAGAAAAATTGAGAAGACCAATGGAAATCTTCTTTAATCCACATAGCTCTAACGAATGAATGAATACACGGGGATGATAGGCATTCAACTAGTCATTATAATTTGTACCATTTTTAACAATAAATCTGGAACTCTTGATGCTAGATATTGGCTCAACAGCCCTTAACATATTAGTAAAACTAATGAAAAACAAACAAAAAATGCGATTTCATTCTTTGACTAGATCTTTCATGCATGATCTTCTGCTTATTATGCATACTGGTATCTGTATCCATCACTAAATAATTGAACTTAACTACCTGTGTATATCCACTGGTATAAATGGAGAGGGATTAGATGTACACCTTTCCAATGGATTTGCAATACCCTGAGGCCTGAACCTACCCTGGAACTATAACAATTGAAAGATGTTTCTTTCAGAGGCTTACTTCCAACAAGAGCCGCAACTGCGTAACAAGAAGAAAAAAGTGGAAGTAAGTACATTAGTCAGCAATAATACCCTCTCTAGCAAAAGAACAAGGACAACAAAGGAAAGGGTATACAATTAAAACTCGATGGCTGTATACATATAAACTTGTACACAATAGGTTATGCATTTAGCTCTCCGTTCATCAAGAACACTCGGGTAAACAAGGCTAGAGAAGAAACCAATCCACATTCCTGAGTTAACCAGATCATGTATTCCTTTCTTTAGGCCTGATAGTTCTAACATTCTAACACCAAAAATATATATATCAAGACCATGCACTTAATTTAGAGGAGAAATGTGGTTTCAATAATACCATGGGAACTGCGCTATGAGGCAGGGCACGGAAAATGCTCAGGGAAATAAGGCAGGTGCTATAAAACGGCCAAACATCACCTTTAGCAAAGGAAAAAAGATATACCCAGAGGTGACTAAATACATTTACAAGAAATAACCAACTTAATTAAAAATAATATTATACATAATAATAGGGGGTAGACATAAAAGTGAGAACAAAATCGAGAAATTCTAGAGCAAACAAGAAAAGTGGAAATGGATCGAACACTAGTTTTCCCCAGGATTTACATCCTGAATTGTACCCCAAGATATTGCCCTTTTTTTTAACAACCTCATTTATGCTCATTTGAACAAACAAGGAACCAAATACAACTATTTAAGTAAGGAATGGTACAAAATAGTGGCAAGAAAATAGGGATCACGTAATGAAACAAGTAAACAATTTGCATAGTAATCTCTAATTCTCTATTGTTTGCTACAACATTTCACTATAATTCCAAATTATAATCCCACGAATAGCATATAATCCTTCAACTACGAAAATGTTATAGCTAAACTGAATGTTGTGCACTATCCCTACATCAAAACTATTTGTGTTCCAACACATTCAATGGCCCAAACAACAAATGTTTATTAAATTTTTAAAAAAATGCTAAAAACATCCTAATGGGTTGTCATTAAGTTTTAAAACTGTATTGAAATGTGTGAAAAGTGCATAGGAGTGTGTGAAAGTGTATTGAATACTGTAAAATGTGCATTGAAGTCTGGTTTTTCTTGTCTTTTTCTTAGCTTATTTTGAAGTACTCCAAAAAAAAAATGATCACTCAATCTAATTTGAATCAAATGATCACTGAAAAAAGGAAATGATCACTCAAGATTTAAATTTTGTCCGGCTTTTGCTTGATGTTTGAATTTAGCTAAAAGGAATGAGGAGATGTTAAAAGATCAAATCTTCAAATTCAATCGCGTTTTTGGACCATTTGCAAAAAACCCTAATCTCCTCTGAGCCTAAAAGAACAACACTCCGATTTGATGATTCATTGGAAATGCTATTTTGTTTCCTCTATTTCCGTGATGGCAAACAATGGCTAAAAGTACCTGTTTATCAAGAACTAAAAGATTTCACATTTAATACAGGAAAAACGATGTAAATGCATAAATACAGCAAAGGCAACCCAATTCCTGAATATTTCAAATCAAAAGATTGAGAAATTGACCGATCAAAAAAAGATTGAGAAATTGTAATACCTTGGTAATCGCCCGATAAACTTCCCAGTTGTCAAGCAAGCATCGAAATTATACTAGAGAGAGAGAGTGACTGAGTGAGAGACTACTGAGAGAAAGAGAGAGTCACTTTATATTGCCTTTGCTTCGTCTCGAAGAGTTCTCGTAGTACTGAGAGAGAGAGAGAGAGAGATTTGTGTGTCTTTTCAGTTTCACACGCGGGAACGGTGGGAAATTAGACTCCGTTCCGGAAACCTTTTTAAAAAATAAATATTTATTTCGCACCTTCCATTTCAAAAATAAGAAGGATCATTTTACAAAATCCAAACAAAAAATTTATTTCACATTTTTAAATTCAAAAATAATATAAATGAAAAAAAAAAAAAATTTGCACCGTATTAAAGATCTCAATGAGATCTATCAAACAAGATCCATAGTGATAGGAAAATTATTTGCGTAAACACATGATTTTTGAGTTTGAAGTTACCGTATACAAAAAATAAGATTGTTGCTATGAGAATGGGCGCCGGCGGAGGGAAATCGTACCGACGGCCGCACCTCATATATACACGGAAAGGGGTGCTCGGATCAAGCATCCTACACACCTCGGATGCCGTTGATTCCCGCAATGGCCCCCTTGGTTTTTTTTTTTAGAATTTTTGGACGGCTCGGATCGGCCGTCGGTACGATTTCCCTCCCCGGCCGGTCGGTGCCTATATAAATTCTTCCAAAATAAGTATTAGCCTTCTTATTACACAAAAAATAAGTTCTTATTGTGTTTCTGGATCGGGGTCTTATATTCATGCCCCATGTGAGAGAGAGAGAGAGTGAAAGACTACTGAGAGAAAGAGAGTCACTTCATTGCAAGGTTGTTAGGCCCCGTTCCGTTTATTTTTTGTTTTTATTCAAATTTTTTTTCGTATTTGTTAGTTTTTCATCAATTTTTTGGGATTATTGCATCGTCATGACGAGAGGAATTTAAAAAGTAAAAAAATTACGATCGAAATCTAATTTTTTTAATAAAGACAAAAATAAGCTAATTTTTTCGTATTTATTTGAAAAAAATTGGATTGGTCTTAAACCGGTAAGCAAGCATCGAAATTATACTAGAGAGAGAGAGGAGTGAGAGCATCTCCAACCAAGTTCTAAAACACAAAAATAGAGAATGGATGTGACATATTAAGGAAAAAATTTATAATTTATTTTCTCTTTTTACACTTTATGAGAGAATTTTTTAGGGATCCATTGTATTTTTTAGAGATTTGGTCTCTAAAATGGGAGTCGGGTCTCTATTTTTTGAGACCCAAAAGTAAATTTGGAAACCAAATATCTAAAAAGTACCATGGGTCCCTCCAATATTCTCTCATAAAGTGAAAAAACAGGGAATAAATTATAAAATTTTCTCTCAATATGTCACATTCACTCTCTATTTTGTATTTTAGAGGATGGGTTGGAGATGCTTTTGAGTGGGTGAGTGAGAGTGAAAGACTACCGACAGAAAGTCACTGATTCCTTTGCTTCGCCTCGAAGAGTTGTAGAGTAGTCCTAGAGAGAGAGAGAGATATTTGTGTGTGGGCTCCGTTCCAGAACGCTTCTTAAAAAATAAGTAGCTTATTTCACATTTTCAAATTCAAAAATAATGTAAATGAAAAATAAATTTTCAATTTTTTTTGCACCGTATTAAAGATCTCAATGAGATCTATTAAATAAGATCCATAGTGAGAGGAAAATTATTTACGTAAACACATGATTTTTGAGCTTGAAATTGCCTTCTTAAAAAATAAGTACTTATTTTCAGTTGCGGAACGGGGCCCAGTTTCACACACGGGAAGGATGGGAAATTATTTTCATACCCCATATTTTTAGGAGTAATGCTAGCTGTATCGACGGCCTCCCCACTGAAAACGTACCGACGGCCCCGGTGGGCCATATACACGAAAAATAGGGTGTTTGATCCAAGCACCTACACACATCGGATACTGTTAATTCACGCGTAAGCCCCCTTGGGTTTTTTTTTATAGAATTTTTGGACGGTTCGGATCGGCCGTCCGGTAGCCGGAGATGGCCCGCCGGGGCCGTCGGTACGATTTCGGTGGGGAGGCCGTCGGTACAGCTATCATTTTCGTATTTTTAGTATCGACAATATACTGGAGTAGAAAATTCTTTATAAACTTCAATGCTTTGTTTGGATGGATTTTTGAGAATTTTTGAGTTTGATTTTTGGGTAATGAGTGGAGAGAAAAATTAAGATAAAATTGGAGATAGAGATAATGAGTGGAGAGAGATAAAGAGAAATGAGAATAATGGTAGGTGATGGAGATAATGAGTGAAGAGAGAAATGAGAATAATAATTAGAAATATGGGTAACTTTAAGAAAAAGTTTAGTGGAACCAAAAGTCAACATTGTTCTCCATTTTGCTACAAGCCTACAACATTCCGTTCGATTTAATTTCAAAAACTTGTTTGGACGACAAAATCAAATAATCAGAAAATTGGAAATGATTCAGACGTGGAGATTCTAACGAGGGTTTGGAGGGTAAAAGCGAACAAGGTGAAATTTGTTCGAAAATTAAAATCAATAGTAATCTAAAGTTGCTTGGACCGAAAAATCTGAAATCAGACATCGAGACCCGTGCAATTGGAAATTAGTTCAAAAGCCTTAGAGCATCTCCAATCCATACTCTATATCTCTATTTGAGAGTATCAAAGCACTCCAACCCATCCTCTTAACCCTCCTCCATTTGAGAGTATTGAATTTTGATACTCTATATTTAGAGGGTAAGAGAAAATATAGAGGACATCTCTAAAACACTATTCACATTTTTAAAAGATATTTTTGTCATTGTTTGCTTTTCTTACTTAATTTTTATCCTCATGAGAGTATAAAAAAAAGTTTTTTTTTCATAAAGTGATTTTAGAGACAAAAATAGAGGATTTATGGTTGGTGTAAACATGAATAGTAATTTCTTCTATAATCACTTTATGAGTAAAAAAACATTATTTTGATACTCTCAAATGGAGTATTAGATTGGAGATGCTCTTATAACATTCAAACCTCCAATCATTCCGGACCGAAATTAAGGAGGCTTTTCTGGTGGTGGTGGGGTACAAATTTCATCGAGACCCGTGAAATTGGTTTTAATGATTTAGGTGGTGTTCCGCTTTTAAAAAAAGAATTTTTTTTTCAAACGGAGGTAATTTCAAGCCCAAAAATTATGTATTTACGCAAATAGTTTTCCTACTAATATGGATCTTGTTTGATAGATCTCGTTGAGATTTTTTATTCGGTGCAAAAAAAATTAAAAAATTATTTTTCATTTTCATTATAAAATTTGCAAAAAAAGAACTTTTACAAAAAAACACTTTTACCGGAACGCCACCTTAATCTCACCAATACCCGAACCAAACTGAATCGTTGTCATCCCTATTAATCATGCGGGGCTCGAACCCGTAGTTTCTGCCTTCTGTTGTTCCTTTCTGATGTACCCAAAAAAGAAGATAGCAGAGATCAAAGCCATCTCTCTCTCTCTCTTCGAGTTGGTCTTGGCCAGCGGAAATATCCTCCTCGAGGCCACCGTCGGTGCCGCCGGACTGAGTTGATCTTCTTGGCCAAGGTTGATACCATCGAACAATACAAATTTGAAATTGAGGGTTCGAACAGTTGAGAAGAGATCTATATCCAGATCGATGTATACAACTTTGCGTACGTAGCATTACTTTTGGGTTTTTTTTATCCTACATTTGTTTTGAATTGTTGGAATCTATTAGGTGGAATGCCACAGACAAAGATGAAAGCGCACACATCCGAACATCCAAATACCGATGTGTTCCAAATCATCTAATACACGCGAATTTCACATGGTCAAATCAAATAGTTCCAGACACACGTGTTCGGAACTGTGTACGTCTAATCAAAACCGGCACCGATTTTCTTCGGGATATGATCCGCCGCGGGAAGTCATTGGACCCCTAATGGGAAATACTTGGTTAAATCAGGGTGCCAATTGGGGTGGTGGCTGGCTCATGGCCGTGGGGCTAAGGAGGAATCCAAGTGAAGCCATCCTCCTCCTTTGTCCCTCCTAACTCTGTATGGAAAATGATTTGGAAGTGCAGAATCCCTCCTGAAATTGAACATTTTCGGTGGAACACGTGTAACGTCCTTCTTGCGACTAAAGGCAAACCTTCATCGGAGAGTTAAGGCCGTCATTCCCAATACGTATAGCGTTTGCAGTAAACATAGAGGAATCTGTTGAGCATTTGCTCTTCGGATGCGGATGGACTCATGCAGTTTGGTTTGGCAGTGATCTCAGCTTCTATGTCAACCGGCCCCCAAAGGGTTAAATCCACACCCTGGAATGGACTGTGGACCTAAGTGCTGGGAATATCAAAGATCAATCAGAGTTGCTGGGAAGGGTGGCCTTTGTGGGTTGGTGTAGTTGGAAGGAAAGGAACAACTTCACGATCTTGTCATTAATACAAAATAGTGTAGATATTAATAATTTTTTAGGAAATCGTATTCCTCTGTCAATCGGACCTGAGCTATGCAGTACGCTCACTCTATGAGATGGGAATTTATCTTTGCGGTTTCAAGTAATAGCCATCCGTGTCAAAATCCTCCCGATGTCTCTCCTCCACTTTGGATTCTGCATGATCGATAGAGGTCGTTTGAAAATCAATTGTGATGCTTTCTTGATGAAGGGTAACCATAAGGCTTCTATAGCCATTTTGGTTCGTGACTGGAAAGGAACCTGAATCCATGGTTTCACCAAATTTTACTCCGCCGCCTCAGCTTGGAAAGCTAAGGCTCTGGCCATTCGGGATGCTTGTGTTCTAGCGAAGGCAAGGAACTTATCAAGCATCGAAATCCAAGGTGACAACAAACAGGCTATTCTTCTTAGTTCTTAACATCTCGGAAAATGATCCACCGCGGGATTGTGGCCTCATCTTTTTCATCCTCTCTATTTAGATTAAACCTAACCATTGTCATTCCTAACTCCAGAGAAGCATCCTGTGGACTATGAAGTTTAAGACCCGAGGATCCCAAGCTCGTGATGTAATAACATGGGGTTGACATGGGCAAATATGACATTGGACACAATAACAACAAATTACTAGCAAGAACTACCTGGAATTTTTTTTTTTTTTTTTGGGGTACTTCGGAAATTCAAGAACTAAATAACTAGATAAGTCAACACAAGAAGGGGGCCAAAAAAGAAAAGAACACTTCCAGCGGCCAAAATATTTTGTTGCTACATAAAGTGCTGACCGAATTTGAGTCGATGGGCGACGAAATGATTAGTCGCCGAAAGTGCATTTTCTTGTAACAAGCTTAATGCAATTAATAGCATTACCTACGTATTGGTCGTGGAGTTTTGGTCGGCTTCTTGCCTTCCTTTGGGTTTGGTTTCTCGGGAGGCATTATGTCGGCGTGCCCGTAATCCGTTTAATCTTTGTATTCAAGGATTAATAAAGTATTTTTTTCCAATAAAAATAAAATAAAATTCCTGCACTACCTTCTATAGCAGACAATTCCATTTTCAAGTTTTTAACCCAATGTATAATACTTAAATCTTCAGGAATTAAGATCAACGAAATAACCAAGAGTTTATGTATTCCACGAAAACAAATTTAATGGACAAGCGAAAAACAAAGAAGGTTAACGAAAGAAAAACTACCATAGTATTCACAGTCCTTGAAATCGGATCAACCTTTCTACCAAAGTTGTTATACCTGTGATTTTTGCATGATCTGATGACAGAAACTTACCTAAACTGACAAAGATGGCAATTCCATGTCTGTTTGGGACCAGAAAATGAACCCAAATACACCGAAACTGTGCTCTTCAATACAGTTAGAAACACATTCGAACCAATGAGCTTCCTACTTCCTATTCAAATACCCACCAATCCTCAATCAGTGCCCGAAATGGATAAAAAGATTATGCTTTTCTACATTCGATGCCTACAAGAAGGATCGGAAAAAGTTCCGAAAACAACCGCTAGAAGGCTAGAAACTATATATATGATCAGATAATGTCCCGTTGGACAGAATGCAACAATACAGCATTTAAAACTATGAAAATTATGGGTTCTCCTTATTTATAAAGCTTAGCAGCTTTTAATGACAGATCAGCACAATACTGCAGTAAGTCTTACAAACTAACTCGGACATGCCATAGTTCATTTATTAAATTCATTCTGCATAGTAAGAACGACAAAACCCGACTTGGCTAATGAAAACCAGTGAAACAGACAACCAAATAAAAACCTGACTTGGCTACAACCGCAGAACATTACAAAATAAACACCAGTTTTACTATAAAACAAAAGCGGCGGTAAAGCTGACCTTTAACAATGGCAGAGTGGTCTTGCAGCCTAACATATCAAATCCTATCGGCGAGGTACCTCACGAGAGAATTAATTGGCTTTGTAGGGTCCAGATTCCCAACTTCCCGTGACCTGATTTTGATCCGTGCAAGGAAATCAGTAGCAATCCAACAAAAGCTCAGCATCAATGTCTCCCCACCAGCACCATCAACTTTGTGCATCTCCAGTGACTTTTTCACCCAACTAGGATGGTAAGTAACCTGGTACCACGCCGATGCCTTCTTCTCATACTCACCATTCTTCTCATCTGCGGAAAGCTGATCAAAATTGGGCCCCAGTTTGTCAAAAACTTGTCTGAACTCCTTTCGAAGAGCACTGTAAGCATGTTTCAGCTTCTCTTGAAGGTCCCCTCTCTTTCGGGAATTGTACTTGGGCATGGACCATATGTGGCCAGTAACGACCTCTTCTTCCCGGTTCACCTTTTTTATCATCAAAGAAAAAAAATTAACATAAAATCAATGAAAAGGGCATAAACAAAAGGACAGGTAATCTGCCAAAGACAATTAAAGACATAAAACCCGAATGGTCACCTTATATTGTCCAAGAAGAGCATTCAGTTGCCCATCATAAGAGCACTTATGTCCCCATGCATCAGAAATGAAATCAGTCGAACCCGGAATCTCGAGGGCGGAATCATAGTGAATATCATTGGGGAGAAAGGTTAGATCGGATGATGCTTCTTCCACGTCTTTGTCGTAAGCGTCTTTTATTAGACGATAGAGCTTCCCCAGGATTTTCTCTGACTTGTACGTTTGATACTTTTCCTTGCCCATGAAGTCAGGATAAAGTTTGGGCCTTAGATGAGGAGGCATTGACACAATCTTCCCTGTTTTTGGAAAATCAACAGCTGTGGCAGCGAGTTCAGCTAGTTTAATGCACTTCTCATCATGTGCACCGTACTCACTCAGATCAGCATGAACCACATGAGCATTGCATATTGTTCCCAAATTCTCATTCACCATGTTGCGGGTGAAAAATTCTATTATGTCCTGTAAATTAAACCAGAAAATATTGTTAAGAGATGGGGAAGAAGCCAGAATTTGCACTGATGGGGGCCAAGGACAAGCCCATACAAAACAATTAACTACTAAAAACAGGGCATTAGTTCTCAAAAAAGATATAACAGAACACGACCGAAGAGTTCCTTTTTCAATAGATATCGACACTGCTTCAAAACAAAACTAAAAACTGTTGGTGCAAATTAAATTCTAAATATCAAGATAAAAATGACTCCTCAAAAAAGAAATGACAAGAAGACACGGCCGAAGAGTTACTTTCTCTGCTTTCCACTTTCGGATTCCTTTATCATCTACATTACTAAACAACATGAACAATTCATCCATCACTACCAACTAGCTACGAAATCCCAAAAAAAGAAGAAAAGAAAACAACATTACAAGAAAGATAATTGATAAGAAATATTGTAATAAAATTGCAAATCTATCAATCAGCAAATCCATTACACATGAATGAAAACTACAACTTGGGTTCCCAAACAGTCGACATACCAATGGTAGTAATAAGCATATGCTTTGGCTCCTAAGACTTCAATAACAAATGATACGAAAATAATGACTAGATTATAGTGCTTCACATCATTCACCAATCTTGCTTCTTTACAGTTCCTTCTTTTTTGGCAGGACTCCTCCTCCTAGTATCTCAACTGAATCACGCTAGTTCAACAATTATCTCTTCTACTAACTTTTTTCTCTGAAATCAATTCACCGCTAACTCCTCAAAATGCATCCAAATTGCCTTGGAGCTTCGCGATTTGAAAAATCCACAAACTACTGTAATACCTTAACACAAACCTACAAGCTTGAAAAAAAACTTGCTGATAAGACTTCTACTGTTCCAATATAAATATATAAAATAAATAAATAAATAAGGGGCCGGTTCCGCTCAAACCTATTTTGACACTCAATCTCAACCATTGAAATCAATGGCTGAGATTAGATTTTACTCTCCCTCTATCTCACTCACACCTAATCTCTCTCTCCCTCAGCCAACTCCCGAGTCCCGACCACAACTCCAGCTAGGCCTATCTCCGGTTAAACCCAACTCCTACCAACCCCATCTCAGGTGAACCCTAACTCCGAACTCAGTTGACTGAAAAAAATTGATCATAACCTCTGCCCAGAGCTAGTTCCCTTTAAAAAGCCCTAACCATTCACAAATGAACAAACTTCATCTCACAGCTGTCTCCATCTCCTCCAAACACTTGGAGAAAATCAATCGGAAACAAACAAAAAGTTCAAACATTTTTTCTCCTTTCTTATATACCAAACTACAACCTAGCCAAAAATCAAACCAGTATTAATTATAAAAGTATAAACAGTTCATACCCTGAGTTGAAAATTGAAACCATTATTAGATTTGCCACATATTTCACACCAGATGTTGACTAACACCCAAGCGAGCCATCTCTGCAATTTACACACAGCCACACATTAGGGTGGAATCGACGGTGGCGGTGGCGGGTGGTACTTCATTTTGGGTGGGTATGGTGGGGGAGTGGAGGGGGTCAAGAGAAGGTCGGGTTCATCGGAGTCGGGGTTCGCCGGAGTTGGGGTAGGCCGGAGATGGAGGTGCCGGAGTGGGGAGGGAGTCACAGGGCTTGTGAGGGAGGGAAGGAGAGAGAGATTAGGTGTGAGTGAGATAGAGGGGAACGAGTAAAATCTAATCACAGCCATTGATTTCATTGGTTAAGATTCAGTGTCAAAATAGGTGTGAGCAGAACCGGCCCCAAAAAATAAAGTACTACAACTCCGTTATTATCAGCAAAAAGATTAGATTCTGTGAGCTTTGAGTAAAGCAGCCGCAATCACAATGACACCATTTTCTCCCTACTATTGCCAAGACAATGTGAAATAGAAAAAAAGTAAGCCAAAAGTTTTATTTCCTCCTCTTCCTTTAAGAAGGAAAATACCGGCAAGGGTCAATGGTTACTCTGATCTGCGAAGTAACCTAAGTTACCTAACCACATGATAGGAGGTCAACAATTATGGGCATAGTATCAAGTAATGTACACGGACTAAAAAAAGGCATCAGATAATAAAATGTATTCAGAAATGGCAGGAAATCACCTTCTGACTAACTGGACGAGGCAAACGTTTTTCTTCTGCTGGAGCATAGTCCATAGGTATCCAGCTCTTCCTACTAGGTGGAATCAGGTTTTCATCCCACGTGACAAAATACAGATCCCCATCAAGGTCACTTCCTGATGCTTCATTTGGATGTGGTCTATCTCCCTTTTGAGGGAAAACAAGACAATCAGAAAGATGATGCAACTCAGGGGCATCCACTGCTTTCAGAACTCGTATATCTCCCGGGTGAAGACAGGGATTCTTCGCTACCACCACAAACCCCTTAATCACTTGAAGATTTTTTTTTGTTTCGGAAAACCTGGATCCGTGATTCACAAAACAATTTTCCAAAGAGGGAGTTGAGACTTGGATGAAGCATTGGCCTTGTTCTAGCACCCCTAATTCATCTAAGCACCCCATTAGCCACCTTCCAGAAGGAACAAAGATCCGAGCCTTTTCTCTCAAGCCCCATAGCTGTGAAGCTCTTATACAAACCAACATGCCACGAAGGTGAGGTTCTGCTTGGGGCTTGAAACCGGCACTTAACATTATCGCCGCCGTATTCCCTTGATCGGCACATGAAGCAGTGAGGATATCAAAAGCCACTTCTGTGTCTACAACCATCCGATCAAGTTTCAAAATCATGTGCTGCTGCATTTTCCAAAAGACATCATCAGGAACATCCAATGTGGAGAGTAGAGTCACAATCTGACGGTTGAGGAATCCCGGCTGGAACCGGGTCCAAGAACATATTTCAAGTATCGAGTGGTTGGACTCAAACTTGATCATGCTTTTCCTCAGGGATAGGCGGACCCCATCATTGTTTCCTGGCCAAGAAGCGATAACCCCTTTGCAACCACCAAATCTTATTTGATAGGCACAAGGAGGGTTCGCTGTCAACTTCAATCTCTGTGCCACTTCCATTGCGAGATCAGGTGTTATTTTACCAATCCCATCAGAGAAGATATAAGAATTTCTCTCAATTTCCGGCAGCTCTTTGTCAACCTCATTGGGTGAAACTTCAACAGTGGCATAAGTGGATGAGAAACATTGTCCCATTCTAGCAGCACACTTCGCAGTGTTTCTGTTTGTGAATTTGCCCATCCAATCAATTATATTTTGCACTCTAATATGCTTGTTTTCGGCAAAAAACCAGGCCGAACGATCCCTCAATTGATTCGATGAGAAGGCCAAAAATGAGTATTTACGACCGCACAAATAAAAACCCTTACTTAGAATATCTTTTACCCTTCTGAACACGGCAGTCTTTTGAGGGAAGGTATTTGAGGTGAGGTCTTTCACGATTGGAGCAACAAAGAAGTTGAAAACACTGTTGTTTAGCGTTTGCATGCCTTCATCCATGAAGGTAACCCTTAAAAAGCGATCGGAAACTTCTCTATAATTCCTAAGAACCCGATTAGAGAGCTCCACAGTCGGTGGAAGACAGTAGGCTTTTGTTGGAGTAATAACCAATCTTCGTACCTCAACAACATCACCCACGTCTGAAGTACGGCTCTTGAGAAGTTTTGGGTTATTCAACAACCACTCCTGCACAAGTTTCAGCCTCCTATAGGCATCAAACACAGGCCTCTTGTAAGCATAAATGTGCTTCAATGTAGCTACATTGATTTCATCTGATTGGTCTCTCAGCAGATCGAAAAATTTATCAGACAACTGGTGCAGGTTGATTATGCCTTTGTGCACAACGGCATTCACCATAAACATCAGTTCAAAACTTATTTGATCCTTGTAATGGATACAGAAGAAAAAATCTTGCATTGGCATACCAAAATCTGGTTCATCAACAACCCTGAGGCGATGTTTGAGGATATCATTTGGAACCCTTTGTTCCCGAAAATACCCCATGGCCTTCTTTAGTTTCAAACCATGACGGGGTGGAAACGAAACCCGGTAAGTATTACACTTACCAATGGCTCCACTTGGTGTGAAATCGGTAGTTCGGATCCAGGGATCGTCGTCGTCCAACAAATCAAATGGAACAGATACCTCAATATCATCAGCAGCAGTCCTGTAGTGCAGCATAGGAGATGAAGACAGCTGCAAAAGAACAACCAAGGATGAGGTTTCAGAATACTGTTTAACCTCGTTGATGTCCCGAACCAAGAACTCAACATTGAAGTTGCACTTTATAACGGCGTGTTTGGTGGTGCCTTTAATATCAAACGCGATATCCTGGGTGAAGAGAAATTTGCAGCTTCTATTAAAGGGATCAACCACAAAATCAACCCCAGTAGCCGGTCCTCTCCAGCTGACAACAAATTCGTCTCTGCTAACCATGACCCCAACTTCAAGTCTCACGTCAGACAACTTAAAAGGGTCCACGGTCCTCCTCTTTTGATTCATGCTGTACGGATTCTCAGGTCCCAAATTAACCTTCAAAAGTTTGTTATTCAACGCAAGATCGCAACGCCCTGCAGCATCCAAAGCCGACTTTGCTGAATCAGGAATTGCAAAATGCACAAAAGCATGGGGTTCCACCTTTTGATAATCGTTCGTTCTTTGGATATTTTGAGTGCCAATGTCGAAATTGGGGTACGATTCTGGAGGGGTGGAAGAAGTCTTCAGCCTACACCTCCATACAGATCCAATGTTAGCTTCAAAGTAATCCAGAAGCATTTTGGCAGTGACATAATTATCAAAGCCACCAACGCTAATTTGCGTTACAACCATTTCCTTCTCACTTCCCTCTGAAGCCATTCTTACTTTCACAGAAGTACCAGAATACAGTATCCTAAACAGCAATTTCCAGGTCCGCCTATTATACAAACAAAGAATCAGTAAGGGAACTCTTTATAAGCCAAGTCAACACATTCATGCCGCATTCATTTTCTGCAGTAAAAACAAAAATCAGGTTGCACCCTTGGAGCCTCTCTTTACATATGTGGTTAATTAGACAAAAAGTACAAGAACAGTATCGTTTAAAACTGTTAATCCTCAACCAACCATTACACAACATTCATTTCCTGCAATTACCAAGCGAATGGAAAGCAAATCAAAATTCCGGATGACACCGTTGTTTGACCAGGAAAAGAGAAGCCTGAAAGCCTTAAAGTTGCACAAACATTCACCCGGATAAGGCTATGCCTTAAACTTTTGAAATACCAAATCAAACTTAACAATTCAATTACCTTGTCATTTTTGCTCAAAGAGTAGATACTGAATTTCAAAAGAAGATACGAATTTGAGTGATAATCATCTCGGCTAAGCTACAACTACAAATGCTTTCAAACCATACTACAGATGATATCCTTAGCTCTTCAGCCTCTGTAAATCAAATAAATTCGGAAATGCACTTTCAATCAACAAAAGCTAGAGAAAAGGAGAACACCTCTAACATAGTTGATTACCCAAATCAAGTGTTCATTTCTTTAGACCTCATCATACTAAAAGACAGAGCACAAATGCATAAAAGCCAATACACACACACACCCCAGCCTTCACATGCGGACGCCCTTAGAGTAGAAATCTGCGGACATCGAACGCCAGCAGTTGGATTGTGTTTTCAATGGTCCGGATCTGCGGACGTTTTCTTACCGGTAAGAAAACGTCTGCTGGTAAGAAAACGTCTGCGGATCCGGACCATTGAAAACACAATCCAACGGCTGGCATTCAACGTCCACATTTTTCCTAGTTAAGGGCGTCCACATGTGAAGGCTGGAAATCATGCAGGTGCTATATGAGGCACATAAACTAAGCTATATGAGGCACATAAACTATGTTAAGTAAAAAACAATTAAATTCTCGTACAAGAAAGGAAAAGGCAAACTTATTTGATAAATAAGATTTTAATAGCCATGAAGCAGATAGAGAAATTACCAACCAAATAAGTAAAGTATAAATGGGCATATCACTAGTTTTTTCTACCATTCTGTATCATGAAATGCAATATGAATAATTATTGTTGCAAAGAACTTCCTTTATAATTTTTCAACACAGAAGGAACCAAACGATAGTATTTAAACAGGTGCTGATACAAAATGGTGGCAAGAAAATGGTTTCCTTTTTTTTTTTTTTTCAAGTAATCACTATGAGGTGTATAACAGAATATTCAACAATGAGACCACAATTAGAATCCCAGAGACAACAAATAATTCATTAATTCCTACAATGTTCTGCACAATCCAACATAAGAGGATTCAAAAGCATTGCTTCAGAAATATAGGGGCCGCAGGGGGGGGGGGGGGAAGGGGGTGTCTGGGGGGGTGCTGATTTACATCTCAAACTATTATACCATCTGGGTAAGTTTAACCATATACCAAAAGATAGACCCAAGACTAGTCCTAGACAACATAGAATGGAAAAACTTACAGCAATAGAAGTGTGCAACACCTCCACTGTGATGAGTCTAAAGACTCTAAACTACATAGGAAATATCATAAAATGAAGGGACAGAGAACTCTCACTTAGAAACATCGAATGTCCTATCAATACTCAAAATTTCATTACAAGCAATAATCAAGATTTCTACTTTTCATGCGTTTGATTGATGGTTGAAAGATCAAATCCTTAAGATCTAATTGATTAAGAAACATAAAAAACTCAAAAGTTCATCGGAACCTAGAACAAGTACTTCAATTAGCTGATTCATTAAAAAAAATGAAAATAATAATTTTTTCCACCTCCATTTCTGCATTACCAAACAGCGGCTAAAATACTGATACATCACAAGCAAAAAGGTTCGCTATATAAAACACAAAGTTCCAGAACATATCAGAGAAATGTTGAATTTTTGCCGTGTTTCCCCTCCTGTCAACCAACAGGATCTCACAAATCTGTCAGTATAAATAAGATTTGGATTTGAAGTATTTGTCTTTGGCTAATGTACGAACACAACAGCTAAACCAAGTGCAATTCCTTCCTATTGGTGTTCTCCCCAGAAAAATTGAGAAGACCAATGGAAATCTTCTTTAATCCACATAGCTCTAACGAATGAATGAATACACGGGGATGATAGGCATTCAACTAGTCATTATAATTTGTACCATTTTACACAATAAATCTGGAACTCTTGATGCTAGATATTGGCTCAACAGCCCTTAACATATTAGTAAAACTAATGAAAAACAAACAAAAAATGCAATTTCATTCTTTGACTTGATCTTTCATACATGATCTTCTGCTTATTATGCATACTGGTATCTGTATCCATCACCAAATAATTGAACTTAACTACCTGTGTATATCCACTGGTATAAATGGAGAGGGATTAGATGTACACCTTTCCAATGGATTTGCAATACCCTGAGGCCTGAACCTACCCTGGAACTATAACAATTGAAAGATGTTTCTTTCAGAGGCTTACTTCCAACAAGAGCCGCAACTGCGTAACAAGAAGAAAAAAGAGGAAGTACGTACATTAGTCCGCAATAATACCCTCTCTAGCAAAAGAACAAGGACAACAAAGGAAAGGGTATACAATTTAGGGATTAAGCTCTAGAAAACTCGATAGCTGTATACATATAAACTTGTACATAATAGGTTATGCATTTAGCTCTCCGTTCATCAAGAACACTCGGGTAAACAAGGCTAGAGAAGAAACCAATCCACATTTCTGAGTTAACCAGATCATGTATTCCTTTCTTTAGGCCTGATAGTTCTAACATTCTAACACCGAAAAAATATATATCAAGACCATGCACTTAATTTAGAGGAGAAATGTGGCCAAGACACGATCTCAGGCTGAGGTTTCAATAATACCATGTGAACTACGCTATGAGGTAGGCCACTGAAAATGCTCAGGGAAATAAGGGAGGTGCTATAAAACAGCCAAACATCACCTTTAGCAAAGGGAAAAAGATATACCCACAGGTGACTAAATACATTTACAAGAAATAACCAACTTAATTAAAAATAATATTATACATAATAACAGAGAAATAATAATAGGGGGTAGACATAAAAAGTGATAACAAAATCGAGAAATTCTAGAGCAAACAAGAAAAGTGGAAATGGATTGAACACTAGTTTTCCCCAGGATTTACATCCTGATTTGTACCCCAAGATATTGCCCTTTTTTTTAACAACCTCATTTATGTTCATTTGAACAAACAAGGAACCAAATACAACTATTTAAGTAAGGAATGATACAAAATAGTGGCAAGAAAATAGGGATCACATAATGAAACTAGTAAACAATTCGCATAGTAATCTCTATTGTTTGCTACAACATTTCACTATAATTCCAAATTATAATCCCACGAATAGCATATAATCCTTCAACTATGAAAATGTTCTAGCCAAAATGAATGTTGTACACTATCCCTACATCAAAACTATTAGTGTCCCAACACATTCAATGGCCCAAACAATAAATGTTTATTAAATTTTTAAAAAAATGCTAAAAACATCCTAATGGGCTGTCATTAAGATTTAAAACGTGTATTGAAATGTGCGAAAAGCGTATAGGAGTGTGTGAAAGTGTATTGAAAACTGTAAAATGTGCATTGACGTCTGTGTTTTTCTGTCTCTTTCTTAGCTTATTTAGAAGTACTCCAAAAAAAAAAAAAGGACGAAATGATCACTCTAGATTAAAATTTTGTCCGGCTTTTACTTGATGTTTGAATTTAGCTAAAAGGAAAGGGGAGATGTTAAAAGATCAAATCTTCAAATTCAATCGCATTTTTGGACCATTTGCAAAAAGACTCTAATCTCCTTTGAGCCTAAAAGAACAACACTCCGATTTGATGATTCATTGGAAATGCTATTTTCTTTCCTCTATTTCCGTGATGGCAAACAAGGGCTAAAAGTACCTGTATATCAAGAACTAAAAGATTTCACATTTAAAACAGGAAAAACGATGTAAATGCATAAATACAGCAAAGGCATCCCAATTTCTGAATATTTCAAATCAAAAGATTGAGAAAAATTGACCGATCAAAAAAAGATTGAGAAATTGTAATACCTTGGTATCTCCCGATAATCTTCCCAGTAGTCAAGCAAGCATCGAAATTATACTAGAGAGAGAGAGAGAGAGAGAGAGTGAGTGAGAGAGAGTGAGTGAGTGAGTGACTACTGAGAGAAAGAGAGAGTCACTTTAATTGCCTTTGCTTCGTCTCGAAGAGTTGTAGGAGTAGTACTGAGAGGAGAGATTTGTGTGTCTTTTCAGTTTCACACGCGGGAACGGTGGGAAATTATATTCATGCCCCCTATGAGAGAGAGAGAGAGAGACTACTGATAGAAAGAGAGTCATTCCATTGCAAGATTGTTAATCCCGTTCCGTATCGGCCGGTACATACCGGATTGATCTTACATCTCCAATTAAGTTCTAAAATACAAAAATAGAGAATGGATATAACATATTAAGAGGAGATTTTGTATTTTTTTTTTTTTTTTGCACTTTATGAGAAATCTTGGATGGACCCATGGTACGTTTTAGAGATTTGATCTCCAAAATAGAAGTAGGGTCTCTATTTTTGAAGACCAAATCTCTATAAAAAATATAATGGATCCCTCCAATATTTTTTCTCATAAAGTGAAAAAATAGGAAATAAATTACAAAATCTCTCATTAATATGTCACATCTATACTCTATTTTTATGTTTTAGAAGATGGATTGAAGATGCTCTCAGTGGGTGAGAGAGAGTGAAAGACTACCGACAGATAGTCACTATTCCTTTGCTTCGCCCCGAAGAGTTGTAGAGTAGTCCTAGAAAGAGAGAGAGAGATTTGTGTGTATCTTTTCAGTTTCACATGCGGGAAGGATGGGAAATTATTTTCATACCCTCTATTTTTAGTATCGACAATATACTGGAGTAGAAAATTCTTTATAAACTTCGCTGCTTTGTTTGGATTAATTTTTGAGAATTTTTTAGTTTGATTTTTGGGTAATGAGTGGAGAGAAAAATTAGGATAAAATTGGAGATAGAGATAATGAGTTGAAAAAGATAGAGAGATATAAGAATACTGATAATAAGAGATGAGGGTACTGAGTGAAGAGAGAAATGAGAGTAATGATTAGAAATATGGATAATTTTTAGAAAAAGTTTAGCGGAACGGTGTCTAAGTAGTCATCAATGCAACCAAAAGTCAACATTGTTCACCATTTTGTTACAAGCCTACCACATTCCATTCGATTTATGCCTTGTTCTCTTTACTTTTCAAAAAGTATTTTTAAAAAAATTCTCCCTAGATTCTCCATACTTTCAACATTTCTCTCTCTATCTCCCTCCACTTATTATCCCTACTATTTTTTAAATTTTTTTTCAAAACACAAACTAAACACAGCATTAATTTCGAAAACTTGTTTGGACGACAAAATCAAACAATCAGAAATTGGAAATGATTTCAGACGTGGAGATTCTAACAAGGGTTTGGAGGGTAAGCGAACAAGGTGAATTTGTTCGAAAATTAAAATCAATAGTAGTAATCTAAAGTTGTTTGGACCGAAAAATCTGAAATCATGACATCGAGACCCGTGCAATTGGAAATTAGTTTAAAAGCCTTAAAACATTCAAACCTCCGACCATTCGGACCGAATTTAAGGAGGCTTTTCTGGTGGTGGTGGTGGTGGTGGGGTACAAAATTCCTTATCCAATGTAGACCATATAAATAAAATATAAGCTATCGCAACCATAAATAATTTTATAGGATCAACTTTAAAGATTCCAAGAAATTTTCTGAAGCATCTCTTCTAGCTTTGGTTATGACAAAAACCGTTTTTCCTTCATCTCTTGGTAATACTTACTTGCTTCCTCCAACTTTCCATTCAAAAAGAGACCTTGTATCAACGTAACATATGAGCTTCGGTCCGGGCCACCATTCTTGCTCATCTCACCCCACGACTTGGAGACATTGTCGAGTTGGCGCCACCGACAAAATTTCCTAATCAACATGATGTAAGTATCATTGTTTGGACAACAGTCCACTTTATTCATCTTTTTCAATAGCTCAAACACATGATAAATATGTGGCTCCCCCTCTGCTTCAACCAACTTCACTTATTTCACCCCTTTCCCATGCAAGAACTGTGCATACATAACCCCCTTTCCTTCAAGAAATCCAACGACGCCATGAAAACCGCCGCCGCTGGAAGGAAACTGCCCCCACTCCTCCATCTCCAGTGGTGCCATCTTAAAATTGCACCCTTAAAAGTCCCGGTTCAACCCCTCAGGCAGACTCAGCCCCCAAAACATGCCGTTCATTGCCATGTCCCCTGCCACCCCCTCGGCCCTCTCTCTATTGGTCCCTCCATTCGCTGCCAATTGCCAAAGCAGGGGTGTATAAGCAACAGCTCTTTGACTTCCAAATGGCAATCCGAGAGAGCCAGGCACAGCTGTTCTCGGATTGCGGTGACAGCGACCTGGCGGGCGATGTTTCCATGCAAGGCTTTCTCGGATTGCAGTGACAGCGACCTGGTGGACGATGTTTCCACCAGCGTTCTCACCGGAGAGAAAAGTCTGCGACAGGTCGGCTCGCTTAAGCCAAGAGTGGCGGTTTTTCTCTTAGACTATCCACTCCATGGCGGTGTAACCGTCGTTGTAAGAGATATGAAGCTTGTTTTCGGGGCAAGACGATAATCTATGGAGAAGACGATTGATTGGGAGGCGACCGAGAGATTTCCTAGGAAAATATAGTAGCCTAGCCATGTGGTGGAGCCAATGCAGAAACCACCCCCATGGAAATAGACAATGACTAGAAGAAGCTGATTGGATGATGATGATGATGAACTCGGGGATTTTTCGTCAGGAAGGAAGGTTCGGGCGGTGATGGGTTTTGACACCGAGGATCCCCTGTCCAAGTGAAATCCGGACAGGGGCCTGTCCCGGTCCTCGGAACCGTTGATCTTGCAAATCAACGGTTGAGATCTGTCGAGCCAAAACGACGTCGTTTTGGACCAAAAACTGTTCGGCAGATCTCAGCCGCTGATTTGCGAGATCAACGGCTCCAAGCACTGGGACACGCCCCTGTCCAGATTTCACTCAGACAGGGGATCTGGTCTCGGGTTTTGATGGGTCAGTCATCACATCCTTGGATTTGTATCCATTGGATGATTCAGAATAAGCAGTTGCTACACGGATCCATCGAAAAAGACTGGGATTGTCTTGTTTGGATAATGTTTTGAAAATTTAGCCAGGGTCTCTGCAACTGCCTTGTTTGGATGATATTTTGAAGATAGAAGTAATGAATGGGGAGGGACAGAGAGAAATGAGAATAATGATTGGATAAAAGAGAGAGAAATGAGAATAATAATTAAAAGTATAGGATAATGAATGTTTTTTTAGTTGAATTTTTTTTTTTCAAAATACTATCCAAACAAGGCATTAAAACTGTCAGAGTCAATTCGCGCCAGGTAGGGGTCGAACCTACGACTTTCTGCTTAGGAAACAGACGCTCTATCCACTGAGCTACAGGCGCAGCTGGTTGCCACCGTAAGCTTTTGTCTATATTTCTCTATCTATCTTCCAAAGCAGGATTGAATGCAGAGGACTTGCTGAGAAAATGACCGAGAATACTAGAGTTGCTTAAAAAACAGTGGTTGTGGTCGTGGTTGCGTTTAAGACATTTGTTGTACTATCATTAGTTTTTTTTTAAATCGGAACTGTACTACTATCATTAGCAAAGTCGCCCCTGAGCTAAAATCGAAGGGGCAGTCACTTTAAGCCTCAAAAAAAAAAAAAAAAATTTAGGGGAACCTTTTATTTTGGGATCCTATACAACACCCTAGCAAAAATGACCCAATTTTTTATTTTCGCTTTAGGCCATTGAAAAGTCAGGACCGACTCTGATCGTTAGTGAATTGCTCTACTTTATATCATCATGCTCATTGATCAAAAAGTTGACACGCATTGGTTAACCCCCTCCTACCATTGATCTTGTTGTAGGAAAATTAAAAAACATTAGTAGTATCATACGTTGAACGCTAACAACCGTCACAATATTTTTCAATCTTCAATGGGTCTAATTTGAATACAAATTGCTTCCCAAAATCATGAACCCCGGTTTTATTTACTAGATTTGGAAAATTCTAGATAAAAATAGGGAATTAATTTTGTCACGCCCTTTTTTGTTAATGTCACTTTCCTTCTCTCACAAAACAAATCATCTAATAAGACACAAATGTGAGTGACATTAACAAAAAAGAGAGTAGCAAAATCACTTCCCTAAAAGTAACTTATTTTCTAATAATTAATTAGTGGTTGGACCGTTGGATACTATTAGGCTCGCATGTTTGGTCAGTCAGTGTGTCGTAAGATATTTCCTAATACCACATCCCTCAAGTATTATCTCCTATTTGGGTACTTGAACTTGGAAAGTGTAGGTATGGTAACCACTAACCAGTCACCTTCACTATTAAAAGTGTTGTCTCGTCAAACCACACAACTATCTGTAGAAAATCTTATTGTGCTTATGTTGGGACCGAAGTTATAGTTCCATCACATGTGGAACGTGTTCCTATTTGTAGGAAATTCCACTGCGCCTATGTTGGGACCGAAGCTAAAGTTTTATCATGTGTGAGGCATGTTAGGACTTAGGAGTAAGTTTAGCCCCGATAATACAATGTGTTCGAACTTGGACTTGTCCAATCAGGTCTTGAATTTCTACCACTGAACCAACCCCTCGTTCGTGCTTGTGGAATCAATTGCCCAATGGATACAATTCTTTGTTACCGGTTGCTATATTCAAACTTTAAGAAAAAAAAATGGACTTCATATTAATCATTTCATCTCACGCTAACACACTCAAACGAGCCCTAAACAAAAGTAGATCAGAGAATCACAAAGGTCAACTCAACTGACACTCTCCCTGCTACTGTGTAGTCTCCATCCGGGCTGTCCAATTTCAACAATGGACAGCTCAGTTTTCATCTCGGCAATGACCGGCTGAACAACTGAGATTGTTCGGCTGAAATAAAATCTGATCCATCCATAGCAGAAATGGATGGTTCAGATGGAGACAACACCCATGTAGGGGACAACAGGGTCCCCGAGTTCAATAAAATTGTGTCCAAATCCATATGCAAAATAAACAAATAAATTTAAGCAAATAAGGAATTCATAACGAAACGGGTCGTTCACTCGGAGCTAAAATAAACCTCTTGGAGATTTAATATATAATAAAAAAAAGAGACTAAAAATTCTTCCAGAAACAACACCTTGACCAGCCAAAAGAGAAAAGGTGGAAAATATAGCCCGGAGGAATACTACGGAAATCATGTGGAAAGCAGCAGCTTGCCTTGAGAGCTAAATACCAGTTCTTCCCAAAAGAAGAGCATCTTTGTAAGTAACAACAGATTCTATTATTTCCGTTTGACAAAAAAAAAAAAAAAAAACAGATTCTACAAAATACATTTATCGGGAGACCAGAGTTCGACAGAGCATGAACATGCGGGTATCTTACGCCTTCGAAAAATATCTACAAAACAAAATGGTACTGTATCATGGTTTACCATTCAGGACAATGATAAGATCCTTCCATTTACCAGCATCACTTTTGAAAGTAGAACCCTTAAATAATGAAAAGAGTCGAAGATAAGACACACCCAAACTACTTTGCTGCTTGCTCTATAACAGGGACTTTCTTCCATTCTGCCCCTGACTCCTTGCTTTGCATTGGAGGCAACGAAAACATGCTTACTGTAGAACTTCCACCTCGAACCTTATTCAAGACCTCCAAAGCTGTCAACGTATGTTTCATGTACATACTCTCAATGTACTTGATTTCTGCAAGTTCTTCCGGGACTTTCTGGACACTGCCTCCCTTTTCGGCATTAGTCAAGGTTTTAGTATGCTCTTCTTTCCCTTCAGTTGCTTGATAAGATGAGGCCAATTGCTCGTTCGTGGAGAAAAACCGATCAAGAATTGTCTCACAGTCCTTCACAAGCTTGTTAAGAATGTCGGTTGTAAAGAATGGCTGTTGTAAAACCTTTTGGATGAAAGGCAAGCGAATGAGAGCACCACTTCGCTTGTCGTACTTCTTTAGTATCTTCACTAGTCCTGCACGGTTGAAAATTTGACATCAACATCGTAAAAAAGGGAAATTATTTTTATCAACTTGAGCCATCTACAGATTCAATTTCTTGTCTTCAATCTTTGATTTCTTGTTTTTAAGTATCATTTCTGTTCTTCATACAATCTAGTTGTGCATGTCAACTCCAAGAAATAATATTCAAGCAGGAAAATATCCCTGTAGAACAGTGATTCAGATTGGGATCGGATCAGTTCAAAAACAGAAAAAACATAGTATAAAGGTGGTTTATAATTTAAGAAAGCTGCCACCAGGTTTTTTGACATTGGAACTACTAATGCACCTTCATTTGGGAATTCAGATTAGGCAGGGGTATATCATTAACTTTATAGACTATACATAGATTTTGTCGTATGACACCACACAATATGTAAAAGTGTACTATGACACCACACAATTTATAAATATCCACCATCGTGTAGCTTATTTGACGGTAGATTATCCACCAATTCATAAAAGGCATCTCAACTATCAAACAAAGATGTAAAAAGCACCTGTATAGTTCAAGGCACTGTAATTCAGCAACAGAACCATCTCTCCGTGAAAATCTACAATCTCCTTCCCTACAGTCATTAAATCTTCGTTTGAATCCTGCACCTCTGTCACCCTATCTTGCAGCACCTGTACTCCAATGAGAACAGAGAAAAAAACTTGTGTCTAAGACTCTAAATACATCACTCTGGATTTCACAAAAGGTTACGACATGGCGTCTAATGTTTCCATCCAAAATTGAGAGGGATTAAATGACTAGATAAGTGATGTTCTGATGAATAACGCAAGGAGCATAGTCTAGCTTGGAAGATACATAAAATTCTTGCTTAAAGCAAAGCAGATATGGTCCTAAGGAAAAGAGTGGCAGTACCAAATTTGGGAACAGCCTTAGGGCACAAAAGCACTTGCAGAAAACATCAAAGCAGATAAGGCAAGTCGATTCACATATGATATGCGGCAATTTCAATAATGATTTCATTTAGCTTCTTCAGATCTTTACACAAAATCCAAAGTTATGTCACACAACAATCAAAATTTAATTGCAGAAACAGAATGGGCGATACTTGATCTTGGTATTTGTGGGGAGCAAAAAGGAGGCAAGAATAAATATAGACATCCTATTCTAAAATGCATGCGTATATGTGTGTGGGAAAGCAACAAAAAAAAAGATCAGGGCATTGGTTCTGAAATTGCCACTGGAACAACTATAAAATCTGAGCTTAATCAGTTCATAATCCTTGATACTTCAGGAGTAACATACTTACTGCCTAATGAGGTATGGGATTCCATGTCACGTGGGATCTCATTGTTTGCATATGAATGAACTATTATCATAGATATTACAGATTTGTTGGACCACCAATCCCACAACTCATGCGATATAGCGTAAATAAGAGATTTGGTCTTTGTAATTCCCTCCATATCAGACCGGTAGGACTAAAAGAAACTGCCAAGAAGAAAAGAAAAACTGCCATCTCAATTTTGATTATAGATTAAACTCAACTCAAGATTTCCCTCTTCCCATCTTTTGCATAATACTACTTATACACGCATTGCGTGTGCCTGAGCATCTAGCATATACATAATCAAGCATGACTATCATATAAGGAACAAAAATTCATCTTTCATTTCTACCACAAAATCCTAACTTAAAACGCTTCAAGCAAGGAAAACATCAATCAATTTCTATTTGAAACATGTATTACACTAAGTAAATGAAATAAATGAAGGAAATTGTAAAAATCAAACAAATGACGACAATTGAATCGAGTAATGATGATCAGAACAGACATTTCAGCCTAAATTGTGTATTCAGTATTTTTATGCGTCTTTTCTAAATTTTTATTAGATTTGCGTCAAGTTTTTTCGAATTCATCATCCGTCTAGAGTCTTGACAATCTCCATCTAAAAAGTAGTGAAAAATTATTACTCCCTCCGTCCCATCCTGTCCCAAATTGTTTGCAATTTTCCATAACGACCACGAAAAGGGCAAAGTTCCAAATATACCCTTTTCGTGTAAAATTCTAATACAACTATTAAAGTAATTGTATTGTTCTAAAGGGTTTTTTTTTGGAAATTCATACACTTTTAAACCCAAAGCCTTGGAGAATTTCCGTAATGAGCAAACAAATTGGGATGGAGGGAGTAACTTTTCTCCACCATTCGGTCCATATTTTTACACTTTCTTATCCCTCTCGTCGAGGCGAATAAATAAACCAACAACATGACACCGATTGTCTTTAAGGAAAGCTGATTTAGGTTACTAATTCCTCAAGGACATGATAGTCATAATTTATAAGTTGTTAAACATAGGGAAAAAAGACAACCACTGCCTAGTGCAGTTGGTATGTCATCTCATCTCTTCCCTAAGGGGAGGTCCTGGGTTCGACTCCTGTTGGTCCCAAGCTATGGATAGCTTCTGGACTCCGTGTTAACACCCTACTAACCCCGCTGATGTATGAAGATTGAAAAAAAAGAAAAAAAAAACATAGGGAAAAAAGATACCTTTGATCTGATAATATATTCTTCCTCTTTATCTACAAAAAACGCGTTGAACTTATCGATCTCGTCCTCCAACAACCTCACGAAATCGATCACTTCCTTCGTCACAACCGCCGCCTCCTCCCTCTCCTCCGCCACCCCGCGGCCGTCGACGGAAAGCCTGGGCCGCTTATTCGACCTGACGCCGCCGTTGGTAGTTTCTTTGGGGTAGATGAGCTTCAATTGCTTCTTGAGATCCCTGTAGGACAAGAACTGGTCCCGCCAATCGGGCAGTGTTTGTTCGATTAGGTTGGAGAGGATCTTCGAGAACTTCATGGTCCGTTGCGCAGGTAATTGAAACTCTCGACCACCCCCTTCTCCTTTCTCTTTAAAATGGGTATCTGCTGTTGTTGAAGAGGCGAAATCGGTGGTTGTGTATACAGAGGTTGTATGTATAGGACAAGATATGGAGAGAGAGAGAGAGAGAGTGTGTGTGTGGATATCCATTCTGTTCGTCGAATATTCGAACTTCTTGTCCACCCGTCCATACCACATACACTCTCTCTCTCTCTCTCTCTCTCTCTCTCTCTCTCTCTCTCAATAAGTAATAATTCAGTGCTTTCCGAATCACTGGCATGCATTGCTTCAGAAGTCAAGCACTCTGTTCACACAACTGATTAGGGACATTCTTGAGATCAAGCAATTGTGTATCTTTTGAGAATTGATTTTGTCACTCTTTTTTTTGTTAATGTTACTTCCATTTTCTTACAAAACAAATCATCTTATATAGAAAAAAAAATGAGAGGCAAAATCACTCCCCATATCTTTTTGTGAATTTCTTAATTGTGAGATGGATGACCGTTGAACCAAAGTGTATATGTTGCTTTAGGGTCTCTGTACTATCACACATTGACGTAAGAAGATAATAATACGTGATGAAAAGAGGATTGGAGCATTATATGTCTTAGCGTCCAGAGCACTTAATAATTTTTCATGGAATATGTTGTGATGTTATAAAGTGATATAGATCAATGTCTGAAGGGGCATCATCGGCTCACAGGGAAAAAAATTGTTTGTAGATGTGACCATGAATCGAACAAGATCGAAACATTCAGCTATTGACGGACAAACTTTGACAGAACCTCGACAGCAAATCAAGGATGGCCAGCCCCCGGATCCCATGGGTAGGATTTTGATGCAGCGGAAACTAAAGAAGAACAGAACTATTTAATCGAGTTCGAAATCCGTTGATTCGTAACGAATATCCGGAGATCGAAATCATTCTCTAAACCCGTTTAGTCAAAGAATATCCAGGAATAAAGGCATCAAACACTTTGTTGATTCCATAGAATACCAAAGAATTTGGCAAAAAAGAGAACACTCTTTATAATTTCAATAATCATCAAAAACTAAATAGCCGTAAGGTTTACAACTCAATTTATAGTAGGAGAAACCCTACACACTAGGAAATAAAGAAAAAGGAAACTACCGAAGTTAGAATCGAGTCTTCTTGATCAAATAATTCTTAAAAGGAAACTAAATAAACTAAATTGAAAAACTAAATAATGTAGACACTTATTTCTATAATTGCAAGATTCCTAACAAAATAAATAAAACAAAAATAAGGAACTTTATATTCTTTTTTTAAATAATATAATCTTTTCATTCTGCATCAATGAGCCTACTCAGATCAGAACTAAAACTAGTTGATTCTCTTTCGCTTAACTTGGCCGGCTTTAAGCAACCTTCGCATTTTCTGCTGAGATCTCACGTCTCCAAGTGGATCCTCTTGGCCACCCACGACCTTGGCTTTTTGGAGAATCCCGCTCCTGCATCGTGGGGCTTGTACCTCGGTAGTCCACTAGGTGGGTTTTGTTTTGTTTTTTTAAACTTCAGGTGGGTTTTTGTTTATCCTTCTAGTTTTGAGTGTCTTCTTGGATAGTTATAGCATTTAGTTCTGAAATGGATGACCTGTCGACCGTCGAACCAAAATGTAAATACTATATATTGCTTCGAGGTCTCTATAATATCACACGTTGATGTGAGAAGCAAATAACTTGTGGTGAAAAGGGGTTTAGAGCTCTAAATTTTCTTGGAAAGCATTTAATAATTTTTCATGGAATATGTCTTTACTTTAAGTTTGACCGTTCTAGCTGAATTTCTACTTTTGCGATATTCCTTCTTTCTTTGTTTAACTTTCTTTTCTTTAATGAGGGTACAACTCAGGCCTTTTTCTCCTTAGTTTTTTGGGTTTTTTTGGCATTTTGTTTTATTCAAAAAAATCACGTTTGTACTTTGTTGATTTATCTCAATGAGGAGAATCAAAATTTTTGAGTAAAAGTCATATAATTTTTTATTTCTTCGATTCTTTTCAATAAGACAAATCAATAATGCACAAAAATTTGACACAAAAACAAATGCGAAATTTTTTTGAATAAAGACAAAACTCAAAAAGTGGGGCTTTTTGTTTCATAAAACTAAGGAGAACAAGACTAGGCAAAAACTACTTTTGAGTTTTGTTTTTAATCAAGTATCACGAGACGGAAGAATAAACTATGGAAAAAAATGGCCCCTATTAGTAGTGAGGGTACATTGCCTAAGAGCATCTCCATCAGTCACACCAAATTTTTAGTCATTTAAGCAAGAAAAAGTACAATTTCTCTCAATTAGCTAGTCATTTAATACATGTGTACCCAGTAGCCTAAGCAAAACCATTAGCCATTTGTACCAAATCGATCCTCTCTCCTCTCTCTCTCTGAAACTTGCAACAGCAGCAACACAACACCACGGCTATTTCCAATTACAAACCCAGAACAAACTTATGTTTCAGTTGACAATCACAAACACATAGATACAAAATCAATCCTCAAAAAAGTTACAAATCAAACCTCAAGATCAAACCCACAAATCAATTCCAGTCAAAAAAACATAAATTGAAACCCACAAATTCAAATCCAGCCGACATATACACATATATACGCCTATATATATACACAACATTAAAAAATTCCAAGAACCTACCGGAAAACTCACCAGAAAGTGGAAGCAAAGCGAGAGAGGAGTCGGAATCCGATCCACGAGCAACGGCAGTCGACGACGGATGACGGCGGGCAAGGCACTGTAGCATAAGTTTTGATTCCGGAATCCACGGTCGTCGATTTACCAGATCCACGTCTGGGTTTGAGAGAGAGAGAGAGAGAGAGAGAGAGAGAGAGAGAGAGGGGCAAGCGAGGGTCTAAAACCTCGCCACAACAGGCGAGTGGTTTTGGCGACGGGCTAACTGGCGAGGTCGGAGCGAGGCTGTTGTGTCTGGGTTTGGGAGCTTTTCGTCGCCAATTTGTCGGAAATGTCCAGCATCTGAGGCTGTTGGAGATGAATTAGGGCATCTTCAATCCAACAATTTCCATTCCTCTATTTTGGAGGATCAAAATATAATTTTATATTGAAAAAGTGATTGTGAAGGATTTTACAATATCTATTAACTCCAATCCACACATCTCTATTCCTTCATTCCTTCAACTGAAAACCAACGAAAAAAAAGTAGAGATTTGGAGTTGAGGACCAAACTCAGCCTCTCCAATCTAATATACTCCATTTTTGCCTCTATTCCTCCATAAATCCTCCAAATATAGAGTATCAAAACCAATCATCCAAAATGGAGGCAAATATAGAGGATGGGTTGGATTAGGGGTGATTTCGGTTCGGGTTCGGTCGGTTCGGGGTGAATACGTAGAGGACCGATCCCAACCGTGTTCAAGTTTGGTTCGGTTCGGGGTCGGGTCGGTCCATTCGGGGATTTCGGTCTGCCCGAAATGGGCCTTAGGTGGGCCAAATATAAAAACTTGACAGTGGGCCAAATGGCCCAAACCCATCAATTTAAGCATTTTTTGCTCAATTCGAACAGTTCAAAAGGGACGGCCCAACACTGTGGCTTTTAATTCAAACCCATAAATTTTTGCTCAATTCAAAAGGGACGGCCCAAGCCCAGGAATGAAATCTTAATTTCTCATACTGTTTTTTGCAGAATTCAAGCAGCTTATCAAGATTCAACATTCCAATTTACAACTAAGGCATTACAACGAAAATTCCAAATTGCAAATTCTAACACCAGATTACAACTAAGGCATTAAAACTAAAATTCCAAATTCTTGGTTCTAACAGCAGATAAACATTATAAGTTACAACCCTCAACATTACACAACCACAACACCAGATTCACCAAATAGACTAAATAGTATTGTGTTGGGAACATGTGTGAAAGATTGAGTTCTACATCGGATAAATAGAAAAAGAGTTGGATCTTAATATACAATTGGATGGCTTACCACTTACAAGGCTTAGCCTTTTAAGTGAATATGGGTCATTCAATGTATATTGGGTTCAGGCGATGTGGTGTAGACTCTGCGGACACTCCCAACGGATTGGGCCTGCGTGCACACGGGAAGACCTCAGGCAGATCAAACTCCCAACATATCACAATCCACCATTAAACATTCAACACTAATTGTAGTACTTGTTAGGAACTAATTCTAACATTATCAAGCAAAAAACTTCGCCATCAACACCTCAAGACATCAACACCCTGCCAAGGTTCTGGCGGAGACAAGAGACAAAAGACGAAAGCCTGAGATTGAGAGAAACTTAATTATGAGAGCTTTTGAGACAAAAATAAATTATGACTCATTAGAATAAAATGATCAGAAAAATAAGATTTTCGCACCGGTTCAGACGGATTAAAAATTGGAGCACTTAATTTTTTTTACCATAATTTTTAATATATAAACCGAACTATAGGTATGAAATGAAAAATGTTTCTAAGTGTTCCAATTTTCAATCCGTTTGAATCGGTGTGAAGATCTTATTTTTCTAATCATTTAATCCTAAATGGTCATAATTTATTTTTGTCGCTAGGGCTCTCTTAATTAACTTTTTGCTATTTATTTGGGATTCTGTATAGCAGAAACGTAATTATGAGGGCCTTATGGACAAAAATAAAATGACTAAAATAATCCAAAAAATAAGATTTTCGCACCGATTCAAACGGATTGAAAATTGGAGCACTGAATTTTTTTACCATAATTTTTAATATTCAATCGGTCCAAAAAAATTAAGTGTTCCAGTTTTTAATCTGTTTGAATCAGTACGAATATTTTATTTTTCTGATCATTTTATCCTAGAGGGTCATAATTTATTTTTGTCTCTAGAGCCCTCATAATTAAGTTTATGTTCTTTATTTGGGACCCCGTAGAGCAGAAACTTAATTATGAGAGCCCAGGGACAAAAATAAATTATGACATTTTAGGTTAAAACGATCAGAAAAATGAAATTTTCCCACCGGTTCAAACGGATTGAAAATTGGAATATTTAATTTTTTTGACTGTTTATATATTAAAATATATGGGGGGAAAATTAAGTGCTCCAATTTTCAATCTATTTGAACCGGTGCGAAGATTTTATTTTTCTAATCATTTTATCCTAATGAGTTATATTTTATTTTTGTCTCCAAAACTCTCATAATTAAGTTTCTGCTCTACACAGAGCCAGCTTATGGCCAAGGCCGGGGAAGCCCGCGCTTCCGGCCCCCAAAAAAAGTTAAAAATGAGGGCCCTCAAAATTTTATGATCCCTATATGTATATATGTATGGTCCAAAAAAAAATTGCACTAGCCTCCTTTACACAAAATAGGCTCCATTGAAATTTAGGAGCCACAAAATAGGCCCAAATGATGGAATTACTCATTAGTAACACTAAGGCGTTAGCGGATCAAAAAAAAAACACTAAGGCGTTAAAAAAAAAAAACGGCTGGAGCCTGGAAGATATTTTCAGTTCGGTGATCGCAAAGTACTCAATCAGGCCCTATCTCCTACACTACCATCTATGTTGGATTATCAAATTTTTTATAGTTAGAGGGAATTAGAGAGAAAAAGAACTCCTAAAAGAAAAGCCGCGCAGCCGATCAAAAAAAGAAGAAGAAAGAAATGCAGACGCTTGAAGAGTCAAAGGGGAGGGAAGATATAGGGAGGCCTCATTCAAGAGGTTCGCTTCCGGCCTCTAAAACTTATGAGCCGGCCCTGGCTCTACACGAAGAGGATATGAACGAGGGAAAACTGTTGTTAAGTTGAAATTGGCCATTAGGTGACGTGTCATCTACAAATTCATTTGCCGCACAACCAATCTACACGGCAAGGCCATGTAGAATTTAAACTCTTGGAAAATACTAATCTCGGTATATCACTACTGCATAAAATCCAAAAGCTTCCAACACCTATTATCTTTCTAAATTATTACTAGTACATGTTATTATCTTCATTTTTTTTTTTATATAGAGAGAGAACGTCGGAGAGGGGGTGAGGATTTAAAGAGAGAAAATGGGGAGGATGAGGGGATTTTGTGAGAGAGAAAGTGACAAGTGCAGCGTTGGGTTTTACTCTGTTTAAGGTAGATAAATAAAGCGGATCAAAAAAAAAAAGAAGGTAGATAAATAATAAAAATCACACGTTATGGATTTTTATTTGTGCGCGTCATCTACATTGTTATAGTTTTTGATAAATTTGAATTTAAGTTTAATCACACTTCAAATTTTCAATTCATAACGGTACCTATGAATCATAGGCTATGATCATGGTCTCAACTTTATTTTTGCACGGTTTTCAATAATTTTTTTCTCAATTATTATTCTCATTTCTTTATCTATTTCTGTCCATTCATTACCCAAAATCCATAAACAAACACGGCCTATATGTTTTCGGATATAATAAATGCTATGAGTATGTATTTTGAGTGCAAATCTATCTATCTATATCTATCTATCTATCTATATCAATATACTGTAGAAATGTGTCTGAGCCCCAGAAGTCTTCAAATCCTCATTCATAATTTCTTGGATTTTTCACTTATTTTTTGTTTATAAAAAGTAACAGGGAGAGAAATGTGGGGAAGTGGGAGAGAGAGAGAGAGTGGGGGGAGAGGGAAACATGGGAGAGGGAGGGAGGGAAAGAGAGAAAATTATTCTATGCCACTGGGCACCGTCACGTAATACTCCAAATTCATTTTTCATCACACGTCTTTCAGGATATGAGAGCAATGTCAGCGTCCATTGAACCCCCAAAACCTCCAAACTCTCAATGCTAAGAAACCCCACGTTCACCTGTATTCCTAAATTTCCCATTTTCTTTTAAAAAAAGAAAAAAAAAACCCACATTCACCTCACCTGTCTCCTAATAACTCCCACGCCCTCCCTCCTTTCCTCCTTTCCAGCATGCCACTACTATTTCCTCCTTTTCTACTAGTAATTAAACTCTTCTCATGCAACTCCTCACCATTTTTCCCCGTTCTTTAATCCTCACCCATGCAACTCCTCACTTTTCCTCTTCTTTTAATCTTCACCATTTCCGTATTGCTGCCAAAAGGGAAAGTTTACACATCAATCCATACGTAGTAAGTCTACCACTCCATTTTTGCTATTGCAGATTTTGATAGCAATAGGCTATGTTCTGCTATTGGTAATTGGTAATTAAAGATTGAGGGACAATTGGCCGTAGAACACACCAGTTTCTGAGCAGTTTTTTTGGTTCCCGTACTAATGAGTTTGTGGCCTTTCATTTTCGATTTGTTGATCTTGGGATCAGGCATGGTATACGCTATATGTGTGTACACGGGGCATCATTGTTCTTCACCAATCTCATAAATTCAAGTTAGGAAATGCTGAATCAGCTGTCATGATATCTTTTTTGATTCTACAATTTCAGAAAATTTACAGGTCTGCAAGTGGATTGCTTGACCCAAGCCTGAGCTTCAACTCCAATTACTTCTCTAAAGGTATCCAGGGGTCAATTAATCGCTGAAGTTTGAATTGAAGAGATCACTGAGCTACTGGAATGGTTTTGTTCCGTATAGTGGGCTGATTGGTTCTCCTATAATCCCAGAAGTTAACATCCATACACAATACCATTTTTCCTTTGCTGATTCAAGCTACTATCTGTTTAGCTAACACAGGGTTTCCTTTCTGTTTTGGGAACTAGCGTTCAACCCGTTTTATGCACGGGCAAAACCCGTTCTATGCACACGCAAAACTAACATGCTCAGGTGAGATTAACATACATGATGTGTTAATCGTGGATATTCTCCATATGATTAACCCGTTCTAGCATTGTGCCCATGAACTTTTTTTCGTTTCCATGCATTGAACGGGCACAACGCTAGAACGGATTAATCGTATGGAGAATGTCCACGATTAACACATAATGTATGTTAATCTCGCCTGAGCATGTTAGTTTTGCTTGTACATAGAACGGGTTTTGCCCGTGCATAGAACGGGTTGAACGCTAGTCTATACTAAGGAAATGTTCTTTATCTTCAAAAGCTTCCAAACCTTCAATCCTAATTTTCTACATTTTTGATTTGTTTGTTTATAAAAAATAGATAGAGAGGGAAACATGGGGAAGTGGGGGGAGAGAGAGAAGGGAACGTGGGAGGGAGGGAGAGAGAGTGACGTGGGGACTGGGGGGTTGAATATGGAGAAAAAAATCATTCTATACTTCTCGGGCACCATCTTGTGGTACCTCAAACTTATTTTTCATCACAAATATCTTTTTAATGCATAAAATGTGACCAATGCTAGCGTGCATAGAAAACGAGATTGAAAAAAATATTAAACTATCTTTTTTTTTTTTTTCAATTATCGTCGTACCCGTTCAATACACGAGGCCAAAAAAATCAATGTCATCTCCCGTTGATACATGGGGTCAAAAAAACCAGTGTGATTTTTTTTTAGGAAGCTGATTTTGGGGCTCCCTTTTTTGATGCCGGCACTCCAAAATTTAATGAAATCCCAACACTACCCTTTTGAAGATACAAAAATTACTAGAGGTACTCCACCCCCAAATTATCTCTTCATTTTACTAAAGCACTCCAAACAGAAAAGATAGCCAAAACCAAACGGAAATCTGGACAGAATATCTTCATACATGGCCTGGCTAGAATTCTCCAAAAAAAAAACATTGCTAGAATAGCAGCCACTAATTACTGTGAAAATAAACATTGCTAGAATTCTCCACAAAAAAAACAACACACAACTGCCTTTCAAAAACAAAAAACAGCACACAATTGAAAATGTTGATGCTGCAAAATCTTCATAACGGCTGCGACACAAGATCTTCATACTTTCGTACTCATCATCTAGCATTTTTTCTCAAAATCTTCATAACGGCTGCAAATCTACAGAGTATAAACAACCAAATCTACTTCAAATTCATAGTGCCAAAAATTGATATACGTGACGACTGCTCAAATGATTGCTCCAATCTAATTTTGTAAACATTTTTCCTTGTGGACTGCTCAACGCCCACACATAGTACCTCTTTATTTAAAAAATTCTTTAAACATTCCTTGTGGACTGCTCCAGTCTAACTTCACCAATGTCTTGTGTTTTCTTATGTAGGAGACCAAGTCTCAAAAACAGATCGACAACTAGTGGAATTTCCACTGTGGCTCTAGAGATTTAGTTCAACAATGAAAAAAATGTTTAAAGAATTTTTTAAATAAAGAGGTACCATGTGTGGGCATTGAGCAGTACACAAGGAAAAATGTTTAAAGAGGTACATTTTTCCTTGGCTCTAGAGATTTAGTTCTGCAGTACATTTTTCCTTGCTCAAATGTTTAAAGAGGTACTATGTGTGGGCATTGAGCAGTACACAATAAGTACTTACAGAGCCATACTCATCTCCCTAGTATGCACATCCTTCTCCTTTACCAAATCTGTTATTGAGCAGTACACAATAACCTCCATCAAGTAATTGAAGATAAAACCCCTCAAATGAGACAAAAAAAAAACGATTCTCCTACAGATCATTCAATTCCCAAATCTGACTTCAAGAACAAAACACACACATATCTGTGTATTGCATACTACCATATCTCTCCTACACAAACTACTGAACAATACTAAACGGGGGGTTATCAACTAAAATAGCAACGCGCTAACTACATCAAGTAAGAGCAAAATAGTTGAACCAAAACATTACAACATACCTTTTTCCAGTAACTACGTACATCAAGTAAGAACACCTCGATCAACCAAACTTTTCACTGCAAAAAATAGTTGGGAGAAAATATCAATACAAAATAATAGTTGAAACCATAAATGTAGAGTGAGAAAAAGTTGTTGCTACAAAAATATCTTACATCGTTGGCAAGTGCTTCTATTATGTCCAACATGGTGGCAAACACTACATTTTCGTGCCTTTTCCACAATCTCAAAAGCTGAAGGATCGCGGGTGGTAGAGCTATCTCCCTTTCTTTTTTTGGAACCCGATGGTCGGCCTTTGTGGGGTTGAATGGTTGGTTCCAGAGTCAATGGAATTTCAGCATTGATAAGTTGAGCAATTTGCTTTTGGCTATCTTCTCTTTGACCAAGAGGCATACACTTGTATTTATCATGAAATTTCTTGAGAAGACTTTCAATGTCACTTCCATTTGTATTCACTCCACCGTCCATATTGAATGACCTTATGTCAATTCTCCATTGTGGATGGATATCGCTTAGTAGCAAGGGTGTTCACCTCTCATGTTTTGCATAAAGTGTGCACAAGGTAGACCCATTGTGTTTGAAAATTGACTTCTACAAGGATCCAATAAAGAAGATGTCGCCAACTCATATTGTTTCAAAAGCTCACTAAGTGCGAAGATGGAAACGTGAGTAACAAGTTCCTTGAACATGGGAATTTGAAATTTATGAATAACTCGAAGCTTTTCAGAAGCAATCTTCGTCTTAATCTATGGTGTTGATTCTCAATCGCAAGACAAATCTTTTCTCTCACCTCATGGAAATTTCCTGTGGAAACGGTAAGGTATCTCTTGAGCATTGCATGTGCACCTTCAGCCCTAGAAGTGACACGATTCCCAAAGTGTAGATGATTTCCGGTCCATGCCTTCACAAATTTCTCTTTGAAAGGGAGCCAAGTATTCTTAATGTAATTACAAACATATTCTTTTTCCTTGTAGACAACTTGAAGACGCTGCCAAGCTTCATTAAAGCAACTCTCATCCGGAGATTCAACCAAATTAGTCCAATCCGATAAAAAAGTCTCCCAATCTTGTTCTCTTTCAAATTTAGGCTTACATTTTGAGAGAACATTTTTCTCAATGTGCCACACACATAAGATGTTTGTTGTTCCCGGAAAAACAACTTCAATGGCATTCATCAATGCTAATTCCCTATCCGATAAAATCACAGAAGGTTGTTGGTCAGGGCCTAAAATTGTTTTGAATCTTTCCAATGCCCACACATAGTCTCCTTCTTCCTCTTTTTGCATGAAAGCAAAACAAGAATAAAATGATCCATTGAAACTTGAAACTCCCACTATATCAAGCAATGGCATCTTATATTTGTTCGTCTTATAAGTACAATCCATCACAAAGACATATGGATAACTTTTGGTTAACGCAATAGAAGAAGGATGTGCAAAGAACAAATGAGTCAAATGGCCATTTCCATCTCGTTTTACATCAAAAGTGAAGTCCCCTCAACCTAATTCATCAAATAATGCTTGAATCATTGTACGACCCGCTAATACTTTTTTTTAATGGCAGCCTTTGCATTATAAACTGTCCTTGCTATTGCTTTGCAATTAGAATTACTTTGCCGCAATGAAGTAAGAATTTGTCGAGGTGGTATACCGGCCATGGTCATTTGCTTAATACTTAGTACCTCTTCTTTTGAAAAACGACGGCAAAAAGGATGTCCGGACATATCACTTGACGGTTCATGATTATGAGAGACATCTTTTATTTCTACTTTCCAAAGCTTGCCAACTTTCTTTTTCCCCAATATCTGAAAAGGACAATTCACAAGGCGAGATCCCGACATCCTTTTCCCTTCACTCAACAGAACACCGGTGCCTCGATATTTCCCACCTCTATCGCAACCAATAATAACATAACAGCCCTTTTGATTTTTTAATTGTGGTGACATAACCTCCTTTCAATGCCATGTTACGAATGAGCTCATCTCGAGTTGAAAATTTTTCCTCTAACAATGATGCACATTCAGCATCATTAAGCATTTTTTTTCTCTACACTACCCGTTATGTATCAACCCACAAAATGATTACTGCATATTAATTATTTTACTTTACCAATAATAATAAGCAATAAAAAAGAACCTAGATGTATAATCCCAAGCATGTGAGGAAGGAAGCTTACCAGATTAGCATAATTCACGCCCTCACTTGATTCGTAGAACTCTGATATTTCTTCAAAGTTACTTGTGGCTGCAAGATTTATAATGACATTTATCTCTGCAAAATCTTCATCTGTAAAGTCCGATTCGAGGCCACCAACATCTTGAGTCTCACCCTCCATCATAGCCTACCAAAATGGAGCTATTTGTTTAATGGCAACTAACCCCAATTTCAAAGTAAGTTCCATTTGTTTAATCCATGAAAGAGATTATAGGTTAATCCATTGTTTAATCCAAATTCGTTAATTCCTCCCATAGCACATGTGACGAGTGAGGACTTTCTACAAGGAGTTGTCAAAGTCAGGGCTTTCCTTCCATAGCATATGTTGGTCTTTTTTCCTATATCGACACAGCGGGTACCAAGCGGAGTCATTGTGGAAGTTTTATACAGAGAATTCCGTACAGAAACTTCGCTCTTCATTTGAATTATTTTGTACAGAAAATTTAGAGAGGGCTTTTTACAAGGAGTTGTTCAAAGTCATTGAAGCATCAGATGCTCGAGATCCGCTTGGTACTCACTGTGTCGATATGGAAAGCCAAGCAAAAATAGAGAACAAAGCCAAGCAAAAATACCTCAAATAGAGAATGAAGGGAGCAGCAAAACGGCGATGAACAGGAATAGCTACCGGCGACGATCGGGAGCAGAGCAAACCCAAAACCCAGGGAGCAGCAAACAGCTAGGGTTTGGTGGATGGCTACCGTCTTCTCTTTTTTCTTCCGTTAACAAGGATGCAGAGGAGAAGCGGAAAAGTAAATGGAGCGCCTGAAGTAATTCTGAGAGCACCAGAAGAGTAAAGTAACTTGCAAAAGGGTAATTTTGGAAAAACACTGTAGCTTGGAGCGCTTGAAGTAATTTTGGGAGCGCGAATATCAATTCCCTTTTTTTAATCCCATGCATCGAACGGGTACGAACACTAATCTTGCACGTATGCTGATATGGCAAGTTGAGATAGAATCCACTCCACTTCCATTTTGAAATGGAGCCCAAATTTTGACCGGGAAACCCAAAATTTCAAATTGAAATTTGAAAATCAATTTTTTCCCCAAACCCATTCTTGCTAACCGGAACCAATTGTTTACACTTTGGCTCTGTTTGGAACTCATGGAAATAAAAGGAAAATTAAAAAATTTTCTTTCCATTGTTTGGTTAGAAAAGAAAGAGCGAAGAAAATAAGAATTTTTTGTATAGTAAATAAATTTTTCCTTCCATTTTCCTCTCATTTTTCTTCTCTTTTATTTTCCTTTCTTTTCTTTTCTTTTCCTTTTAAAGGGATACGAAATCCCTGATATACCTGGGATATAAAAAAGTTTCCCTCCGAACAGAGCCGAATTCTCCCCGACTCAGCTCCATTCATTCATTCTCTCTCTCTCTCTCTCTCTCTCTACATATATATAACAGAACTCAACTTCTTCATTTCATTCTCGTCTTCTCTCTCCCCTCCAACACTGATCCGATCGTGTAGAACATCGCTTCCACTGCCCCCTTAATCGGAGACAAAGAAGGAAAAAAACACGCCATCCCTCTGTCTTTTTTTGCAGTTTTTATCAAACCAACTCCATTCTCTCTCTCTCTCCCCGACTAAGTTCTAGTCTCTGTGCCTCACCACCATCGACGCCGACGCCCACCTCGACGCCAACACGCCGGTCCGATGCTACCGTCCCCGTCGTGGCCCGACGAAGCACCACGGATGCTACTGAAGCAACCCCTTTTCTCCTTGAATCCTATCTCTCGCTCTCCCATAAGGTGAGTTCCTGATTACATCACTCTTCAAAAAACAGAATGGGCGAAGAATGTCTCCTAATAGTTGTCATCTTCTTGATTTTGCTCATGTTTTTAAAACCCCCAAATCTCAAATTAGGGTTTTACGAAAATGGAGGACATACTAAAAAAAAGTCCTAATAGTGATCAACTGATAATTGACTTGATTTTTCTCACGTCTTTTCAACCCCCCAAACATAAATTTTGCCAAAGTTCAGCCGGTACTTTGAAGCATCTTGAGATGAACCATTTTTTTTTTTAAGGACCACAAATCTCATTTTCTCTTCTGAGGGAAAAACGCTATCCCTTTTGAGTTCGTAAAAAATTCTCATTTCAAAGCAAATTCCTCAATCACAATATGTTGCAAAAGTAAAAGTAACTGAAATCATAAAGTAGGAAATATTAAAGCATGAGCAGAGGAGCATGGCTAACTGGTTTCGATTTACGTCTGTTGTGAATGAATATATAGCAAATTGAAGAAACTATAATTCTTCCTCTTGTTGCTGGTGTACTACTTACCTTGGTTTGTTTTGGATTCTTACTAGTACCGGTCCTGTGAGGAGCTCTTTGATCATTTCCGATGGTGTTTAATGGAACCATGTCACAACAGTTCAATGTTTTAGAGCTACTAATCGTGATAGAGTTGAGAGTCCAGTTTTGTAGGTGACTGCATCAGAATTCAATGTTTTAATATACTAGTAATAGTTTGAAATTCAAAATCATGAAAATCAGTTAGACACAACTCCAAATACCCTTGTTTTTGTACTCCTACTTTTTAGGCTAATTTGGAAAAATTCTATGGGATTGCCCCTGCAAGTCCTTTGAGGAAATATTTTTTTTTTTCCGAAATTTATATATGTGTGGGGTAAAACTTCCACAAATTTCAAGTTATCAATCATTTTTAAGGTTGCACGTATAAAATTTATCGGTGATTGCACACACACAATATCGTATCGTCTTTGGACATCACTAGTAGCATGTGCACACATACACAATATCGTCTCTTCTTTGGACCTATCTAGTAGTAATATGTACTACTTATATAAAATATATAGTTTTATTATTAGTGTAGAAACGCACACAAATCATGCGCAGAAAGTCTACGGCCACCGAAGGGAAAATGCGGTGGCCGGCCACCGCACGCCGTTTTGGGCCCACTCCGGGCTCCGTACGGATGATCCGAGCCGTTCAATAATTTAAAAAAAAAAAACCGAGTGGGTACGTGAAAAATCAGCTCGATCCGATATGTGTAGGTGCTCGGATCAAGCTTTTCATCTTTGAAAAATCGGAAAACCAATCTTTCCATTTTTTCTGATTTTCCAAATATTAGAAGTTTGATCCGAGCACCTACACAAATTGGATCAAGCTGATTTTTCACGTACCCACTCGGTTTTTTTTTAAAAAATTATTGAACGGCTCGGATCATCCGTACGGAGCCCGGAATGGGCCCGAAACGGCGTGCGGTGGCCGGCCACCGCATTTTCCGTTCGGTGGCCGTAGTCTTTCTCAATCATGCGTCTGCCTCTGGATATTAGGAATTCGCACGGTAGATAAAGATTTGTTGGGATTCAAAATACTCCACAATATAAATAGCCACCTAACTCTAAAACAAGCCACTGTTTTCCAAATCCATCAAATGGTTTTTGAAGACAACTCTTCATATTAAAACGTCTTAAATATTATTGATCATTTTTTTAATAATCTTTGAATTAGGGATATGCACGTGGAACGGTATGGTTTCATTTAATCAAAGACTAGCATAAAGCCTGTGCTATGCACGGGATCGTAATTAACATGACATAAAACAACACTAACTGATGTTTTGATGAAAATCCAAAAATCATTTATGTATCCATTCTTTTGGTTAAGAAAGCATTGTTTGGCACAACTATTTTTACAAATTATTATAGATAAGGAAATAGCATAAAAATGCTAATTTATATCCTTGTTCCTAACTGTAGATAAAGTACAATCTCATGTACCTTGCAAACTAATAGTCAATTAATCAGTTAAAATTGAGTTTTATAAGTTCTCTAAAACTCAAAATTACAAAATGTATGATATCCAACAACATAACTACACTCGCGTAAGATGGGGGATTCTAATACATATACCACACATCTATGCGCAATGAAGAGCTTTCTCTTCCACCTAAAAATACTCGTAAGAAAGAATGTATAATACACCCGAATAAGTTAAAATAGTAGGAGTACCAAATATCGCAAAAAGAAAGTGGCGATAAAATTCCAAGGAGAAAATCTAAAAGAAGACATAGTTCTTACCCTTTCTCTATCCAATACATATTGACCAGCGACACAACCCTTGTATATATCAATATCAATATATAGATCATCAACTCCCGAACGTGAAATTTATAGAAACAAACCCGTGCTATCCACATGAGTTCAACAAAACAATGTCGTGCTTATATTTTTGAAAGAACGCTTCTGAAACATTTCATTAATACCCCCCTTCTACGCTTGTATTGAATAAAAGAGTTACTTACATTTACATTGCAACTAATTCGAAGTTGTGTACTCCTCAAACTTGGATGGCTTGTGACAAAGCACATACAAACTAAAACCAGAGGAAAAGAAATGAGTTTGGTCTTGATAAATTTCTATACTAACTGCATGTAACACAATATGATTAATTTCTAGGTCAATGAAAGAAACATCGTTTGGGCAAAGATCTGGTAAAGAACCAACAAACTTTCATACCATTTCATTACTCCAACCACAACAACCGTTAATAAATACCCAATGTTATTTGAAGCATAAAGAAAAAACTCTATACATGCATTTATACTATATATTAATCATGAACTAAATTAGTTTTTAAAAAGCATGGTACCAAGAAAAATAGTACTCAAGCTGCCTTTTTATATACCAACCGTGCTACTGGTGCAACACAACAGACAACGCGTACAATGCACTTTTGGGCCCATCTCGGGTCCAACAAAGATAATCGGAACAACTCATTTCGTTCAAAATATTTATTTGTTGTTAAAGATATTTATTTGCTGATAAACTCTTCAAATTTGTTTCCTAAGCCAAATTACCGAATAATCCCGAAAATCATGGGAAATAAAGGTGTAATTAGCAAATGCACTATCATTTTTGAATAATTATCTCATTAGCCAATAGGAATGAATTGCAATGTTTTAAAAACTAGACCGGTAAGCGAACCGGAAAAGAGATCGGGTGGACGGGTCACCGGTTCAACCGCGGTCGAACTGGAATTGAACCATCATGTAATAATAATGCATATATATATATATATATATATCGGGGCGGTTTCGGGGACCCTTAAATCCTCTAAAAAACTCCCCCCCAAGTTCCCGATCGAATTTTGATGATCCGAGCCGCTCAATGTAATCAGAACGTAATTTTAAGGGCACCCGCGAGAAATCAGCAAAAAAAATGACTGGGAAGGACTTCATCCGAACAGTTTTTTATTGAACTTTATTGAACGGTTCAATAAAAAACTGCTCAAATCAAGTCCTTCCCGGTTATTTTTTTTGCCAATTTCTCGCGGGCATCCTTAAAATCACGTTCTAAACACATTGAGCGGCTCGGATCATCAAAATTCGATCTGGAACTATGAGATTAAGATTTGGAGGGTTTTTTTAAGGGTCCCCGGAACCGCCCCGTATATATAGGATAGTGATAATGCCAAAACTATTTTTGTTAGTGCCAAAACTCCAATGTATAAAAGTTTTGTACATTGCATATGGTACAAGCTTTTTGTGCACTAGAGTTTTGGCACCAACAAAAATAGTTTTGGCATTATCATTTCCCTATATATATATATATATATTATTAGTGTAAAAATAACCAAAAATTAGTACTATATAAAAGAGTATACGATAATAAACGTTGGAGTCTTTAGACCCCGTTCGTTTAAGGGTTTTGGATTCTAATCATAACCCTATTTCTCTCCAATCATTACTCTCATTTTTCTCTATTCTTTCTCCAATCATTACTCTGTTTCTCTCTACATTCATTACCTATAAATCCAAATCCAAAATCCCAAAACGAACGGGATCAGAGATGCCAGTTTTCTTTGTTTTCCGCTTTTCCAACGTCCCACATGGGCCAAAAAACTTTTTGGTCAATTGGAATCTGCTAAGAGAACCACCCCAAACTAACCCCCCACCCCCTCCAACGACCAATCCCATCTGCTAATAACAAAGACCAGGGCGGCCTGCCTCTGTGGGGAGGGGACACACAGGAAGAAGAAGAAGAAATGGAGGAGATGATGAATCAGAATCCACATCCATTGGAGGGGCCTGGGCCTGTGGGGAGTACTAGCAGTATTGGGTTCAATGGCAAGTCCTAGTGTGCGCCCTCATCCTCATCCTTCCATTAGTTGTTTCTGTCAGAATCCTCAAAAGGGAGCTACACTGACACCCTCCTCTCATCACTTCCACTTCCAGTTCTCATCTCTGGCTTCCTTGCTGGACTAACCTTCATCCCCTTTGCCTTCTCTTCTTCAGAGCCTTTGCCTTCGCTTCCATGTCTTTCATTCTCTATCGCGTTGTCATCGTCCTTGGGGGACCTTTTGCCTTCTACTTCTACACCTAGTAATACTCCTGATTACTTATCTCTCTCTCTATATGTGTGTGTGTGTGTGCTGAAGACCTTCTCGGGTCTCTTGTCGGACTCCTAATGGAAAAGAATGCATTGGTGTCTTTGATAAAGCCTCAGTCTCCGTGGTGTTTTTGTCGCATACAAGTGGTAAGTAACTAACCTTCGAGTGTTTTACTAGCTAGTATTGTTTTATAATTTCTAGTTTACTAATACATTTCTTTCATTGTTGTTCAGTTCAGAGGAATCTTATAACACTGGATTTTTAGTTAGTGAAGCTGGTCATATATTGCCTAGCTCTTACTCTATTTGGCAGCAATTAAATATTTGGGACAAATTTGGAGAGCGTCGTCTATATATTGCATGAGAATTACATGAAGGCTTCTTTCATAAATCTTGAGATTCAATCTATTGAAGCGGTTGATGTAGCTGCTATTCTACATATGGATTTGGTTGTGCTGAAGGTAAAGTCTTTCTGCAAAGAATTAGAATCCAAATTTCTTCATTTCTCCAAAATCCCTCCTCAGAGAGGTAATGCCTGTTTTTCCATTGGACACCAATATGTGGAATATGCGTTTCGAACGGGGTTTGTTTCATCCCCGATTCGGTATCCTCTCACCTTAGGAGTGGTATTTTCATAACTTTTTTTAACCCCGTACGTGGTAGATGGCTTCTATGTCATGGAAGTTGGTATTAACAGTGGCTCCGCGTTTCCGGGCGCTCCTTTATTATCTCCGACCGAGGAGGTTACTAGCATAATCATACAGAGACTTGACTCTAGTGCTGTTGTGGTGCCTGCGGTTTTCTGTCAAATGCTTCTCCATTATGCTTTGAACAAACCTAATTCTCATCCAAAATATCTTCTCCCGAATTCCTTCTCTATTAAAGGTATTTTACTCTATGTCATGGAAGTTGGTATTAACAGTGGCTTCGTGTTTCTGGGCGCTCCTTTATTATCTTTGACCGGGGAGGTTACTGGTAGGGGTGTGCAAATTGCAAAATACCCGCGGGTTCGCGGACCCGACTAGTCCCGAAGGGGTTCGGGCGGTTTCGACCAACTGTTTCGGATGGGTACGGGTTGGAATATACAACTTTTTGGTTTTCGGTTCAGGTTCGGGGTCTGTACCTAGATAACCCGTCGGGTCCGACCCGACCATATTATACATAATAACCCTAATTCTTTCACTTTTTCAAAATGCCAAAGGTAGCCAACAGTCACAGGCTCACAGCACACCCCCACGCTCCACGGTCCTCCACTCTAGATTTGATGCCGCCACCGCACACCGTCCTGTCCACCCTCTCTCTCTCCCCGCTAGATGCACACCATCCGGCGTTCGGTGTCCAAACGTCCGGTATGTTTTCTACATTTTTTTGTCTTTCTTCCTCGAATTTGTGTTTTCTTGACTTTATTACCGCAAGAGGAATAGATTTTCTGCGTTTTCATGTCCTTCCTCTGATTTGCATTTTATGGCTCCATTGATCCAGCCCGACCCGACGAAAAGAATCTGTTTTCGGACGGTTCTTCAAGGTACCCGGTTTGGCTTCGGTTCAGGAAATTTCCAACCCGACATGGTCGGGTCGGGTGGCGGGTACAAGCCAAACCCGACCTGCCCGATCCGTGCACACCCCTAGTTACTGGTATAATCATACGAAGACTTGATTCTGGTGTTCGCGGTTTTCTGTCAAATGCTTCTCCATTATGCTTTGAATAAACCAGATTTTTTTGACAAGAAGATCATAAATTAAAACACCTTTGATAGAGAAGGAATTCGGGAGAAGATATTTTGGATGAGAATTAGGTTTGTTCAAAGCATAATGGAGAAGAATTTGACAGAAAACCGCAGGCACCACAACAGCACCAAAGTAAGTCTCCGTATGATTATACCCGGTCAGAGATAATAAAGGAGCGCCCGAAAACGCAGGGCCACTGTTAATATCAACACCCATGACATAGAGCCATCCAGCACGGGGTTAAAAAAAGCTTCAAAAACTCTGCTCTTAAAGTGAGGGATACCAGATTAGGGATGAAACAAACCCCGTTTGAAACACATATTCCACAGATCGTTGTTCAATGAAAAATAGGTATCACCTCTTCGGGGAGGGATTGGAGAAATGAAGAATTTTGGATTCTAATTCTTTTGGGATAGACTTTACCTTCAGCACAGCCAGATCCATAAGTGGAATACAGCTACAACAACCGTTTCAATAGGTTGGATCTCAGAATTTATGAAAGAATCCTTCGTGTGATTCTAAAGCCATATAGACTGAAGCTCTCCATGTGTATGCGACAGAAAACCACGAAGGCTGAGGCTTTATAAAAAACATCAGTGCGTTCTTTACCATTAGGAGTCTGGCCAGAGACCCAGTAAGGTCTTCGGAGATAAAGTAGAACTCCAATAACATTCATAGGCCTTACAAGTTACATCTACTCTAATTGTTAGAACTCCAATAACATTCCTAGGCCTTTCATTGGAGTTCTAACAATTTCTTCTTTTAGGTTTTACATCTACTCTAATTTGCATGTCTTTCTTTTTCTCTCTTTGTCATTATTTCGAGATACGTAAACTATACTATATTATATTTAGGGAGAACACTCTCTTGGTGCTTCCCTAAATCTGAAATTTTTTCAATGGTGATCAGGCTTATAAACTAAATACCATTTAACTTTGTAATCCCAGTGCAAATATGCATTGGGTTTGAGTAAACACGATTAGTCTCCACCTTCAAAAGAGCATAGTGGCTCTATATTTTATCCACTTTGCACGACCGCACAGTTGCAGCCCCAAAATTTTCGATCTCTGAAATTCTAGTTCCTCGATGGGAAATGTTTTGTTGTGTGCGTGGTCGATCGTGGTCCTCATGGTTTTGATGGAAAGTTTTCAGTCTGTGTCTATTGATTATTGTATCTCTCCCATCTCTTTGTTTATGTTGCATAGCTGTATATGTGTTTGTCTATGTGAGCTGTGTATATTTGAGTTCTTCAAGGATGGGACCAAGTCATCCACGTTACTTGCAGCCACGAGAATTAGGAAGAGAGGCAAGTCAGCACTCTGTACGATACCTAATTACAATCAAAGTACACGTCCATATATATGCTTTTGTTTCAAATGTATATGAGTATGGAACTGAAAGTGTACGGCAACATGGAATACATATTTGTTCTGCTGGAAAATTGAAAAGATCATCTGAGCCCACTTGTTCTCGTTTTCTGTAGTTCACTAATCTTTTGAATTGTACTTCATGGTCAGGGTCTGGTCCAGGTTTCATGAATGCTGCTACCAAAGGTACTCTGCAAGAAGAAAAGCCAGTTAGCAGATTTAAGATAGGTAAAGAAGCTGACGAGTGGACAGCAACAAATTTTCATCCACACCTACCTTCGGAAAACTAAAAGAAACAATAAATTTAGCCTCTCCGTTTCCTTTTCTTCTAGATTTTCCTTCACATTTCGTTTCCCGTCATTGTTTTGGTTTATTTTGTGTAGGTTTGTTCTTCCTTCTCTGTCTAATGTGAATACTAACAAGAGATAGAGAGGTAAGAAATGGAATGAGATTTCCGAAACAAATGTGTGAAGTTTTATCACTAGTGGTGAAGGAAGCATTCTGAATAGGAATATGGAGAATGAAATCTCTTTTTCGGTGGAAATTTTTCAGGAATTCAAGAAGGAAATCCTGGGAAGGAAGACTTTTGTACAATAACTACCATTCCACAAAGTGTTGATCCCAACACGCACTTTGATTGCCCCATTTAGTAAAACTGCAAAGATAAGGTTCTTTCCTGCAAACAAGCATGGCTCATTGGATGCTGCATTTAGATTTAGTAGCTCAGACAAAAATGTTGTACTAGCTCGTCCCTGACACACACATACAGAGATAGACCTTGTATTTATATGGAAATCCCTATTTGTGCTCGGGTCCCTATTAATCCTTTTTAAAGGGCCAATGAGATGATGCAAATACATAGTAACTCAGCAGTCCAATATTCAACTCGGAACAATTTTTCAGGGATGGGGATACCCTCGATGATCACATGGAGTTTTGATGGAAAGCAAGTAGCCATTGAGGGATCATGGGATAACTGGAGGACAAGGTTTGACATTTGCTTTAAGTTTTTCTTTTCTCTTTCACTTTCTGTCTGAATTCTATTCTTGATTCAAGGCTATATTGATATCAACAAGTGACTTCTTTCTACCAGAGATTTCCTACAAAAATCAGGCAAGGACTTCACGATTAATGAAGGTGCTCCCATCAGGTGTTTTACCATAACCAGTTTATCGTTGATGGACAATGGAGGTACTCTCCGGAGTTACCACATGAGCGTGATGAGTTGTGGAATATCTTTCATGTTCTCGATCTACAGGTAAATTCTTACTTTTGAACTGTTTTTCTTTTCATAAAGAGGATCCTGTTATTTACCTCTCTGTTTTGAGTGTTTTCTTGTTGGCGAAAGGGGATTTGTTTGCTTCGGAACTTGTTCAGTAGTAGAGTACCCGATATATTGAATTCATCTAAGCCTTGTACTTACCTTGTTGGAAAAGGGTGACTTGTATGCTTGCTGACTTTTGTGATGTAATAGGCGCCTTGGAAATTTTGGTTCCTGTTTTGGAATGGATAACTCCTGGTAGTTTCCTATTAATTGGCCATTTCCGTAAATATTTTGTGGAAACAGTTCTCAAAATCATTTCTTCCAGAAAAACAGAACAAATTACCCGTGGAAAAGGGTGTTCTAATGCTTTGCCATATGCATTTCCATTGTGGTTCTGACTTGTCATTGCTGACTTGATATCCTATTCATTAAACATGTTCCCCTGTTCATTAAACATTTCTTGCTTCTGAAATCATCTTCCTAAGCATCCCCAATTTCGCGTGAAAACAAGGGTGACAAATCTAATTCTATTATTGGAAGAGGATTTCGTTGTAGTTATTGAAATTACTATATTTCTTACATATACACATACTTTGGTTTGAAGGTGAATTTGATTATGATTAATTATTCCTTGGATGGGACGACAAGATATCAACTACTATCAATGAGGAGATGTGTCAATTGCACTTGTTCTCTATGGTTTGAAAGAGGGCTGCAAAATCAATTGGTTGAGAGGGTGAGGTCTCTTGGGATTTTTTTCATGCCTTCTGCGGCAGAGAACATTGCCATGGAAGGTGCAACAGAACACCTTGTCAAGATGGACAGCCCAAAAAAGGGACTAGACAACTGATGTCAACAACTTTTTGCAGGACAATGAACCCTATTACCAGAGACAACCCCGAGTAGAACTTTCGCATTCCTTATCTTGGTTCCAACGGTTATAACATCAAACTCCTTGAATGTTTATGTCTGTAATATTTCATATTTCATGTGCACAAAAACTTCTCGTCGATGTAAATATTTGCTAGTTTCAACTCCACCGTATTTCTTCAGATTGCATGCACGATATAGGCAACGATACAGGAAAATATTCACATTTCCTAATCGATGGGCTTGTGAAAAATTTTGAAAAAAAAAAAAATCCCGAATGGACTTGTGAAAAATTAGCTCAATCCGATATGTATAGCTGCTTGATCTAATCTTCTCATTTTTCATTCAAATTTCAGGTTGAGCGGCTTGGATTTTTCGTGCCAGACCCGTAGTGGGCCCCGCGTGGCCGCTGGTGCAAGATCGGTACCCACTCAGTCGGTGGCGAATTTTATTTTGTTCACCCTCTTTAAAAGAAAGAAGGTGAATATTATCCTCTTTCGTATTTCGTATTAATGGAGTGGATTTCATCACAAAGTGATGTTATACTTATCAAAAAGTGTATTGCAGAGGTGAGACATATATCATTTGTATCAATAAGAGGGAGGGTAACGTTCATTCTCTTTTAAGGAGGGTGAACAAAATTGCACTTGTCGGTGACTATAGCAAAGTTGGTAATTAATGCATCATTTTCTCTTATGATTGGCAACTGTACAAGTGGTAGAAAAGGGAAGCCAACTACAGAGGATGAGAAACTTTTTCGTATACCGGGTAGGAGAGTCCTAGTCTCTTAGTGCTAAAAAGGGTAGGAATTATTACCTCCCTCAATTCCATTTGGGGGTGAAGAAGAAGGCATTATTGGACAATTCCAACTAAGGAGTTCTTCAATCATTTGCATGGCAACTCTATTCTCTTCTTCACCACCACCACCACCACTCTCCACTTGAGATATCACCGACGATAAGTCCGGGGATGACACGCCATCCATTCTTTCTTCAGTCTTCTTTTCACTCTCCACTTGAGATATCACTGACGATAAGTCCGGGGATGACACGTCATCCATTCTTTCTTCAGTCTTCTTTTCTCTGTTCCCCAGTGGGACCCTCATGACCCAGCTCGAGCCTGATCTCGGCCCAGCCCGCTTCTGCCAGACTCCGATGTGTGAATTGTCTGGGTCAAGCCTCAAACAAGTGAGGGAAGGGGATGGGTCCTTGCAGCATTTTTTAAGCTTTGCAGTGAGGATATCTGACATTGTTGGGCTTGGAATTTCTTCGAAGGGCTTTTTGTCGCCAAAGTCCTTGCTTGGTGGGAAATTTGTTTTGGCAGTTTGTCCATTCATCAGTATGGCTGCTTGGTCATATGCCTTTGCAGCTGCCTCAGCCGTCTCAAATGTGCCTAGCCAAATCCTCCTCTTCCTACAACAACAAACATACAAAATGGAGAGAGAGAGAGAGAGAGAGAGAGAGAGAGAGAGAGAGAGAGAGAGAGAGAGAGAGAGAGAGAGAGAGAGAGAGAGATGATTATAAGGGTAGCGGTAGGTAATTCGAACAGTCATGTAAAGAAATTCAATAAGAAAAATATGTAGTAAAAGTTGGTACTATTTACTTCAAAAAGCTGAAAAACTAGACTATAATTGGAACATATTTACTAAAACAAGCCGAGCCTTTTTCCCAATCAACTGAGATCAGCTACATGAATTTTATTTTTTCATTGAGTTATGTCAAGGGCTACATGTTCACTAAACTAATGAAAACCACGCATTAATTTTCACATCTATGCACGATAAACTATATTTTTGGTTGTATGCTCCTTTGAAAATTGAAATTCTCACGTCATTTTGAACATTATTTTCCGAAGCATAACAAATAACAACAAATAATGGAGGAATGTGCTACTACAATATTAAGATCATACTACATGCATGGAGAGAGAGAGAGAGAGAGAGAGAGAGAAAGAGAGAGAGAGAGAGAGAGAGAGAGAGAGAGAGAGAGAGAGAGAGAGAGATCAGGTTGAGATGTTGGCATAGCGATTCAAGCATGTCTGTGCGAGAAATGAGGAGACATACTTGCAAGGGACAGAACGTGTAGGAAAGTTTGGTGGATTTTATAAAAGCAAAATGTAGTGGGAGGTTTGTAATGTAAATGTGTGGTGGAGAGAGAGAGAGAGAGAGATGGGCTAATTACAGTAATGGGTGGCGGATTTCGGAGACCCAAGAACCCCACTGGCGTTGCCTGACACCTCTGAACTTAGTTGGTTGCACCATTTTTGTTAAGTAGTACGTACTCCTACTTGGTACTATAAATCTAGAGAGAGAGAGAGAGGATGATCATGCGAGATACATGATCATAGGTAGATGAATAAATGAATGAAGTGAAGAGGAGAGAAGGCAGATAGATGCTATTAAATACTACCGGTACCCACTCTGCCTTATCGTTACGTAACTGTCGGTGTTGGAAAGGAGAGAGGAGACTCCAGGCCTAGGAGAGGGTGGCCGAAAGTCCATAGGGTGAGTAATTTTCTTGATCATCATATTGATGCAATAAAAGTTTCATCTGCTCACCTACGATACGACTCCTTCATCAATCATCACTGAACCACATATACATAGGGGCAGATTCCACTCTACAAAAGTTGACACAAAATTAATTGGAGTTCCACACAAATGATCGGAGCCGGTCAATTCGTTTAAAATAGGTATTTAAGGGTACCTATAAAAAATCTCATTCCGAGATCGGTAAAGGCTTGATCAGTTCTTGTCAATCAGTTCATTCAATTTTACCCTATAAAATTTGACAGGAACTAACCGAATGAACCGATTAAGCACTTATCTATATTTGAATGAGTTGATTTTTTACGAAAACCCTTAAAAACCTATTTTAAACAAATTGAATGGTTCCAATTGTTTGCGTGGGACTCCAAAATATGTCTCAGAAAAAGCTTGTGTCAAACTTTGTATCAAAATTTGTGTGAGGGAACTAGTGTTCCTAATAACTTATCTGACCTGGGACTTGCACAATTCGAACCGTCTAAAAATATTTGTAATGGTTTATATTCAAAAAGAGACCTTTAAAACATTGTGTCGGGAACTGTTAGATGTATGTGTATCTAAACTATCATGTAGTAGTAGTAAATAAATAGGGAAGAAAACACTTCATTGCGTCCTTCTCTATGTGAGCCTTTAGAAAAAAATTATTTTTGCTGATTTTGAGATTCTAGCTTTTCAAAATCAATTTAGAGTGTTTACCAAAATTTCTAAATAACAAATTCTCAGATTCTAATGATTTTGAAAAGCTATAAAAGGAAAGAAATTCTAAAAATCCTAGAACTGGGTTTGGGTAGCTTCTGGAGCTAATATAACTTAATCATAATTTCACAGTTATGGCAAATATATTTATCTGAACTTAGAATTTAAAAATCTGTATCCGCAGCTATCATCAACACGGAACGGGGGATGGTGCTATACGGGTGGTGCATAGGACGGTGTTGTGCACCATTCGAGCCGTCTGTTCGGCGATCCAACAGTCCAAATCTCATCTCGGCGTCGTGCAGCATCCAAGCCGTTCATTGCCTAGATAAAATCTAGACCGTTGGATCGCCGAACAGACGGCTCGAATGGTGCACAACACCGTGTTATGCACCACCTGCACAAAATGCCCCCGGTCCCACAAATACGCCCTATCTCTCTGCTTCATTAATTTCTATTTTGGATGGAAAGGAAATGGTATATGGTTGAGATTGCTTCCCTGTTCCGTGGAGGTGAAGAGAGAGATAATTGAGGTCATAGGGCTGTAGCCTACCCCATAAAGTCTCAAACAACCTATGTACTAATGTACTGCATGCAAGGAGATCGTTTAGTATGGCAAAAATAGGAGAATTTTCCGGTATCAGCTGGGTATATCTGCCGTGCTATCCACTTGGCACATCTGAGCCGTTCAATACACTTTTGGACGGGTCGGATTGAAATTCTCTCTCTCCTCTCACTCCCACACTTTTTCTCTCCAAATCCGAGCCGTCCAAAAACGCAATGGACGGCTTGGATGCGCCGAGCGGGCACCACGTGGTACCCACCCGACACTGAATTTTTTCCCCAAAATTAGTGACCCTGTTAGCCTACAGGTTTCTATGGAATACCTTATTGATTTTGATGATAACAAAACATATTTTATTGGAATTGAAATATAATTAATATTGTGATATTTGGTACTCATTTGAATTAATATTTATTTTGTAGGATTTGATTGAAGTACATATTGGAAAATTCTACACCAAATTCCTATCTCCAATAATCAAGATTGAAACTAAATGAGGAAGATTAAGGACAAATCTTCTCCTAATTTGTGATTGGCTATAAGGACTTCTATGGACAGCAAATATCGATAAAGGATGATTGAAGACTTGATTGAAGTTTGTGTGAAGAAGATTCTTAAGATGGAAGATGCAGAAGTCTAGAAAGGCAAGATTGGAGCCAATCCTTTCAACGGCTAATAAATACTCGTATAAAAAAGAAGAAGCAAGAAAGAGACAATTTTTTTGAAGAACAAAAACACCAAAAATGGAGAGAGAGAGAGACCTGTTTTCCTAATAACTTATAGGACCCGGGACCTGCTGCAATAAAAGTTTCATCTGCTCACCTATGACTCCCTCATCGATCATCACTGAACCATATGTTCCTAATAACTTATACGACCCGGGACCTGTGCAATTTGAACTGTCTAAAAACATTTCTAATGGTTTATATTCAAAAAGTCTAGGAACAGACCTTTAAAATACTGTGTCAGGAGCCTTTAGATGTATGTGATTTCATGTGTATCTAAACTATCATGTGGTAGTTGTAAATAAGTGGTGAAGAAACTATTTCAATGCGTCTTTCTCTATGTGAGCATTTACAATATATATATGGGGACCCTTAAAAAAAAAACCCCAAATCTTAATCTCATAGTTTTCAATCAAATTTTGATGATTCGAGCCGCTCAATGTGTTCAAAACGTGATTTTAAAGGTGCCCGAGAAATTGGTAAAAAATAATAACCGGGTAGGGCTTGATTTGAGTAGTTTTTTTATTGAACCGTTCAATAAAGTTCAATAAAAAAACTGTTCGGATGAAGCCCTTTCCGGTCATTTTTTTTGCTGATTTCTCGCGGGTACCCTTAAAATCACGTTCTGATTACATTGAGCGACTCAGATCATCAAAATTCGATCAGGAACGGGGGGTTAGAGGTTTTTTTAAGGGTCCACAGAACCGCCCCGTATATATATATATTTGCTGATTTTGAGATTCTAGCTAATCTTCAAAATCAGTTTGAAGTGTTTATCAAAATTTCTAAACAACAAATTCTCGAATACTACTGATTTTGAAAACCTATAAAAGGAATGAGATTCTAAAAATCCCAGAGCTAGGTTTAGGTATCTTCTGTAGCTACTATAGTTTAATCATAATTTCACAGTTATGGCAAACATATTTATCTTAATCGAGAATTTAAAAATCTGTATCCAAAGCTATCACCAACACAGAACGGGGGATGGTGCTGTGCGGGTGGTGCACAGCACAGTGTTGTGCACCATTCGAGCCATCTGTTTGGCGATCTAATAGTTCAGATCTCATCCCGGTACCATGTAACATCCGAGCCGTTCATTGCCGAGATAAAATTTGGACCGTTGAATTGCCAAACGGACAGCTCGGATGACGCACAGCACCGTGCTGTGCACCACCCGCACAGCATATATGCCCCCGGTCCCACAAACACGCCCTATCTCTCATTAAATTGTACGACTTTGGATGGAAATTAAGGAAATGGTATATGGTTGAGATTGCTTCGCTGTTTCGTGGAGGTGAAGATAGATGTATAATTGAGGTCATCGGGCTGTAGCCTACCCCATAAAGTGTCAAACAACCTAAGTACTAATCTTCCACTTAAAAAAACAAAAACAAAAACCTACGTACTAATGTACTGCATGCAAGTAGGGCCGAAAACTAGCCGAGCTGAGTTTTGTCGAGTTTGAGCTCGACTCGTTTACTAATTTGAGCTCGAGTCTTAACGAGCCGAGCTTAGTCGTTTATTAAACGAACCTCTTTAATCGAGCTGGACCTCCTTTAACGAGCCAAGCTTTGTCGAATGAGCCGAAAACTCGAGCTCGACTCGTTTAGTCGAGCCGTGCGTTAACGACCCGAGTCGAGCTCGCGAGCTGCTTGATTCGTTTACAGCCATACATGCAAGGACATCGTAGTATGGCAAAAATAGTGACACACTCAAACGCATGCAGCATGCTCTCTTTTTTGCCCTTTTGGTACACGTGTTCTTTGATGGCGTAGGGTGTTTGGGATTTGGATCAGTCTACGCATGTCTGATTTTATTCGCCTGGGTGAACATTACACGCCTTCTTATAATTTTTTTTATTGAGCAAAAAACCCGCCTATTGGCAGTAGTTAGCGGACTCATAGTAATAAAATGGGACAAATATAGTATATTTTAAGTGGACCAGAATTATATACTTGAGACCATTATACTCCCTCCGTTGCACTTTAAATGTTCCCTACGAGGATCTGTGCAATTTCAAACCCAAAAAGAACATATTTCTACATATTTTTATTTTCTTACACCAAATTAAATTGTTCATTGAGTACTTTAATTTGGAATATTGAGCACTTTAATTTGGTGTAAGAAAATAAAAAAACATATTTCTACATTTTTTTTGGGTTTAAAAATGCACGAATTCTCGTAGAGAATATTTAAAGTGGGTCGGAGGGAGTATCATAAATTATGGGGTCAAATTCACGGATTGGGATGTTGCCAAGCATTTCCGCTTGGCAGCAGTGCCAAGCGGCCCATCTGGCTGTTCAGAGTGGCGGAGTCAGGATTTTCGATAAGTGAGGTCGAAAATTTGAACTATGCATGTGTAATTCATGAACGAAACCCTTGATTTGTTTTGAGGAACGAACAAACTAGCGCTACGTTTGGGAATTAGGGGTGAGCAAAAAATTCGTCAAACTGTGAATCAAGTCCAAACCAATCCAAATTGAATGGTTTGGTTAGGTTTTTCAGTAGTGTGGTTTGGTTCCGGTTTAAAAAATTTAGAAACCGTGTTAAATGATTTGGTCTGTGGATTTTTGTAAATGGTTTTGGTTCAAAACCGATCTGATCCGCATATAGATATAATATATATACATATAACTCATTTAATTTAGATACACCAAGTATACAGGAAAGTTATAATCAACTAATTTTCTAAATTAATAATTTATTCAATCCACTGTCTTATTCCTTATTCATTTACTACCAAAATTATTTAGTATAAATTTCTATATATCACAACTCATTCGTATAATCTCAAAAGCACATAGTATATAGATATATAATGCTCCATTTAGTGAATATTGATTCCACGGCTCAATTAATTCCTAAATTTTTCTATAAATAAAAACCAATTCTTAGTTTATCTCCGCAATTTTGAATACTTTAAATAGTTTACGAAGATGATATATCAATTTCAAGTAAACCGTGGTTCGAAACTGAAATCGAACAGTAGTCTAATGGTTTGGATTGGTTTGGTTCTGCACTTTTTTTGGGTTGGTTTGGTTCTCCAAATACATAATCTGTATGTAGTGGTTTAATTTGGTTTTTGGTTTACTATAAAACCGAACCAATCCAGTCCATGCTCACCCCTATTGGGAATTTTGTGGGTAGAGATTCTATTTTCTCTCTTTTTTTCCTTAAGTACAAAACCTTTATATGGATTGAGGCAAAAATAAATTTTCAAATGGGGTCAAATTAGTAAAAATTATACCTATTTCTATGAAAATTTGGCAGCCAATGGGGTCGGCGGCCCACCATTGTCTCTATGTCCCTCCGCCACTGGTTGTTCATCTCGGCATGGACGGCTCAGATATAATCTGAGCGCATAACAATTTGAACCGTCTGTTGCTCGAATCTTAATCCGAACCGTTGATTGCCAAGATAAACGGCCGGATCAACTAGAATGAGAGATGCTGCCAAGCAATAGAGATATTTGCAAGTCGATGGGGTCAACTTGTCAAGTGTGGTCTTGATCTATTGTTCAACCATTAATGTTTTTAACCAAAATCATCTAATTTACGAGGAAACCGACCCTACATATTCAAGGCTCTTGCTCCAATTATCGCATTTGGATTTATAAATTCCATGAATACCTGCCAATTTTGTGTGCCTTCCCCAGGTGGTGGTGCCCATTCGGCACTCCCGAGCCGTCCGATGCACTTTTAGACGGCTCAGATTGAAACCTTCTCTCTCCTCTCACCCCTCCTCTTTCTTTCTCATTTTTCTCCCTCCAAATCCGAGTCATCCAAAATCGCAGCGGACGGCTCAAATGTGCCGAGCGGACACCACGTGGTACCCACCCGGCACTAAAAAATTTCTCCTTCCCCAGATGTCACCCTCCACGCTTTTGGGCTGTTGCCGTCCATGACCATGAAGTAGCAACCACGCATTGGATACGGGATCGATCCTTACAGTGCGCACAATTAATGCACTACGGGATTGCAATCTGAACATCTGTTAGACTCTCGGAGCACCCATTTCCCTCCTTACCCCCGGCCCCCCCTCCCCCCGTAAAATCCGGATTAACCCCCCCCCCCAAAAAAAAAACACCCGTCCCCCACTCCCCTCTTAAAACACTCCCAGTTTTTAATTTTTTTCCTATATTTAATTATTTTTATTTTATTTATTTAATTTCTATAAATACATCATTTCTATATTAAAAATGTATAATTTAAGAATTAAGTACTTCAATTCAGTTGAACCGGAGTGAAAATCATATTTTTTTAATCATTTTATTTTAAATGACCATAATGAATTTTGGGGAATTTAGAGGCCGGCCCTTTTTTCTTGGTTCGGACTTCAAATAGTCCTGACCAAAATATTTTTTCTTTCCTTCAGTCCTTTTTCTTGACTTTTCATGCAATTTTATTATTTTACCCATTCTTCTTAACTTTTTGTGTACATGTCTATTTTTAATAAAATTTATATTTTTAGAATTAATTTCTGACCCATATTATTTAGGACAAAAATACCCTTGGCTATGTGGGCTATGAGAACTGCCAATTCTCATAGTCAGTTCTATGAGAATTGCTCAGTTCTCATAGAAAACTGACTATGTGACCTATATTATTTCGGACAAAAATACCATTGGCTATGTGGGCTATGAGAATTGTCAATTCTCATAGTCAGTTCTATGAGAACTGCTCAGTTCTCATAGAAAACTGGTTATGTGACCCATATTATTTAGGACAAAAATACCCTTGGCTATGTGGGCTATGAGAACTGCCAATTCTCATAGTCTGTTCTATGAGAACCGTTCAAAATAGTCTCACCACACACTAAAATACACAGTTCTCATAGATAATCATCATGGACAATAACAGTTCTCATAGAAAAAAATACAGTTTTCATAGAAAAAACACAGTTCTCATGTGAAATGGCTATGTGAACTAAAAAATACACTGTTCAAATAGTCTTACCACACTAAAATACAAAGTTCTCATAGAAAATACATAATTCTCATAAAAAATACACAGTTCTCATAGACAATCATCATGGAAAAAAACACAGTTCTCATAGAAAATATATAGTTCTCATAGAAAAATATGCAGTTCTCATAGAAAAATACATAGTTCTCATAGAAAAATACGCAGTTCTCATAGACAGTTCTCATGAACAACACACAGTTCTCATAAAAAAATACACAGTTCTCATAGAAAATACACAGTTCTCATAGAAAATACACACACGAGCAAAAATTGAACAAAAAAAAAAAAGTAATCAAAATCAAATATGGGAGGTTGAAATACATAAATCTAAAAAAATACACAGTTCTCATAGAAAATACACACACGAGCAAAAATTGAACAAAAACAAAAAAAAAAGTAATCAAAATCAAATATGGGAGGTTGAAATACATAAATCTGACATTTAACAAAAAAAATCTAAAAAAAAATCGGAATGGTGAAAACAGATCATTTAACAATTTACACATATGCACACAACTACTTCTTTCTAGATTCCACCATTAAACTACAAAAAGAATGCATAACTACACCATTTGTTCCACCGCCGAACAGATCTGAAAACTCTAGGAGTTTAACTTCACGGAATTTCTGGAAACAGATCTTGGAATTTCTGTTTGGTTTGATCAAGAAGAGGAGTTTAACTTCATAGTGTCCCCTTGTCCGGTTGGCGATCATGATCTCACCGAGAGCAGCGAAGGAGAAATAGTCGGCGTCGGAGAGAGCGGCGGTGGTGGCGCGACAGCAAAGGCGAAGGTGGTGGAAGTCTTCGTCGTCACTAACCACTGATCCTCCTCCTTCGTCGAAGTCTTCTTCGTCATCCTCGTCTAACTCGTTGTCGTGGACCTCGCCAATGGAGGATTCGTCGAGAACTGGTGAGCTAGTTCTTTCCGACTGCCTACGGCAGTGGAGATTGATGATGGATGAACAACGGAGAGAGAGAGAGAGAGAGAGAGAGAGAGAGAGAGAGAGAGAGAGAGAGAGAGAGAGAGAGAGAGAGAGAGAGAGAGAGAGGTTATCGTCTTTATGAATCGTCTGGATTGCAGGAGCTGTTTTATTTTGTTTGTTGGGATTTGGGGCAAAAACGTCCACATGCAACATAACCGAGCCATCCAGCTTCGGGAAAATATTTCAGGGTTGGGATCAAACCAAACCTAAAAAAGGGGATCGGCCTCTAATTTTCTAATGAATTTTTTGCTCTAAGGCCTTTCAACAAACACCCTAAAACTCATTATTTAGTTTCAAGACTCCCTTAAGGTGTCCATTGAAAGGCCTTGTAGTCAAAAATTTATTACGACCATTTAGGATGAAATGATCAGAAAAATAACATCTTTGCACCGGTTCAAACGGATTGAAAATTGAAACACTTATTTTTGTAACTATATTTTTAAATCTATAAAGGACAAAAAAAATGGAAAAAAAAAAAAACAGTCGGATAAACATGATCAATTGAAACACTTTTTTTTTCTCTCAATTATTTTACAAAGCCTAGAATTAGACTTGAACCTATTAATTGTCTTACAAGTAGTCTTTTCTAGATTTTCTGGTATAGCATGCTTAAAATTGGATTGGACATGACCATGGAGCAAATATATGGGGGGGGAGAGCTCCTCATTTTCCTATAAATAGGACCCTTTGTCAAGCCATTCAACTCATACCTTGAATCTCTTCAACTTTTCTCTCTACAAATCTTGTGTTTGTTCTTTGTTATTGGTATTCTTGAGTTTCTTCTTGAGTTCTTAACTTCAAGAAACTCAACCCAAGGCCGCCATCAAACCACCACCCGATCAGCCTCTCAATCCAAAAAGTTTTGTAATTTAGTCAATATTTAGTTTCGAGAGAAAAAGAAAGTCTTTTCTTTTCTCTTTCGAAGCTACCGTAAGCTTACCGTAAGAAGTCAATTCGTTCAATAGCCACATTCACCTTCCGTAAGCCGACGTATTTTCTTTTCCATAGCCATACTATCTGCTAAGAAGAATGGTAAAATATTTCTAGTCACCTTTTCTAGTAAAAATTGTAGTTATATTTTCTTTTTGTATTTAAAAATGCATGTTAAGTTAAAGTACTAAAAATAGCTAGCAAACTTATTCTACTAAAATTACTGGTCTTAAGTATAAGTGGTTTCCACTCCAAAGGTATCCGTCCATGTGGCACTATGCTTTACGATTGTTTTTACGATTGTGGAGTAACTTGAGGTTAAAACCCTCGAAAGTTTGTCAACAAGTCTGGCTTCGTGCCGACTAAGGAAGGAATGGGACTTTCCTGGTTATTTCTATGTCAAACATAATCCACAAAATTTGATTAGTAGCATGGTTACTTAGGCTTTCCTCACAGACTGTGTACACAAAAAATTTTAGGAATGCCGCAGCGGAAAATTCGGGACGGAACAATGGATGATTACAACTTTTCAATTTCAGATAGTTGGTCATTTGAGAATGATGTTCGTAGTGAGGAGAGCATCTCCAACAATAGTCGCGATTATACACCCGAATTTACCACTGACCAGGTTAGTTTTTACTGTTATTGTTTTGCATATTTGTTATTTATGTTAAGACTGGTTAATGTTGTACTTATACATATTCGTTTTTTTATATAGATTTTTGAAAGTAGAGAAGATATGTTAGCTTGGGTGCGAAGCGTTGGTCTAAAATATGGTATTGTGGTCATCATTTTAAATTTTGCCAAGTTAAAAGGCGGCAAATTGCCGAAGTGCTTTCTTGGTTGTGAAAGAGAAGGAAAGCACGAACCGCCACGGTATCTGGTTGAAGGGCAATCCTTGCAAAGAAACACTAGGACTAAAAAATGCGATTGTCCATTTCATCTGCGAGGTATACCAAAACATCCATACGGTATCAGGTGGGGTTTAGAGGTTATTAGTGGTGTACATAATCATGAAATAGCAAAACATATTGAGGGCCACGAGTACCCGTCAAGGCTAAAACCAATAGAGAAACAATTTGTGGTCGACATGGCCAACAGCACCGCGCCTCGTGAGATTCTTAATATTTTGAAGCAAAAAGACCCGTCAAACACTACGGGAATCAAGAGCGTTTACAACGCCATTTTTTCAAACAAAGCAGCCAAACTGGATGGTCTAACTCCTATTCAGTATGTCATAAGTCAATTACTTAAGAAAGATTACCTCCATGAATTTCGTACAAATCCAGATACGAACGAAATCACAGATATTATTTGGGTTCATCCTATGAGCGTAGAGCTATCTGTCAACTTTCTGTCTGTATTGATCATTGACGCCACATACAAGACCAATGAGTATCGAATACCACTATTGGAGGTTGTTGTAGACACCTCAATTTGGCCTAACGATTATTTCAAGTCCCACCTTGGGGACCATCCCAATGATGAAATAGATACAGTGATTGCTGATTGTCTTTTTGAGAACCTTAGGACTTTCGGTAAGAATTTCGAGCCACTTAGAGGACCCAATCCAGAGCCATATAGCCTTTCAGACAGAAAATACAGAAGCCTAGGAGAATCCATCTGTCGGCCGTAACATTGATCTAACGGCCTTAATATCATTTCTTCACCCGAGCAACCTGTTGCTAGAAAATCTCCCCGAGAGATCAATCTCTCGGCCGCAGGATCCATCCTTCGGCCGCAAGATCCATTCCTCGGCCGCAAGATCTTTTGCCCGGCCGCCAGATCGTCCTTTTTCCAGACTCTGGAACGTTCTGTCGATTGTTTGATCCAACTACACTACCTCTCCAATGCGTTCGGGTTACGTTCAGAGATTACAACGAAGAGTTTGTATTACATTGCAACTTGTGGTGGCAGGCTTTCTCCGGTTGAACCTTGTGGCTTAGATGGTTGAGGCTTGGATGTGGACGGGTTAGATCTGCACACGAAACAACCGCGTTAGCGCCCAAACCCGGAGCGTGGTGTCCGGGGCAGGCACTCCGACGCTCTAGTCAGTAAAATAGGAGAGGAGATACTGAGGTATAGTTTAGGGTTTTAAAGAGTATTCTGAACGTACCTTATTCTAGAGATGAATACCTCCTTTTATAGCCAATAGGGAATGCAGAGTCCAAATCCCATTAGAATACTTATTCGCTTGTATGATGAGCCCGCCTATCTCGGATCCAGATAGACATCTCAATCCTGAACCTATCCAACCTCCTATATTCCGCTCCTGAATATATGGGATGGGATAAGACGCGAGGTTTCCTCCTCCTGCCCAACTCTTCCTAACTTCCTCTTCAAGTTAAGGGACAGGAGGCTCGGCGAGTACAGGTTCTGCCGGACCGCTGGTACGGCGATGATTACTTCAACAGGGGCAATCTCCAGCCCGTTCGGCGGGGAACCGCCGAACTAGATCATATCGATGGATATATACGCCGAACCAGACTCCCTTCCATGGATCGACACTTCGGTTAACTTTAACCAGGCCCGGCCGGACTCGGATCAGCTACCGACCCAGCCCGCCGCCCCATGGGTAGCAGATTCAACTGGTCCGGCTAATTGGTGCAACATGGACATCAGCTTGGTCCCTCTGCCGAACCACGCCCTCCACAACAGCCCCTCAACCCCTTCCTCCTTTGCAAAAGGTGGGAGGGGTTGACCACATAAGGAAAACTTGCTACCGAGGGCACCTTGAGGCAAACGTGCCGAGCGTAAACCGCCGGTCCAGTGAGGGTTAGTGAAGAGCCTTCTCGAAACGTTTGGAGTAATGATGCATCTGAAGCAAACGAGGGCTGATGGGACCGTTGGGAGCCAGAGATCGAACGGTCCATCAGGAAACCCAAACGGCGTGGGGCGCCACGTGGCGAAAGGGGAAACGACACCGGTACGAAATGGTGCAGGCTTTCCACGTGGCATGAAGAGAGTGGGCGGAGCGGCGACGCTTCGGTTCTCGCGTTTCGACGCTTAGGGTTCCTCCCCGTTCATTCCACCCTCTATATAAGAGGGGAGGCGGGACAGAAGAATACTTTTGCTCTCGCCTCCTTTGCTCTGCAACTCCAACCGCTGCTGCCATTTCAAACGCCTCCGTTGCTCCGCCACTCACCGCCATCCAACACCAGCATTCTCAGGTAACTCCGCTACCCCTTTTGATTCTTTCTGAACATTTCAAAGTACAACACACCACTTTTGCACAAAAAACACTTTTTACTTTGAACAGTGTCGATCTCTCATGGCCGCCTGCGGCCGTGGGACGCCGTCTGGACCGCCCACAACGGCGGTCCTCCATCTAGCCAATCTTAACACTCGATAAGAAACCACGACATCTGCCGAGGAGGATCCTACAGGACCCCCCTCGGCAGGGGTCTAGATGCACATGAGTAGCCACGCTGAAGTAGAAATTCTCATCACCTCTTCTATTTCTTCTTCTGCTTAGGTCTTCAGCATGGTGGATCCTAACTCACTCTTGCCGAGCATCGATCCCGAAGCCTACCCAGACCTCCAAGAGACCATCCAGGCGCTCGGCAGAGGGTATAGGAGCTTCAACGAAAGCTCTAGCAATTTTGCCCAGCGGTCCGGTGGTCCAATCATCCCCGGCATCCACATCCCCCTCCAAATTGACGACAGGTCCTCCAGGGACATCCTCTATGGGAGGAGTGACTACCCCGGCGAACCCGCCGATGAGGACACTCATGGCTCCGTCCCAGCAGAGGATGATAAGGAACGAACGGCCACCGGGGCCCAGGCCAGCACATCGACGTCAACTGGTGCTTCGCCGGGCACCTCTGGTACAGCAGGAGGTGCCGAACCTCATCCGCCGAGGGACGTCAACCTCATCCCTCCGCTACCAACGGGTCTTGGACCCATGCCGTACAGTCACTTCTTCGGCGATGGTCCAGGTGGCTTCACACAGGCCTTCCGGACCACATATTCGATCCCAGACGATGTCCTTGTCGAAAGGGTTACCTCCGAGAGGATTCCCTTCGGCGAGGACTTCATCGTCCTACCTCTGTATGCCATCATCGAGGGAGGGGTAAGGTTCCCCATGAGCCCCTTCCTCCGCTCCTTCTTGTCAGATTACAACCTTGCACCGATCCAGGTTGCAGTCAACAGCTGGCGCATCTTGAGCTCGGCGGCAAGGTTGGCAGAGATCAACAACCTGCCATTCACCCTTGGGGACCTGATGCTAATGTACGTGGTATCAAGGATCCCCAAATACGACAAGTACTACCTCACTACCCGCCAATATTTTGACCACCTGGTGGACCGCCTCTACGACACTGAAAAGTGGTGGATGGTCCTGGTCAAGGTGTCCGGCAATTTCGAGTGGGGTCCCATTAACCCCCTACTCGACTACCCCTTTCCAACCAGGAGAGGTTCGGAGATCGAGAGGCCTCACAAAATCCCTCGAGTGCGAGGATTCCCCGGCCACGGGGACAAGCCCGGTATATATCTCTCTCTATGTGTTTGTCTTCTATATTGACTTGTATCCATTCATACTGATCTTCTTTTACTTGCAGATTGCTCGGCACCGAACAAGGGACTCCTCATTACTGGCAAGTGGACGAACCTGATCCCCTTGCTTCGGTGCCCCAACCGAGACGCGCCGACCCTCCTCGGTTATACCCCTTTCTACCACGGGTACGTCAGTCGCAAGAATAAAGATAACATGGTGAGGAAGAAGGTCGACCTCGCTACTTTTGCCGGGCAAGCACTGCAGCAGCAGCACTTGGCCCAAGACCTCTCTTCCTCCGGGCTGCCAAACAGGGAGGAGAAGGTGCAAGCTCCCACCAGCAAGCCGGAGCCCCGGGAGAAGCCCACCGAATCCGCTGCTGTGATACCGCGCCCCTCTCGCCGAAGAGAGAAGAGCACAACCGCCGAGGGGGAGGGCCCCCATATTACTAAGAAGGCCAGAATCTCCAAAGAGGATGCACAGATCCTCAACACTGGCCATCTTGAAGGTGCATCCTCGGAGTCCTTTGTTCCGAGCCTGGTTTGTCCTGACGGGCACGTGATCTCTACCGGCGACAGCCTGGGGGAGATCCCTCATCTGGCCATGACCCTTCTAAAGGGCCTGGCCCTCCCAAAGGACATGGAGAAGCTGCAGTCAGGCAAGGCTGACAACATGGCCGAACTGTGCCTTTTCCTTGCCAAGGTATGGATTCCCAAGCTAACCTTGTGAAAGTTGAATGTTCCTTCAATCGTATTGCCCTTTTCCGACGCTAACTCTTTCTTCCCTTTTCGCAGGCCGGGCAATGCGCCAGCAAAGCCTTCACTGACATGGAGGTCCTCCTTGCCACTAAGAAGACCCAAAGGGGGGACCTCCAGGCCATGAGGAAGGAGGTGAAGGAGGCCAACGACCAGATCGAGGCGTTGGAGGCTCAAGTTGCCGAGGCCAAGGCTGGCCTGGAGGAGAGGGACCGCCTGATGCTGAAGCTCAAGGAGATTGAAGCCGAGCAGGACCAATTGAAGGAGGGGATGAAGCGGATGGAGGATGAGCTGCCGGCCAAGTTGGAGGAGGCCGCCGATGCTGGTTTCAACGAGGCCGGCGACTACTACGGGGATCAGGTGAAAGCCCTTGTCACAAAGGCTTTCAAGGAAGGAGAGCGGAAGGGTTTTGAAGATGCTCATGCCTCCTCCTTCCTCCGTGGATTCCAGGTCGGCCTAGACTATGCCGAGGTCTCCAAGGATGACCACCGAAGGGAGAACCCAGTGGTGCCATCCGTGGATCTGCCGAGGCACCTGCTTCTAGCCGAAGAGGCCAACCCAGCCGCTGACGTGCCACCGAGCCCCGTTGGTCAGCCCAATCCAACGGTTGACAAGCCGCTGAGTCCTGCCGAGGCATCCAACCCTGCTGAGAACCCAGAGTCCACCTCGGCCAAGCCCATTACCCCCACCGAGCGGGTAGAAGTACTTTGTTCAGCCGAGCCCCTTTTTTTGATTTTGTAATGGACCAACTTTTTGATGATGAAAGTTTCAAGTTTTCTGTCTATGTTTCATACTTTTTGCACTTCATGCTTGTTAAGACTCATGTATTGCACTTCATGCACATGGTTTAACAAAAAATCTCTCTAATAAGTATCCGTCCCAGCTTGCCGTACCCAGCCCCTGATTCGGAGGAAACCTACCACCGAGGTTGGTTCCGCCGGATCAAAAGGAACGGCCGAAGCTGGGAATGCCCCCTTCAGGATATGGCATGCAAAGTCTTTGCCGAACAGAATCTGAAAAAGGCGTGCCTCGGCACACCGAGCATAACAATACCACCGAGGCTAACAAAACACATGAAAATAGAAACAAAACTAATCTTTTTTGAAACAAATCTTTTGTAAAAAACTGAAGGCTTATCTTATAGCCGAGGCGAAAAGCCAAAAGAAAATTAAGCGTAAAACTTCCGAAGCAGCTGTGCGTTCCAATGGTTCGGTATCGCCGTACCATCCATCTCGGTCAGTTCATACGAGCCATAGCCAACCTTCTTAACCACCCGGAATGGACCTTCCCACTTCGGCATAAATTTCTTCAAATGCTTCTTCTGGACTATTTGCCGAAGGACAAGATCATCCACATTGAAGGGGCGGCTCCGCACACTCTTGTTATAACTCCGAGCCACCTGCTGCTGATAAGCTGCGTATTTTATGTGAGCATTGTCTCGAAGCTCATCTGCTCGATCTGCTTCGGCGGCTAGCATTGCATCGTTCGTTAGAACGTCAAATGTTGTCGTTCGAGACGTGGGTCGAGTAACAGCGACAGGAAGCACGGCCTCGACGCCGAACGCCATTGAGTAAGGAGTACGGCCAGTGCCGCGCCGTGGAGTGGTTCGGTAGCCCCATAGAACATCAGGCAATTCTTCCGCCCACTTGCCACGCTTATTTTTGAGTCGGCGTTTTAGGCCGGCAGAGATAGCCTTGTTGGCAGCTTCGGCCTGTCCATTCCCTTGAGGATAGGAGACGGAAGCTGTCTTCATCTGTATGCCGCGCCTTTTGTATAAGGCTTGAATTGCGTCGGCGACAAACTGGGTACCGTTGTCTGACACAATGGCGTATGGCACGCCGAACCTGGTAAAAATATGCTTCCAAAGGAAACTCTCCACATCGGCGGCTGTGATCGTTATGAGTGCTTTAGCTTCCACCCACTTAGTATAATAGTCCGTAGCAGTGATGATGTGGGTAAAGCCGCCAGTGGCCTTTGGCAGCTTACCAATAATGTCCACCCCCCATTGAGCAAAGGGCCAAGGACTAGAGACCGGTTGCAATGGTAGGGTCGGCTGGTTGATGAGAGGAGAATGCTTTTGACAAGACTTGCATTGCTTGGCAAACTCTGTAGCCGTATGTACCATTCTCTTCCACCAATAACCCTGGGAAAGGGCACGATCAGCTAAGGACCGGCCGCCGATGTGACAACCAGCACTTCCACCATGCAACTCTTCGAGAATGCCGGGCACCTCCTGCTCGTGCACCACGCGGAGATCTGGACCAGTGTATGATCGGCGGTACAGTGTGCCGGAGGGATCGAGGAAATAGGAAGCAGATTGACAACGGATCTTATGGGCTTCCTTCCGGTCGGCCGGAAGCACGGCGTGTTTCAAATAGGAGACGAGGGGGTCCATCCAACTAGGTGCCAGATGGATATCCATCACCTCCAGTGGCTCCGGCTTGAAGTTCGGTGATGGGACTTCGCCGAGGACTATCGTTCTTTCCCCTCCCTGATCGGCACATACGGCTCCCAGTCCGGCAAGAGCATCGGCATGAGAATTGAGATCCCGCCCAACATGGTCAAAAAATACGTTTTTGAACGAACCAGCAAGAGCAACAACTTGGCTCACGTATTTGTTCATGCGTGCATCCTTAGCCTCGTAATCATCATTGAGCTGATTAACCATGAGCTGTGAATCGCTATAAACCTGAACCTCCTCAGCACCCATATGCCGAGCTAACTTGAGCCCGGCAATGAGGGCCTCATACTCCGCTTCGTTGTTGGTTGCTGGAAACCCAATGCTCAATGAATGCTCGTGCAAGGTCCCGCTCGGCGACACTAGAACAATCCCGGCACCAGCCCCTCGGTTATTAGACGCTCCGTCTACATGGAGTCTCCAAGCGTGCCCGGTGAACAAGCTCGCTCGGCGTGAAGGGATGGGCCGCTTCGTTATATACTCTTCGTGAGCCGGGTGGCTCGACCGAGGTCCAGGGGTAGGCCCGGTGGACTCTCTGGCCAGGTCCTCTTCACTGTCCCTGCCGTTTTCCACCCCAGGGGAAAACTCGGCGACAAAATCAGCCAACACCTGACCTTTGATTGCCGTTCTAGCTTGATAACGGATATCAAAGTTTGCCAACTCCAGGGACCACTTGCACAATCTGTTGGAGAGATCTGCTTTGCGTAATACCGCCTTTAAGGGGTATTCGGTAACGACCACAATGGTGAAGCTCTGGAAGTACGGCAGGAGCTTCCTCTTTGTCATTACCAATGCCAAAGCCAGCTTTTCTATTGGGAGGTAACGGGTCTCGGCAGGGAGAAGCGCCTTGCTAATGTAGTAGACTGGCTTCTGATCCGTGCCTGTCACACTCTTTGAGGTCTCCTGCCGAACCAGGACAGCACTAACAGCATGCTCGGAAACTGCAAGGTAGAGGTGAAGCTTGTCCCCTTCCTTGGGCACAACCAGCAAAGGAGCTTGAGATAGACATTTTTTCAATTCGGTGAGTGCGTCATCGCAGTTCGGCGTCCACACAAAGCTTCTTCGGCTGCTTCCTTTGATCGATTGAAAGAATGGTCGGCAAATATCCGAAGACTTGCTGATGAAGCGATTAAGGGCGGCAGCCATGCCGGCGAGGCGCTGAACCTCCCTTACCGTGGCCGGAGCCCTAATTTCTTGTATGGCTTTGATCTGGCTTGGGTCGGCCTCGATTCCCTGGCGAGTAACCAAATGTCCAAGGAATTTGTCAGAGCCAACGCCGAATGCACATTTTTCAGCATTCAGCTTCAAGCCGAACCTCTTGAGAACACCAAAAATTTCGCCGAGGTGGAGAATATGATCGGCTGCGTCCTTACTCTTGGCGACCATATCGTCAATGTATGCCTCCATTATTCTGCCGAGGATTCCTTTGAACAATAAAGCTACCATACGCTGGAACGTAGCCCCGGCGTTTTTTAAGCCGAACGGCATCACCAGGTAACAGTAAGTGCCACTGGGAGTGATGAACGCCGTCTTCTCCTGATCCTCTTCATCCATTGCAATTTGATGGTATCCCCTGTATGCGTCCATAAAACTCAGCCGAGCATACCCAGCGGTAGCATCCACCAATTGATTGATCCATGGGCAAGGGAAACAATCCTTTGGACATGCGTCGTTCAGATCGGTGAAATCGACACAGACGCGCCATTTGCCGTTCTTCTTCAGGACCACCACTGGATTTGCTAGCCATGTTGGATACTGGACCTCCCGAATAGCTCCGGCGTCGAGGAGGCGCTCTACCTCTTCATTAACTGCGTCGGCATGCAGGGCCGAGGATCGCCGAGGCTTCTGCACAACGGGCCTCCTAGCCGGATCAACGTTCAAAGAATGTTTTATCACGTCGGGACTAACGCCCGGCATTTCATAAGGAGTCCAAGCAAAGACTTCCATGTTCTCTTTGAGGAACTCGACCATCTGTGTTTTCTCGACCTCATCAAGAGCCGAGCCTATGAGAAAAGAACGGGTCCCATCTTCATTGACCGCAATCCGAACCAAATCTTCCACGGCCCTGTCGCTCGCCGGTCTTCCAACTTCTTCAGGCCCTTGCAGCGCCTCTCTGGTCCCTCTGCAGGAGTGGTCTCGTCTAGCAACTCAGGTACCTCTATACTCTGTACTTCCTTTGCTTTGCCCTTCCCGCGGACAGAGTTGACGAAACACTTTTTCGAGGCCACCTGGTCTCCCTTGATGGTCTCCTGTCTCCCAGACTCTCCAATGAATCTAACACATTGGTGAAGCGTGGATGCCACAGCCCTCATGCCGTGCAACCAGTTTCTTCCCAGGATTGCGTTGTACGGGCTCGGCGAATTGACAACTATAAATTCCATATCCAATTTCACTGAACCGGCATATACTGGGAGTACGATCTTGCCGAGCGGGTAGACCGGAATCCCAGTAAAGCCAATCAAAGGGGCTTCCACCGGGGCCAGTTGTTCTTTTGAGAGACCTAGAGCTTTGAACGCTGAATAGAAAAGGATCTCCGCCGAGCTACCCTGATCGACCAATATCCTCCGGACAAGTTTCCGCTGGAATTGTAAAGAGAGGACCAAAGCATCATTGTGGGGTAAAGATAACCCCTCCAAATCTTGCTCAGTGAACTTGATCTCCCATGTGCTACGAGCGTCCATCTTCCGCTTTGATGAATTCTGAACCACCATCACCCAGGCGGGGAAGGGTGGTACAGTTTTTCATGGAGCTCGTTGGCCTGGGCCTTGTTCATTGGTCCGTGTATGCAATGCACCACGCCGTCAAGATCTTGGGCTCTCGGCGGGATCCCTGCATTCGGTGACTTGGTTCGGTCGATCCACCGATCCATTTTTCCCTGCTGGACTAACTCTTCGAGGTAGACTTTGTAAGGCTGGCATGTTGTCGTATAGTGCCCTTGTTCGTTGTGGAATGAGCAGTATACCCTCTGGTTCGGTTCCCGACCATCGGCAGTTCCCAACTTCTCCGCCGCTCCTGTTGGCCATTGGAAACCCGGAAGCCGTCCACACTCTCGGAGTATACGGAAGATTGGCTCCTTGAAGTAGGTCGTGATGGCAAGGTGGTCCCGCCCATCGCTCGGCGGGCGGTCCCATGCCTTTCCGCTTCCTTTGTTTCCGCCGAACCCTGGGCCTTCCTTCTTGGACACTACGTTAACCTGCTTCTTTACTTCCTTGGCCGCCGTTTTACCCTGCTCGGCGACTGGTGCTACATCGGATCCACCGATGTACTCCTCAAGCTCTATATACCGAGCAACGGTATGCATGAGCTCTGTCATATTGTTCGGCGGCCGAAGCATCAATTCCTTGGATAGGTCAGAATTCCTATCCAGTCCACGTTTGAACGACGTAGCCGCAGTCTTTTGATCACAGCTCTCAACCATGTTGTACACGTTATAGAAGCGCTCAGAATAATCCTTCAAGGACTCGCCGGTCTTCCGCCGAAGGTCCGTTAAGGCTTCTATTGTTTTTGGCCTCCGGTTACTTGCCACAAACCGTGCCGTAAACGATCGCTCCAGTTCGCCGAAGCTGCTTATTGAACCTGGTTTTAGCTGTGTATACCACAGCATGGCAGTGTTCGGGAGGCTCAGGGAGAACGTTCGGCACATCATTGCCTCGCTCAATCCGCAGAGCGCAGCCATGGATTTGAACTGCTGCACATGGGTCGGCGCATCCGACTTCGCGTTGTATATGGTGAATTTAGGGACCTTGAAGTGGGGAGGGAGAGGCTCATCCGCTATTGCCTTGGAAAAGGGGGAGACACTTTTTGCCGAAGTTGCTGTAACCCCTTCCTTCGGCGGGACTACTGCCGAAGGTGCGGAGCTTTTCTCTTGGGCATCATCCCTTGTCCTTTTATTGATTGGTGGGGTCCGAGCCCTCCGGCCGCCGATACTTGGCTCTGGGGTTCGGCGCTTCGACCCCGAGGCCCTCCTGTTTCCCACCGCCGGGGGTTCTTCCTGATGCCGGACGGGCCGGTACGTGGTTCTCTCGCCAGTGCGAGTATTTACCACTATTAAAGCCCCGCCGCCGGCACTGATCTCGCACCTCCCCTCTGGTAGCAGCCCCTGGCTGTTCTCTTCTTGAAGTCTGGATTGTCCGGCAGATCGACCCGGCAATCGCTGGTGACGTCCCTGGTCTGACCGCCGGTGGTGGGAGCGACTGGTAGAATGGGCCGGCGACCTCTGACGGTGCCGGGTGCTCGTTTCTCTTTCCTCCTCTTCATATCGCCGCCCCTCAGATCTATCCGCTCGCCGGTTATCCTGGTGACCTCGCGACCCAACATGGTGATCAAGAGGATCTCCGGCGTTATCTCTTGCGTCGCCGAGCCGAGGAAGTCCTTGAGTCTGGTCCGGCCTTCCCCTTGACTTCGACCGAGCGCTTGATGCCGTGGTGCTTGTTGATGGAAATAATGCTCGGCGAACGTTATCGTTTCCGGACGCATCGGTTCGGTGTCCGGGTTCCAGGTGGACAATGCCACTAGCATCAATGCGACACAGTGGGCCGAGCCTTGCAAAGGCAGATGCCCTAACAGTGTCAGCCGTTCGGAGAGCATTCCTCCTACGTCGCCGTTCCCGCGACCTGGAAACTGGTGGGGCGCTCTGAAGTGCCTGGATCTCTTGTACTTGTGTTCTTAGTCGCATTAACTCCTCCGCCATGCTCACCGGGAGCACTGATGGGGGGGGAGGAGGAACCGTGAGGCTTGTTACAGAGCGGTGCACACCATCTATGTGGAACGCTGCTGCTCCTAAATCCTGGTTGCTAGGGTCAGGGATGTTTGAACCCGCCACCCTGGGGTCGCCGGGACCCCCAGTGGGGATGCCATCCCGCCCTACCACCGTCCGCTGAGAAGAGTGGTGGCCCAGGTCTGGATTGAAGTTAAGAAGACCGAGAGGTCGTCCGTCCGGGGTTGTCATCCTGAGCTGGGAAAAGAAAGAACGGAGAGAGAGCTTCACCACAAGATGTGTGTTAATATCTTCCCCAGCAGAGTCGCCAATTGTGGTGGCAGGCTTTCTCCGGTTGAACCTTGTGGCTTAGATGGTTGAGGCTTGGATGTGGACGGGTTAGACCTGCACACGAAACAACCGCGTTAGCGCCCAAACCCGGAGCGTGGTGTCCGGGGCAGGCACTCCGACGCTCTAGTCAGTAAAATAGGAGATGAGATACTGAGGTATAGTTTAGGGTTTTAAAGAGTATTCTGAACGTACCTTATTCTAGAGATGAATACCTCCTTTTATAGCCAATAGGGAATGCAGAGTCCAAATCCCATTAGAATACTTATTCGCTTGTATGATGAGCCCGCCTATCTCGGATCCAGATAGACATCTCAATCCTGAACCTATCCAACCTCCTATATTCCGCTCCTGAATATATGGGATGGGATAAGACGCGAGGTTTCCTCCTCCTGCCCAACTCTTCCTAACTTCCTCTTCAAGTTAGGGGACAGGAGGCTCGGCGAGTACAGGTTCTGCCGGACCGCTGGTACGGCGATGATTACTTCAACAGGGGCAATCTCCAGCCCGTTCGGCGGGGAACCGCCAAACTAGATCATATCGATGGATATATACGCCGAACCAGACTCCCTTCCATGGATCGACACTTCGGTTAACTTTAACCAGGCCCGGCCGGACTCGGATCAGCTACCGACCCAGCCCGCCGCCCCATGGGTAGCAGATTCAACTGGTCCGGCTAATTGGTGCAACATGGACATCAGCTTGGTCCCTCTGCCGAACCACGCCCTCCACACAACTCCAATTCCAAATCGTGTGCTTTGATTGGTCGAGTTGTGTCACTCCTATGCCTATATAAAGGAGCCTTTGGGCTCCGAAATTAAGAAGACAATACACCCTCATCAGTCACGATACTCTGCAAAAATACTCTCTCAAATCCTCTCTTCAAAAGCCCTAACCTCCCGAAGGCAGCCATCAATCCGACGATCAAACCCCGAAATCCAAACCCTAACCCTAGGGTTTTCAAGAAGCAATCAGTCCATCACAATCAATCCGAAGCAATCAGGCAATTGAGGGATCAAGGTGGTGAGGCCCAACGGCCTCTGGTTTGGTCAATTTTCTGTTTATAATCTTAATCGTAGCATTTTGATCATCTACTAACATTTCTGTCTGGTGTGAGGAAGAACACCGACCGGGGCTTCGATCCCTCGGCCGTGACATATATTCACCGGTCGCGGGATCCATTTCCCTGGGACAGTTTGTTTTGTGTTCCGCTTTCTAATGCATGTTTTAAATATCGCACTGACTCACCTTATTTACTGTTTAAAAGCTTAATTAAACAGACTATGTGTTGAAATTAAATAAAGCATCTGTATGTCTTATGTTGAACAATTATGGGCCAGTCTCACGACTGGGCAAAGAGGGGTGCCTAACACCTTCCCTTTATTGTACTTTTGGCTCCCGTACACAGAATCTCTATCAATTTTCCCAGTTTTAATAAACTGGGTGGCGACTCTGTTTTGATGATAACCGCTATCGTGTGGCGACATTCCTAACCATGGGAATGTCCACGATCTTGGTTTATGAAGCAAGCAACCAATCGAGCAAACAAACGTGATAAATCTGTACGGCGATGCCCCGTCTGGGAGGTGTCTACAGTTGTGGGTATCATATCTACATTGCGAACTTACTCGCTTATGTTCACATATTTTAGTAATGAGAGAGAAGAGACACTGACATGGGCATTAGATACCTTAAAAAATTGGATGCTTCAAAAAGGGGCATCGTTGCCATTGGTGTTTGTTTCAGATCGGGATTTAGCACTTATGAACGCCTTTGAAACATGTTTCCCCACGACACGTCACATCCTATGTATTTGGCACATAAATCAGTGCGTCATGAAGAACTGTAGCCGTGTGCTTGGTCCGGAATGGAAGCGCTTTCTCATGTCATGGCACTAGCTTATCAATTCATCTACACCTTCATCTTTCGAACAGAAGTGGCTAGCCATGTGTGACAATTTTTGCCAATTCCCGAATGTCATAACTTACCTGTGGTAAACATGGTTAAGGTCGTACAAAGAGCGGTTTGTTTCAGCATGGACAGATACTTGTATGTATCTCGAAAGTAATTCAAGTCAAAGGTATAATCGTTTTTTAACTTTACTAGTAAATTTTTTTGCATTTCTCTACTACACTAATGAATACTTTTTGATACTTTCCTATTTAAACACAATGCATTATTCTATTACAGGGCAGAGTTTGCACATGCGAGGCTAAAGTTAAATTTGGGGGATACCATGTCATCGCTACAAACATCTTTTGATAAAATAGAAAAGATGTTGAAAAATCAGTTCGGGAAAATTAAGAAGTCGTTCGAGAAATCATTGAACATTCCACGCCACAAACAAATACGTGACGACATTTTTGATCAGGTAAGGTGTCGCATTTCATTAGAGGCAATGGAGTTCATACATGATCAGCTAGAAAGCGCTTTAGAAGTATCCCCCCACATTGTCGGCTATTGCACCTGTACGATCAAAATCACACATGGATTGCCATGCATGCACGATCTTGCATATTATCGTTCCATTTCAACTCCAATTCCGCTATGCAGTATCCACGCTCATTGGACTAGGTTGTCTATGCACGCAACCGAGTTTAATGAGGACGGAACACGACCTGACAGGACATCTCAGGTCGTTGAGATATTAGATGGGATGGATCCACGTATACGAGAGCATATCATAGACATGATTATCAATATGGCAGATCCATCTTGTAGCACAGTTCGACCTCCATCATACAACATAGAACATAGAGGTCGACCTGCAGGTAGAGATGAGTAAAGTACACGTCGCATACCTTCTTTCTTAGAAGCATCCACTCCAGGATCAAGGATTGCAACATCTCGAGTGAGAGGGAGAGGGAGACGTGGGAGGGGTTCGGGGGTTCGCAACACTCAATTTACAGTTCCATCCATTCCTGATTGCTACATTCAGCGATTACCTCAGGCTTATCAGTGTTATATTTCCCACACTGTTAATGTGCTTGGTGATGGTCATTGTGGATTCAGGGCGATAGCTGCACATATCGGGTATAGTGAAAATGGTTGGAATCAAGTACGAAAGGAGCTTATTGAAGAGATTCAACAAAATTATGATTTATACAATGTGATTTATCTAGTAAATGATTGGGCAAAGAATCTACTAATCTTATTGAATTGGTTCGGCCTACGACACCAAAGGAACATTGGATGGAGGCTATGACTTTAGGAATTGTCATCGCAACAAGGTACAACCTTGTACTTAATACATTTGATGAGGATGTTTACGGTTATTTTACTCATTTGCTATTGAGGTCCCCTCCAGTTCCAGTAGAATGCAGCTGGGAAATTGTTATTGCCCATGTTAATAACGATCACTTCGTGCAAGTTTTCTTAGAATCTCATTACCCTGTACCACCCATTCCAACATGGTGGAAGGAGAATGCATCGAACGAAGCTATAGGATGGGCTGCCAGTTATGGAACACGTTTGCAATTGTGGTACGAAGTAAATGGTATAAAAACGCCTGGAGCAGCATTTGGAGGAGAAATTGACTAGAATTTGTGTTTTTATGTATTTTCATGTTTTGACAATATGTACTCAATTATAATAAAATGAAATTTTGTTTAAATTTATTATTGTTCATTAGAAGAAGTTATTTTTATTATTCATTGTTAAGACAAATTAATTAACTAATTAAAATAATATAAATTTATTAAGTATAAAGTCAATTTTAATTGAAATTAGAATTTGAGTTAACCAAAAAAAAAAAAAGAAGGGATGTAAATGGGAAAAGAAACAAATAAAGAAAATAATTGAAAATTAAAAAAAGGAAAAAAAATATTCACACTGGAAAGAAAGAAAAAGAAATAAAGAGAAAAAAAAGAAAAAGAAATTCAAATTGGAAAGAAAGAAAAGGAAATAAAGAGAAAAAAAAAAGTAAACTGGGAAAGAAAGAAAGAAAAGGGGGAAAGGTAGGTAGGTTGGTTGGTTGGTTGGGGGGGGGGGAGGGGGGGGGGGGGGGGGGGGGGGCAGTGGCGTAGCCAGAAATCCATGTAAGTGGGGGCATTTTTTGAACACATTTCAACCAAAAAATTGCTTACTAAGCAACGTTAAAACGTTTGTGCTAAGAATTAAAAAACCTAACATATTTATTAATATAGTAAACTATATAGAATATAAAAACAATCGAATTGCTTGAATTGTCTCAGCGTATCAAGTCTAAGAGCAATTCACTATACAATATTTAGCAATATTGCTCCCATTGTTAATAATTGCTTAAGTATAAAACGTATATAGCCCATGGTTTAGGCATTTTTGAATTTTGGACATTATGCATTAGAGAGTTCCAATTAGTAAGTGATTGTTATTTTTCACATTAGACATCTCATTTTGCCAGTGTAATGACAATGTTCAAAAATGTGAACAAAAAATTGAGAATGAAATGATATTCGACATGTCGTAGAAAGATTAAAAGTAGATTTATGAAACACAATTAACTAGACAAAATACAAAATATACATTTTAAAATCTTAAATTTAAAAAAAAAAAATTCGAGTGGGGGCGCGTGCCCCCGCTCGTCCTATGCTCCCTCCGCCACGGGGGGGTTGGAAAAACAGGTCTCATTTTACGGTATAAAGATAGTTGAACACTTTAATCTGTACCTTATTTAAAGTGGTACGCAAAAGTACGTTTTCCAAGAAAGCACTTGTTTCAAGAAGATTTTTATAGAATGATTAAGGTTAACCTAGAATTAGATAGATGATTTTCCGTTTGACCAAAAAAAAAAAAGAATTAGATAGATATTTGGTAATAAATTATAATTCAACAACTTACTATCATGTAGTTGTAAATAAATAGGGAAGAAACTATTTCAATTGCGTCCTTCTCTATGTGGGCATTTAGGAAAAAATTATTTTTGCTGATTTTGAGATTCTAGCTTTTCAAAATCAGTTTGGAGTGTTTACCAAAAAAATTCTAGATAACAAATTCTTGCGAATAACTTTTATTGCAACTTTTTAAGTTTTTAAGCGAATAATCAAAATAATCATAATTTTATAATTTTACTTATAAGTGTTAACAAACATAGCGATATATTGTATTTTTTTGTAAAATCATATATGCAATAAATGCATTATTCGAATTTGCATTCCTGTGAACTTTTTTTCTTTTGTGTGTTTTGTTCGTCTTTTCTAAATTTTTTGTTAGATTTTTTTGATACTTTTTGGATTAATCATCCGTCCAACAAGAGAAATCTAAAAAGTAAAATGTCATGACTAAAAGCAAAAAATTCTAACGACGAAAAAAGTATCAAATAGCTGTCTTTTTTTAGCCTAAAGTATCATTTTGTATAAACTTTTTTAACATCGGTCCATATTTTTATATTTTTTTATTCCTTTCGTCGAAACGAATAATTAATCTTAAAAAAAATTATAACGAAAATTAAACAAAAGTTACAAAAAAAAATATCAAACAAAGTTATGGACAAAAAAATTCACAAGAATGCAACCTTAATGTACAAAAAGTGTTCTCCCTAGGCCTAGAAACCTTAATAATGTACTCATTCTCTCAAAACTCTCAAATCTTGAAAAGGAGAAAATGAAAAACCAAAAAACAGGCAGCCAAACACGGCCCGAGATCCTCTGTGTTGAAAAATGGTGTGCCCTTGTGCCGAGTGCATTTTCGGCCGTTGGATCACACAAAATTTTTAAAACATACAAGAAAAAACTCACACAATATAACTGGCTCAAATGCACTCGGCACAGAAGCACACTATTTTTCGGCATAGAGGATCTCGGGCCGCCAAACACCCTCAAGGAAAGAGTGAACTTGCATTCCTGTGAACTTTTTTTTTTTTCATTTTGTGTTTTTTGTTCGTCTTTTCTAAATTTTTGTTAGATTTGCCTTATATTTTTTGGATTAATCATCTGTCATGACAAGAGGAGTCTAAAAAGTAAAAAGTCATGACTAAAAGCAAAAAAAAATTCACTAACAATGAAAAAAGTACTATCAAATAGTTGTTTTTTTGGGTCTAAACTCTAAAGTGTCGTCTTGTATGAACTTTTTTTAATATCGGTCCATATTTTTATATATTTCCGATTCTTCTCGTTGACACGAATAATTAATCTTAAAATTACAACTAAAATCTAAACAAAAAGTTACGAAAAATAAAAATTATCAAAAAAAAATTATACTAGACAAAAAAGCTCACAAGAATGCAACCTTATTGTACTCCCTCGAACAGCTGTTCGAAAAAAAGTTTACTCCCTTGGCCTAGAAACCTTAATATAATGTACTCATTCTCTGAAAACTTGTTTTGAAGGATGGATGCAAACACTCAAAACTTGAAAAAGGGAAAATGAAAAGCCAAAAAACAAGTAGCCAAACCCGGCCCGAGATCCTTTGTGCCGAAAAATAGCGTGCTCTTGTGCGGAGTGCATTTGGGGCATTATATTGTGTGAGTTTTTATTTAAGTTTTAAAATTTTTGCGTGATCCTACTAGGGTGACAAATTGAACCCAAATCCACCCACTAATATATAGACCCAACCCAACCCATTTGTTAGCTTGGTTATAATGGGTCCAAACCCATCTAACCCATTTACTAATGGGTCTTAATTGGGTCTCAACTGGGCCAAGCTAAATGACCCAATAAGTCTAGACATGACCCACCACAGAAAAGGAAACCCGCCAAAGACATTTTCAGTATTAACAAATGTTCTCAGCATGTTCTTGGCGGGTATTAATTATCAAAACACGTCCTTGGCCGTCATTTTCTCGGGAAAATGACGGCTAAGGACAAGAAAATGATGGATAAGGACGTGTTTTGATAATTAATACCCGCCAAGGACATTTTCAGCATTAACAAATGTTCTCAGCATATTCTTGGCGGGTATTAATTATCAAAATACGTCCTGGGCCGTCATTTTCCAAAAAAAAATTACCACAGTTCCAAGCTAACAAATGGGTTGACTGTATCGATATGTTTACCAAATTTCTTGATTGATCAAAATCAACGGAGATGATTGAAATGAGTGCTGGAATGTGGAGTTTGGTTTCTTGCCGTTTTCAGGACTTCTTTGGAAGCAAACTGAATGAAGTGTTTTTCCCTCGATTGAAATCGATAGAGATTTCGGGAAACAATGTCAACAACAAAAAATAAGGGTGAATGCGGCTTGTCTCCGAAGACAGACCCGTGGTTCCACGCCGTATTTCAGGACTTCACCGAAAGAAAAATGGCAGTCGAGTCAAATGTGAAATTAAGAACGAAATTGAAGACAAATGGAAGAGACTTCCATTAATCTTCAACGATCGATCTATCAACACGAGCGATACATCGAATATTCTAAGTTAGTCTTAGAATATGAATCCTACCCCTAATTATAACCCCGAAGTGGGTTAGTAAGACAAAAATTAAGACAAATAAAGATAGACTTTGATTTGTTGGAGAGGATTTACAATGAAGTCTTAAAAGACTATTTATAGGAAACAACAAATGTGTAGGAAATAACTTCCTAACTTCCACTACTCTTCATTCTTCTAATTTGCTTCCAAGTGTCCAAATAACTTCCCTTCAACTTCAAAATATGTAGGAGCATGCCAAGTATCATTCCAAAAATATATAAGCATGCCAAGTGTCCTGCACTTCATTAAAATACAAACAAATAAAAGAAATAAAAACTAGTTATATTATTAATACGAAATAATAAAATAGAAAGCATTATCATAATTATCACCTTTCGGTTGATCATCGACAAACGATGAAATATGGTGTAAACATGATCCCTCTCTCTCTAATCCAAATTGTCACGAGCTCCAAACCTTCAACATTACACTGCACGAAACCCGTTGAAATTTTCCAAGAAAATCTCTCTGCCTTGCTCAATTTTCCAGGAAACTGTGAAGGAAAAAAAAAACAGAGAGGAGAGGAAAGAAAAGAAAGAGAGAGTCTGATACTCTGATACACAAACGAAACGAAATGATCTCTCTCCCTCTCGACTCTGTTTTTTATACCCTCCCGTTTTCATCTGTCCATCACCCACCGTCGATCGTGAATCGGACGGCTCAGATCCCTTCGGTTTTGGATGCGATTTTTTTTTGTTTTTTTTGTTTTGTGTGTTTTGCTTATTTTTTTCTAAATTTTTGTTAGATTTTCAAAATAATTTTTAGATTAATCATCCGTTACGACAAAAGGAGTCTAAGAAGTACAAAATTATGACCAAAAGCGAAAAAAATTCAATAAAGACGAAAATATATATCAAACAACAGTCTTTTTAGTCATTTAGATTTAAAGGGGTAATATGGCCATTATAGTGTACATGGGTATTATAATCATTTTAAAATTTTAATATATATGTAATTGAGTTAATGGACGGGTCGGGTTTGATTTTAAATAAATGGGTCGGATTGGGTATGGGTAATTGGACTCATAACTAATGGGTTCTAAATGGGTCAATGACCCATTGAAATCCAACCCACTCACAACACATCTAATTTGGCCCAAACTCGCCCATTTGACACCCCTAGATCCAACGGCTGTTATATTGTGTGAGCTTATACTTAGGGGTTCTGACTTGCCGGTCCCATTTGAGCATCCACTGGATGTTTAGACCCAGTGTGCGTCATACCTCTTTCGGCAAAGCCTTTTTTTCTTATATCCACGCGCTTTAAGTTTAGGATTAGGAAAAACTTCCAATGCGAATGGAACATTAGAATCTAATGTCCCAACTCATGCATCATTGGTTAATATTGCGGGACCCATTATTTTTTGTTACTGATTTGATAAACCAATTGACATTTGATAAGTGGTGGAGCATTGTTTGAAAACCACCAAATAATATTTCTAATTATAACTTTTTCTTTCTCTCACTAGAATTGTCACATTTTTACATGTACATACATAATTTGTCCATACATAAACATATATATAGCTTATATATAGTGAAAATTTTAAACAATTTTAACTTTTGTTGTGCATATCCATTTTTGAAAGAAAAAAAATTCGAAACCTATTCAATGAGATCTTTCAAACAAGATCCATTTTGAATATGAAATTGTGTACACATAAAAAGGTTATTTTATACCCCTTAATTAAGAATTCACACCACTTCCACAATTCATATCCTCTGAAATGAAAGAATTCAAATGCCTCAATTGCAGAATTCATACCTCCTTTACACAATTCACTTTTCAAAATACATAATTTACTTCCCAAAAATTCAGAATTCACACCCACTATAATAGACAATTCACGCCCTCCGTTATATACAATTCACACTACTTATTATACACAATTCATTCTCCAAAATGAAAGAATTCACAATCATCAAATGAAGAATTTATACACCCTCTTTACATAGTTCACTCCCCAAAATAAACAATTCCCACGCCAAAATGCAGAATTCATACCCCCCCTATAATGGGCAATTCACATCCTCTGTTATACACAATTCACATCCCCTATAATAGACAATTCACACACATATAATAAACATTTCACACATTCTTAAACTCATGTTTTACACAATTCACACCCTTATACAACAATTCACATCTTTTGTTATACACAATTCACCCTTAAACAATAACTCACACCCCATATAACAGACAATTCACACCTCTTAAACTCTTTTGTATACAATTCACACGCTAAATGCAGAATTCACTCTAACTTCTAAGCCTTTGTTCATAATGGAGCTAAATTCTCTATGGCAAAAATGGCCTTACTATACCAAGTCAAACACAGTCTTGTTAGACAATTCTCCTCGAAAAGGCGACAGAAATCCAGTATGACTAGTATCTCACTTGCTATTTTATATGGCTTTGTTTTGAACTTGGCATGCTTCTCTATTATAATTGTTCAAATTTTGCTGCTTATCCAGACAACAATGTCTTAAGTGAGGACTCCTCCTAAAAGATGTACCTTTTCCGTTCTCTAAGATGCCCACCTTGTATGTGTAGTTTACAACCAGTTTCAGGTGGCAAGCTTCACAAATAGCTGGAAGGATTATCCATTGCGAAAGATGTTCAAAAATATATAGAGGACAACGGTTATGGACAGCCTGCTAGTACAACCGAGGATCCTTCTACAAAGTGAGTGGAGCAATACGAGTTATGTAAGTTTTTTTTCTTGTTTTTGGACAGTTGTAGTTCCTTTGTATAGGCACTATTTGAAAGGAAACATTGAAGGGGGGAAAATGTGTTTAATGGTATAAATTATAATGTTGCACGATAGATATGCTAATCGCAATATTGTCCTCTTTGATGTAAGTTCCACATAATTTGTCATCCAGCATCACCATGCAAACCATTCTGTCTATGTCTTGGTGTTACGAATATTGTCAATTCTTTTTGTTTTTTCCAGGTCCGGTCTACATGGGAACTGGTTGTTGTTTCAAGAGGATAGAGGAAAGTCCACTTTCACCCCCTGTGGTTATCGCCATGTGCGGATACACCCCCTATGATTTAAAAGTGTGCACATAACCCCCTGTGGTTTTCAAATTGTGCGGATAGACCCCCTGCCATCATATTTTCCATCCATATTAACGGAGGTGTATCTCACATACCTCTAGAATGTAATCTGAGTCGTTCATAATGTATTAAATAAAGAATAGAGTATCTCTGTAAAAAATCATCTTAATCAGCCATGAGTAACCCAGTGATCTAATTTTTAGTAAATTCAAATTTGAAATTTTAATTTCATAACAAAATCGATTTGACCATAAACTTTTCATTTTTTGATTGACTTGAATTTTGGCATAGACATAGTATTCGTCAAAATTTATAATATCAACGGTTTGGATTCAATTTTTGGTATACGGGATGGTGTGGTTAGATTTAAAAAAGAAGAAGAATCAAGGGATGTGATGAGGGTATAATGGTCTTTTAACGTTGTTTCCGTTAATATGGATGAAAAACATGACGGCAGGGGTCTATCCGTACAATTTGAAAACCACAGGGGGTTATGTGCACACTTTTAAATCATAGGGGATGTATCCGCACATGGCGATAACCACAGGGGGTGAAAGTGGACTTTCCTCTTGTTTCAATAGGCAAGCTCTCTATGGGTATGATCCTGTTTTGACTGACAAAGATTTGAAACCAAACATTATTGTCAAGAGTTGTTGTGGTTCAAGGAAGAGGGAAGGGATGGAAACAAGTAATGTATCGACATCAACAGAGCTGCGCAGAGAATAGAATCCACCATTCCCATCTTCAATATGGATGACATTGAAGACGGTGTTGAAGGTGGGTAGTTCTTAACCCTTTCTTTTCTTTTTCTTATATGTAATATGCTTCACGCGCTTTAGAAGGGAAATAATCCTCGGTATCATATATGTATCAAGTTTGATTATTTGCAACTTTAAACAAATGTGAACAAACACTAACTCCTATCTGCAAAGTGAGGAGGGGTTGACAATGGGAGGCCTTCAATGCTTGTACCTCAACAGGCTTAGTTTTTGTCCCTTTGCATGTGAATGACTTGGGCCTAAGAAATTTTGCTTGGCAAGGAAGTTGATGGTGTAGTGCTTCGTACATTTTTAATAAAGTCTGTTGTTCGATGACGTAAAATTCCTTGCTTTTAGGGCTATGGTGCATAACTTAAAACCAAAAAAAAAAGGTTGCTTACAGTCTTTGTTTGCTGTTCTTGTAAAGGTTTTGTTTCTCTTGAGCTCTAGCTGGCCTTCATGGCTAACCTAGTTAAGCTGCTGATGGCTATTTACCATGTTAATTCCAGGTGTTCTTGGATGAACGTCATTCATTTTAAAACTTTGCTGCTCTTTCGCCTTTTTCTGAAGGCAGAAATCCATAAGTTGTCTGTTTTTTGTAATTGGTTGTGCAGGACATGGAAATAGATGCCGTCTGTTTTTGAAAGGGATGTGAAAAATTCCTTTTCTCGTGTCGAAGATAAGTAATCTAACCAGTTTTTAAACAGTAGTGTCGGGATATGTGCCGACATCGGTGATATGGCCTTGTATGAAACCCACAGTATGCTATGGTTAATTTGTTACCATCCTAAAAATTTGATTTAATTTTTTTCTTCAAACATGACAAGGACAGGGAGCTTTCGCAACTAGCACCTATTGATGTATTTGTTAGTATGGTGGATCCACTGAAAGAGCCTTCTATCGTCACAGCTAACTTTGTGTTATGACCATAGTTTTAAATCTCGGTATCGTTCGCCGTCGCGGTATATCGGTATCGGGACGTATCGGTGATACGTCGCGGGAATCGGGTGTCGCGGTCGTGAATTTTTAAAAATCATCAGCAACATGTATAAAACTTGAAAAATATACTTTTGCCCCCAACATTGGCTTAAATTATCACATTTTAATTAATTTAAGACGTGTAATAGCCCATTCTCTTCATGTGAAATATCTAATACATTTAAGACATTGGCTTTAGTTTTTTTTTTTTTTCCGAACCGGTACAAACCGGCCGAACTGGTCACGTGAATCCGTTACAGACCGATACGTATCGGGTATCGGCCGGTTCACCTGTGATTTTCCGTCTGCCCGTTATATCGGCCTGTATCCGAATCGGAACCCTCAAATACCGGTACAAACCGGCCGATACGGTTCAGACCGGCCGATATTTAAATCTATGGTTATGACTCCTTTCTGTGGATTACCCAGTTGACAAAGTCTCTTGTTATGTTTCTGATCACAGATCGGCAATGTTAACCTTTGAAGCTCTTTTTGAGATGGCAGAGTTTGCAAGGAAGTCAGTGCCATTTTGCAAGATGGAACTGCTGAGCCTGGAAATAGCCCTAGGGATCATACGCCAATGATCCAGTTTCTACTGCCGTTTATTGGTGTGTTGAGGTCACACTTCTAATTATTTATTCTGTCGTCTATAATTATTTATTCTGTCTTCTAATTATCCTCTATTTCTTTTATTGGTGGACAGGTGTTCTTAGGGCATAGTGGGGGGCCTTGATACAGATGGCAATGAGTTGCCACGGCTAGCTTATGTTTCTCGAGAGAAGTTTCCAGGTTTTCAACACCACAAGAAAGCCGGAGCAATGAACGCTTTGGTCTGTGATCCTAACGGCTATTTTTTTCTATTTCTTTACCGTTTTGAGTATGGGTGACTACAATTGTTGCAAGTGGTGCAGTAATTAAATAAATGTCACGCAATGAAAAACTTGTGGAAATGAATTATGGTGTTATCAACAGTGACAATTTCTACAAATCCAGAGAGATAGGATGGTTGGTTCAGGCCTATTGATAGTGATGATTGTGGTCTTTGAACACACTTTCTTTCCTCTCATTCTTCACTCTACTTTTTTCTCTTAAGGCGCAGTTTAGGTTTTCTTGGTAAAGCATATATTTTGAATTTTATTATTCTCTCGAAACTGAAATCTTGATCTATATTTCATTTCTGACATATGGTAATGATGAAATTGTTCACTGCGCTTGTGCTGTTTTTTTTTTTTTGGTAAGTACGCTTGCGCTTGCTCTTGTGCTGTTTTGATTGACACTAAATGCGATTTCATATATTTTGCAGGATACGACGAAGAAGAGTCAGTTCTTACGTCTCAGAAGGGCTTGGAAAAGCTATTTGGTCAATCTGCAGTTTTTATTGCTGTGATCTTTATGGAGCAGGGCGGCATTCCACCAACCGCCAATCCTGCAACTCTTTTAAAGGAAGCAATCCATGTTATTAGCTGTGGATATGAGGCCAAGTCTGAATGGGGCAAAGAGGTAGTAGAGACAGTACTAGCTTTCTATAGTACCTCAATCTAGCACATATCAGACTCGACACTTGTGGATATGGATATGTGTCTAATATCGCGTGGGCATCCTTGTAAGTTCTAACTTCTAACTCACTGGAGAAAAAGAAGCTCATATTAGCTATGCCGCTCCGCCAGCAAGGAGAAATTTTCTATTGTGATGTTTTTTGGGCCTTTGATTGCGTATTCAATATAGATCCATGTCTTTCTTGTTCCACTAGCTAGGAAAAAATTCTCACATGTCCGTTTCGTTATTACAACCTTATTTTTTGATGTCAAAGACCAGAAGCTACGCGCAAATTCTCATTGGATCTCGGTTGTTCTTAAAAGCGATGGCTATTCATTTAAGTCTTCGGGTAGCACCACTAGATCTTCAACAAGGTGGAAATTCTCGTATTCCGTATGTACATGTTCCTGCGGCTCGGATGAGTATTCTTGTTTATATCGCTACAGCTATAAACACTTTCTTGTTCCTATTAACAAAACATCCCCTTTTTCTTTGCTCTTCCGGAACCGGCTAGGAATTCCATTTTTTTCCTTATTACCAGATTAAACCAAACCGAGCCTTGTGTCCCAATACTTTTACTAACTTGTAACAAATATACCAATATCTTTACACTTAAATTTAGGCAGGTATGGCACCTCACTCACCAGATATTAATGGGTAAATACGATCTAGCATGTATTCTTGTTTCTGTATGGATTGGGTTTGAATTTCGAAGTACAAACTAGACACACTCTCTCTCATCAGATTGGATGGATTTATGGCTCTGTGACATAAGATATCCTGACGGGGTTTAAGATGCATGAACGTGGATGGGTTTCAATCTATTGTATGCCTCCTTGTCTGGCATCCAAGGGTCTGCTCCCATTAATCTTTCCGATCGATGAAACCAGGTGCTTCGGTGGCCTCTGGGATCAATTGAGATCCTTCTCAGCAGGAATTGCCCATATGGTACGGCTACAATGTAAGACTAAAGCTTTTGGAAAGGATGTCATATATTAACACCATCGTTTATCCTCTCACCTCCATCCCTCTTCTCGCTTACTTTGTACTTCCTGCTATTTGCCTTCTCACTAACATGTTCATTATTCCTGAGGTATTTGCAGAAGGTGTTTATCCTCTCACCTATTTTATTTTTTTTTGGAAAGGCTGCGTATATTAACGCCATCGTTTATGCTCTCACCCATTTTGTTTTCTTTATAAATGACATATCCAGAAGGCGTATCGTTCACAACACAACTGACAAAACATCTGCTTCTAATATGCTATGGATCCGTAGTAAAATTCAACTGAACAATATACCAACATGGGACAATTTGATTGCTGCTATAACAGTTTCGAAATAAAGCCCTTGAACCATTTATGAATTCCCATCGTGACTGACCACTATGGATAATAGCCACACAATTTTGTGCTTAGTATCCTTGTATTTTGTTCTTTATGTTTTGCTTTGTGGTCTTTTTCTTTCATGGCTGGGTGATTTGTGCTCTCTCTCTCTCTCTCTCTCTCTCTCTCTCTCTCTCTCTCTCTCTCTCTCTCTCTCTCTCTCTCTCTCTCTCTCTCTCTCTCATAGACTGAAGAGCTTTGGAGTTGGGAAGAAAATGTTGTACGGAATGCAACTGTATGGGATACAGCTACTGTCGATGCTGAAAGAAGGGCGGAAGGATCTGCATGTATGGACTCAACGAGGCTGTGCTAAAAAACATAGATTCCTGCAAGCAGCTCTCTAACATCACCAGAACTTCTCTTAGTCCCAATGGTACGAACAAGATGGTTATAGATCCTTTGGACAAACTTTATAAACAAATGATGCTGTCACTATTGACATCCTGTAGCCAAGATTTTGGTCAACAAGAAGATATAGGAGATGGAGCTAACTTGACGGTATCTTTTGCTGGGGAGCTCCTTCAAAATGCCGAGGAGCTTATAAGGATGGGACTGCACCCAAGTATAGATCATCATAGGATACACGAAAGTGATTAATAAGACCGTTGAAATCTTGGATGAATTGGTTGAGAAAGGTTCTAAAAAGATGGATGTGAGGATTAAGGAGGAAGTTATTAAATGAATGGAAGCTGCCATTGCTAGCAAGCAGTTTGGGCAGAAGGATATCTTATGTTCTCTTATTGCTGATGTGTGCATTCAGGTATGTCCCCAAAACCCTGCAAACCTTAATATGGACAACGTCCGGGTTTGCAAAGCTCTTAGGTGGAGGCCTGCATAATTGTACCATAGTTCGAGGTATGATTCTGAAGACTCATGCTGTTGGATCTATAAAGCAAGTGGAGAAGGCTAAGGTTGCTGTGTGTGCTGGTGGTGTCGATGCATCTGCAGTTGAAACAAAAGGAACAGTGCTTATTCATAGTGCTGAGCAGCTAGAAAATTATTCCGAAACAGAAAAAGCCAAACTTGAGGAGCTTATCAATGCAGTTGCTGAGTCAGGTGATCGACGAGGTTATTATTGTTAGTGGAGAAGCAGTTGGAGAGATGGCTCTACACTTCCGTGAGCGCTACAAGCTAATGGTCTTAAAAATCAGCCACAAGTTTGAACTGTGACTATTTTGCCGTACAGCTGGTTTTGTTGCTCTTTTGAATCTTGGCCGGCCCAGCCCCGAAGATGTGGGGTATGTTGAGTCTGTGTCTATGGAGGAATTGGTGGTGTTAGGGTCACTGTTGTGAGAAATGAAGAAGATGGAAACTCAGTATCAACCATGTTTCTACAAGTAATGATAGTATATTGGATGATGATCTTGAAAGAGCAGTCGATGATGGTGTGAATACATTCGAGGCAATGTGCAGGGACTGCCGTATTGTGCCTGGGAGCTGCAGCCACAGATATTGAGTTAGCTAGAAGACTGAAGGAATTCTCTTTCAAGGAACCAGGATTGGACCGGTTGCTATTGCAAAATTTGTTGCTGAGAATGCTGGTCGGTCTCAACGCTATGGAAATAATATCTTCTTTGGATGTTGAACATGCATCTGGAAACGCCAAGGTGGGCATAGACTTGGAGGAAGGTGTATCCAAGGATGTCTCTACCGTGAATACGAGGGACCTCCATGTCACCGAGCTGATGCTGCTTGCACCGTGCTACGGGTAGACCAGAATACTATGGCAAAACCTGCTGGCAGGCCAGAAATTTTGTCTCTGCCATGAATATTATTTGATGGTGTGGTGCTTATTGTGTTTCTCTGGTTAAAATCTGTTTTTGGATGATGTAGAATTCCTTGCTTTTAGGGCTGCGGTGCTTAACTTTAATACTAAAGGAAAGGAAAAAATGGTTAGTTATGGTTATGGTTACGGTTATGGTCATTGTTTGCGGTTCTTGTTAAGGCTTTGTTTCTCTTGTGCTTTAGCTGGCCGTGTATTGCTGTGGGTTGGGTTTCAAACCATGGTGGTTTAACCACCTATGTAGCACGGACACTTTGTTGGAGGTCACGTACTGGTGTCGGACACCGACACTCTCCGGACACTCTTCAGACACGTGTCCAATAATCAAATTCAAATAAAAATAGTGCGGACTCTCTCGGACACTTGGAAAACAAGTCGGGGGTGATAAACGAGAGTAAGATATGATCAAAACTTGGGAAAGTTGTATTTTTTGAGCGACGGATAAGGGTTTATTGGCTAGAAAGACAAATGCTTCCCGTTGAAATACTTTTGCGGATGACATAATGATGAATAAATTTTAAAGTATATGTGGTGTAGCACATTTACAATTAGAGCCTTACTTATTTTTTTAATTGTGTACGTATATACATTTTAAAACGTGTCCCCCAATGCGTCGGGGTCGTGTCCGTGTCGGTGCTACACAGCAAGCCACAGACCGCCTGTGTTCGGTTCCCTGTTTTCCCAGTTTTTTCGAAAATCTGTTATTATGACTTGGCAAGTTTGACACACTCTCTCTCTCTCTCTCTCTCTGATTTGGGGTTCCCACTTCCCATAGTGCCTCTGTTCATGGGCCATCTATAACCGATACAGATTATCTGAAATGCATTTCTTTTGGGAATGTTGAGTAGATCATACATGCAAAAAAAAATTAAATTGATTGGATATTGGTAGCCATATGGTCGGATACCATTTATTTTACAAAAATGGCTGGACAATATGTTTTAGATAATGAACTATAAGATAAATGTGTCTTGATTATATGTCTACAAATATTCGATCAATATGATTTTTTGCACATGTATGAAAATATAAATGGTTCCGATCACAAACGTAGACTCTAGAGGGCCCACAATTTAGGACACTATAGGAACCCCAATCCGTACATGCCTAATTCATCTAGCCATCTAGATCGCTATTACAAATTAAATAAAAATAATGTAGTGTGTAGAATAAAATACACATTAAATAGTCATAATTTACTATATCTACCCCTCAAAACTTCAAAAAAAATTAAAATAGTGGGTTAAGAGATGTAGTGAAAAAAAGATTACTTACTTTTCTGTGTATGTGTATGTTTTGCCAAGTATCAATAGAAATTGTCTATGTTTTTCATGTAGAATACTATTGTTGTTTAGGGTCCGTTTGATTAGCGAGAAAAATAAAATGGAAAGTGAAAATGATAGAAAGTGAGGTGAAAGAAAAGAAAAAGAATTTTTTTTTCTCACATCCGTTTGATTAGAATGAAAGTTTTGCAAGAAAATAGTAGACAAAATAAGATATCATTGTCTGGAGGGAATAAAATTGCCGAAATTAGAAGATAAAAAGATGGAGGGAAGAGGATAAAGAAGGAAGTTAGAGTAATTGTTGTTGATTTTCTCGAGAAAATAAAATTTTCTTGCACATTTTGTGAGAAGAAGTAAAGCAAGATCTCATGCTTTAGAGGGTTTGTACATGAAAGTTTACTTTATACCACTTTCTAGGATATTCTTACTAAGTGAAAAAAAAATGTATATATTTTTTCTCTTTCTTGCATTTTCTACCATTATCTCGCTAATCAAACGGATCTTTAGATTCCATTTGATTTCTCGTTGTTATTGTAATGTTAGCCGGATCTGATGGAATGGGTATATCGCATTAGTTTGGGGGACTTCGGGTTGGTGTTGTGTAGTGAAGTTCACAGCACTATGCTGCGCACCTCCGAGCCGTCGGATCATGCATCCGACAGCTCGGATCTCATCTCGGCAATCAACGATCGAGAGCTGTTCATTGTCGAGATGAGATCTGAGCTATCAGATGCACGATCCGACGGCTCGAAGGTGCGCAACACGGTACTGCGCACACTACTGCACAACACCATCCCCAATTGTAGTTTTTTTTTTTTTTTTTTAATCAGAATCCCCAATTGTAGTTTGGAACTTCACCTTTTCCCCCTCCTTTTTTTAGGCCTTTTCTTTTTCAACAAGAGAGAGCCCATTTCCTATTAATAGGCTCCATGTTGGCCCACTTTAGGAAGGCCGTAAACGAGTCGAGCCGAGTCGAGTTTTGTTGAGCTCGAGCTTGGCTCGTTTACTAAATTAACCAAAAACTTAAGCTTGATCTCTGTTCAAGCCTTTAACGAGCCTCTTTAATCGAGCTGAGTTTTTGCCGAACGAGTCGAGAAACGAGCCGAAAATACGAGTTCAAGCTCAGCTCGTGTACTAATTGAGTCGAGCCAAGTTGAGCTCGCGAGCTGCTCGATTTGTTTACAGCCATTATTTAGTCAATTATGTTGTGCATGTCTTATTTTCAAAAGTCTAATTTGAAAAGCTCACTTCAAGTGGAAAGCCCAGTTAAAAATGTCCAGTCCAATAGTGGCCCAATCCGCCGAACTCAAATGACCCGATCGGAATACCGAAACAGTGTTATCGGACTGTTCTGTCTGGAGAATCGGTTGGAATCGGGCTTTAAAATACTAACCCGGTCAATTTGGGTTGGGTGTCTGGTGGGGGCTCAATCCGGACCGATCCAACCCGTGTACACACTTGTAACTTATCCAAGCCAAGAATAGAAAATCAAAAGACCGTTTAACCGGAATTTTAGCCCCGTATGTCTTCAGTTTAACGCTAAAGGCTGGGCACACGCGATATGTGCGCAAGTGTCTATACAAAAACCATTTCTAATTTCACGACTTCGATTTCTGCAATTGTTTTGGCATTAAAGTAACATATGGAAAAGTACACTTGGTTTACCAAAAACCATACTTCAAGCGAACGAGACCTTAATTTTGTTATATATGGAGTATATCGGAGTCAATTACCAGGAGAGTACCATATTTTGAGAGTGTTTGGGAGCTAGCCCCTGCCCGTGGAACGAAATGAGTCCCAACTTAAATAAGTTGCTTGTTCTACTCGACAGCTCTAACTATTAAACGTTAAATGTAATATACACATAGCATAAGTTACAGAGAATAATTTGAAACCGTTTACTCATTTGATCATTGAAGACAACATTTAATTTTTACGCTGGGAAAGGAAGAAACTTTAGTATTACGATTTTTGCAAATGCGAGAGCATCCGTGTTGTGCACCATCTCGGCTGTCTGTTTGGTCATTCGATGGTCCGGATCTCATATCGGCTGTGCCGAGATGAGATCAGGACCATCGGATGGCCGAACGGACGATCCAGATTGTGCACAACACATAGCACCCTAGGTTTTGAAAAAACCGACCCATACACCGATCCTACGTGGAAAGGTGAGGGGTCCCACTGCTCCCTTCTTCCAGCTTCACAAACGCACGAGAAAAATGAAAAAAAACCCATTTCAAAATTTTTGGAAAGTGATTCTCATTTCTCAGTACTCTCTCTCCAAAATGATCCAGCACCGGGCCACCACCCCTGGAGCCTCCACCGATCAACCAGCCCACCACGATCTCCTCTCTTCTCTCTCCTCCATCTCAGACACTGTCCTCTCGTCGCACCACCACCGACGAGCAACCCCAAATCCGCCCCTTCCATCACCGACGGGCAACCCCAAACCAGACCCTACCACCACCAACGCACCACCGGCCACCATTTCTTCTCTCTGACATGTATCTCTCTCTCACTTCCCTCCCCACTAATCTACATTTGATTTTTTCGCTAATGTGCACGCATGAACAAATTAGGGTTTTTTTTTTCAGATTTCAAAAAATTTGGTTTTTTTTTTTTTTTTTTAGTGGTTGTGAACGTGTTGAGTGAATAAAGGGACTAGACAATTGATGTCAACAACTTTTTGCAGGACAAAGAACCCTATCACCAGAGACAACCCCGAGTGGAACTTTCGCATTCCTTGTCCTGGTTCCAACTGTTATAACATCAGACTCCTTGAATGTCTTATCTCTGTAATATCTCATATTTCATGCCCACAAAAACTTCTCGTCAATGTAAATATTAATTTGCTGGTGTCAACTCCTCCATATTTCTTCAGATTGCATATGCACAGTACAGGCAACCAGTGGCGTAGCCAGGAATATACATCACTGGGGGCATTATAAGAACAAAATCTCTAACGATAGCCAACTCCCGATGGCATCCCACCGACCCATGACTTAATGGTTGTTGGTGATGCGGCATGATTTTTGTGTTGGTTGTTACATCATGTTACAAAGGAGAGTTTTCAAGTTTTAGAGTACTATTTTGTTCACCCATGCACCTAGACACTAGGTGAACATGTGCGTATTACTCATTATTCATACTGGGTGAAAATTACACTCTTGAATAAATTCACCGAATCCTTACTTTGATAGGATTGCAGACATTGATTTTGCATGTGGAGCTTATTTGTGTAAAACAATTCAAACAAGTCATTTGTATTTTAACAAGTATTTAAATCTAATAATAACATGTGACTTGACTTGCTTTAAATATTGGGTAAACTCAAACTACCAATTTAGAAAGAAAAAAAGATAAGAAAAGAAAAGGTGCAATGGGGGCGGGTGGTGCCCCCAGTGGCCATAGAGTGGCTCCGCCACTGGGCCAACGATACAGGAAAATATTCACACAATAATTCACATTTCCTAATCAACGAGAATGACCGATCGTATACAAGGCACGTTGCAATGACGCTAGTTTAGCGAAACCAGTGGGTGCCACTATATGTTCTGTCTCAACCAGATCAGGGCATGTCATTGCTGGATTCGTACTGTGTGAAAAGTCTGTGTCCAGATATAAGTTTAGTTGTCTGTACACATTACTCTCTTTTCTTTAGAGACCGCTTTGTAAAAAGTACAAAAATGCTACGGGTACAGATTTTCGGGTACAGCAGCGGGTACAGCAGCGTTTTGCTCCCGTCTCGGGTCCCGTAAAGATGATCGGAGCCGCTCATTTTGTTCAAAATGCGTCTTTTAGGGTCCCTGTAAAAAATCACCTCAATCCGATATCGGGAAAGGTGTTTACGAATCATCCAATTTTGCTTCAAAATTGGGCTGCGGCTCCGATCATCTTTGCGGGACCCGAGACGGGAGCAAAACGCTGCTGTACCCGGCTGCTGTACCCGAAAATCTGTACCTGTAGCCGGACTCTAAAAAGTATGTGTCCAGATATAAGTTCAGTTGTCTGTACACGTACATTACTCTCTTTTCTTTTCTTTAGCGACCACTTTGTGATTTATCGAAAAACCTATGGCCACCGACTAGGTGGGTACCAATCTTGCACCGACAGCCACGCGGGGCCCACTACAGGTCCCGCACATAAAATCTAAGCCGTTCAATAATTTTAAAAAAAAAAAACCCAATGGGCTTGTGAAAAAACAACTCAATCCAATATGTGTAGGTGTTTGATTCAATCTTCTCATTTTTCATTCAGATTTTAGGTTGAGCGGCTCGGATTTTTTGTGCGGGACCCGTAGTGGGCCCCGCGTGGCCGTTGGTGCAAGATCGATAATTTTATTTTGTTCACAAGAGGGTGAACGTTACCCTCTTTCCTATTGGTTGAAATTGTGTGGATCTCATCATAAAGTAATGTCATGCTTATCAAAAAATGTATTGCAGAGATGAGACCTATACCATTTCCATCAATAAGAAAGAGGGTAACTTTTACCCTCTTTTAAGGAGGGTGAACAAAATTGCACTTATCCGTGGCTATAGCAAAGTTGGTAATTAATGCATCATTTTCTCTTATGATTGGCAACTGTACAAGCGGTAGAAAAAGGAAGCCAACTACAGAGGAGAGTCCTAGTCTCTTTATATAGTGCTAAAAAGGGTAGGAATTATTTCCTCCCTCAATTCCATTTGGGGGTGAAGAAGAAGGCATTATTGGACAATTCCAACTAAGGAGTTCTTCAATCATTTGCATGGCAACTCTATTCTCTTCTTCACCACCACTCTCCACTTGAGATATCACCGACGACAAGTCCGGGGACGACACGTCATCCATTCTTTCTTCAGTCTTCTTTTCTCTCTTCCCCAGTGGGACCCTCATGACCCAGCTCGAGCCTGATCTCGGCCCGGCCCGCTTCTGCCAGACTCCGATGTGTGAATTGTCTGGGTCAAGCCTCAAGCAAGTGAGGGAAGGGGATGGGCCCTTGCAGCATTTTTTAAGCTTTGCAGTGAGGATATCTGACATTGTTGGGCTTGGGCTTTCTTCGATGGGCTTTTTGTCACCTAAGTCCTTGCTTGGTGGGAAATTTGTTTTGGCAGTTTGTCCATTCATCAGTATGGCTGCTTGGTCATATGCCTTTGCAGCTGCCTCAGCCGTCTCAAATGTGCCTAGCCAAATCCTCCTCTTCCTACAACAACAAAAATACCAAAAATGGAGAGAGAGAGAGAGAGAAATGATTATAAGGGTAGTGGTAGGTAATTAGAACATTCTTGTAAAGGAATTCAATAAGAGTACGTACACTTATTGAATTCACATTGTAGAAAAATATATAGTAAAATTTGGTACTGTTTGCTTCAAAAAGATGAAAAACTAAACCATAATTGGAACAAATTTATCATATTTATGGTAAATATGTTTACCATATTTGTGGTAAACATATTTACTAAACCAAAGCAAGCCTTGTGTCCCAATTAATTGAGTCCTGCTACATTAATTCTATTTTTTCATTGAGCTATGTCAAAGGCTACCTGTTCACTAAACCAAGCATTAATTTTCACATCTATGCACGATAAGCTATATTTTTAGGTGTATGCTCCTTCGAAAATTGTAATTCTGACGTCATTTTGAACATTATTTTCCGAAGCATAATTAATAACAACAAATTAAATGGAGGAATGTGGTACTACAATATTAGGATCATACTTCATGCATGGAGAGAGAGAGATCAGGTTGAGATGTTGGCATATATAATCAAGCATGTCTGTGCGAGAAATGAGGAGACATACAACATTTATGTACTTGTAGGAAAGTTTGGTGGTTTTTTTATAAAAACAAAATGCAGTGGGAGGTTTGTAATGTAAATGTGTGGTAGAGAGAGAGAGAGAGAGAGAGAGAGAGAGATGGGCTAATTACAGTAATGGGTGGCGGATTTCGGAGACCCAAGAACCCCACTGGCGTTGCCTGACACCTCTGAACTTGGTTGGTTGCACCATTTTTGTTAAGTAGTACGTACTCCTACTTGGTACTATAAATCTAGAGAGAGAGAGAGAGAGAGAGAGAGAGAGGATGATCAAGGGTAGATGAATGAACTAAGAAGTGAAGAGGAGAGAAGGGAGATAGATGCTATTAAATACTACCGGTACCCACTCTGCGGTACCCTGCTTTATTATTGTTACGTAACTGTCGGTGCTGGAAAGGAGAGAGGAGACTCCAGGCCTAGGAGAGGGTGGCCAAAAGTCCAAAGGGTGAGTAATTTTCTTGATCATCATATTGCTGCAATAAAAGTTTCATCTGCTCACCTACGATACGACTCCCTCATCAATCATCACTGAACCATATATATATGGGGCCGGTTTCCTTCACATAAAAGTTGACACAAAATTAATCGGAATTCCACACAAATAATTGGAGCCAGTCAATTCGTTTAAAATAGGTATTTAAGGGTTCTTTTAAAAAATCAATTTATTCCGATATCGGTAAGGGCTTGATGACTTGATCAGTTCATTCAATTTTACCCTATAAATTTTGACAAGAACTAACCGAATGAACCGATTAATAAGTACTTATCAATGTCTGAATGAGTTGATTTTTTACGGAAACCATTGAAAACCTATTTTAAACAAATTGAACGGCTCCGATCGTTTGCATGGGACTCCAAAATAAGTCCCAGAAAAAGCTTGTGTCAAACTTTGTATCAAAATTTGTGTGAGGGAACTAGTGTTCCTAATAACTTATCTGACCCAAGACCTACGCAATTCGAACCGACTAAAAATATTTGTAATGGTTTATATTCAACAAGAGACCTTTAAAACACTGTATCGGAAACTGTTAGATGTATGTGATTTCATGTGTATCTAAACTATCATGTAGTAGTTGTAAATAAATAGGGAAGAACCTACTTCATTGCGTCCTTCTCTATGTGAGCATTTAGAAAAAAATTATTTTTGCTGATTTTGAGATTCTAGCTTTTTAAAATCAGTTTGGAGTGTTTACCAAAATTTCTAAATAACAAATTCTTGGATTCTAATGATTTTGAAAAGCTATAAAAGGAATGAAATTCTAAAAATCTCATAACTGGGTTTGGGTAGCTTCTGAAGCTACTATAACTTAATCATAATTTCACAGTTATGGCAAATATATTTATCCGAACTTAGAATTTAAAAATCTGTATCCACAGCTATCACCAACACGGAACGGGGATGGTGCTATGCGGGTGGTGCATAGGACAGTGTTGTGCACCATCCGAGCCGTCTGTTCGGCGATCCAACAGTCCAGATCTCATCTCGGCGTCGTGTAGCATCCAAGCCGATTATTGCCGAGATAAAATCTGGACCGTTGGATCGCCGAACAGATGGCTTGAATGGTGCACAACACCGTGTTATGCACTACCCGCACAACACGCCCCCCCCCAGTCCCACAAACACGCCCTATCACTCTGCTTCATTAAATTCTACTTTGGATGGAAAGGAAATGGTATATGGTTGAGATTGCTTCCCTGTTCCGTGGAGGTGAAGAGAGAGACAATTGAGGTCATAGGGCTGTGGCCTACCCCATAAATTCTTGAACAACCTATGTACTAATGTACTGCATGCAAGGAGATTGTTTAGTATGGCAAAAATAGGAAAAAATTTCCGGTATTGGCCGGGTATATCCCATGTGCTATCCGCTCGGCACATTTGAGCCATTCAATATACTTTTGAATGGGTCGGATTGAAACCGTCTCTCCTCTCACTCCCACACTTTCTCTTATTTTTCTCTCTCCAAATTCGAGCCCTCCAAAAACACAATGGACAGCTTGGATGCACCGAGCGGGCACCAAGTGATACCCACCCGGCTCTGAATTTTTTTCCCAAAGGTTTTTATAGAATACCTTATTGATTTTGATGATAACAAAACATATTTTATTGGAATTGAAATATAATTAATATTGTGATATTTGGTACTCATTTGAATTAATATTTATTTTGTAGGATTTGGTTGAAGTACATAGGAAAAAATTCTTCACCAAATTCTTATCTCCAATAGTCAAGATTGAAACTAAAAAGGAGGAAGATTAAGGACAAATCTTCTCCTAATTTGTGATTGGCTATAAGGACTTCTATGGAAAGCAAATATCGATAAAGGATGATTGAAGACTTGATTGAAGTTTGTGTGAAGAAGATTCATTGCTTTAAGATGGAAGATGCAAAAGTCTAGAAAGGCAAGATTGGAACCAATCCTTTCAACAGCTAATAAAATAGAAAAAGAAGAAGCAAGAAAGAGACAATTTTTTTGAAGAACAAAAACACCAAAAATGGAGAGAGAGGAGAGAGAGACCTGTTTTCCTAATAACTTATAGGACCCGGGACCTACTGCAATAAAAGTTTCATCTGCTCACCTATGACTCCCTCATCGATCATCATTGAACCATATGTTCCTAATAACTTATATGATCCGGGACCTACGCAATTTGAACCGTCTAAAAACATTTCTAATGGTTTATATTCAAAAAGTCTAGGAACAGACCTTTAAAATACTGTGTCAGGAGCCGTTAGATGTATGTGATTTCATGTGTATCTAAACTATCATGTGGTAGTTGTAAATAAGTGGTGAAGAAACTATTTCAATGCGTCCTTCTCTATGTGAGCATTTACAATATATATATTGCTGATTTTGAGATTCTAGCTACAAAATTAGTTTGAAGTGTTTACCAAAATTCTCAAATACTACTGATTTTGAAAACCTATAAAAGGAATGAAATTTTAAAAATCTCAAAGCTAGGTTTAGAGCATCCACAGTGGAATAACCAAAATCACAAGGTTGTTAAAGTTAGCAATGTTCCCTTAAAAAAGTGTTCACAGTGGTATAACCAAACTTAACAGCCTCTTAGCAACTCATCAAATTTTGGCCCTTGGATAATCAAAACTAGCAACTTTTTGTCAATAACCAAAACCTTTTCTCTCTCTCTTTCTCTCTCAACAATGTTTCTAAGAAAAATATTTTTAAAAGAAGTTTATTTTTTTAATTAAATACTGTTTTTTAAAACTGTTATATAAAAAAAAAACTGTCTTTTTTTCAAAAACTGTTTTTTTAAAACTTTTTTGGAAAAGTGTTTTTCAAAATAAAAGTTTTCAAAAAATTATTTTCTATTTCTAATAACATGTTTTTATTAGTTTGAAAACTATTTTTAAAAAATTGTTTTATATGGTGACAATTTTTTGATTTTTACAGGTTGAAAAAGTGATGTGGCAAGTTTTGATTATTCAATGTTCGATTATGCTACTGTGTACATCTATATTGCTAATCTTAACAACCCCTTAAATGGATAATCAAAAAGTGATGTGACAACTTTTGATTATCCAATTTTGATTAGTTCACTGTGGATGCTCTTAGGTAGCTTCTGTAGCTACTATAGTTTAATCATAATTTCACAGTTATGGCGAACATAATTATCTGAACCGAGAATTTAAAAATCTGTATCCAAAGCTATCACCAACACAGAACAGGGGATGGTGCTGTGCGGGTGGTGCACAACACGGTGTTGTGCACCATTCGAGCCATCTGTTCGGCGATCTAATAGTTTAGATCTCATCTCGGCACCATGTAGCATCCGAGCCGTTCATTGCCGAGATAAAATCTGGACCGTTGAATCGCTAAACGGACGGCTCGGATGATGCACAGCACCGTGCTGTGCACCACCCGCACAGCATGCCCCCCGGTCCCACAAACACGCCCTATCTCTCTGCTTCATTAAATTCTACGACTTTGGATGGAAAGGAAATGGTAGTATATGGTTGAGATTGCTTCGCTGTTCCGTGGAGGTGAAGATAGATAGTATATAAGAGTATGTACACAAGAGTAGCCAAATGAACACTTTTAGGTATTTTACCTAATTTAAGACACAAAAACAAGCTGCACCAGCTTCGGCAAATTGGTAGCCATTTTTCCTTCACAAAAAATGCTCGGTATATATAACGAGCCACTGTTCACAATGTATCTATTATAATATTATTTGTTTCTCTCACCTCCCTCTCACTCTCTTTATTCTCACCCGTTCCCTTTCTCTACAAGACTGCAAACAGCCAACGAAGGATTCCGACGAACGACGACGAAGATCCAGGTTCTCTCTCTCTCTCTTCGTGTGGAGGCGCCAGAGGTTTCTTGACTAGCAGCAGAATTCGCCGAAATCGCCGGAGATCGACGCGTGCTCGTCGGCTTCTTCGGGCAAAGTTTTCCGATAGGCTTCGATTTTGTACAGTCCACATTTTCTCCTTTTTCTCTCTTTAAATTCAAGTCATCCAAAATCGCATCGGACGGCTCAGATATGCCGAATAGACACCACGTGGTACCCACTCGGCACACTAAAAAATTTCTCCTTCCCCAGATGTCACCCTCCACGCTTTTGGGCTGTTGCCGTCCATGAAGTAGCAACCACGCATTGGATACGGGATTCTTACAGTGCGCACAATTAATGCACTACGGGATTGCAATCTGAACCTCGGTTAGACTCTCGGAGCACTCATTATTATTATTATGATTTAAACCGTTCATTTTATAAAAGATAGTTGAACACTTTAATCTGTACCTTATTTAAACTTATTTAAAGTGGTACGCAAAAGTATGTTTCCCAAGAAAGCACTTGTTTCAAGAAGATTTTTATAGAATGATTAAGGTTAACCTAGAATTAGATAGATATTTGGTAATAAATTATAATTCAACAACTTACTATCATGTAGTTGTAAATAAATAGGGAAGAAACTATTTTAATTGCGTCCTTCCCTATGTGGACATCTAGGAAAAAATTATTTTTGCTGATTTTGAGATTCTAACTTTTCAAAATCAGTTTGGAGTGTTTACCAAAAAAAATTCTAGATAACAAATTCTGCGAATAACGAAAAAAGAATGAATTGAGTGGAATAATTTTCAACTTTTTAAGTTTTTAAGCGAATAATAAAAATAATCATAATTTTATAATTTTACTTATAAGTGTTAACAAACATATGTGCAATAAATGCATAACGATATATTGTATTTTTTGTGAAATCATATGTGCAATAAATGCATAATTCGAATTTGCATTCCTGTGAACTTTTTTTCTTTTTTGTTTTGTGTGTTTTGTTCGTCTTTTATAAATTTTTTGTTTCATTTGCCTGATACTTTTTGGATTAATCAGCTGTCCAACAAGAGGAATCTAAAAAGTAAAATGTCATGACTAAAAGCAAAAAATTCTAGGGAATTGATATTTGGCACTCTAAAAATTGATGGAGGCACTCCAAAAGACAAAGGAAAGTGGCTTTGGAATTACACTGCTTTTGGAGTGCCTGCATCAATTTTTGGAGTGCCAATATCATTTTCCAAAATTCTAATGACTAAAAATGTATCTTTTGCTTTCTTTTTTTAGCCTAAAGTATCATTTAGTATAAACTTTTTTTTTATCCTTGGTCCACATTCTAATTCCGATCAGCTTCTTCTTCTGATTTCGTTGGCTTCCTCGGGTAAAGTTTTCCTCAATGAGGTTGAGGCTGATGTAGCCGCGGGGGACGAGGATGGTGGTTCTAGATGTGGGTCTAGCGGCCGTCGTTGGGAGTGCTCCGCCACCGCCTCAATGTCGATCAAGCGGTTGAGGATTGACGGTGGTGGTGGCAGCAATTGAGGATTGAGAGAGAGCGAGATAGGGGATGGGGTTTGGGATGGGATTTGCCGGTTTGGGATGGGGTAAATTAGAGAGGCTGGTGCAAGTGGGATGAGATTTTCAATGAGAATGGGTAGGTAAAATGTACTGTTCATAGCTAGGACTGTAGCCTACCCCATAAGGTGTCAAACAACCTACGTACTAATCTTCCATAAAATAAAATAAAAACCTACTAATGTACTGCATGCAAGTAGGGCCGAAAACTAGCCGAGCTGAATTTTGTCGAGTTTGAACTCAGCTCGTTTAGTAAACGAGCCGAGCTAAAAATTTGAACTCGAGTCTTAACGAGCCGAGCTTAGTCGTTTATTGAACGAGTCTCTTTAATCGAGCCGAACCTCCTTTAACGAGCCAAGTTTTTGTCGAACGAGCCGAAAACTCGAGAACGAGTCGAGCCGAGCATTAACGAGTTGAGTCGAGCTCGCGAGCTGCTCGATTCGTTTACAGTCCTACATGCAAGGACATCGTAGTATGGCAAAAATAGTGAGCACTTTAATTTGGAATATTGAGCACTTTAATTTGGTGTAAGAAAATCAAAAGACATATTTCTACATTTTTTTGGTTTAAAAATGCACGAATTCCCGTAGAAAACATTTAAAGTGGGACGGAGGGAGTATCATAAATTATGGGGTCAAATTCACGGATTGGGATGCTGCCAAGCGGCCCATCTGTCTGTTCACAGTGGCGGAGTCAGGATTTTCGATAAGTGGGGTCGGAAATTTGAACTATGTGTAATTCATGAACAAAACCCTTGATTTGTTTTGAGGAAAGAACAAACTAGCGCTACGTTTGGAATTTTGTGGGTAGAGATTCAATTTTTGTCTCTTTTTTTTTTCCTTAAGTACAAAACCTTTATATGGACTGGGGCAAAAATAAATTTTAAAATGGGGTCAAATTAGTAAAAATGGGGTAAAAATTATACCTATTTCTATGAAAATTTGGCAGGCAATGGGGTCGACTGCTCACTCTTGTCTCTATGTCCCTCCGTTGTTCATCTCGATATGGACAGCTCAAATATTATCTGAGCGCACAACAATTTCAACCGTCTGTTGTTCGAATCTTAATCCGAACCGTTGATTGCCGAGATGATCGGCCGGATCGACTAGAATAGGAGATGCTGCCAATGGAGATATTTGCAAGTCGATGGGGTCAAGTGTGGTCTTGATCCATTGTTCAGCCATTAATGTTCTTAACCAAACTCATGTAATTTACGAGGAAACCGACCCTACATATTCAGGGCTCTTGCTCCAATTATCGAATTTGGATTTATAAATTCCATGAATACCTGCCAATTTTGTGTGCCTTCCCCAGGTGGTGGTGCTCACTCGGCACTCCCGAGCCGTCCGATATATTTTTAAACGGCTCTCTCCTCTCACCCCTCCTATTTCTTTCTCCTTTTTCTCTCTTTAAATTCAAGCCATCCAAAATCACATCGGACGGCTCAGATGTGCCAAATGGACACCACGTGGTACCCACCCGGCACACTAAAAAATTTCTCCTTCCCCAGATGTCACCCTCCACGCTTTTGGGCTGTTGCCGTCCATGAAGTAGCAACCACGCATTGGATACGGGATTCTTACAGTGCGCACAATTAATGCACTACGGGATTGCAATCTGAACCTCGGTTAGACTCTCGGAGCACTCATTATTATGATTTAAACTAGAGGTGGCAATCCCAATCCATATTTTTTTAACCCGCTTTTTTTTTGATTACGTCAAAAGCCCGGAGGCAATACAGATTTCAACAGAAGATACAAGAAAGAGCCAAAACTACCAAGACTTCGACACAGGCACCCCCTGCAAAAGCAAGACCGACGAAACGCCTAGATCAGGAACCAATCTAGGTCCAGGTAGTAGAGAATCCTAACGGACCACAGCTCAAACCCGTAGGAAACAATAAGCACAGCAGAAATCTGGAAAAACAACAACTAAGAACCAACTAAAGAAAATACAGCTCTCCTGCCGGAGTCCATGGCCCCTGAAGATCTGCACGCCTCCTTGTCGGATCGAGTCGTTGAAGCCGAACACACCAAGGGTATACTGCCCACTGAACCGGACACCATCCCCGAACACCGAAGTCTTCAACTACAACCCAATCATGCATCGAAATCGCCGGCACAACCCAAGCACGCAAAGGACTACACTGCCGCTGAAAACTCAGGCCAACAACAAAACCTAACCTAAAAAATTATTAACCCACCACCAACACCCACTGGATCTAAAAGCCAAGACCAGTACAGACCGGACCGGGGAGACCGGTCGGTAAAAGACCCAGCCAAACGGCTGGTACAGAAGAAAAAAAGCAAAACCCTAACCCCAAAACTCACCTTATTGCCACATCAAACGCCCGCCGCTTGCCGGACCACCACTCACGCCTTCTAGCTCCGGCCTGAACCAGCATCGCCGGACAGCAAGGACAGGAAACCCATCACGAGGGCCGGACCACCGGCCAGAAAAACGGAAGGTAGAGGAACGAGAGGGGGGAAACGGGGAGGAACGAAAGATGGGAAAGCTGGGAGGAGGGGAGAGGGGGAAAACGACGACGGGGGGGGGGGGAGGAGGGAGGAGGAGGCGGCGGCCCCCCTCCCCCGGATTTGGATCTGGATCTGGTGAGGGGGGGTTTTCTCTCTCGAGTTTTTTTAACCCGCTCAATCCGCCCACTTATAACTCAACCCAACCCAATCCGCCCATATTATATAACGGGTTGATATGGGTTTAGGTGGGTTAAAAATGGGTTCAATTTGGATTGAAACTAAAAACCCAAAGAGAATCTAAAATTCCCGTAGCTTTGGAAGTGGAGAGCGTACACAGCCCACTTTTCTCCTCCCTCTCGTTCTTTTACTCCCTAGGAAGGGAATTTTCAATTTTTTTTAGAAAATGGGGTCACATTTTTACCAGGAATGGAATTCTCTCTCTCTCTCTCTCTCTCTCCCCCCCCCCCCCCACCACGCGCGCGATGCAAAAAATCTGACTTGGGAAAAATGGTGGGACGAAATTTTTTGGAAAGATTGGATAAAAAATGAAAAGATTAGATCAAGCACCTGCATATTTGGATGGGTCAAATTTGGAGAGAGAAAGCGTTAGGATGAGTGGAGAGAGAAGATTTCAATCCGAACCGTCCAAAAATGTATTAGATGATTCGGATGTGCTAAGCGAATACCACGTGAGATATACCCACCCGGCATCAAAAAATCCGTTTACTATTTGACCCATATTTTGACCCGCCCATATTTGACCCGTGACCCATTTCAACCCGCCCAGACCCGCCCATTTGCCACCTCTAATTTAAACCGTTCATTTTATAAAGATAGTTGAACACTTTAATCTGTACCTTATTTAAACTTATTTAAAGTGGTACGCAAAAGTATGTTTTCCAAGAAAGCACTTGTTTCAAGAAGATTTTTATAGAATGATTAAGGTTAACCTAGAATTAGATAGATATTTGGTAATAAATTATAATTCAACAACTTACTATCATGTAGTTGTAAATAAATAGGGAAGAAACTATTTTAATTGCGTCCTTCTCTATGTGGACATTTAGGAAAATATTATTTTTGCTGATTTTGAGATTCTAACTTTTCAAAATCAGTTTGGAGTGTTTACCAAAAAAAATTCTAGATAACAAATTCTGCGAATAACTTTTTTTTTCAACTTTTTAAGTTTTTAGGCGAATAATAAAAATAATCATAATTTTATAATTTTACTTATAAGTGTTAACAAACATAGCGATATATTGTATTTTTTGTGAAATCATATGTGCAATAAATGCATAATTCGAATTTGCATTCCTGTGAACTTTTTTTCTTTTTTGTTTTATGTGTTTTGTTCGTCTTTTATAAATTTTCTGTTTGATTTGCCTGATACTTTTTTGGATTAATCATCCGTCCAACAAGAGGAATCTAAAAAGTAAAATGTCATGACTAAAAGCAAAAAATTCTAATGACGAAAAATGTATCTTTTGCTTTCTTTTTTTAGCCTAAAGTATCATTTAGTATAAACTTTTTTTTATCCTTGGTCCACATTTTTATATTTTTTTGATTCCTCTCATCGAAACGAATAATTAATTTAAAAAAAATTATAACAAAAAATTAAACAAAAAGTTACAAAAAAAATATCGAACAAAGTTATGGACAAAAAAATTCACAAGAATGCAACCTAAATGTACAAAAAGTGTTCTCCCTAGGCCTAGAAACCTTAATAATGTACTCATTCTCTCAAAACTCTCAAATCTTGAAAAGGAGAAAATGAAAAGCCAAAAAACAGGCAGCCAAACACGGCCCGAGATACTCTGTGTTGAAAAATGGTGTGCCCCTGTGCCGAGTGCATTTTCGGTCGTTGGATCACACAAAAATTTTAAAACATAAAGAAAAAACTCACACAATATAACTGGCTCAAATGCACTCGGCACAAAAGCACACTATTTTTCGGCATAAAGGATCTCGGGCCGCCAAACACCCTCAAGGAAAGAGTGAACTTGCATTCCTGTGAACTTTTTTTTTTCGTTTTGTGTTTTTTGTTCGTCTTTTCTAAATTTTTGTTAGATTTGCCTTATATTTTTTGGATTAATCATCTGTCATAACAAGAGGAGTCTAAAAAGTAAAAAGTCATGACCAAAAGCAAAAAAAAATTCACTAACAATGAAAAAAATATCAAATAGTTGTTTTTTTGGTCTAAACTCTAAAGTTACTTTTGGTTTGTTTGTACTTTGGATAATGAATTAGCAGTGAGTTAGTATTCATATGTAGTAAAGTAAATGGGTAGGTGATGTTGATAGAGCCCTTGTTTTACACCCTTTTACTCCCTCCATCCCAATTTGTTTTCTTGTCACACGGAATCCAAATTTGCAAAAAGTCAAAAGTTCAGATTTTCACAATTAGCCTACAATTAAACTTGAATATTTACTTCAATTCCAAATTTAGAGGGTAAAATTGGAAGTTTTGTCCTATTTTGGTGGTTATTTATAGAAGTACAGCAATAGCATTTTGAACGGCTCAAATTGGAAACATGAGCAAACAAAATGGGATGTATGATAGCATTCTCACTTGGGTTTGAAAACTTGAATCTTTGGCTGCCAAATGGGGTATGCATCATGGTAGAATTTATTCAAAACTTAATGTATAGAATCGCCGTTAGAAAATCAACCCCATAGAAAATCAATAACAAAAGGATGATATTACCTCTTAGGCTCTTACCTACCTTCCGTTTTAAATACTACTCCTCGTATACATATCCACAAATCATCGTGTCATGTACCCTTACCCCTTGCAGTGTTTTAAACTTTTTATGCTCATAACTCGGTGTGTTCTTTATAAGCTACACTATTTGTTGATTAATTATTTGACGCATTTGATATTCAGCAATTTTTTGTTTCATCTTTTGACGAGAATCACAAAACATTGTTCTATTTTCCTTGTTGATTTTTGCAAATTGATTGATATTTCAAAATCTACACTAAAAATTGGCCTCAAACACTGCTTCTATATTTTTCCAATAATTGGCTATGCTATCAACAAAGAAACATAACTATCGGTCATGCTTTTTCCCTCTATTTTAAATTTTGGGTGGAACCGTGTAGCAGCACATGGGCACATGCTCTCTCTCTCTCTCTCTCTCTCTCCTCCTTTTTTCCCGATAATCCCACTGGAGTGGTTCACTTTGTGAGAAAGAAAGAACAGCAACTCTGCGAAACCACGTCTTGATTAGATTAGGTTACCCTTAACGTCCTTTCCAGAGAGTCTTGTTGATCGAGAATTTCAACCAACCCAACATGTTATTTTTCAACAGGTATCCGTCTCTCTCTCTCTCTCTCTCTCTCTCTCTGTATTCATGTTTGGTTGCATAGAAAACTGACTAGTAAGTTCCCTTTTTTTTTTTTTCTTAGCAACCAAACGGAGTTGTACTTGATCGAAGTTAAAAAGAAAAAATTTGATCCCGACTTTTGAATTCTCAATTTGCAGGTTATCGAAGAAGTTGTTTCCCTGATTAAATGCAACTCTGCCGTTCAGTTCCGTCTTGGATCTGCCGTATCTTCGCATGCATGGGGTCAGTCTTTCCGTCCATTTCATATACGTGCATAAATGTTTGTGTTATTTTGTATGCATACAATAGTTCTAATTAAGGGTGCAAGCAAGCCGAGCCGCGCCAAGCTTTACGGTGTTTGAGCTGCTCGGCTTGTTTAAGCCAAAAACTCAAGCTCGAGCCAAGCCCAGTTCATTTACTAAACGAGCCTCTATAAAAGAGCCGAGCCTATACAATGAGCTGAGCTTTAAAGTGTTGCTTGGTTCATTTACTACACGAGCCTGAAACTCGAGCTCTGCTCGATTACTGAACGAGTTGAGTTGAGTTGAGCGGAGCCCGCGAGCAGCCCGTTTCATTTGCAGCCCTAGTTATACTCACTCTAGTTGGAAGCTCTGTTTGGCTGGTGAGAAAATGTTAGGGAATAACAGAGGAAATGTTAGGAAAGGTCAAAACTCAAAAGGGTACAGCATTAACAGCTCCTTTGGATGGTGAGAAAGGGTGAGATAAGAAAGGGGAGCCTTTTCTCACAAAATCTCACCATTTTTGGTGAGATTTGGTGAGAAAGGGGAGAAGCTAGTCAAAACATTTCATTTCTGTACTTTTCTCTCAATTTCTCACCAAAATAGTCAATCCAAACGAGTGATTTGGCTAGAAACCAAAACCCTTTCTTTTCTTTTCTCTTGAAATCACTCCATCCAAAGGGGCTGTAAAGGTTGAGACTGGCAAATTATTATTACTGTTTTTTCCCTTGACAAAAATGAGGATAGGCCTCAGGGGCAATTAGCTTGTAATTATGTATATGCTAGTGTGTGTTTGCTTTCTGTAGTTAAAACCAAGAATTGGAGACCATTTCCGATTTGCGAGGCATAGGTTTCCTTTTTCCTAGTTTGCACTTCTGTTTGCTTGTAGTTTAAGTGAGACAAATAGTGAGTTAGCAGAAATGTATTTAGTGGGTTTTATTATCTTGCATTTGCTATTGTTGTATAGTTGCTTTCCTCATCCCCAAATTCTACGACACTAGCTACGTACGATATATGTTGTTTGTCAATTCAAGTCGATGTATGCCTTGGGACAGCAGCGCCGTACTATTCATGTTTAATTTTTTGTGGAGCTTATTGCTAGGCTATCCAGGTGATGATTGAAAAGTTGAAAGATAAATTCAGGGCTCTTTTCGGTGTGAATATATATGATTTATGGTTTTTCTTTTCTTCCTAGGTTTTGTGCTTGGTGGGATCAGAAATTTACTAGGGTTCTGTTGGATTGCCCCTTAATCAAGGGTATTGTCAGATAGGAACAGTTTTTTCAACAATCGAAGGAAGAGGCAGTGTTATAGACGATAGCCTGTTTAGCTCTTTTCCAATAACAGATTTTGTTTCCAATGACGCAAATAAATTGTCTTGGTGTGGGAGAACATATTTTGCTTAGCATTTTGAGATTGCTTTCCTCTAGCTGTAATATGACAAGGAGAGTTATCTAATGGTGTGCCAAATATGTTCTCCCACACCATGACAATTTATTGGTGTCATTGAAAACAAAATCAGTTATTTGGACAGTGCTAAACAGGCTTTCGTCTATCACACTGCCTCTTCCTTAGATTGTAGAAAAAATTGTTCCTATCTGACAATTCCCCTGACTAACAGGCAATCAAACAAAACCCTAGTATATTTCTGATCCCACCAAGCACAAAGCCTAGGAAGAAAAGAAAAATCATATATATTTACACCAAAAAGAGCCCCACATTTATCTTTCAACTTTTCAATCATCTCCTGGATAAATCGTATATACCAAAATTAACGTAGATTTGATCATGAGATTTGGTCTCCAAATTTACTTTTGGGTCAAAATGGAGACCCAACCTCCATTTGGTTTTTAAACCAAATCTCTAAAAAGGACGATGGGTACAAAAAGAGGGAGTAAATTACAAAATCTCCCCCCAATATGGAGATTTGGAGCATGGTTGGAGATGCTCTTCGCTTTGCTACTTTTTATTACACTGATATTCAAGTTTTGATACATGTTATACATTTTGGGTTTCATTAATGAACATTGATCTTCATGTTTGTCAGTACTTCATGCTGGTCATTCTGTGACTTGCATGAGTCATATTGCTTCATCATTCTGCATTGCTATGGAAATGAGGGTATTATGATTTATATATGTCCATTTGTGAGTGGATTATGAATTTCTACTGAATACATTATTGATCCATTTAGAGAGCGTCATTGGGGGAATTTTGTTTTGTCTCGGTTGAGATTTCTTTCCATGACTTGCTGCTGGTTCCTTGGGACATGACCTTTCATGATTGGTGATGTGAATAAGAAAAATAACATAGGCCAGTTTGCAGTTAGATGCACTAGATGCTAATCGTCTTTAGAAACACCACACTAGTTGGTCAAGTATGTGAATGCGTAGTTTTCTTTTATTCCTTTTTGTTTAGTTGACTTACGGTTTTTTAGAGAGACCATAGTTTTACAGCTTTCAAAGATTCTAGATTTTCTGTTTTTGGTGATGCATTTATGTTGTGTGGTTACTAATCTTTTGTATGGTTGTAAACCTGATTTGCAACAGAGCAGAGGTTGTCTTGGATGTTGTACTAAGCCCCCACTGATAATTGCTGTGGATGAGCCATCTAAGGGACTGAGAATTCGAGGCCAAGCAGTCAAGAAACCAAGCATACCAGACGATTTTTGGAGCACCAGCACTTGTGAGATGGACAATAGTGCGGTTCAGTCCCAAAGAAGTGTCTCATCAATGAGCACATCTAATCCCCCCCTAGATCCCTACGGCAATGTTGGAAGCACTAGTAACCCTACCGAATTTGTAAATCACGGCAAGTTCAAACTAATCAACTTTTCCTGTTATTTACTACTTGCCATAATGGTTGCTTCTTCTTTTTTTTTCCCATAATGGTTGCTTCTTCTTTTTTTTCCCCTTTATCACTAAAGAGGTGCTTCGACATTGTTTTTGATGTGTCACCTCAACTCATCCTTCAAGATATCTTCTAGTCCCCAAAACCGGGAACTAGTTGATTATCAAGCTTAAGTTTGTTTTTTGGTGGTTCTCTAGAAACTCTAGATATGGCTGTGGAACAATCTCTTTTTGTAACTAGACTTTGGACACTCCAAGTTTTGAGAATCCCCTGGTATCCATGTCACTCCAATTTAATGTGCATTGAGTGATTTCATAGTCCATGTCAGTTGTTATCCCTTCTGTTGTTATGCCTTCTGTTAAACCAAGTTAAACCTTGTTTTCCATTTAATCGTGGTATTCCCCTCTATCAAGGGCTTCATGATCAGATCATATCCTTTTTTAACGAAGCATCCCATATTCCCATGTCAATTCATGGGAAACATTTCTATTGATATATATCTTATTGCCTTTTTTACTCTAATCTACTGGTGAACGTTTTACTTAATCAAATTACCTTAGCTGTTCAGTATTTGGTTAAAAAAGAAAAAGAAAAAGTAAAAACATAGATGTCCTATGGCAAATTGTGGATGTCTAGGTTAGTCAAATGATTTTCATAATTTTCTATTATTTTGTGAATGATCAAATAAGAGGTCTTGGCTCAGGCAACAAGATTAGGTTAGTTCCCCTGCTGCTTCACTGGTGATAACATGGATCTGCTTTGGGGTTATGTTACCGACTTGCTGAGTTTCTTACGCCGTGCATCTCCACTAGGTCTCAACAGAACTTTTTGAGGTTCACTTACTTTTGTAATGTTTTACTAAACTTAGTCGTTATCTTATGTTCCTGTAGGTTTTCTTTCGTTCTTTATCTTTTCTAAACTTATGTTCGTGTAGGTCTTCTTCTTTGGAATCAAACAAGGCAGCAATGGACTGGAAATAAGAAGCCTCAGACCAGCACACAAGTCCGGGAACCCAAATTAAGGTTTTTTACTTCTTTATCTTAGGCAGTTAGGCTTAATTAATTCTTGTCAACCCTAAGGCGTAGATTTGTTGGTAAAGAACCTTACTCAAAGATGTGTAGGTCTTGCCCTAACCCCTCTTAATCTCTTGGGCCACTGCACAAGATAATCATGGTTCTCATGTGGTTTGGTTTTGCCAGGTCTACCTATGCATTAGGGCGTACATAGACCTGTCGTTTCCCATAAGTGATTTCTCGTCATCCAGAGAGAGTACAAACTTATCATCTATATGGTTCCATATGGTTGTGATTGCATTGTGTAATACGAACTTGTCGAAGAATTTACCAAGGAAAGGGAAGTTTAGGGAGATTGAGAAACAAATTTACATTGTTTACTTTGTTATCTTCTTGTATTTGCTTTTGCCTTTCTGTTCTCTTCACCAATCCCCGATAAATTCAGGATACAAACGTAGTCTTAAGCCTATTTTCTTGTTTCTCAAGAGTGCATAAGGCCATATGTGAGAGCCCAAAGTCTATGGCAATGCGATTTGTTCTTAGTTGAGAAGGCTGTTGATGTCACCAGCACTTGGTATCTATATTCATGTGATTGTTCTGTTATCGTTTGCAGTTCAAATGCAACTTACGAGAGTTTACTGGGGACCAATAAAGCTTTTCCCCAGCCCATCCCTCTCCCGGTAAGCTCTATTTGTAGTACTCAGTGACTCTTGCGTACAGTTTCTGTTATTTAGTTTTTGTGCAAGCTAGTAGCTGTATTGTTGTTTGTGACTGGATTTGAATTCAAATGACAGGAAATGGTAGACTTCCTTGTTGATGTCTGGGAACAAGAGGGATTGTATGATTGAGCTTCAAGGTTGATGTTTTTGGTTTTTCGGTGTTTCGTTGTAACTTCATAAGTGTTCGGTACCCAAAAACAGACCCCGCTACTTCCATAAACCATCGATATCATTCGTCGTGTCATTATTCACAACTTCATAATACCTTGCTCCTTTTGACATTTTCTCTAGTTTTTTCAAGGAAGTTCTGGAATCGAAACTGTACTGTTACCTTTTTGAACTGGAAACTGTGTTACCTCACTCCCCATTTTATTTGGAGTTACTTTTTGTAGTATTGTATAGGAAGAAACCACATTTCATATTTTTCTAGCTTACCTTAGGATAAGAGATAATGAAAGTTTTGATATGTTTGATCCTCTCAGGGACCTAATCGCTTACTAGGAATTAAGGTGGGGGCCATCCATTTTGATCCATCAGGATAAAAGTAGTTCACTCTTTCATTTTTCCAGATTTATTAAGAGGTTTGTAACTTATAATTTGATGTGCATTCTGTTTCCAATCCCCTTCAATCATCAGAGCTGCCCAAACACGGATATGGGTGTCATCCATAACACAACACGGTCACTAGATCAGCCCACCAATGTGATCTGAACCGTTAATTGATAGCATTCGGCAAGTGTATCATACATGGGGAAAAAATCAGATTGGCCTGACGTCAATAGCCACATAATCCTGAGACTGTATTGTCTTCTCTGTATAATGTTGATATGATTCAAATGTACAAGTATACAGGCGTCCCATCGATCTTATATGCTTGGCAGTTGGCAAACCCAAGGTGGTGGTCAGGTTGGTATGGATGAACCTGAGTTGTGCATAGATGGGAAATAGATCCCTTCTGCCCAAAACATTTCCAAATTATTCTTTAGATATGGCAAAGCCGCAAAGGTTTCTTGACATCTTTTACAGGCTCTGAATCATATGTACGGATCTGTTTCGCCAATGTTCGTATTTTTTAAGTACTTATTTTTGTTTTACCAGACAGGTCATTCTCTCACAATATATCACATTTAATTCAAAAAATAAGCAGCACTTATTTGTACTTGGTGGAACGGGAACGTAATAGGCTCCAAAGCATTGTTTATATCAGTACTTTTACCAAAACCAAGTCTTTCTCCAATTTGCTGTAATAGTTTAGAGATAAACTTTTTCACGGAGGCTCTGTTTACGAAGCTGCGCAATCATATCATAGTTGTCCATTTTGGCATTGGATGGTCCAGATTTTAAAAAAACTATTCGTTGGAATAGTTTAACTCTTCGTGTGAGTAGTTTTTTTACAATCCGGACCGTCCAATACACTTTGAATGCACGTGATTTGGTTTCGTAAATACGAATACACGAAAAAGTTTGTAAATAAGTTTTTCTGAATAGTACATTGCTTTTAGTTTGTTTCAACTTTTGAAAGCCCGATGCAGTATTGCAACCTCGTTTTTTCCACGACAACTAGACCCATTTATTTTGGGATTTTGAATTTGAATTTGTAGGTAATAAGTGTAGAGAGAAATAGAGTAATAATTGGAAATATAAGTAATGATTGGAGAGAGATAGAGAGAAAAATAAGAGTAATAATTGGAGAAAAATAGGATAATGATTAGAATTCAAAATTTAAAATCCTTAAACGAACGGCTAAGTTTTGAAATCATGTCAAATCGTTTTTGATTGATGTAAAATTTTTGAGATTTAAAAAGTGAATTATTTTGAACATCAACCATCTTAGTTGACTATGTTCCAAAAACCATTTTAGTTGATGTGAAGGCGGACTTTAGTGGTGGAACCACTCAAGAGCCACCGGAGGCATGGTCCCCATTGTAATTTTAAAAAAAAAAAAAATTCGGTAGTTCTACTTTAACGAAAAATTTAAAGCAAAACACTTGTTTTTCGAGCAAATACTTTAGGAAGATAAGAATGACATGCATGAATTGTTAAAAAAAATGAACCCCACAAAATCAATGTTTCTGATCATCGATGTAAAAATTCGGCATAAATTTTTTTGAAAAAATGAAAAGTAATTTTCAACTAGTTTGGACAGTGAGTAAGTAATGTTTACCTAGTGTTTAGGTTGCATGGGTGAACAAAATAGAATTCTAAAACTTGAAAACTTTCATTCGTTTCTCATGTAACAAACAGCATGCAAACCACTGTTGCGTTGCCAGCAACCATCAAGTCATGAGTCGGTGGGATGTTGTCGGGGGTTGGCCATCACCTTAGTTTTTGTTTAATCCTGACTACAGCATTGGTGAAACTTTATCAAATCTTGGCAAAAAATGAATTTCTCCTGAGTATGGGCTAACCCAAATAATACTAATGAGTGTAATCCGGAGTGCAGTCCAAAGTGTACGAGAATGGGATATGTGAGACCCCGACCCATAACAAGGGTGATTTTATTGATAAATAGCTTAATTGATTTAATCACCATACTTTTGTCCCACATCGCCTATTTACTCGGAGAGAGAAGCGTTTATTTAACAAAACAAGACAAGAGAGTATTGTCCCTTCGGGGTCATCCTATAAAATTGGATACATACAGAGAAGATTAGCATGGCCCCTGTGCAAGGATGGCACGCATAAATTGAGAAATGGTCCAAATTTTTTTGAACCTTTTTGCCCTGCCATTTTCTTTCCCCCTCCATCAACGGACTCTGAGACAGCCTAAGAACCCGTTATTCTCCTTCTCCCTAATAGACCAACGTGAACAAGCCCTAGCAACCTCCTTTACTACTTTTTTTTCTTTCTTTCGGTCAATCGATAGATGTTTAGTCTACTCCTAAGGAGATAGAGAAGGAGTATCGCTAAGCGGCATTATGTGGCTCTATTTTTTACTTTACTCCCCTGTTTTCCTTCTTCTCTCTTTGTTTTGTCTTCCAACCCTAACATAAAAGTCGCTTTAAATTGTTTCCTTTCCATTAATAACATGCATTTAATCACACTTCAACTTCAGGTTGATTGTTGAACGTATACACCATAACAAAGTATAGTTCGTTGTTCTTCCTTCCATTACTTCTCTTCTTCTCACGCAGGCAGAGTTGGCCCTGAGTTAAATGAAGTGTTTGTGGCCGCTTTAGGCCTCCAAAAAATTCTGAATTGCAAGGGCCCCTCCTGCTTTTTTTTTATTTATCCCTTATTATAGTCCAACAAAAGAGACCATTTTTTTTTTATCTTTAAGCCCCCAAAAAGTCAGGGCCGGCTCTGCACACAGGGTAAGCTCTATTCCTCCATTTTTGTAAGTAGTATTGTCGATGGTGCTCTACTAACTTGAATCAAGAACCCCACCATATTTAATTGTTAACCTCAAGGGGTTTGGTCAAGTGGTTGTGAGAAAACAGTAAGTGTTCTTCCATGAGATCACAGGTTCCATTCCCACGGAGGCCAAAAATTCCAAACTTTGGGGCCAATGGGGATTATGCCCAGTCGTTACCTTCACGGTCCCGGAATTAGTTGAGATGCGCCCAAACTTGCCCGGACATCCTGTTATAAAAAAAAAATAATAATAATAATACTTAATTGCTGGTATATGTCCATTGAGCTAGAAATCCAGGTCTAATAACGACGGACACCTTGGTTAGTAGTGTTGACTTTGTTCTACGAATGGTGGTTTTGCGCACATGTCTATTAAATTGATGGATTTTAAAACACGTTTATTTGTATGTCTATTGAGAATCATGGAGTGTAAGGCGGCTTAAGATCGATTACGCCATTACGGTACGCTTTATGTTTTTTTTTATTGACTTTTTAGGGGTTTAAAACAAAAATTAAAAATGAGGTATTTTTATTCGATTATTATAGAAAGTAAAAAAAGTTCGAGTGGCCCCTGGGCGGCCGCAACTCGAGCTTTTAGCGCAAGGCCAACTCTGGAGATAGGGCAATTGTAACGATCCGCACCAGTTGACCTGCTTAATCTTTAGTCTAACCACGTAACTCAAAAAATTAATTTCAGATTAATAATAGCTGGTGGGCCTTACTTTTTTAAACCATTTCATTTCTCCATCATTTCCCGATGTGGGACTATATGTTGCCCAATATGGGCTCTCATAGCAACTCTGATGTCTCTTGTATTATTCTCTTTCATTGTAGTGAAATAACTTTAGTGACCATAAACTTAGCTCATCACACCGGGTGAATTGCATAAATATGATTTTCTCACGTGTTAATTTTATATTGTTATTACTTGAATTTTTTGTATGTATATATATTATTATTACTTGATGTATCCTTATCAAGTTTCCTAATAAATTGTTACTTTTGTCGATTAATTTTTTTTTTTTCATGCATCAGGACCATGTGTTAGGGTTTCACAAAATCCTAGATGCACATATCTTATCGTTTAGTATCTCTCATACAATAGTCTAACACTGCGGTCATCTTGCTTTTTTCTAACTTTATGCCTTGTAGACTAGTATAAACATCATTTATTTGTCTTCGGATATGGTGTAATTAACATGGTTTGGCCTCTTTGATATTAGAAATGTTTGAAGACAAACCCCAAGGACATGGTGTGGTGGTCAAGGCGTGGGACTAGGAAGTTTGATCTCTCCTAAGGTTTCATATTCGAAATCTCTTAGGTATTATTAATTTCTTTGAGAATTTCTGCCGAAAAAAAATTATTAATTTCTTTGGGGCCAGTCCCTACGAAGCAAAGGTCCAGCTTTAAGTGGGCTACCCGCAAGTGAATAGTGAGATTAATTGGTCCCCCAAGAATAGTCGAAATGCACATAAGCTAGCTTGGACACCTGAGTTATAAAAAAAAGTTTGAAGACAACAATTCATATCTGCCTCACTATTGTATTGGAGTGAGAAATTTTTAGGAAGCTTCAAACTTGAGTACCAATATTGCCCCTAGAAGATTTGTTTACTTTGTGTTGGTATCAGGTAATGAAGTTGAAAGAAATGGCCAACTAGTTACAAAATCAAAACTGTCAAAATTGTGCTTATTAGTGTTGATTTTGGAATGCTCTAATTATTGCATGTTTGACTGTAAAGCATACTAAATATGGCAATTAACCTTAAGTATGTACTCCAGTTTAGTAAAGATAAAAAGTAAACTAGACACTAGTACTATTTCGGTTCCCTTTCTTGACACTTACAATAGCATCCCAATACTAGTAGTACTATTTTGCAATTGAGCCACAAGATTAGTTGAAATGTGCGTAAACTGATCCGAACACTTGAGATATGAAAAAACCATGGTCACATTGTATCCATACCGCGAATTTTTCCACGTGAGGTGCCGCCCAGTCAACTAGTGCCCAAATATGATATTCAACGCACACGCGTTCTTCTGTACTGAACTCCCTCCGTTCCCGTGTACCAAAGTGATTTTAGCCGTTAGATCGTGTCTTAGAATTTGAATAAGTTAGATTTTTATAGAAAATCAAATAAAAACAGGTTTCTTTGTGAGTATACGATTTAATTTTTCCTTTTTCCTCTTTTGCCCGACTCAACCAAAAATAGACAAAATAGTAACTTATGAACCTCGTGTACGGTCCATTCTATTTTCCTTTGTATAGGCTCACCGTCCAAAACAAAACTTCACGTGAAACTTAGGTATAGTTCATGAATGGATTATGAGATAAACTACTCTACATATGAGTTGTTATAGCATCACATAGGCTACTATCTATAAGAGACCCCACTACAACGATGTCGACGTCAAAGTTAAAGTTCTATCGGATATTATCAACACTGAAAAGTATGTTTAGCCTTAATACGGCTATAGAGACGTGAGACCCATTAGAAGACCACGTCTAGGCAATTGATGCCTGGCTATGTGTTTCATCCACGTTATATATTAACACACACTCATCTTAGCTCTTCGACGTGGAAAGCCAACCTCACGTCACAAGCCTATGAGCCTCACCAACCAAAAAGAGGGTGTGCGCCACGACGTGTCACGCGAAAACCCCCTCATTACACACTTCGACACCTGATTTTCATGATAGGAAAACGTGAAATCCACGAGAAAATCACATATAGGTAATTGTTGACCGGAAAAGTTACCTTGGAGGCTTTAAATTCATACACACACTCACCTAAACTTCCCATGTGGGAAGCCCAATTGCCACATCATTCCTTGAAATTTTCCCATGTGTCTCTCTTAATTTATGTAGGGGCAATAGGACTCTAGGAATTAGGAAAATATTTAACTCCAAAAATCTTGTTCTAGGATTTGGTTCATTGCATGTGTACCACCCTATGTATTTAATAATCAAGAAAATATTGGCCCCCACCACTCATAATAAAATGGTGGTGCACGAATATACTCTACACCTGATTCATTGCATAAACGACCACCACACCCTTCTTTTTCTTCTCGTTCTCTCTCTCTCTCCTCTTTTTTTCCCTAACAAGATTAGGGTTTTCCTGATGCTCTCTTCACTTCTATTTCTCTGATGCATTCACCCTTTGAAATTCTTTACCCTGCTTGCACCCTCTTCTTGTTCGTGGGTCTTCACTTTTTTGCTCTCAATCGAGGGTTTTTGGGGCTTCAACGGTGCGGATTTGTCCTCCCTAGGGTTTTCCAGCAATACCCATGTCAAAGATCTTCGATTATTTGGGTAAGCCTTTGATTTTTTTGGTTTTTGTTTTCTCCAATTCATTGTTTTGATTTTGTTGGTTTTTGTTTTCTCCAATTCATAGTTTTGACCATGAATTATGTCTTTTTTCTTAATTGGGTCTACGCGATGTCAGTCTTTTCTGTATGTGGGATTTCTTTTTTTGATAACTTAGGTGTCCGTGCTAGCTTTCGCGCACCTCGACTCTACTAATCCTGGGAGAACAATCCCACCACTACTTGTGGGCGTCCCAATTGAAGCAGAGCAAAGCTCGGTAAGGACTGGCGAGGTTTTGAACTTGAGACCTTATAGCACCTAGGAGGTTTCAAACCCTGCAAGCAAGCCTTGACCACTAGGCCAACCCCTTAGCGTTTTGTATGTGGGATTTCAGATGAAGGAATTTGATTTATTTTTCAACAACTTAGCTTAAATTCAGATTCGTTGCTTGAATTAATTGACTAGTCCGAAATACCTTGTTATATCTTTTTCTATAAAAAAAAAAATCATCTTTGAAGCTAGTTTTTCAAGCCTCCTGGCTCCTATAGCTAAAGCTCTTGAAAATTATCATTGAATCACTTCATTTGAAATTCGCATCTTTCCAAACGGAGCTTTAGTTCTTCATGTGTTGTTTTGCCACGTGGGTTGCAAAGGTGATGAGGTCTCAGGATATGCGTGAGAATGATAGCAGAACTGATGAGTCATAGTTGAGGGGTTTAATTATGAATCCGTGGAACTGATTGCAAAGGTGTTTTGTGTCGTGATATATTTGAATGCTTCTATTTTCAAGTTCTGAAATTCTCATTTGTTGTTTAGCTTCTGTTCAACGGCTCCTGGTGCAACATCAACCACCAGTTTAACTTGGGCTTTTCTGTGCTATTTGTCTAATTTTAATATGGGTGATAATATAGCTAGATTGAGAGATTTTGTTTATGGGAACAAATTTAGAGGTTTGTGTTCTTAGGCTGTGTTTGGATCTTGGATTTATGGAATACAATTTGAAGGAAGAAAGCAAAAATTTATTTAATTGGGTTACCTATCAGTTAAATGGCCTATAGTGCACATCTATCTAGCATGCTTGGATATAAAACGTAACTTCTGATTAGTAACGTGGGAAGTATAGTATTTTTTGAAGTTTGTCATGTTTGGGGCAAACTCATTTGCTAAATTGTTTTCCTCGTATATTTGTTTTCAGGAGATGCTACTTTTTGTCCTGGGGGATCCATATACCCGAATCCAAAGGAATCAAGTCTCTTTTTGTCCCTTGGTCATGATGTGGATGTCTATTTTCCTCCTCACAAGAGGTCTCGCATCGGCGCCCCTTTTCTATTCAGGGGAGAAATCTTTGAGCAGCAGCAGCCAGCCTCTATTGAAGTCCTACCTGATGAATGTCTCTTTGAGGTCTTCAGACGTCTACCTGGAGGAGAAGATAGAAGCATATGTGCTTGTGTTTCCAAGCACTGGCTTATGCTTTTAACTAGCATCCGGAATGATGAAATATGCGCCAAAAAAGCAACTCAATCGATTTCCAGTGAACCAGAGGAGCCCCTCCTTTGTAATAAGAAGGGTGAAGTTGTTGGTTTGAGTGGTGATAACAATAAAGATAAGGAGAGAGAGGGTGATGGATACCTTTCTAGGTGCCTTGAAGGGAAGAAAGCTACAGATGTCAGACTTGCATCCATTGCTGTGGGAACTGGTCACCGCGGCGGATTAGGAAAGCTCTCTATCCGAGGAAGCCATTCTACTCATGGTGTCACAACCCTTGGTTTTCGGGCAATTGGACGTTGCTGTCCTTCATTAAGGGTACTTTCTCTATGGGACGTGTCTTCTGTAGGAGACGAAGGCTTATACGAGATTGCTAATGGATGTCCGTTATTGGAAAAACTTGACCTTTCCAAGTGCCCTGCTATTTCTGACGATGGTTTAATAGCCATTGCGAAGAAATGTCCCAATCTGGCGTCGTTGACAATAGAATCTTGTTCAAACATTGGGTATAAAAGTTTGCAAGCAATTGGGAGTTTCTGCCACAACTTGACCTCTGTTTCGATAAAAAACTGCCCTCTTGTTGGAGATCAAGGAATTTCTAGCCTCTTCTCATCAACCAGCTGTTCGCTGACGAATTTGAAGCTTCAGGGTTTGAGCATCAGCGATGTGTCTCTTGCTGTCATTGGGCACTATGGAAAAGATCTTACCGAGCTAGTACTTATTGGCCTCGAGAATGTAAAGGAGAGGGGTTTCTGGGTCATGGGTAAAGGTCAGGGTTTGCAAAAGTTGAGGTCCTTTACAGTTACTTCTTGCCAAGGAGTTACTGACTTAAGCCTTGAGGCTGTGGGTAAAGGTTGCCCAAATCTGAAGCACTTGTGCCTTCGCAAATGTAGCTCGGTTTCGGACATTGGCTTGGTTTCATTTTCCAATTCCGCAATATCACTTGAGAGCCTTCAATTGGAGGAATGCCATACAATTACTGGCTATGGGCTTTGTCATGTTCTTTTTAGTAGTGGCAGAAAATTGAAGGCTCTTTCTCTGGCTAAATGTTTGGGGTTTAAGGACTTGGTCTTTGGATTTCCTTCAGTGGTATGTTGCACTTCTCTTCGGTCCTTATCCGTCCGTAATTGCCCTGGATTTGGCAATTTTAGCATGAATATGTTGGGTAAATTGTGCCCCCATTTGCAGCATTTGGAACTCAATGGGCTTCATGGAATAACAGACGAGGCTCTTCTCCCACTTATTGAGAACTCTGTGGCCGGTCTTTTGAAGGTTAATCTTGGCAATTGTGTGAATCTAACAGACAAGGTCATTACCGTACTTGCTAAGCTGCATGGTGTCACTCTTGAACAACTGAATCTCGACGGCTGCAAGAAAGTCACTGATGCCAGCTTAGTAGCGATTGCAGACAATTGCTTATTTTTAAGAGAGCTTGATGCTTCCAACTGTGAAATTACCAATTCAGGCATTGCAGCCTTGGCTTCTGCACTCCAGCTCAATTTGCAGATCCTTTCTCTCTCAGGTTGCTCCTCCATATCTGATATGAGCTTGGCTTATCTGATGGAGTTGGGTCGGACTCTTCTGGGATTGAACATACAGCAGTGCAACGCAATAAGCGGCAGAATGGTTGACTTTCTTGTGGAGCGCCTATGGCGGTGTGATATCCTTTCCTAAGAAGAAAACAGCAGTGGTACACAATAAGTAGCAGAATGGTTAACTTTTTTCGTGGAGCGCCTATGCCAGTGTGATATCTTTTCCTAAGAAGAAATTTGATTCAAGTGCCCCTTCCTTGACATATTAGGGAAGTTCCAATCTAGTTTTACATCTTCCGTAGCAGGACTTCTAGTTTTGCGGTCCATAAGTTGTGGTCTTGTTTTAGTCCAGTGACCTAGTTTCTTTTTTTCAGGTAATATGGCCTATTACTCCTTTTTTGCAGCTTATCTTACATTAGGAAGCTGTTGGAAGAATTTTGGTTCCCTAAACATGGGTCCCCTCATTCTTCATGGTCATATTTCCCTGATTATTCAGTTCTGGGTTCTGGTTCTAGCAATGGTTTTCCGTTTTCCATTGTTGTTGGCAATTAGCCTTTCAGTGCTTAGGCTAAGCTTTTTTATCGGCTTTCTGTCTTGCAACATGTTTTTTGAGTCTGTCCACTTTCAGTTTTTCAGAGTCTTCCAGCGTCGTTGAAACCCTTTGTGTTCTTCGCGTGATTGCTAGGTCTCTGTTTTCCATATATGAGGGTGAGTTAAGATTCCTTGTTAAGTCTGTTGGTTTAAGGTTGCTTTTGACAGTTCAAAGTGTTGGCCTCGTGTTCTTGGGCTTTGGCCGTGACAATCCCTTTCCTTTCGGTAAGGGTTGTTTTTTGTTTTTTCCAAGCCCTAGTTTTTGCAGGCTTCGCCAGTTGAACTGTATTCTGCAACCACTTTGTTATGTACTGGATTTGAGTTTCATCTTTGTAATGGCTTCTGTTTATGTGAGAATCTTGAATAAAAAGCTTGCTACCTTTCTGTTACAATGAGATTTGTGTTCTGCTGTTAGCAATCTGTTTCAGCCTTCTTGTGCAATAAAAATTGATCAATGTAAATAAATACCCAAGCAACGTTATAGACAAATGGATGCGCACATATCTTGGTACAGATGGGTTCAGAACCGCGATGTTGGACCACATGGTAGATGTGGAGCTCCTACACATCAGACAGTTCTGGATACAAGATCTTTGACCGATACACTGATTTTCTGTGTCCAGATCTTTGACCGATACACTGGTTTTCGCTTGTTCACATGGCGGTTGGAAAATCCTATGATACACTGGTTTTCGCATGTTCACATGGCGGTTGGAAAATCCTATGAACTCTAGGGGTTTGTTTACATGGGAGGAAAGGAATCATGATCTCTTGTGTGATCTTGCTGAGGTATGCCATGTGTGATGGATTGATATAAACAAAATATGGTTTCCTCTTTTGGGGGAGGAAGGTGTTATAGAGAGTATCCCTTTGGGGATTTGCTGAGATGATTCCCTTTGAGGATTTGCTGGGATGTGTGGGTTCCCTCAGTGCAAATCTCACAGAATCCATTAAAGAAAACGCTGAAACATATCTCCAAAAGATGTCATTGAATAGAAAACAGTTAATATACTCATCCTATGGGGAATCAAGAAACCATAATTATATTTCCTCCCACATTTGTTAAATCTTACCATTAGGGTTTTGGCCTTGGACTCACCCCATGATGAGATGATCCAGGAACTCTAGATTTGGTGATATCGCAGAGGGAGTTGTTAGATGGAACGACTCCTCTCTTGTTACTCAACGGTGCTATCAAAATGAATAATTCATTTTGTAGATCTCGTCAAATACATGAAGCACGTCCAAATTTATGGTAATCCAGTGCCATCAATACATTATGCATGGTCGTAGAACACATTGATATAAGTGAATTGCACCCAACGTGACAAATTGTTTTTTCTTTCATTAGGATAAATCGTGTATGCGATTGGATCAACGTGAATTTTGGCAAGATTGATGGCTTGACTTGATTTACAGAGAGAACATTTCTAATTACTCGTATCAAAATATTTTCCAAAAGGACCCAAATTAGGGCTGACAACATCGTCTGTGCTCCCTTTTTAGGGATTAGAGAGGAGTTGTTCCTATTGTGAACGGCGTACCGTCGTTGGTAACTAGTACAACATATCAAAAACAAAGAAATCACTAAGTCGTACCATTTCAAAATACTAATCAAAATCTTCTCTATGATGTATGGGTCTCTTCCCCTTGTCATTCTGTTTCTCTTCCTCTCTTTCCACTTGAACGGTTGTGATTTTCTTTCCAACCCCAAGCATTTGAAGCAGAATGGCAGAAGAAACAGGAAAAAAACATGACCAAAACAACCCAACTCCTGAGAACTGGAAAGAAATGGGAAGGCATTTTGTGAAAATTATCTCTTTTATCTTTCGATTTTCTTTTTCCACCACAAATCCGGGATTCAAAGGGAGAAGAGGCTCCAGAAACTGTCCCATCGCCATCATCAGCTGCAAACCAACCATACCAGCATTTCTTCCTTCCGGTGAGAACAAGTTCAACGACAAAACTGAAGAATTCAAGCTCAAATAACCTTATCAATCGCAACGGAAGCCTCAACCCTTTAACAATTAGATAAATATTGATCGGAGTAATCTTAACAGCCATACAACCCCACTAGTTCATGACAGAATCCAAACAGAAAGTACAGAGACAATGGACTATCTGAAACACAAGACTTTCTCAAAATTTTCCCATTTGCTCCCAACAACCAGGCAACTAAAGCATATTTAGACAAAGGAGCAAAACAAACGGACACTGTTATTATACAATGCTGCAACAACATACAACAATCCTAATGACCAAACAAGCAAACTTTGCTTTGCCTATGGACAAGACAACATAACAACCCTTGTTTCGAAACCCTTCAAGCCTTCATCATCAAATAATTTCAAGTCTTATTCAAGCCTCTCGTAGTAATATGCAGGCAAAAACTTGATGGAGGGCAATTAGGACCAATTCACTTCCACTGATTGCTGTGGTTTACTTCTCCAATGCAATTGGTTCCTGCACTAAGGTGGTCTGGGCTTGATCTTCAACTACAGGCACACCGTTCACGCTGAGCTCTTGAATGTGAGATGCAACTTTGATGAGTGATTCGTCAGTTTTATTTTCGCCTGATTTGTTGGATAAGGTGGTTTTTTGAGAAGGCAGCTTGGGAAGGGATTTCCGCAGTGGCTTCTTGAGATGGGAAGGAGGTCCTTTGGTGGTGTTACTATTTTGGGACTTCTCATCCAAACTTAAGCGAGCAGGTCGATAGCTTCCAGTACCGTTCCCTTCAGAATCTCTGGTGGGTGAGGCCTTCTTTCTACCAAGCTTTGGAGATTTGGCTCTTGTTGTTGGTATCTGCATCTCAGTAACAGAGAACATCACGACGGAGACCAATAACGAAACAATAAGCAATAGGTATCTGCATCTCAGTAACAGAGAACATCATGACGGAGACCAATACCGAAACAATAAGCAATCGTCACATCTTTGGTATAAAATCCAGTTAGAAAAGGAAATACAATTCATCTCCCTTTTGACACGAAAGAGGAAGTTGTATCCGGCAAACTTGACTCAGAAAACAATGTAAGATATCATGTCACCAATCTTTTCCACCTTCCATGATATTTTGGAACATGTTTCTTGGTTATATTTCACACATGCTTTGCTAAGAAGCATAGATAGACAAGGGATACGACACATGGACACATTATATTTGTGAAACACAGTGAATATAAGAGATATTAGAGCATCATTTGCCATTGCCATTTTTTGGCAATGAATAGTGCCATTTTGCCAACAAAAAAAAAAAGATAAGGGTTTTAGCTAGTGGTGGACGCAGGGGGACCAAATCACATGTATTCATAAATTAACAACAAAATTTTATCCTTAAATTGTAATAACAGATAAACTTATGCCAAAAAGTAACAAAAGCGAATATCCTGTGAAGTACATTTCCACCTTGCATACAACAAAAATGACCGAAGTGTGATTACATAAGTAAAAGTTTTGGAAGAAAATGGGTGGTATACATTTTCTCAAGGGAAAGCACTGGAAGAATTTTGACTTGGGCTCGAGATGTGTGGACATTCTTCATTTCTTTTACAAACAAAACAAAAATATATGAAACCTAATGGGATAATTGGAAGGTGTGCAGGGGCCGGGCCCCCTCTTGCACCCCCTCCGCCCCTAGTTTTAGCACCCATGTTTTGCCTCTTCTTTTTTTTTTGGCAAAATATGATTTTCCACTATTTTCAACGAAGTTCATATCTAACTTTTTTCGACATGATACGACATTAATGATGCAAGTCATTATTTTTTTTCAAAACATCTTTTAAGGACCTCTACAAAAAAATTAGCTCAATCGGATATTGGAGGAGTTCAACTTTGGTGCTTTTTGTGTCCAACGACTCTCTTTCTCTCTCAAATGGCATTTCGCCAATTTTTTTTGCCGTATATGGCAGAAAATATGGCATTCAATAAATTTGGGAGGAAATTGAGTTTGTGGGTGTGGTGCCCATTTTGCCATATCTTGTACGATGTACCATTTTCTTGCAATGGCAAGAAATCTAGCCATTTTACCTGGGCGGAGTGGATGCTCTAATAGTGGTATCTCATGAATTCATGCAAAAGTCAAAAACAATATTTCTACCAAACTAAGATAAAATTCATGAATACAAATAAGTTTATGAAGACATAAATCAAAGTCCCTACTCGTGAACCGACTATCTGTGGAAATTCTGAGTTTGGGCCCACTTTTGGAAAATAAAATTGACCTCCTAATGTGGCATTAATGTGTCCCCAACATGTTCAAACACAAGTCAAAAACAATATTTCTATCAAATTAAGATAAAACTCATGAATACGCATAACTTTATGAAGACGTAAATCAAATTCCCTATTCATGAACCAACCATCCTTGGAAATTTTGACTTTTGAATAATGAATTTGACCTCCTAATGTGGCATTAACGTGTCCCATTGTGTTCCTAAAGTGTCCTAGCATGTAGCTAGCTAACCAACTAAACAAATATGATTAAAAAGTTAACAGACAAAATTAGGCGCACCTGGCACATCCGGAGTATGTCATGTGCGTGTCTAACACGTGTCATGTGGTGTTGTGTGTTGTGTTGGACACAGATACGTAAGGCTCGTAGACGTATCTATGCTTCTTGGAGGGTTAGCCATTTCCTTTTCCCTTTCCCAATTTGTCAATTAAATCCAAAGATAATGCAAGAAGATATGGTAAATGGAAAAAACTTTGAATTTTACAAATGGTTCATATGAGGTACTTTTCGGTAGTTAAAGACCTAAAGTAGGCCACATAATTGTTTCTGACTTAAAAAAAATAGTGCGTAGACTATTAACGGTATTACACACAATGCAGAATATGAGTGCATAAAAATCATACTCACGCAATATGCCTCCTAAACCAAACAGACTGGATGATGCAGACTCTTAATTTTCACAATATACACATGGTAATAGAAACCATCATCCTTTTGATTTCGATATCCAAGAATCATACTCGCTGAGTCGCTGTAACATCTGGTAATACTAGTCAGCTTAACCGAATGGGCTGCTTGCATGATACTGATACTAAGGGAATTGATTAACAATTATTACCTGATTTCAAACATCAGTATTCAAATACAACATTGACTGAAATCAAATTTGAACTCAAAATCATCAACGAAACTGCCTTTGCTTAAAGACACTCAGGACAGGAGCAAAAAGTAAAGTTACCCGTAAATATACCTTGAAGACATCACACACACACACACACAAAAAACCATCAAAATAAAACACCAAGTAACCAAGACGAGGAACTTGTTGCATGTACTTTAAAAAAAAAATAGCACACTAAAAACTTCTGCTTAGAAATATTAATCCAGGCAGAAGACTTGTACTCATAGAGGTTGCCACCAGAACTTCTAACAAACAATTGATTTTCAATTTAGGCTAAGTTTTGATGGGCGTAATTCTCAAGTGGGAATGAATCGAATGATAACCTCCTTAATCTAATAAAAAAAATTAATGCCGATGTACACCCATTCAAGTGTTTGAATCAGTTTAGAAATCTCATCGAGTAAACAACTTTTTGTACATATCGGAGTCCATATCGAATTTGAGATGGGATTATATTCCATAGTTTGGGAATGGGATTCCAACTTCATAATCTAATAAGGAATCAGTTATCAATTCAAATATGTTCCATGGGGAACCACATCACATTCGCATTCCCTTCAAGATATCCTACCATCCAAACTAAGCCTCAAAGAGTTTTATCATCTCTTGATAAAGGAAAAGTGGATTCATTTTCAGCTTTAGAAACCATTCAACCAATGCAACAAAGCTTCGAGCCACGGGTGAATAAAGAAGAGGAGAAAGATTACCTTATTTGTAACTAAAGAAGAAGTTACAATCAGGTACTTTTAAACAGGAGCAATCTATCACAAGAGACTACTTAGAGCCCATTCTCTAATCAACTCGAGAACTCATTTGCCATCATATACTAGGCCTAACATCTTTAATTTACTGGTGAAAAATATGTTGCTTCAAAGAATTAAGGCAACAAAAGTCAACGTGCCAACTGCCAAGACTAACAATGTCTCTCAAATAATTTTGGAAAAAATGTTCATCCATTCCCAAATACGCCCTTTCATACTTAAAGGATCCCGACTTAAAGAAAAGAAGAGAAAAATAAGCAGAGTTACTATTTATTAGCTAATGAGGGGTTGATCCGAACCAGGATATCAATTAACAAAAGATAGACTTTCACAAGGATGGATGTCATTGCTGGTTTGTGAACAACTTTCCTCAAAGCACTTCCAAAGACATACTATTCCCAAAATATAAGACCATCCATTTTCCGGAAACATAGTATTTAATTCTACCTCCACCGAGAAGTCTACAATTGTCTATTGATCAAAGAACCGTATTATTCTTGCTTGTGAGTCTTGTCTGATGAAAAACAGCACCTCTAGAATAGGTTAACCGTAAAAAGCACAAAACCAAGCTAAAACGGTTGTGAAGCTAAAAAGCACAGCTTGTGAGTCGAGTCCCCGGAAGAGGGTTAACTTTCTATTATTTCGAGGTAACAAGAATCTGGATTCTGGTTTGTAGATTTAGTGAACAAATATTGAATTAGTTCTTAAAGAGAAACACAAAGTTACCTTCTTCAACTCTGGCTTAGGAGGTGGAGGTTCCTGATAGAAACTTGGCATCGGAGTTGCTTTAAAAGTCAAGCTCTTTCTTAGCATTTTGATCTCAGCTTCTTGACTTTCCTGTTTGAGAAGTATAGGACTAGTCAATCACAAACTTTTACTGCATAATAAACAACCAAGGAACTTTGAACCCATAAGTACAATGTTCTATACCTTGCTTCTGGCCTCCAAGTTATTCTTTTCTACTTCCATTGCATGAATCTTTTCCTCAAGTTTGGAGTAGAACTGTCCAAACAAAATGACAATAAGTCAATAACCATATCAGCTGACAGGCATAGCTCCTGCTCTACAGAATCGGAGAAGGAATACCCAATACAAATAAAATCTAACCTCTTTTCTTTTCTCGGCTCTTTCATCACACCTGAAACTTATATCGTAGGATGGAAGAGTACCCACTTTGCGAGTCTTATCGTCTCCTGCAGTGGGGCTTCTGTCAAGTAGTTAAGGATGAGCTGATCATAATTATGGATGGAAGAAATTAGTCATTCAACAGACGGGCCTCCAGGAAACGAAGAACCACCCCGGCTGCCACACAACGGAATAGGAGGTCCAAAAAAAAGATAAGCGTTTATAGGATACAGAGTAGATTCCACAGAATCCACACCATCTTCAGCTTTATCGGTTGGACCTTTTCTCAATGCCGTCAGTTTTGTCTTCTCCCTGTGGTCATGAAATTGCAGCTCACAAATTGGCAGAACAGGGTCGTCTATAATAAATATCTCACAAAGAAATCAGAAATTTCAAAAGTAGGTGATCATTAAACTCTACGAGTCATCCCATATCCTCTTGAACATGATAGTGAAACTGATGCTAACAGTGTCGTATACAACATTGAGCTTAATGAGATAACGAGGCAAGTAAGAAAGTAAGTTCAATCACAGCATACATGAGTCCCTCGGATTTTGTTGCATTCATGGAGGATGATACTGCATCTGACTTTCCAGATTGCTGCAAATAGGGAATTGCAACAATAGTTTATAAGATACGAGAATCAAATACCAAAAGCGAAACTAGCGCAAATAGTACATTGACAGAGAAAAATACTTCTAGCAATGAAAGAAAAGGAGAAATGTTGACCTTAGTTACACGAGCATGAATTGGCACAGGTGTTGGTTTAGAGTTGCGGTCAGCAACCTCTCTGTCATTAAATGATCGATTCTTTGTTCCAAGAGCAAATGATTGTTTTGGGTTTGAATTTGAAGCCAAGGAACCATTTGCATCAGCAGTATTTGTCTCCACACCTTTCCCATCTTTTCCCTTTTTCACCGATGTTGTCACAACAGCTTTGGGGCGAGAAGACTTCTCAGCTTTGGCCATACTGGGACCCTTTTGAGTTTTAGGATCCTTCAAATGATCTGCTTCTTTCATTCCATGTTCCTAAGATAAGATGGAAATCTAGGTTGGTTTCACTCAAACTAATGTTTGGTTATTCACAATTTTCCATTTTCATCAGGGAGACAAATACTTGGGTTTGAGTGCACGGGTAACTGAACTAACAAAAAAAATAAATACCTCATACCTTGGACTTGGACTTGGCCAAACCATTACTTTCGGTAAATGCAGTTTTGCTAGCTCGCACTGCTTCACTAGATGAATTATTGGATGCACCATCCTCCAACTTGACATCGGTTTTGGGATTGCTGTTTGGCCTATCGATCTCATAAACACAGGCAGGAGTCCCGTTCACTTCTCCCAAAACAATACCTCCTTCTCCATAAATGCTTTGCTCTGGGTCCCCATTTTCATGGCTCATCCCGTTGGCAGAAACAGGTCCGACATTGTCAGAGTCCATTGCACACTGCAAATAAAATCAAACAAATGACAACTGCAAAATTCTACAAATATTGAATAAAAAAACAAGTCAGGCTAGAGGTTTCAGATTAAATTTTGAACGCTAGTAGCCACTTTTGTCCACCTTTAAAGAAAAGAGAACGCTAAAGAGTGGCTCCCTTTGTGAACCAGATTCTAGATATTATCCCCAAAATTCTTCTGAGAACAAAACGAATTTCTACATTAGCATAAGTTATTACCATAAAAGTAACAAACAAACATGGAAACTTCTACACAGATTGCCATCACCCAAAGATCACTATTACCAACGACAAACTTTATGCAGACGAGCAATCGAGCATCACCCATGAGCATAAAACACAAAATATCTAATCAACGATCACTTTTCCGGTGTTTATTTGCCTCAGAAAAATACCTAATCAACGAAACCCAACGAAAAAAATTGCAAGACTTGAGCTTAGCCCAGGTGGTTGCACCTCTTGAAAAAACAGTGGCGATAAAACTAACCCACTAAATCCTACAAAACCACAAAACAAAACAAAAAAAAGAAGAGTAAAATAGAATCCAGATTCTATAGTCATAAGATTCAATTCTTTGATAACTCAGGTGTCCGAGTCAGCTCACGTGCACCTCAACTCATCCTGGTTACCAATCCCACCTTCCATTAGCGAGGGCCTAATTAAAACCGAAGCAAGCCCCGTACAGACTAGCCCTAAAGGGATTGTTAGCCCGAGACCTTAGGAGGGAGCAAAACCCTAAGTCCAGGCCTTGATCACCCGGGGTTGGCCGTACTGACTCAATAAAACAAACAAAAATAGCACCCCAAGTGTAAATTAACAAGTACACAAGTTGCTACCGCTACGACACCGATCAATCCCTCAACCCCAAAACTTCACTAAACCCAACAACCAAACCAAACCAAGTCAGTCAGTAAATTCAAGTGACAAACAAGAAAACGAGAGTATACTCTACTAGATCTTCAAAACCCAGGAAAAGATCCACTGCCCCCGTTCTCAGATTCAACCCAAATAAACAACACGGGCCCACTTTGATGATCTGGGTTTAACTTGGTTAGAACACCAAGTCAAAGAGATCTTCACCAAAAAAAAACCCAGATTGAACCCATTAGTCTTTCGCAAAGCACACAACAGGAAGTTCACCTAATCTAGCAGTATTGAGGCAGTAGATTTCTGGGTATTTTTTGGTCTTACCTAATGAAGCATTTGAGGATCAAAAGAAGGCCATTGAGTGAGCGTGGATTGAAGGATCTGAAGTTGGGGACGAACCCTAGGGAGATTTTTAATTTGAAAATCCGAAGCAAAATGGAATCTGGAATGGGAGGGAAGGGTGGACTCTGATGAGTTGATTAGTGATAGGGGTGGAGTATTTGATTTTTGAAACGAAGAGGCTCTCAAAGGTCTTTTTCTTTTTTTTATTCCATGTCACTCTCTGCTTTTGGAGAGAGAAAACGGATACACACTTGGAGAGAGAGAGATATACGGTTTTGAAAGTGGGGAGATACGGTGGGAGAGAGAGAGAGAGAGTTGAGATCGTGCCACGTCGTGTGAGTTGAGTGAGGTTTTGACGACGTGGCGAGATCGGGAGCGTTAAATTAGCAGACAGATTAATTCAGGGGAGGTTGCCACTTAACGGTTAGGAGTGTTTCCAATAAACTACTAGTAAAATAAATGGACTAATAAAGCTCATGTTTTTCACGTATTTTGATGCAGATTATTTTCATCAGCTAAAATATCATTTAACGAATAATTCGACTATTGTCATTATCCTGAAGAAAACAAATATAGCAAAAACGCACCCTAAGTAAATTGGCTTATTTTTTATCTTTTAGATGGCAGACGATTATTTTTATTAGCCCTGACTAAATAAAATAAATGGATAAACTAGAAATTTAATCGGTCATTAACTTTAGATTTTTAGACTAATCGAGTTGTGTATCAACTGGTTCAGACGCTCGGTTCTAAGAAAGCTCGAATTCTCCTTGCGAAAACAAATTCAGTTTTTCCTTGGACTATATGAAATTAGGAAAAACCCTAATCTCTTTTTGTTTGTATCCCTCCCCAGCTCTCTTCTCCTTTCTTCTCTTTTTTATTTCCCCTTGTTTGGCAAGGTGCCTTTCTTTCAAACATGTTTAAGTTTGAGCTTATTACAGAACGATTACAAATGAGTTTTAATCGATCCAATCACTCATATCCTTCTCAAGTAGCATGAACAAAAAATATGTCATAAGCCGAACAAATAAAATAGTATTTTGTACGAGTTTAGTTTGAAAACTTAACGAGTTTTAAAAAATAGTATTAATAAGCTTGTTTTGTTTATGTAATAAACAGGTTGTGATTTAGGGCGAACAAGAACACAAATTTGAGTAACTTGGTTTATATACCAAGCCTAATTTCTACAACCATGCAATTAGTGGAAACATATAAAAAAATATATGTTTCTACCACCATCATATTTGTCTGAAGAGATATGAACAGGCAGATTCGAAATAAGTACATTCAACATGATGATTTGTCGGAAGACGATTGAAGCAAGAAAGAGATAGTGGAAGCTTGGTGATTTGTCAATTCAACCACTCGTGAATACTGTATTATGTCTTATCCGTTGATTCGGGGATTCTATAGGGCGGGTCGTTTTATCGGGTTATATAGTGCATCACGCTAGCTAGCCATTCATCTCAGCAATTATGCAACGATCAAAATATAATCTTTCCTGAAAGAGTTTGTTTTAAATTCTAACCGTTAAAAACACTTTTAGACACTCGGATGATGCCCTACAACCCATGTAGTGCACCCTGTACAACAGGGTTCCGAATCCCTTATCCATAGTTGCATTTGTTTATTTATGAAAGAGAGATAAACACTGCTAATGACATGCTAAAGAAAGGTTAGTCCATTTGCGGGCTGTAGTGGCTCAGACGTCTTATCTGTGGTTAAGGATAGAAAATAAAATCTTAAAAAATTATCTCAAGTAGATAAAAGTCTAGTGCTAATGTCATGCGCTTGGAATTTTGAGGAGGTTAAGGATTAAGAGATACACAAACATAGAAAAATAGATTGGAGGTAATTATAGAAAATTGAATTTTGTGAAGGTTGAATACACTAACATAGTTTTGAAAATTGTGTTTTTTCAGTTTGATTTTTTTTGCTCGTGTTCCGTATTTTGTTCGCCTTTTGTGGTTTTTAAAGCTTTGACAAAAAAAAAAAAAACTTTTCCATTTCGTCTCAACGAGAAAAATCTAAAAAAAAATTACAAAAAAAAAAAATCATTAAAGACGAAAAAAAAGGTGAGTGTATCACCTTATTTTTGTCTTTAGTCATGATCTTTTCATAGATTCTTGACAAAAACTTTACTTTTCCGGTTCGTAGTGTCGCGAGGAATTAAAAAATAAATTTTTATTAGAGCTCTAAGAAAAAGTCACTAAAGACGAAAATTACGGAAAATGAGGCCAAAAAAAAAAAAGAAAACTAAAAACACAATTATCAAAACCTAACCAAACACATGTAATTTCTTGTGTTGAATTAGAAAACGAGAAGAAATTTACTATGTATATATAAAAAATGAATTCCTTTTTCTTTTTGAGACATGATAAGAGTTTAGCATGTTTGGAATTAACTATGAAATATCGACACCGTCGCATTATTTCCGACACACATCATTATTCTTGAAAATTAACCCAAAGGGATAGACCACTCGGGTCACGCTTACGTCCAAATAAATTGGTTTGTTTAGTACTCCTACTACGTAAGCGTATAAGAGATCTTTTTTCTTTTTTTCTTGAAATTAAAATCCCGAAAAATAGGTTTGCCAAGAAGTGGGCTTTACTTTCTCGGCCGGAATTATGAGGCGGATTTTGTTGACTAGGAAAATTCCGCACGGGGTGCTCTTTAGTCAAAGAAAGGATATTTGGACATATTTGGCAATTTAGCTTTTGTGTTACAAATGAGAAATGATTTTGGGAATTGATTTTGCCGATCCTCTTTTTTCTAACAGCACCCTCCTTATCTTACAAAATAAATCATATAACAGAGACACAAAGGGGAGTGCCGTTAGAGAAAAAGGAGTGGCAAAATCACTCCCCGTGATTTTTACCTTCTTATTTTACCCATTGACACTCCTTCTTTTTTTTGTGTGTCTTTTATTCATGTGTAATTATTAAACTACCCTTACCTCTTGAGTCGCATTTTCTATATGAAGGACAAGTTTGTAATTTTATGTGAATAAAGATAATAAAAAAAAGGAGTGCCAATGGAAAAAAGGAGAGTGGTAAAATCATTTTTGAAAATAAATAAGTTAGGAAAAAATTCAACTTTTTTTTTAGCTTCTTTTGATTTTTAGAAAGTTTTCACTGTTGTTCTCTATTATTGTTATATCCCAAATGACAGACGAACATGGCGACCACACTTGTAATTACTTGTACCCGCCATCGAATAATTAGCAAATTTATTAAAAACCCATGTGTCAGGAAAAAAAATTAAATTTTCTTGTTAAATAGGAGTAAAGAACTTACATTTACTTTCTTGATAACTCAGGTGTTTGGCCAAGTTACGCGCACCTCGACTAATCCTGGGAGCCCAACCCCACTGCCTACAGACTGGAAGCCAAAAAACTTACATTTACGCCAATGTCTATTAGAAAATTTCGCTAAATTTTAACATTTTGAAAACCACGACAATCGGAATTTAACGTTTAGATTGTCAAAAGGATTTGTTGCATTGGTGATATATATATACACACACATCAAATTCAAAATATATACAAATACAACCCTTATACAACATTTTACTCCGTAGTACTCTTCCACAGGAAAAAAAAATCCAGATTACACTTTGGTTTTTTCCCACATAAAGTGGGAGAACGGACCTCTTCCATTGAATTGAAACCAAATAAAACAAGGGAACCTTTTTGAGTGGCCCCATGTCTCTTTTTAAATTAAACTATAGTACACAATACCAGCTAGCTGAGCCATTGGAGCAGTAGGATTCGTACGAGTGATTTTCGTATCTCCAAATTATTAACGGCACGAAAATTAACTCGTATTGCTTTTCGCACTCCCCGCAAGTTAACAATATGGGGGGTGCGAAAATCAACCCATGTTAATTTTCGCACTCGTCTTGGGAGTGCGGTTAACAATTTGGAGATTGCGAAAAATCAGTACTCACCTATATATTTCATAAAACATTTGTCATCATTTTATAAACAGAAATAGAAATGATGCAGATGACACATGTAATAAAATAAATAGTCCTAATTTTTAGTCTTTCAAGAGTTAGTCCTGGTTGCTAGTGGGGTGGTAGACGAATTGGTATACCCCATGCACAAGACTAAGGGTCAGATCTTACTAACAACAACTAACAACTTTTTAAAGAGAGGGAGAGAGAGAGAGAGAGAGTCCTAGTTTCTTTAAGAGGTTATGCTTTAGTTCTATATTTCAAAAAAATTCATAACTACCATTTTTCCATCTTAATTGTTGAGATCATTTTCTCTCGTGAATATTCTGTTCTTTCTGATCTCTCTTTATATTGTCTCTCCTAGAATCTTAAAATAATTAAAGTAAATTGCAAATCTTTGAATAATTACACTATCAAAAACATTATACTAATTTAATTTATCACAAAATGATTTTAACACTTCTCTTTTTTCTATTGGCACTCCTCTCTTTTTTTGGTCTTTTATTCATGTGTAATTATTAAACTACCCTTACCTCTTGAGTGGCATTTTCTATACGAAGGACAAGTTTGTAATTTTATGTGAATAAAGATTTAAAAAAAAGGAGTGCCAATAGAAAAAAGAAGAGTGTTAAAATCATTTTCAGAAATAAATAAGTTAGGAAAAACTTCAACCTTTTTTTTAGCTTCTTTTGATTTTTAGAAAGTTTTCACTGTTGTTCTCTATTATTGGTAGTATATCCCAAATGACAGACGAACATGGCGGACCACACTTGTAATTACTTGTATCCGCCATCGATTTATTAAAAACCCATATGTCAGGAAAAAAATTAATTTTTTTTTGTTAAATAAAGAACTTACATTTACTTTTTTGATAACTCAGATGTCTGGCCAAATTACACGCACCTCGACTATTCCTGAAAGCACAACCTCACCGCCTACTTGGTAGGAGCCAAAGAACTTACATTTACGCCAATATCTATTAGAAAACATGGGATTGTGGGACTAATGGGCCTCTTCCATTGAAACCAAATAAAACAAGGGAACCTTTTGAGTGGAGTGGCCCCATGTCTTTGAAAATTAAACTCTAGTACACAATACCTGAGCCACGGGAGCAATAGGATTCATACTGGGGAGTGATTTTCGCACTCTCCAAATTGTGCCCAATTAACTCATATTGATTTTCACACTCACCAAAAATTAATAATTTGGGGAGGGGAGTGCGAAAATCACTCCTCTTTATATTTCATAAAACATTTGTCATTTTATAAACAGAAAGAGAAATGCTGCTAATGACACATGTACTGAAATAATAGTCCTAATTTCTAGTCTTTCAAGAGTTAGTCCTAGTTGCAAGTGGGGTGGTAGGCGAATCGGTAGACACCGTATACCCCATGTACAAGACTAAGGGTCAAATCTCACTAGAAATAACTAATAATAACTAACTACTAATAACTAACTCTTCTTGCATGTCCGCAAAAAAGCTTTAGTCCTAGTTTCTTTAAGAGGTTATGCTTTAGTTCTATATTTCAAAAAAATTCATAACTACCATTTTTCCATCTTAATTGTTGAGATCTTTTTCTCTCGTGAATATTCTGTCTCTCCTAGAATCTTAAAATAATTAAAGTAAATTGCAAAGCTTTGAATAATTACACTATCAAAACATTATACCAAATTTTATTTATCACAATATGATAAGCTATCACACACACACTCTAAAACTCTATGGAATTCTTGTTACATCAAACAAAACATATCTATTTAATAAATATATTGTATTTGTGACAAAACCTACGTCCATGCGACAGATTATATATGATCAATTTATCATGAACTTATTGTAAAATCTTGCTAAACATATGATAAAATCAAATAAAAACAGATTTATTAGTTTATGATACTTTCCTAAATTTGTCGTAATTAGGACAAATCCCACCGCTAAAGCTTATTATCAAATATTTATCATGAAGTTACCAGAAAACATGCTAATATATGATCAAATAGTTATCATGGAGTTACCAGAAAACATGCTAAACATCGCTTTAGTCCGGATTTAGTCTGGTAGTTTGTTGATCATGTGCTTGATATTAGTTTTATTTTTCGCGTACCTGATCTCGTTAGGCGAGTTTGTAATAGGGCTACACATACAATGCTCTGATTACCCTCTCTAATGGTTCGTCCGGCCTGTAGATGCCCATTTGCCCCCATGGAGTTCCTCTCTATTGTGTAGACTTTTCACCTCACAGGTGAATATAACTTCTCACATTTGCCCTAGCACTGCACCGCAGGCATCAGCGACAACATCTTGACCCCATTCAATCACCCAACCCCAACGGTTTTCGATAGTCCCCTCACACACTAGATCCAACGGGGAGACTTTGAAGAATCACAAAGATTGCGTATTTGAGGGATCAGTACTAGCACTAAATTAAGCAGAAAGTCTACGTTCTGTTTTACCGCTCCATCTACCGTTCTCAATCTTACCGTTCAAAAGTATTTGGACGGTCCGGCCAGATTTTAAAAGAATCTTTTTTACCCTCTACCGTTCTCAATCTTACCATTCAAAAGTATTTGGACGGTCCGGCCAAATTTTAAAAGAATCTTTTAGGGAAGAGTCCCTGAAAGAGTTTTTTTTTTTTTTAAATCCAGACCATTAATTACCGAGACGGACGGTGAGATTGAGCGTTGCGGTGGGAGAGCGGTGAAATGCCCTTTTCACCATTCCTAAATTAAGGGATCACAACTAAAATTAAGGGATCTTATGATTATTTGATTTGAAAAATGTCCTTTAATTTCACCCTTCCTCCCCTCTTTTTAGGGCAAAAGGAAACAATCAAATCACCTTATAAAATAAAGGCCATTAATAATTAGACGTGTAAATGTGTATGTAAAAGTATTATAATGAGAGTAAAATTTTAATTTACGATAATGAATATGATGACAAACTAAGTGGGGTCTCTCTACTTAAGAGTTAAGACTATAATTTATTCCTAAATTAATTCCTCGTTAATCTTAATTATCTCTATCTACTTAATAAAACACAATGGTATGGGGACCACACAAACAGAAGTTATAAGAAGAACTGAGATTCATTTGATCTAAGGGCTGATGTGTGCTCTCCAACTCTCTTAAGAAAACACTCACACTCTTATAAATATATTACAAAAATGCCATCAGTTCTTTTTACCCACTACTCGGCTTCTGGAGTTAGCATAAAAAAAATATATTACAAAAATGTTCGTGCCTACAGTACTACCGGAGTGCGTAGTGCCGTAGACACGGACAAATACTAGTGCTTATATATAACGAGACGATTCTCCTTTTTTATTTTTAAATAGAGTACAATAAGTATGACCACACGTGATGCTTGTGCGTGATCTTTTGTTCAACGTACCCAATCACATCAATCCATCATATGAATAACCCAAGACAATTAAAGTATGCCACATGTAGAAGCAAATTACCAAAAATTAAAATACAAACATCCCAAGTTTCCAACATCATGAAACATGAAATAAGATAGACACTACAATACAGAGAATCAATATTTAGGTTTCGTCCTGTTAACTAAAATAAGTACTTATTTTTCAAATATGTAACATAATTTTTAAATCAAATGCATGTGTTGTATTATGATAGAATGAGATCTGTTTCTTAAAGCAAAAAATAAATACTTACAAATGAAAACCTTAGCGGAACGGGGGATCACACTGTTAGAGTATCTGTCCAAATAAACAAACCACTTGTTTGAAGTTGAATTAAGAAAAACCTTGAACTAATTGGGAATTCGATCTGCCAAAGTATGGAGAGAGAGAGGGAGAGAGAGAGAGAGAGAGAGTGGAGTTGTGATTGAAGGAGAAGATGGGTGCAACTGTAGCTGCTGTTGGACAGTTTATATTGTAGTGTAAATAACCAATATTTTAATACCCCCTTCCCCTAACAGAATAAATTAATATGTGGCTTCCTTATTTAGTTAAATGATTGCGTAGCTTAATTCTTCTTCTTCTTTTTTAATTAAAATCAGTGATGAGTATATAGCTAACTACCACAAAATCAAGATTAGTTGTTCACCAAAAGTATATCCTTCTCTTTTCTGTCTTTTCAAGGAGGGGAAATATTTATATTTTGAAGCTTCTGGATTAATTAATTATTAATCACAACCGACAACAGATTAACTCAACAGGAAAAAGAAAAAAGAAAAAAAGAACAAGAAAAGTTTACTTGTCGCTAGATGTCTGGGTGAAATTATTTAGGTTAGAAGAAAATCAACCAACTAAGCCAAGATTAATATTAAAGAAATGAAGCATGTCACAACTGAGTCAGCTCGCTGACACCATTTATGCAAACGCTAGTGCATGCCCGTGGCTGAAGGCACGGCTAGACTCTGGTAAAAGAGTAGCAAACGCTACCTTCTTGTCTTTGTTCTCTTACTCAATCTATTTTCACACAGGGTGCTAGCCGTTGGATAAAAAAGATGAATGGTTTGGAATTATATATGCTTCTGTCTCAACCAGTCAGGAAGCGACACATACATATTTTTTTGAAAAAACTGAGTTCCCTTATTATAGAGATAATCACAAATACGATCAAAATATTCTCTGCTGAATAATTAACTTGATGTGAATTGTTGAATATGTGTCAATACCATATTATTCTGCATCATTTTTTTTTAAACATTAACCAGATACAATCATCAAAATAGGGCTCATGGTGGGACACGAATTCAAATCACCTACACCGAAAATGCTTCTATATTTGTGCCCAATCTCTTATGCAAGAACTATTTTCGTGCATTAATTCTGTGATTGAAATTATAAGGCATTCGCGATAGCGCCGATGGGTCCCACAGAGGGCCGGCCAGTCCACTTCTCAAGACTAATGTATGCTTTAGCATTTTCTTTCATTTCATGTTTAACATGCTCCAAATTTCAAAACTTTTGCCCCTAATGATTTCACCAAGCCCTAGCCTAGCCTTCCATGGCTCCCACACAAAATACTCCAAAAAAAAAACCAACAGGAAATCCTACGTACTTCCAAAGAGTCCAGCATGGACACGTGCTCAGAGGGTCAGAGGCACGTGACATGCCCAAGAAGAAGGCCTCATTCCATTCAATAGGAGGATTGAGTAGGCCTCACAATCCAAACATAAGTGATGAGTGCTTTGGGTAGGCTGGCCTGGATCAATGCTGTGTTTGGTTTGGTTTTTGAAAAGTTTATAAAAAAATAGTAGGGGGTAATAAGTGGAGAGAGATAGAGAGAAAAATATTGGAAGTAGGGCGAATCTAGAAAGAATTTTTTGAAAAATTCTTTTTGAAAACTAAAGAGAACAAGCTGGCAGTGTAATGCATGATGCTTCTTGCTCTTCACCCTCCAAGACATTCTCCCAACACCTCATGTGTAGAATGGGTCCTCTCGTTTCTATATGCTTAATTTGCTACAACCAGTGTAATTAGCACCTACTCTCTGTTAGCCTCCTTGGATGACAATCTCATCCGAACTAATAGATACCCAAATCGATCTGTAGACTGTACCCGTTAGGAAGCGGTTTTTAACTTTTTACCTGAGTTTTTTACAATGCGTTTAGTTTTAGTTTATGATTTGTACAAGCCAATGGGTTTCAGTTCGGGTTCGATTTTACACAATATCCGTACCAAAATTCAAACCCAAACTTGAACCGTAATATATATCTGCATGAATGCCCTCCTATATGTATACACACACGACATATGCCCTCGTATATACAAGCGCATGCACACAAACACACATAGAAATCGGATTCGGAGAAAAATCGAACCAATCCCCGTCATTACAGTTTCATCGGTTTTTGTTCGGCTTCTGTGTTTGTTGTATATTTCGGGTTCAATTCGGATTCCATAAAAAACCTAGGCTAGACCGACCCGTTTTCATCTGTCTGGATTTAAATGTTACGTATTAAATTGTACACTGGTGTTTTTTCTTAAAAAAATTTACAATTGGAATTACAATCCGTCAGATTATCAAAATTACGAGAAACATGGAATATTTAATGCGATTCATCTGTTTATTTACGGGACAGTGGTGGGTCCCCAAACAAATATTTATTGCTTTAATTAATGGTCTTAACTATTGAAACTACCACATGTCAACAAAAAAAAAAAAAAGCATGTGGGGTGCTGGCGCAGGTGGCCCAGCACTATACCCCTAATGCATGAGGTCGACGGTTCAAACCCCACCTCCTCCCCTTCCCCCAACACTAATCTCTAACAGCTACTAATATTCTCCTAAACTATGAAAAAAAAAAAACCTGTTGAAACTACCATACGAATGGTGGAGTTCAAAAATTATGACCGAAACATGGTAACCATGGTTCAGAAAGACTCTTTTGCCCTTCAATAAAAGAGCGTCCTTGTTGTTGAGAAATCTACAATTCCTGCCCAGGCATCTTTACCATGTATTAATTGGTCATTAAGATAGGAGTTACCATGTATTGGTGATTAATCCCAGTCAACGCCTCCTTTTGGTAATTTCCCCCTCTTAATTATATGAGATTGTTTGTCCTACATATGAGATCAATTATGTTTCTTGATCGTTTATCAAAAAAGAAAAAAGAAAAAGAAAACCCAAGGGATTGGCCCGGTACTTGAGGGTTTGCTTATGTTTGAAGAGAAATCTCTCAGGTGTACTCAACTCCTTCGGAACTAGTCCATAGAGAGTATTGCTCTGACTTTAAATGAATGTACTCCTGCTAGTGAACAGTAGAATTGGTTCCTTACCTGAAAACCTCTGATTGTTTAAAAAAAAATCAAACAAACCGCCGAGCCCAGGACCGGCCTTGGCTTAAAGCCGGAGGTGCGGCGGCTTTAGACGTCCGAAATTTAAGCGCTCTTTGCTATAAATAAATGAAAATAAATTTATTTTTACTTAACAAAATTTGATAAAAAAAAGTTTTATAATAAAAAAACTTTTTATTGTTAAACATAGCATTCTTACAATTAAAGATAGTAACAAGATTAGTTAGATAAAACGTAGAGTATGTTTGTATATCGTTATATTTATTTCATGTTTTTGTAATGGTACAAAAATTAAATGTTTATCTACTTAAATTACGAAGCTAAAATACCATGTTTAATATTTTTACCTTATGTTAATCACATATATTAAAATTTTCTGTTAAAGAACCTAAGGCTCCGTTTTAAAGATTGCTTTAGGCCACCAAAATATTAGGGTCGGCCCTGGCCGAGTCCATGGATACAAGATACTCCCTCCGTCTTAATTTAAGTCTCCTCTATGGGAAATCGTGCATTTTAAGAAGTCCAAATTTTTACTCTAAATTTTCAAAATTAATTTTAAAAACTGTGAAGTTAATTATGTGTAAAATCGCTTATATCTTTCAATATGGATCTCAAAAAATATGTAATATGGATCTTATTTGATAAAATATGGATCTTGTTTGATAAGTCTCAATTAGTTTTAGGAAATTGATATTCGAGCTCTACTAACTTCATGAACGAAATAGAGCGCCATCAGTAAAAAGTGGAGCGCGAACATTAATTTCCTTAGTTTTATTATATAAAGTTTTCAAAATCATGAAAAATATTTTAAATTGAAAGATATTGTCAATCTAAAAATGACACGAATATAAAAAAGCTGTCAAATCAATGTGTACTTTTTTGAGGTAAAATTGGAAGTTTGGCATGTTTTGATGGTTATTTTTAGAATTTTCCTTTTTAGAAAGTGAACACTTATTTTGGGGCATTCCAAAATAAAAACATAGACACTTAAACTGAGACGGATGGAGAAATAGTTTTTTTTTTTTTTTATCCGCAATGGTGAAATAGTTTTTTTCTTTTTTTTTTCTAAGTGAAAGATAATACGTACTGGTAGTTTTTTTTTTTTTTTTGGGTACATTGGAAAGTGTAGTAGTACTAGTACTAGTTTTACAAAACAAAAAAAGGGCAATGGAAGATGCAAAGGACATGGTAAATTTTGGACATGGTGTCCTTTGTCGGAAAATGCAATGATTTCAAACAGTAAACTTAGTACTCCTAGTCATCACCAATCATTCATTTGGGGATGTGGATCCACAGTGGTGGTTATTATTGTGGTTTACAAAAGGAAAGGGCCGTAAAATATTACTCCCTCTGTCTCTAAATAAGAGTTCGGTATTTTATTTTAAGTTGTTTCTTAATAAATGTTCATTTTGAAAAGTCAACTTTTCGGGCTAAAAAGTGATTATTTTCCAAAATACTTGGATAAAAGTAAAAAAAAATTTACATTTCCGATTCCTCTCGTTAAGACGAATCAATAACTTAAAAGTTTGACGCAAAACTAACAAATGCGAACAAAATTCAAATAAGGACAATTTTCAGATTTAAGTTAAGTTCAAAAGAACGCAGCCTTAGTGAGTAAAAGTTGACGTGAAATGCATGTGTAATAATTGATATCTCATTCATAAGTTGAAATTACGAAGATGGACAGTTAAAAAAGAACAAAGAGAGTAAATTTTAGATGTACAACCACAACCACATGTATATACAAACTCTCACAAATTTAAGTGTAGGGTCCACATGTGAGGGAGTTTGTGTGTGTATGTATTTGTGGTTGTGATTGTACACCCAACAGAAAATTTCGATGATAATTTATACCGAACCAATGGTTAACCGAATTGAACCTGTCAAGACGGTTCAACAGATTTTTTTAACCATGGTTATAGCTTTGGTTTTAAATTTTTTTTTTTAAAAGGCCCCGTTCATTTTTGGTTTCTATTTTATGCGACAATCGCACCAAACCGAACCGAACCGCAAAAAAATTACGAAAACTACCCTTACATAGATAACTATTATACTCTTTGAGTTCCAGCTTTGTTGTGTACTGTGATTTTGTCTGAATGTCTGTATTTTAAAGATTGATTCACTTTGTGTTAATTGCATTTTTATAATTTATACATATATATATATTTTTTTTATCGGCTTTTATACTTTACAAATGTTAACCATCAATTTTGAGTGAAAAACCGAACCAAACTAGTAATCTACGGTTTTGGTTATGGTTATGGTTTAATAGATGAAAAGAAAAACCGCTGGCTTTGTTTATGATTTTGGTCTTAGGTATGAGTGTTTGGGCTTTGGTTTTGATTTTACCAATGACCGCACTGCTCTTAATCATTGTTCTACGCTTCTTCTCGCAATTTTCGATCTGATAAATTTTAATAGTTTGGATATTTTATTTTTGAAACGTTGGCATTCGTGCGCTCCCGCTCTTGCTCACGAACACACGTCGTGTGACTAAAGCTAGCTGCCGATGTTCTATTCCTCTCTTTGCAGCCCAATTAAATAGAATTGAGCCCTTTTCAGGTTGGGCCTTCCAGTTTCCTTGCGTGGGCCTCCTTGTATAGTTGACAAAAAAAGTCTTCGCATACTTTTTATTTTTATTTTTTTATCATAGACTTCGCATACTTGGGAGGGAGTTGTTATAAGCAATACTAATATTTATTGGTTAAGATATTAGTATTTCGTATGTATTGGAATAATCCAAGGCAATTTAACACTAAAAATATCTGAAAATTTGCAAGAAAAACAACCTATGAATTTGTTTAAAGGGAAAAAAAGAAAGAAAAAGGAAAAAGCAAGGGCTTTGTAAATTGGATTCACTATGATTCAGAAAAACCATAAGACCAATTTGTTATTCGTGATTGTTATAAATACAGGAGAAATAAAAATAATGGAGCTGAAATAAATAATGCCAGCCAAAGTGAAAATGACAGAAAAAAATACCATTCACGCAAATCGTACAAAACAAAAGAATTTGCATTATATCGTTAGACTTTTAAAGGTTTAGATGATTTTTTGCTGTTTCAATTAAAAAAAAAATCTATTAATAAAGGTTCAAATTTCTTGTAAAAACTCCCAAAAGATTGACCAAATAATGTGATTGAAAGCTAACACTAGTCAAAATAATGTGAAAAAAATCTTTTGCCTATCATGTTGCTTCCACCAGCATATATTCACATATATATTTTGACGAACAATATCAATCCATTAATATATTCACATATATATGTGTGCGCAAAGCATGTTTTGGTTTAGGACAAATTACACTCACCTCTCCTGAGATTTCTAACAATTTCAAACACATCCCTTATTTTTTTGAAATTGCACTGACCTCCCCCGTCATCCTATAATCCCTAATTTATTGTACTCATAACCTCTACTACATTTTTTTTTTTTAAAATTGTCCTGACCTCCCCTGTCATACAAATTGTACTCCTATATTATATCAAATGTGGTAAGAGTGGAAGTTATGGTTTTCTTATTTTAAGAAACAACTCCTTAATTAATATGGTGATCGAACATTGACTAGTGAATTTTTAAATTCTTGAACAAGAAAAAGAAAGTTTGGATAATCTTTATAAGTGAAAGGGACGATGGAAAGAATGAAAGGGCACTACTATTTGGTGCACCGACACCCTCCTCCACTCATAAACTTAATAGGTTATATTTGGTTCTATAGAATAAAATGGACACATAAAGAATTAGAATGGATAAGACTACAATATCATTCTCATTTTCATATTTGGTTGGGCTAAAGAATAATCGTTTTTATAGGTGTAGTGCAAACGGATTTTGGTGTAACAATAATAAATGTTGAAGTGATAGTAATTTTGGGGGATGACATTAGTATGGGGTGTTTCCGCTAATCTAAAAGTTGAAGACTACAACTTTTTTTATTTTGTCTTTATTCAATTTTTTTATTTTGTGTTTGTTAGTTTTGCGCCAAACTTTTATGTATTATTAGTTCGTCTGACTTTTTCGATTTTTCTTGATTATTTCCAAAAATAATTGTGTAAAAGTCCTAATTTTTTTCCCTTTTCAATTCCTCTTGACGAGATGAACCAAAAATGCACAAAAGTTTGGCTCAAAACTAACAAATGCGAATTTTTTTTTGAATAAGGACAAAACAAAAAAATTGCAATAACTTTTTGGTTAGCAAAAACGGGGTCTTAAAGTAGTATTAGCCCACCAAACAACTTAGTAAGTATAGGAGTACCATACCTATAAAAAAAAAATAGAAACAAAAAGAGTATATGAGTACAATAACTTCTACTGCATTGCCTATCAAAAAAAAAAAAAAAACTTCTACTGCATTTGATATTATAAAATATTCGGGCATTTACACGCAACGATAATCGCACATTCCATGGTACGTCAAGTGATGAAGAAATCCACACCACAAATTAGAGTCCTCTTTCAGCACCAGTGGTAGGGTGGTGAGTCCAAGTCGTCATAGACTTCACCCGAAGACTTTAGAAGCATTAAATTAATATATAGTCAAAGTTGGTTGGCGCCCTTGCAAATGGAGGTAATTTTAATAATTTGTTCTTTTTCATACTTTTTTTTTCTTTGCTAATATGCTGTAACAATGATTGTTCTTAAATATGTCTTATATATTTTTCTTCAAAGTTGAGATTCCAACTATCAATAATGAGGATACGGATGTTGATGAGTGTATGTCCGATGTAACATGTGTTGATGATTGATCAGGTTATGGGTAAGAGTTCATGATTTTGTAATCATCTCAATTGATTATATGTAGTAGAGAGTAATATGTTTGTATTTTATGTCGTAGGTGGTACTATGGAACTTTGGAGTTTGGACTTCGGATTGGATGCTTTTTATTAGAGAGTGATATGCTTTTAATGTTGTATTCATTTCTTCGGATGTTCAAGAACTTTAGAATCATGTATTATGAACTTACTAATTGTTTTTTTTGCTACTATGGAATTATGTATTATGAACTATGGAAGCCCCAAAAATGTGTTGTTGGATGCAGAGTTTGAACCTGGTTGGCAAATTGTGGCTTGGCTAAGTTAATGCGTAATAGTTGTGGAATGTTTTCATGTTGTTTGTGCTATATAGTTGTGGAATGTATTATGTGCTTACAAGGGTTTGGAACTTAGGATTCATCAGTTGTATGCATATTTGGTGTTGATTTTGCTATGTAAATGGTCTGGAAACAGAAAATGATATTTTCCAATAAAATCTGTTTTTTTTTTTTTCAAATTCGGATCTACAAATCTCCGCAAAAATGTCGGTTTCCCGTTTGGGGCTGAGATGGAGGACCAAACAAAATCTCCGTCGGAGATCGGGGTGGATTCAGGGACAGGTGGAGGGTTCGGGAATCGAAGTCTGATATTGCAATATCCACCTCCGATCTACCCCTTGCCATCACTATTCCTGGGTAGATTTTGGTGACATTGGCTGGACCATGTTGTCTTTCAGTATATGACTACTTTTTCCCACTATATTTCGTTCAAAACCACCAGAGGTTACCTATTCATTTCCCTCCGCAAATTCAAGACCACACAACAGAAATTAGAAGCATCACTTTGTGCCCCATTCCTTTTGACATTTCTTGCCCAATTTATTCAAAGTTCATACAGTTCTCTCCCCCAATGAAGGGTCTCAACTCTCAACATCTCTTATTACTCGAACGCGAAGATCCTATATATATTCTAACGTGAACTAAAAAAATTACCACCTCACGAGTTTCTGTCACTCTATCAACAGAGGTAGCCTAAAAAATTAACAAGGATATGTATGTTGTTTATAAGCAAACGTTTTTAGATTTTCGCCTCGAATTTGAGGGGGGTGGTTTGCGACCTCAGCTCTTTTCTTTTGTTCCTCTGAGAACCATGGAGCTGCAGGAGCAGTGAGTTGGAAACGACAAATATTGAGCTCAATGCCATCAACCCACCTGCAAATGCAAAGAAAAAAAAAGAGGAAAAACACCACATTATTGCAAAATATTACTCCTAGCAAACTGTTCGGGAAGCACTAATGATGTCCTGGTGCCCTCTCAAAACTAGAAATTCCTTCGGTCGGCGGTGGAAACTACGGATTTTCTACCACCGTCAATATGAGCCCCACAGTGCGTCTATTGAAGCATATATCTTGTAGGGCTGTAGTGGAGTGCATTCGTTCAAAAAATTAGCGTGATCGGACATCGATAGGTGTACCAAAATATGAATTTTGGTTTATAAAATAGATAGCATGGACAATTTAACTCGACAGAATCAGACCATCAATTTGATAAACTGAAATTCAACTTTTGATATATCTATCGATGTCCGATCAAACTGATTTTTTGCGTGGATATACTACTCTGTGGGCCTTACAAAATGGTCGGTTCAGATTATAACAATAAACGCACGGTAGAACCCACAACGGTGGTGGCGGAAAACCCACCGTTTCCACCGCCAGTGGAAAGAATTTAATTTCAAAATAGAATTGTAAAGTAAGACAGTGGATTTGAGTCACCATGATTTAAGGCATGTGAAATGGTTAATAACCTAATCGGAGGTGGAGTGTTTCAGTGTTCTTGGCTTTTGACCAAAGGTAATTATTAAAGAACCTTTGGAAATTTTCATTTCGTCGTTTTATATTTATAAGTTATAACTAGTAAACCATCCATTTTGAATATATTATGTCATATTTGTTTTGCAGAAGAACTTTAGCAATTTACAAGAGAACCTTGAAGGTTTACGGTGATCAAAAAGCTTTACAAAATCCATTGTTTGTATCATTTTATCGTCCTTGTTACTTTCATCTTCATGATTGAGAAAGTTTTATTGAACCCAGACATTGTTCAGTACATGCATGGCCACCACTGGACGTTTTGAAAAACTGCGAGGAGTGGAGAGCAAGCTAGCCTATGAGATTGCGAAAATGTGACGTTATGGTTGCCCAGGTTGATGTGGCAAGTCCAATCAGTCAATCCTCAATCTGTAACATCTCTTAGTTGATAGCAAACTGTGACCAGTCAGGTATGCCTTAAGTTTGCCAGTGGGGATTGTTATCTTCAAGTAAATCGGGTCTCTCTTTACTATAATGTGTTTTTTGGGATAGATAGGCCCATTCCAACAAGGATAAAATGATTAAAACAACCAAACCTTTATTAAGAATTCTTATTCGACAACTGTGCAGGGGAGATTGTTACTAAGAAAAACCTGAGGGAGTGTCCTAGCTAATAACTTCTCTTTCCTTTTCTGTTTTTGATTAGTAGCAGTACAAGTAAATATGAATACTAAATGAGGGTACAAACAGGGGCACGACGTCTGCCAAGAAAAATACAAAAGAAAGAAACAAAACAAAATGAAGATATTTAGCAAAAAGAGGAATTCACCAAAAAACCAAGATTACAAGAACAATGATGGTTGCTTACCTGAAAGAGAAGGTGTCATCGCAAAATCAAATTGGGGAAGTAGCAAACCAGCTGCAATGGGGATGGCCACAACATTATATGCTACAGCCCATGACAAATTTTGATGAACTTTCCTCATTGTTGCTTGGGCAAGATCCATTGCATCTACCACCTGCCAGGAACACACAGAATACCACATATAGACTCAGTTTGAGTCTTATTTTAATGTGCTGCACACATTTGACTGTTTCTGGACAGATTTACCAGCATTTCATACAGCTATAGATGTTACAGGTGTATTGGCAATTTCGTATCTTTGGTCATGGGCTGTGGGAATCGCTCATGGGTCTTGTTATGGATCAAATTTATGCTATGGGTCTTTACTCTGTTTAGAACAAACTAGTAGGTAAAAATAAAATATTCTTACCTTCATAGTTACGGATTCCTAGCCCAGAAACTAGCCCTGCTTGTAATACACAGCATAGCACCTTGTAAATATGCAGGTAACAGTTGGTAACTTGTTTGAGTTTGTCCCACATCAGTTAATTATCTCCTCTAAAACTAGTATATGAGCCTGGGGGGACTGTCCACTCATTGCTAGAGCTAGGGTTTTGGAGAATTTGTTCCCCCTTGTTTGTGCCATAAGTGCACCATTGTTTGTTGTGATCCAAGTGTTATGGATCGTATGTTTACCTCTCCACGTGCGATGGAGTGTTGGAATTTGTTCCACATCGGTTAATTACTAGTATATGAGCCTGCCTGGGGAGCCTCTCCACTCATTGTCAATTGATTTTGATTTGGATGCTTTAACATAACCTTTTTATTGAATTAAGTTGATTTTGTGAGAATTTATTTAGTGATTGAGTGGCATTTCCCAACACAAGCAAAGGCTAGTTCTCTTCTTATGACACGTTTAGGAACACGACTAGCATTAAATATGCAATTTTAAAAAAAAAAACTCGGGGTAAATGTGTATTACTTCAATTTTTTGGGTTAAAAGCGTACTACGATGTATACATGTTGATATTTCATGCTTCTACATACAACTACATTTCCATAGGTTCAACATAAGTGTTAGTTATTTATTTACTTTTAACGTGTCCTCTGCCGTATCCGCTTCCCCATTTCTAGAAATCACGTGCCCATGTCCATGTCCGTATCCGTGCTACATAGCTACCAATGTTATCGTCCAGTTTGACACAACAGAATTCACGAGAGACTAGTTAGCGTACTAGTCCAAACAAGATAAACAACTCGTCGCAACGAGCAAACCTTGCGCACAAGGAAGAAAGAGAGAAACTCTACAATATTATTGATAAAAAGTTCCATAAACTCTAGATTACAAACCCTTATATAGGCCGAAACCCTAGAAACCCTAAAAATAAACTTGGAAAATAAAAAGTCCCAGAATTTGGGGCTTTTCCTAAAATTGAAAACGGGAAAGAAAAAACAAGACTTTCCCAAAAAGAATCAACTTAAAAGGAATTATGGTCAAAGAGTTATTAACGAAAAAATCTTTCCTAAAACGGCAAAATAATGCAATTGAAGGCCTAAACGAAGGAATTAGGCCAAAAAACACCAGGGCTCACGAACTTAGGGTGGTGAGCCTTGACTGGAGCGCGAAAATAAGTCATCCCACCAAGTTTGGGCCTATTCCGAGCTCGTCCAAATTTTGCCAATTTGGATAATCTGAAATTAAACACCGCTTGGGCTTCCAGGGCTTGGCTCGGTCTAGCTGATCATGGAATTGGGCCTCCACGTGTTCTACATCACAGTTTTACACTGGTTTTTTATTCGTAAAGATGTTACTTTCTTCAAGCCTAATCCGTACTATTCTGATAATCTTTCTGCTAGTGATCTTACAAGTGATTTTCCTCTCCTCCTTAGTATGGTAAGTGATCACCCGGTCCAACTTCATCATCTCCTATTTCTAATAACATTGTTGAGCCACTATCTTTTCCTCATTGTGCACAAGTTGATTCACATAACTTGTCTACTTCACCAAGTGATCACTTGTCACCGAATCCAAGTCATCAAGCTCTCTCATTCTCCACCAAAAGACTTAGATGTTCCTATTGCTATATGGAAGGGTAAGAGATCGTGTACTTTACAACCTATTTCTAATTAATGTTCATGGTATCAGAAACTAATATTGATTTCGCAGAATCAGTTTCATACCAAATAGGCAAATATCTGGGACAATTAAGATATTTTTTGGTATTAAATTGGCCAGTCACGTCATGGTATCTATTTCTCAAAGGAAATATGTTCTCGATTTGCTAAGTGAAACATGAATGTTGGGAAGTTATTGCAATAGCACATATAGACTTCTCTAAATCATACTAAGAGGGCCTACTTTCCTAAAGCAAAAAAAAATCAACCTTGAAGGAAAAGAAAATGACTCCTAAATAACAACTCATATTTCCAATTTACTAACAAGAAAATGTTTAAGTAAAATGTCATAGCATAACTTAGGTAACATAACAAACTTTTATCCTTTCGGAAAACTCTGTCCTTGGAAAGCTGTTGAAAGCATCATGTCATTGTAGGTGCAGCATGCACATACTGACATAGGATGCTGACGCTGTCTACAATATGAAAATGTAGTCAGTTTACCATTGTCACACATCTCAGTTCCTAGGGAGAAACCACAAATGTTTCTTCATTACAGTGTAATTTGCATTAGCTTGACATAGTGAAGTTTGTTATTTATGTTTTCTGCATCCTTCCCTTGGGACTTGATCTCTGGCCATCTCAGGTTGAGAAACAAATCAGACACCCCTTGTCCTCATAGTTTATTCTTTATAGCCTGCTATGAATCTGGCAGTCTTTGTGCAGAATTTATTCAGTAAGGCAGAAAGTAAAACTACAGACCTGTGAAAGTTTGTTTCCAAGTAGAATGATGGATGCTGCATTTGACGCAGCATTTTCTTGAGCGTCAATTTGAAAAGCAATCCCAACATCGGCATGGGCCAAAGACGGTGCATCGTTAATGCCATCACCCACCTTCAAAGGTACCCAAACATGTCAGTATTAGATGTAGTTTCTTCTGGTTGTATAATACTCTACTACAATGAATTTTTTGCTCACAAAGTAGAGCTAGTAATATAAAAACTCCTACGCCTAAAGCTTTTCTATACACAAGCAATAACAAATAGGCATCATATGACCAAGCCAGCGAATGATTTATAATATAGAGGGACCACAATTGCTGTCTAGGTTATCTCCTCCAAACCAAGCCAATTGAATGGCCCAAACCTTTGAGGAGATAAAACATTTCAAAATGGATTTCAAAATGGAAATGGTGAACCATTTCGTGTTAGACACATTTTGTAGCTCTAAATTGTTCCGCAAAACCCAATTAGCAGCAGCTCATTTAACATCTTCATTTGAAACACCAGGTAACAGCTGAATTACCTTGTCAAAGGTGTTTCATTAGTATGCCAAGAAGTCCAAGTTATTAACAAGAGAATCAAAGCACAATTCAAGGTGTAAGATATATGCCACACAAGAGAGAGTACCGTAAAAATCAAATTATGTCTTGTTCAAATAGGATACCAAAGAAACAATTAGCCTGATTGAATAGATTACCATAGCCACACGATGACCTGAAGCTTGTAAAGTTGATATGACACCAGTTTTCTGCTGTGGAGTCATGGATGCATGGACAAATTCACTTCCTATTCCAACTGTCTTGGCTATACTTGCGACTGCCTCTTCCCTGTCTCCTGATAAGAGAACTGTTTGAATTCCCTTGCGACAAAGCCTTCCAACCAGGGAAAAAAACCATATATAAGGATACAGGCAATAGGCTAATCACATGAAAAGAAGATCAAGAAGAAATTTCTGGTCAGTATATAAACGTGATGGATTTAGCTACAAATTTAGTTATCTATCTACAAAGCATGAACCAGTCCTTTCTTTGGCATTGGGTTAAACAATCTGTTTTCAGCAAGACTGTAGAATGACTAAATAAGTCAATACACCACATCGAAATATGAGCAGGAGCCATATGATTACATAGCTATGTTACTGTTGAGACTTGAGAGTTTAGGATATAGTTTCGCCTCTATTACTTAAGCTTTTAGATTAGTTGGTGGCCAGCAGTTCAACATGTTATCAGGGCACGCAATAGAGTATGTGTTCAAATATCACCGCCTACTTGTCAATTAACAATAGATAATAGTTCACATGTTTGGCCATTCTCATATGATGGGAAAAATGTGTAGTTTGGTTTGGTTTAATTTCCCTTGCGTATTTGGCCCCCTTACAGAGAAGTCTGGCCATTTGTGATGGAGCTTGTTGAGTGTATAGGTAATCCCTCCGATGAGTTGGATGTTATCAATTTAACAGTTTCAAACATAGGCTATATCAAAGCCTAAGGTTACTGTCCTAGGCTGCGCCATACTTGTTAGCAGTTCATGGATCTAGCACAACTTTTTTATACAAAAGAAGATAGTACCTGTTTATAGTAGATAAAGCATCATGACGTAGACTATCAGATATTGCAATAGCACCTATGATGCCCTCCTCTTCACGTCCAACATAAACTACCGTATTTGAATAGTCTGATGAGTCACGGTCTGAAGGTTGATGCATCAAAGCCTGTTCCAGACTCATTAGCTCAGGCATGTTTGCTTTTTGCTGGAAACGTTCATGAACCCATTGCATGGAACCCACTGCAACCAAATGTCCATCTACTTCTGCTAATGATCCAAAACCAGGTTCTGTTAACTGTCCTTTTGTACTGGGGATATTCAAATTTAATAACTCTGCTTTGGTTACAATAGCCTTTGCAATTGGATGTGATGCTGTTCTCTCAACCGCAGCAGCGATACGGAGCATTTCTGATTCATCGTGAACCAGAGTTGCCAAAGCAGACACAGAAGGTTTACCTTCCGTGAGGGTGCCAGTCTGCAGTGGTGGTATGGTTAACAATTAGAGCTACAGCTCAGATTAGTTAAAGATATTTGTGCAAAATTTCAAGAAGTATTGGCCATCAAATGCAAAATAATTTAGCAAAAGATGAGCCACCTTGTCTAAAGCGACAAAATCAACGCCAGCCAAGCGTTCCAGTACATCACCTCCTCTGATGAGCAGTCCTTGTTTTGCTCCTGCTCAAGGATTAGGTTATTTTGTAAGAAGGATATATTGCAGCAATGAAATGAGGATCGATAGAAAATATAGATATTGTTACAGCCAGATAAATTGGATAAATGTAGGAGCTTTCATAAGAATATCAGTACCTACATCTAAGAAAAGATACACTGATTGACAAGACATAAAATTTTTGCATACTTCCTCCATGCTCCTGCTTAATAGCTTCTAACATCGTAACCATTACACTACACAAAATAAGTAGACTTGGGTTTACTCAAGAACACCCCATAGCACAGTTGGCAATATCACTTTAATGCAATAAACTATGTTGTCAAAATCCAAATGGAGTCACCTACATCTAATGATCAGATTTTGAAACTGTCATGACTCATGAGACTATACCAGTTCAGCAAATATGTCATTGCGTAATTTAATATTCAAGGACTGTACCAGTTTACACTGGAAGAGCATTTCTTTCCATCACAACGCAAGAAATGATCGTCAAACTAATACCGACACATTTACCAATCACTTAACGTGCCTCAAAAATCGGTATTCATCAATACAAAACAAGTATTGCATCAGAGAAAATCAGAGCATCGAGAACAAGAGATCTATAGCAAAATGAAGATAAGGTAAGTTAGGTAACATGCATACATAAGTGCAACTGTATTCTTGGTTTGCTGTCCAATTTTGGTTTCTCAGATAACATTTCGACAACAAAAGAAAGAAGGGACCAGGTGCAATTATGTACCAAGAGAGGTGCCGACTAGAATTGCCGTGGGTGTGGCAAGGCCCAGCGCACAAGGACAGGAGACTACCTGGAACAGAAACCAATTTTGCCAAGTCATACAAACATATGTACTCCCTAACTTCATTAGAGAAAAACTTGCACAGAGAACATCATCACATCATCCACAAGAGCAGCAGGTCTGGATATATAGGAAAAACTATTGGATCATAGCACCATTTTAGGCATCAGAGGCATATTCCTCCATTCTTGGCTACTACTCGACTTCGTTACATTTGATTTCAGCGACCTTGCAACCTTCCGGGAAATTATCATGTTGCAGTTTGTTTTAACATTCTTATTTGTGAAGAAAACTACGAGTAATAGAAGAAGCTGGAGGAACATGAGAAGCAAACTACGAGCGAAGTGGAGGACTTCAAGCAATAGAAAGAAGAAAACATAGAGGAGAAATAGGAAACAGTAAAATAAGGAAAAAGTGGAACCAAATTCATAAAATACAATTATTCAAGTCCCAGGATGGTTGTCTAAAAACTACTTAGAAGTTGTCCACTGCATTATCCTACCACAACAGATTCAAACAGAGCTGTTTGTGTCCATAGTTTTAATCTTCATTCACTAGGACGGTTCCTCTAATGAGGATAAATCCAGCAATTAATAAACAGAGACCACAAAATATTTTTAGAGCGTCACTACCTGCTACTGCCAAAAATGGGTTACAAAGACATCAAAGCAAAGCTTTGCACATTAAGTTGGAAAAAAAGTAGAAAATTATCAGCATACGGCTTGCAGATTCAATAAGACTCACCAAGACATCCACAGAAAGCTTCAAGCTTAGGAGCAAAGAATTTCCATCAGGCCCAGCAATATCATTAAGCAATACATCTGGAAAGATGTGAGTTCCGAAGTAGTACCTAAGCACAAATTGTCAGTAACTAACAACCAGAATGCAGCCACAAGAATAAATATTGCACAAATAACACCATCTGAATACTATCCATGGTGTCTGTTGTTTATATACGTACCCATTTTCTTGTTTTGTTTCAAGATCGATGACATTAAACCGGAAGATGCAAAAACTTCTGATTTTTGTTTTTGGCATCCCACTGAGTTGATTGACCAGACAGTGAACATGCCATATTAGTGTAGGTTTATAGGTATCACAATTGTTCTTATTTCCAAGAGTAGTTAACACTTTATGATTCCTAGGAATAAATAGGATTTGCCTCCATAACCTAATGGTTTGTCATGTACAGGTTACGCAATATATCTTTTCGACTTCTCAATTTGTTTCATTAGTAATCATACATACGTGGTGAGGTTTATGAGGACATGCACAGGGATCAAGTCAATAGAAGTTCAATAGAGACATGCAGCAATGTTCTAAAAATTGCTAGGTGCTAGTCGGGCGGAAAAGAGGCGCCTAGGCACCGACTAGCCGGCTGCCTAATCTAGGCGTTGGACCACCGCCTAGCGCCTAAGCTGGGACTAGTTGGCCTAGGCAGCTGACTTTTAGAACACTGCCTACTAGTGCAGTGATAAAGAGAATTTAGGTAACTAGGCTTCACATTCAAACTCCTAAGTTTATAAAATCCTTTTTAGCAAATACTCCAATTAATAATCAGGAAGGGAAGGCTAACTTGAATGATAAGTAAGACAAAAATAGTAGCTTCAGAGAATTTTCGTAAAAATGGCGTACTCGTGAAGAAAATACTTGCTCCAATGTCCAGTGGGACAAGAAATATTGACTTAGGACAAAAAAAATATTTCATTTGTAGTAAGACCGCACAAGAGAGTTGGGGATACTAATAAGGCGGTAACTAAGAACAAGATAGGCGTGTGATAAACTCAACTTCACACAAGTGCAGTAAAGGAATCACCCTGGGTGATTGTCTGGACTCTTGGTGGACACACACACACATATATATTTTATGAGAGTGTTTTTACAATTTTATCCAAGACGGTTTCTACATGGAAAGCTGCAAAAAGGTTATTATCATTTTCCTGTAGGACTAAAAAAGGAAAACACTTTTGTGATGGAGCTTCAAAATTTTGGTAACACCAAAAGGTGCTCTCCCATTATATAGTAGAATAGATACTAGGTTTGTACATAAAATGTACTATACTTGTACATACATACGTGTATAAATAGTATACTGATGCTTATATATACTTGTATGTATATTTGATAACATACGCATGCATTATATATTGTTAAATACTAATAGGCACATATATGTACATATACTGATGCACTATATTTGTATATATATAAACAGGGAGGGGCTTCGATTGAGAGGGAGTCGATGATTGGCTTAGGACTTCATCGAGAGGGACGATCTACTAAGAGAAAAGTCAAGAGAGAGACCGGGAGTGATCAACTTTTAGGGCTTGTAACCATTGTTAGAGGGTTTAATGGATGTACGTATTGTGTTTTATAAATTGTATGCCACTATTAACCCAAAATAATTGAAGTAATACATATTTACCCCCAAAAAGAAATATAAAAAATGCATATTTAAGCATGCCGTGTCCCCATGCGTGTCCCTTTGGTGCCCCCATGTCCAAGCCGTGTAGCCCGTTAAAAAAGTCAATTAAAGTAATTCGACACACCACGTAGCGTGTCACCCTTATTTTGGAATGTCCCCGGCGTATCACGTGTCCTCGGCATGTTGGGCACATACGGCGACCTCTAGGCATGTTGGTGCTTCATCAATAATCTCCATATATTTCCCCATGATCTCCATTTGATTTCGGCTTCCATCTCCATTTTAAAAGAGTCCTTAATTGCCTTCGCTGTATCAGGAAACAGTAAACAAGCAAATGCTTACCAGAAGGCAAATGTCACAGCTGATAAAGTCATCACAGTGTACACAAACGGCCCAGCAATTGTATCTGCGAGCCGTTGAATAGGTGCTTCATGGCCTTGAGCATCCTCAACCTGAAATCAGGATATGGAAGGTTTCATAAGAAACAGACGATGCAAATCTGACAAGCTCAGACATAGGTCAACTACATCTACAAATTTCCTGCATTCCAGTTGTGACATATACGAAATGTAAGTAGATTTTGCCAAGATAAGGGTATTTGAATGTAATCCTTTACACACCATTTAACAAATTAAAAAAAAAAAAAAACAAGTATGTTACATGCCACAACAGCAGAAAGGCAACATACACAGGAAGATATGTTACCCGTGTTACTTAAATGGATGCCATCAAAGAAATGGTTACTGACCATAGAAACAATCTTGGCTATAGTTGAGTTGGAGCCAGTGGAAGAGGCTTCAATCCTCAAAGGACCATCCTGAAAGGGGAAAAAAAGTTGCTTTCTTGTTTCAGAAATTACCACCACTGAAACATCAAATGAAACATGCACATGCATTTCACTTCTAAAAAGTATCCATAAGTGCATCTATCGGTGTCTATTTTTCACTTGGCCTCACCGGCCAAGAAGTTGATGGATTAATAATATAGTGGTAGCCAATATATGGTGTCATGAGAGTCAAAAGTCTATGTATTGAAGATGAAGTGAAAGGCCATTGATCAAGGTTGTTCTCTATATGCAATGTGGACCAACAAACAATGACATGGTAAAGGTATAAAGCACCTAGAGAACGAGAGGAAATGAAAAGAAAGATGTAGGTAGCGATCGTAAAAAGTATATAATTGTGTTAGACTTAATCAAGGTAGAGCATGTAGCTGACCTCAATTGCGATTAGGGCTTGTTCAGTTGACGTGCATGGTTTCCCCACTAATATTCTTTATTAGATAGAATATCACTTAATTGTGCATACCGATGCTTTGGACCATCAATGAAGGAAGCATGGTAATGTGCACATAAATTGAATTGGGTCTCTAGGCCTGCCCTCTCTGATGCCATTTGGCTTTGATTTGGGGGCATGGTTCCGCAGCAAACCAGGTATAGGGGGGCCACTGTTTTAGTGGTATTTTGAGAACAACCACTTTGTGCATATTGCCAAAGGTTAGGTCTATCTCCAATCCTCCCCCGCCCATACCCCCAATGATTGGAGACTACATGGGTTCTGTTGTTGTTGTTGTGTATGTAGACAGAATATCTACTAAGAGTACAACTAAGAGTACAGGTGATAAAGTTACCCTATCTCTAACAACTTAACCCTTCAGATGCATTGGAGATAACAGTCAATATGTTATCAAACCTTCCTAATATTATTAGTATTCAGAACTCAACACCAACCCGGTAATCAATAATACTCGGATGCGTTTGGCCTGCTTATGGAGGAGAGCTTAGTCACGCGTGAGGGGATGTCCCGATAGGGTAAATACTAAACTTATTCCCGTCGCCAACAACTCGGTGGTTAACAATTTGCAACGATTGCCACTGAAATGTCAAACATATTTGAAGTCACTAGGGCTATCAACACTTCTGCCAAATCTCTATTTCTCTCTGAATGTTTGTGTGAGTGTGTGTCTTCCTCTTTCTCCCCAAAAAAAATACCAACAAAATAAAAAGAAAAGGGACCTAACTATTTCCAAGCTGACAAAGCCACCCAACTAACACCTAAGATCTCTAAAGCCAAACGTGGTTTGCAAGATTGATGACCCCAACTAAAACATGATAAAGGGGAAAAAAATATGGTACTAGAGCACAAGAAGTCTGAACAATTAAAGCTAAGACACTCAACAAAACAATCATTAATGATGGAAATATAAACCTATTTCTTTTCTTAAAGAAAGGAGGTAATAACCATTATAGTTGACACCCCAACCTTCATAATCAGGTTTAATAATCTATCATCGATTAGTGTAGCTTAAATATTGATTATCATTCCCTTGTATTGTTAAACATGCCTTTAGGTGTACTGAGCAATTCGTCGTAACCCTAAAACGCTTCGAAACGTTTGTAACACTACTGAACTTGACATTCATGCTCATGAGACCTAGGATATGTCCTAAACGTGCTAACTTAGAAATTAGAATCCGACCGTCAAATTCAACCAACTACAATCCAACCAGTGAATCGTAGAACGCGTGAATTTCTCCACTTTGGCATGGAAATTCATAACATTTGCTGATACAATCATGACAACCTCGAATCCATAGCATTTATAGGTTATGAGTTTTGTCTTCACATTATGCGTTTTTATGCAAATAGTGTGACTTCCTATGCAAATGTTATGAATTTCTAATAAAAAAGTTATGAAATTAGGGTTGATGACATCAATTTATATCCAATGTTAAGAATTTCTATACAAATGTTGTGGATTTAAGGTGATTCAAGAGCTTGAATGCATGCACACCCAAATAGGGGATTTTATTGTAGCACTTCCCAAGATAGGGGTGTAGCTCCACTCCAAGATAGATATAATGATCCAACTATTGAAATTACTGACATAGAGAAACTTGGAAATTCGAAGTTGACCTGAATGATAGATGTCAAAATAAGAGATCTATGTCTTATCTTACCCAGTTAATTGTCCCAGATGAGACCCTAAGGCCTTCTTCCTTAAATACAGGAAGCGACTCTCCACTGAGCATGGACTCATCCACCACACTTCGTCCTGCGAGAACAATACCCTGTGTAGGCATTTCATAATACCAAATCAATTTCTGCATTTATAAACAGGGAACGAGGGACACTTGCGTAAAAACACTGAGAAATAAGGGTCTCTGTCCAATTTTAGGGTTAAACCATTTCATAAAGCAAGTAGGCAGATTTTGTGCTTCAAGTGGTAGTTAACCACTGCGTAAAAGACAGTAGTTAAACTTCTGCTGCTACTGAGCATTGTTGAATTTGCAAATAGAGATGGTCTAATTCACCTAAATTTCACACTGTTGCACCAAAACAAAATCTGGTAACGACACAACAAGCACATTAAACTTCATGTGTACCAATTTATCAGCATCTTCATCAAATACCAATGATGTAAAGTAGATGTACTCATTTAAGTCTACAAAGATTTTTCCATCTCCCATGATCTCTACCGCTGCACACCACATATGGCCATACAGGCTCAGTTTAGCATAGAAAATTATTTACGTTTTGAATTGGTGATGAAAGGTGAATACAAAACACAACAGGGTATACGCAGTAAGAATTTTCCAGACATGGGTTTTCATCATGAGATTTAAGAAATAGAAATTTTAAAAATGCAATTGAATTAGCTTACATCTACAGGTATTGTTTCTCCAGGCAAAACCAACACCGAGTCTCCAACTCGAATATCATCAGTTGGGACTTCAATGCAAATAGCATCAGAGCAAAGAACACTACGAGCAGATGAGTCACTTTCTGATGGGGTAATCACAAGTCGCGACTTAGTTGATATCAATGACTGCAGAAAAACCCAGTGGTAGTTTGTTAGAGAGAAGCTTTCGAGAACTACAGGCATTAAAGTACAGAACATCTACTCCATGTAATTGTCTGACTCAGACATTGACATAGAGTTCATTCCAGAGTAAAAATTAAGATCAAAGGGCGGTGATCATCAAATTAACTGATGGCTTAACAAACCAATATCATTAACGATTACCCACAAAATATCATTAATACCATGCATACATTAACTAGCATATCTCAAAAATTAGAAAAGCAAAACAGAAATCCTGTATCAGCATCAATACGGTTATACTGATGAAGCTTTTCTGTGACCAAACATGTGAATATAACCTATCTTAAAACAATATAATAATTTTAAGAAAGGTTACTCATTTCCCAGTGGTTACTAGCATGTTCATCAAAATGATCACGTATTACTCTGATCTCTTAACCTACACACCTCCTCGCTGCCCACCCATACAGTGTAGCCGAGGAATGGGTGATTTAGAAATTTCACCACACACATATAGCATTAACTTATGTCATCATTGTAGAAAAGTTACTACAATTCAGCTAATTCCAGCACAAAGAGGTTATAAGTTAAGGACCAAAAAAAAAAAAAAAATAGCAACAGGGAGAAGAGAAGGAAGAGAACAAGATAATCCATCAAGAACAGGTAGTGAGAGAATACCGTAGTAAAAATGATACGAAGGGCTTGAGAAAAAGACATTTCTACAAATTAAGCACGTAACTGGTATTCTCTTCAGAAAAATTATGCCTACATGTTTGGAAATGAGTGCCTCGTTGGAAGGATGGACTAGGGTCATGCGTTGTAGATCAATTTACTCGAGTCATATCTTTCTACGCAGTGTTTAAGATAAACGTTTTAGGACACCGTTCCTGTGAATGTATATACATGGTAACTTTAAGAAAATTAAGCTATACATATCTGTCATAATTAAATTGAACAGTGAATTATGCACTACACATGACACAAAACATCGACAGAGATACAAATAAATACAATGCCAAGCAGAAACTTTTTAAACAAGGGGAGGGCACAAATACTGTGCTAAATTCACAACCTTATAGAGAATTGACTTGCGAGACACATTGGACTTACCAAGAGTTCATTCATATCACTGGATGCCTTAATCCTGGCTTTTTCTTCCAAAGAACGCCCAAGAAGCACAAAACCAAGAAGCATTACCTGCATGCTAAAAAACCAGTAACCATGCGTGAGAAAAATATTCCGAAGAAATTATTCAGTTAAATTCCTAGTCTTTGAAGTTTGAACTTATAGAAAATGCCAGCAATATATCTCTAAATCAGTCATCCTCATGATAAGGGTACCCCAGTGCACAAAGCTTCCAACTTACAGCAGGGGGAGAGGTAGAAGAAAGCTTAATCTGAAAGTATTTCAAAGAGGAAGAGTAAAATAAATCACCGGTTCATCAAAGAAGGATGCATCCCATTCAAGCTGTGGGTTAAGAAGTGAAACCTACAAGAGACAACGAGCTTATCAGGAATGCTCTGGAAACTGAAACAATCATACCACAAGAAAACCTCAATCTCAGGATCTAGAAAAAGCCTTACCGCACTAATAATAAATGCAGCAATTGATCCAAATCCCACAAGAGAATTCATATTTGGTGACCCCCTCACGAGTGACCTTATACCATCAAAAAGCAAGTCTGTACATGTTTGGATCGATCAGTTTACTGAATGGAACTTACAAACTACATTTTACGCCAAAGAGCCAACATACACAACATACAAACGTACTGTATATTTCTAGGAATGGATCTTCTAAAGTTCTAATCTGCAAAGTAACAGATGATATGGTTACTATACACTAGTAATATTCTGTACAATGTTCTACAGAATGGTGAGACAAGGTCAGGGGTATCTTTGCTGTTTGTAAGTACAAAGAAAGCTATTATATCAGACTTTCCTGCGTCTTTGACTCTTCTGACCAGCCAAGAAATTCCGAAGGCATGTTACTACACATAGACTCAGCACTAAGGAACTAGAGCTCCCGACCATAACCCAAAAGCACCAAGACAAAGGTCCAAGTGAGGCACTCATTATTAGAAGTCACATTATTTATGAGGCATAGAAGTGGACACAAGGAATTTAGGACTAATTGGCGACACCACAGCATGAATCCTCTAAGTTCCTTATGTTTAGCTTAAAGCTGGAACCCAGCTTCTATTTACTAAGGTCATACCAAAATTTTTAAAAGGTTTGAATGAACTTGGGCCATGTCTTATTAAGAATGCAAAACATTAGGTTTCCGTCAAGTTTGGTCATGAGATAACTGATCGGAAACATTCTATAACGTCTTGCATGATACCGCTATGTACATCGCACCAAACATAGAAAGACTGCACAGTGTAGAATTGAAATCTTTAACGATTATTATGCTATGGAACTCTAGTAACTCTTTCCATTGAAAACAGGCAAAATAGCTCAATGGTAGAAATGATTTTATTGCATAAATCATTACTTTGTCCCTCCCACAGTAGAAGAGCAAAGATCAGACTTGCCTGAGGCCAAGACAAAAGATCAAATGGGAAGAAAAAATTTCGGTGGCCTTCATAATCTTACGATATCTATGTGTAACTCTATTCCATCACTTCAAATATCTATTTTCAATATATGAGAGTGAGTATGTGGCGTGAGCGCCTGTGTCATGTGGTGAGAGGACTAAATCCTCAAACATAAAACTTATGGAAGACAAAGATTAAGCAAAAAAAAATTGCCAGTCCAACTGACCTCGTCCTGGTCCCAGTAAAGCCCCCAAAGCCAGAGCACCTTTCACATAGGAATTATGAAGTACTTCCCAGATTGATCCTAAACCAATAAACACAAACACCAAAATAATATTAAAATAATATTCAGCCATTTCGCAGTCATTAGAATAAAATTGGTTCCTTCAAATTTGACAGAATTTTTCTTGCTAATGAAAAGCAAAACTACAATAATTTTCTCTCTCCCTATTAAAAAAAAAGGTACTTCCAAAACACTAATGAAACAATGCCAAATTCAATTCCACCTTAGAGCATCTCCAATGGGAAGCTGGAAGTGTCTTACCCAAGCTGGTCAAATCGTGCATCAAAATGGTCCTTTTTTTTAATCAAGAATTGACTCGAATCGTGAATCGTAAAGATTGGGTCAAAGTAGAAAAATACAAATGTATGCATATAGATAGTAAATGTTCATCATAAAAATGAAAGCTTAGCTAAAAGTATGTTTTAATCAATGATTACATAGCCTAGTAGGTGACTATGGAAATTTTGCCAAACTAAGTAATAGAAAATTCACAAAAATAAGGTATCTTAACCCTAAACATACCAAGAATGATTATTTTAATCTTAGGGAAAAATGACAAAAAGAAGGGTTAACAACATGCTCTGAAATTCCGAATAAGTCCGGAAAAAAAAGCTCCGAATAAGAATAAATAATCTACAAACGATTGGCAAATTTTGCATCAGAACACAATACTTTCGAACTTGAAACTCTATGATGTAATATTCACACTTTTTCAAAAAACAAAAATGAAGGGGAAAGGGGGTTTCAGATTCATCGAATGCAACAAGAGTTATGTTTGCCAAAAAAATCGAATCTGAAATGTACAGTTCATCATCGATTCTGTTAAACCTTGATTTGCGGCATTTGCCTACGTATTAATTTGTGAATTGCGCAATTCTGACAACTATGGAATAACCCAAACCTATTTGTCAGCTTAAAGCATCAAAAAATCCCTCTCTGTTGGTGTGCCAAAATTTGGACTTGCCGAATCTGGCCGCAAAATTTGGACATGATAAGTCAAAACCAAAGTGTCCATATCTGCGAAATCCTCATCATGATCCCAAGACTCTTTGGAGAAGTTGTTTCCATGACACTAAATTTAAATATAAGAATTGATTTTGCCAAAACGGCATGTCAATAATTGGAACATTATAGCCAAAAATGACATTTTGAGACAAAAAATAACTTGGGCAATGACATTTGGCTAGAGCATTAGAGATGCACTTGTATCGTTATTTCTATGCATGCACAACAAAAGTGGGATTATCCCAACAAATTGTCTTTTTATAGGGTACACACTCCACTCCATCTTAATCTCAACTAGCAAACAGTGCAATATATGTACAACAGTTTGTGTACATATAGTTATATTAATATAGGTGTAAACTGGGACAGGCAAGGCCCGGGCATGCAAAACACAATCGTTGATGTGCCTCTGTCTCGGGCCAAGCTGAATCTACATTATTCTAACACGGCACGACATGATTAATAATGGGGTCGGGCTAGAATGAGAATTTGGCCCGGAATAAATAGGTCATGCCACCATAGCCCAAGCCCATTTGAAACCATTCATTGTGAATTTAGGCTAAAGTTTACTTATCCCCCCAACTACTCAATTTCTTTTTATTTCATCCTTAGTCTAATTTCGGATCCCAGTCTATTTAACGAACAATAGCTACTATACCATTACTGGGGTCAACATTGAGGCTCATTATCATCTTTTATTTGGTGGTTAATGAAGAAGATTTACTGCCTATTGTAAGTTGAATACATACTGTGTATGAACAGAATGTCAGGCACAAATTTACTGTTTTGCTTTTTATAATACAATTAAGAACATAATACCTCAATTTAAAGAAACACAACCAAAATGTTTTTTTATTTTTTGATCGGCGAAAAACAACCACCAAAATAACATTGTCCCTAGAAAAACATGAGTTTCTGATGAATAAATTGTTTGTAATTGAGCACAAGAAGTTCTTTGCTATTTTGAAAAGAACAATGGCTGGGAGTAATAAATAGACGGGGAATCCAAAATTAGACTATATTAGAGAATGAATTAGATAGAAAATCAATAGCTCTAGGGCGTTTTCCCTAAACTAAATAGACTGAAGCTCATTTTTTTTAATAGATTTATGGGCTGGTCATTCTTCTCACATGCATCAATTAAAATACCATTTAGCGGAAACAACTTGACTTTCGCCATTAGCCTCTAGTTAGGGGTGTAAACGAGCCGAGCTCAGAGCCGAACCTAACTAATTTACTTAACAAGTCTCTTTAAACGAGTCAAGCCTATACAAACGAGCCTAGCTTTTGAGTGGCGAGCTCGACTCGTTTAGTAAACGAGCGCAAAACTCGAGCTCGACTCAGATTACTAAAGAGCCGAGCCACGAGCTGCTCGTCGTTTGCAGCCGTACCTGTAGTCCAATAATATAGCGGAAAGGAAACACACTAAGGGGGTAAAAGTGAAACTCTTGCGAATTTAACTGCACCTTACTTACCATGAGCAACATGAATCCCAAGAGAATGCAAAACATGAGAAGCATGAGACCCGCAACACAGCGCCACCAGAGTCCAAGCGAAAACCACCCGGTTCCGGCTCTCCGCCAGCAACTCCTCCTTCTTCCCCACCATCTCCTTCCACTTCCTCACTTTCTCCTCCACCCCCGCCCCCGAAACCCTTGTCTCCGTCGGAAACCCGCACTCCGTCAGCCGCCTCGCCAGTTCCTCCCCCACCGCGTTTCCCCCGATTTCTCTCAACCGAACTGCGGCCGTGGCGGTCAGCAGGTTGACCGCCACGGAGTCGACTCTGTGGTCGGAGGAGAGGATTGATCTGACGCGGGAGGCGCAGCCGGCGCACATCATGCCGGTTACGTCGAGGAGGACTGAGGACGACGGCGTTTCGGCGTTCGGTTGTTGTTTCTGTTGGAGCTGGGGTGCCGCCTTTGCGAGGATGATGTTGGGGGATTTGCGGTTGATTGGTCGGGGGGAGAAATTGGTGGGGCGTCGTTTAAGGAAGAGTCCATTGGAGTGAGAGAGGTGGGTGGAGGTGAGGTTGGGGCGGGGGGAGAGAGAGATGCGGAGGAGGTCCGTCGCCGGCATTCTTAGAGAGAGAGAGAGAGAGAGAGCGAGAGAGGCGTTAACTGGACTAGATGAATTCAAAAATGAGGGGCGTTCGTTGAATATTCTGTTAAGGGAACAACGTATTGGATCATGACACGTGGACATTAGCTGGAGTATTATCCTCGTGCGTTTCTTTTGGGGTCCTCGGCGGCTTGCAAAAGCAACCCGCTTCTCATTCTGGTCACTGGCTTCCGTTCGGATTTTGGGAGAGATTTTGAAGGGTAATAACAAGTGGAGTGAATGGAGATAAATAGAGATAATTTATTGGAGATCGTGCTTAAAATTTCAAAATTTGTTGTTTTTGTGTGTTGGGCCAATTTGGTTCGTTCATACTCAGTAATAGATGGCTCAGATTGCATTTTGACCGAACAGATCTTAACCGTCCATTACTGCTCAGATGAGATGCAATATGAGCCATCCATTACCATGGACGGCCCGGATTGGCTCAACACGCAACTTGGGTTCTAAAACAAACAAGATTTTAGTTTTGTGTTTGGGTAATGATTTTAACACTCTATTTTTTGACGTGTTAACTATATTTCTTGCCGGTTGCAAGTGGGGTGGAGTGCGTTGGTGCCTCCATGGGGTGGAATGCGTTGGTGCCTCCATTATACTCTCTCATGCAAATAGTCCTTTCATTAGGCCCAAAATTCATTTTTAGGTTATGGCACATATAAATGAGGTTCTTCCAAGCAATTGTCTAAGTGAGTTGGTAAGTGGAATTATCCTCTTGCCCTCCTCCAAAAAAAAATGGGGTTCTTCCAAGCCGGCTCTATTTTGTACTTGCCTACCCGTCCAGGCCCCCGCGCGCATCTAACCATACCCGTGCAGGCCCCGTTTTAAGTGATTTGCCCAGACTACCCCCGCTCATCGTCGCTCCTCTTCACCCCCGCACAACAACCAACTCGTGAAGACGCACAACAACTTCGTCTCCTTCATCGTCCTTTCTCTTGTTTAGTCGTTGAATTGATCCAGAATCGAAGGCAGAGCCGCCGCCTTTTGCGCCGCAGTGACGTCACTGTTGTTGGTGGTGCAGAGATATCTAGGATTTTCTCTTGTTGGTGCTGAGAAATCTACAGATCTAGAGGTTAGGATTTGGGAGATCGTACTTGTGATCGTGTGCGCCCCGCAGTATCAGAGACGTTTTCTGGAACTCCAATTACGACTTTCTCTCTCTCCATAATACAAGTACATATAGGAAGAGTTTCCTAGTAGTCAGATTTCACTAATCTTCTTATCAAAAACCTCGTTTCAAGAGATTGGGCGGAAGGCCAAGGCAAGGGAAGGTGTTCTGTGCGGACCTTTAGTTTTTTTTTTTTTTTTTTTTGAATTCACACCTTTTTGTTTTTTTTTGGTGTGAATTCCTTTTTTTTTTTTAAGGTGTGAATTCTTTGTTTTTCGAAGGTGTGAATTCTTAATTTGGTGATGTGAATTCTGTCTTTTTCGAAGGTCTGAATTCTTTTTTTTGAAGATGTGAATTCTTAACTTGGTGATGTGAATTCTGTCTTTTTAGAAGATCTGAATTCTACAAAAAGTGTGAAATTATGGGGGTGTGAATTCTGCAAAATGTGAGGAAATGGTTGTTTGTAGCCCAAGAATTCACACCCGCCATAGGTATACCGGGGCTGAATTCACAAACCAAGAATTCACACCCCAAAAAGTCACATTTCCAAAAATTATGGATAAGGACAAAATAAAAATTGTACATATGGGCAAAATCGTAAATGCATCTTTAAAAGGGCCCAGATGGAATAGACCCAACAAAAAGGGGTCCGTATAGAACTCCTCAAAAAAACAAAAAAAGGACCGGCCAACACATAATTTGTTACCATAATTAACCTTTGTCCCAAAGATGTTCAGAGCCCACTAGGCCCGATTCTTATTTTTCAAAGTGTTCATCCTGTTTTCAAATTATGTTCAGAGCCCACCAGCCATGTCCAGTTCTGTTTTCATTCCGCCGTTGTTGACTTCTGGAGCTTCGTAGTAGGCCTGTCAACGGATCGGATCGGATCCGAATCCGACAGATCCGGATCCGGATCCGATAAGACTGGATCCGATCCGAATCCGATAAGACTCAGATCCGATAGTGGAAATCCGGATCCGATCCGAAAAATTTGGATCCGATCCGGAAATCCGAATCCGATCCGAAAACTTTTTTACTTCAAAAATTTTAGGGAAAAAAAAATATATATTTTTAAAAAAAAATACAATTTTTTTTTAAAAAAATTTATTTTCCAAAAAAAAATAAAATAAAAAATTGAAAATAAAAATACAACTTCTTAAACTTTTTTTTTTCAAAATAAAAAATTCACTGTTTTTTTTTTTAAAATTTTAAAAATTTTAAAAAAAGTTTAAAAAAATAAAGTTCGGATTCGGATTGATAACGGATTTAATCCGATCCGATCCGAATCCGATCCGGATCCGAATCCGTTATCGGATTCGGATTATCGGATCAACGTTATCGGATTCGGATCGGATTTTTCGGATCGGATCCGGATCGGATCCGATCCATTGACAGGCCTACTTCGTAGTTAAGGCTTATGAACGTTGCAGATATATTCAGCAGATTTCCAGCTCAACGGTTCTCTTTTGCATTTAAGGAAGAAAGAAGATCACAATTGGAGAAGAAAAGATACACAGCTCAACCGAATTATTTCAACGTTAATAAGTAATATTTTCCTTCTCCTTCTCTAATAAAAGAAAAAGAAGAGCTTCTGTAGATGGAAAAAATAATTATATCAAGCACAACTAGCAATATTCATCCTCTCCTACACTTTATTTTCATATTATTACTTTGAGATATATTGAGAGCAAAAATGTTTTATAGAGTTTTCCATCTTATGGATACTTCACAATTGTTGTATTGAGAATTAGCAAAACTCTCAGTGAGTTCATATAGAACTGGGTTTTGTTCTGCAAGTGATTTGAGTTTGGGAGATAAACTCTAGCGGTTCAGCTAACTCCTCGGGAAAGTTAGCGTTGCAGTTGTAAGGTTTAATCGGCACCAGAATCTGGTAAATTGATTAGTAAAACATTGAATCCATAGGCCAGTAGACTAGGCTGAGCAGTGGACAAAGCTCGAACAGAACGACTATACATCTCTGTGTGATATCTATCTCCCTTGACTCTTTTATTCTCAGTGATAATTATTTGATTTCATAATTTATCTCTCTCTTTAGTTAAGCAATTTTTTCTTTGGGTATTTTAGTTAAGAACCCAATTCACCCCTCTTGGGTTGCCTTTTGGGTAACACATTTATTAAAAAAGGGGTTTGGAAATCGTTTTCCAAGTTTTTTCCCTTATATCATGACTCTCATTCATAGGAATTTTAGAAGTACTATAAGAAAAAGTATTGTTTTAAAAAATTATTTTGGGTCGCGTTCATGCATGTGCTATTGTTCACATTTGTATATGCTTATTATGCGACGTAGCGTCTCACCGTGATTAGAAGTGGCGGATGCAGAATTTGTGCCTAGAAGAGGCTCAAATCACGTGTATTTTCATATTCATAATAAAAATTATATTTTATTATTGTATATTGTTACTTGCGAGTTTCAAGAAGAGACAATATTTTATGTGTATGTGTAATTATCGTTTAATTTTATACATGCAACCAAAAAATAATTGATAACTTGAAATTTTAAGAATTTTTTTCCGATCTAGAGAATTGCAGGTTACCATAGAATTTTTCTTAATTAATCTAAAAATTAATATAATACACGAGAATATTTGGAGTTGTGTAGGGGCCCGGGTCCCTTGCACCCCTTGCGACCGCCCCGGGTGACTAGTACTTATGAAGTTAACACTCTCAAGTCTCAATCCTATTTTCAGTTCCCTCTAGACACATATTAAGTTAACACTCTCAATCGGTCTTCGAAAATTTCACCCCGAATCGAATCGAACCGAAATCACCCCTACTCGCGAACAGTCTTTGCTTAACATATTTTTTTAATTTTTGTGGACTCGGAATGATCTCATCGTATCAAAACCTATAGTCGTAATGAAAAAAGTGTAGTTGACGATTTGGTAATAAAAAATATCAATCTTTTGGTGTTTATCACAAGTTAACGTATGCAGTCCAGGTTTGTCATAGTTGGTAACCTAACTATTAACAAATCATCTGGAACCCATTTCTGCTAACGATCTGTTGTTGCCGTGGCCGAGAGGGTGTCGGGCCTGTCGGCTATGCGTAAAATACACTCAAAAAGATGCATAACATATCACGATACCATAGCTTTCTCCTAGTTTTTTTTTTTTATAACCGGATGTCTAGACAAGCTTACGCATACCTCGACTAATTCCTTTCTCCTAGATTTAAACACTAGCTTTCCGAGAACTTGATATTATTGTCCTTCAAAATGGTATTCAACTCGTATTGCCACAAATTTTCCTTGTGAAATAGGCAATAAGAACCATCAGGTAAGAATTAGAAATTGAATCACATAAAGAGGCAGGTGACTGAAAGCATGAATTGTATTCCCACATGTTTGGTCTTAGATTTGTAAAAGTTGCAGTAAAGTTCATAACGGGATTTCAGACCTCTGATATCGTTATATACTTGCGTATCGGCCTATACTGACCAATGAGGTCTGATATCGGCCGATATATGATCGCATCACTGACACCATTACGCTTCGGATTCCGAGATTTACAACCCTGGTTCTCACTCTGCAAACCAGAGACCAATGAACTTCTATTCCACTGACCTTTTCAGATCCTTTGCTTTAAATGGAAAATAATCCTATGTTTCATTTACAGAGCAATAAACAAGGGAATGTGCAAACAAGTTCCAAGCTTCATACTGACTACTAGTATTACAAAATTTGAGCGATCTAACAAATATACAGAAATCAAACACAATATTGTTGTAATATATACTATAGTACTAACTGACCCATATATATCATAAATCGCACATCTATTTCAAGTGCATATCCCGTTTCCAGGAAAGATGTCGCTATAACATACACATAATCCTCCTCAGTTTTCACCAACTGTTATCTTGGCCCTGAAAGCTGAACGGCAGACATAATAGCATCGCTGTTGCAATCCGAGGGTCCAGAAGAAGTCCCCTCCTCGCTAGCCGACTTGAAGAAACTCGAATAGAGACGGGAACCCGATTGAGAAGCCATCGGAGGAGGAGGAACCACATATATGCCTTCAAGCATTTGGACTACTTTGGTCATTGATGGCCTTAGGTGCATATCATCTTGTATGCACCACAAAGCAACTTTAACCGCAATCGCCAACCTATCGTCCTCCTCATCTAGCTCTAATTTCGAGTCTAGGATACTTCTCAGTTTCCCTTCTTCCATCATTTTGAAAGCGTAAGAAGGGTAATGACATTTCTCCGACGTTTCAGAGGGGTCGTAGTTTTTCCTTCCCCCAATGATTTCAAGCAACACCATGCCATAGCTATAAACATCGCTCTTTTCGGATATGGCATAGCTTGTGATCCACTCTGGAGCAAGGTACCCCCTAGTGCCCCTCATTGTCGTGAAAACGTGGCTCTGCTCTCTAGTCATTAGCTTAGCCAAGCCGAAATCAGAGACTTTGGCATGGAAATGATCATCTAAAAGCACGTTTTCGGGTTTTATATCGCAATGGATAATTTTCGAGTCGCAATCATCATGGAGATACGCAAGTCCCTTGGCCGTCCCCAACGCTATGTTGAACCGCGTATTCCAATCCAACATAAACCCCTCTTTGTTTTTCTTGAAGATCCATTTATCCAGAGACCCGTTTGCCATGAACTCGTAGGCAAGAAGGCGATGCGCTCCTTCTGCACAAAAGCCTTTAAGTTTGACCAAATGGAGATGATGGATGCTTCCAATGATGGTAACTTCAGCCCGGAACTCTTTCTTTCCCTGACCAATTCCCTCCAATTTCTTCACGGCCAAACGGGTTCCATCCGGGAGAGCCCCTTGGTAGACCGAGCCAAACCCTCCTTGTCCAAGCTTCACACAAAAGTTGTTGGTCGCGGTTTGAAGATCTCTGTAACCAAAACGTATCGGCATCCCTGATATACCCTCTAAGAAATTGTCCTCCTCTGAAGAATCTTTGGGAGACTCCGACGTTTTCCTCCTCCAATACCAATATCCAGCGGAGAGCAAACCAATGATAACCACAACTGTGGCAACGGCTATGATCACGACATACGGGAAGCCTTTCTTCCTATTTCCACTTCCTCCTCCGGTATTATTCCCACTGCCTCCGGTGCTCAAAACCTTTGTGAACGAAACAAAACCACCACCATTGTTTACGTTCTGAAAACTGCCTGTGCTGTCGAAAAGAAAACAGTTTCCAGAGCTGTTGTCGAAAAACAAAGTGAGGCAAGAACAGTTACTATGACATGCGGCTTTGCATCCGTCCAAGTTGGTTTTGGAAACAGGCGAAACAAACCCAAGCGCGAAATAGTTGAGCTTATCCCCTACTTGTACAAGATCAATAGGGCCCTTAGAGCGATCACAAGAGGAAACAATCCCCGGTTTGCAATTCGGACTTGAGTTCAGAACAGGAGGGCATTGGCACCTTTTGTCACTATAACATACCAAATAGGGACCACAAGGCTCAGGCGTGCCACACGGGTTGTTAGGTATTTTCGTTGGCGAAGGGCTTGGACGTCCGCTTTGGAGAATGGAGAAGGTGATAAAGCCATCATTTCCAAGAACCGCGACCCATGTGGCATTCACATCCGTGCTATCCGAGAAAATGAATTGCCACAACAAGATTTTATTCGAATCGTAGAACTTCCACGAATTGGCTTCGAGAGATGCAGAAGACACCACCCCACCGTTTTGGTTGATGGTTTTCCCATTTTCCTGACTCATGGACCAATAAGGCTGTGGAGTCTGAAAACCCGCGGATAGAATCATATCCGCGGACTTGATTTCCAAGAAATAGGACAAGTTATACGCGTCCGGAGCGCTCACAAGCCTCATCCCACCACTGAATTCTTGATTCGACATAAGGGTATCGGTCGGATGGCTAAAACTCTGCCAAACCACACCACCATCTTTCCCAACCAAAACCAGATTTCCTGAATCCAACAATCCCATTGCAGAAACTCCTTTCCCACCAGTATCACTAGACCAAACAGTGCTTCCACCACTTTGTAAGTAAGCATTTCCAGTATCATCAAAATAAAAGTTATCTGAATTATGAACCAGGGAGGCTCTATTTGCAGCCCAAACAATCGTTGAACTTCCCATGTGGATTACAGTGAGCAGAAACAAAGTGACATCTTGGGTTGTTGTGGTGAATCCGAAACCGAAATTCGAGTCATTGGATAAGAGGATTATCCCATTATTGTCTATCCAATTCATTTGAGTACCATGAAACCCTGGATCCACCTTGCCAATCTTTCGAACACTGGCCGTACAAGATTCAGAGAAAAGGAGGAGAAAAAGAAACATGCCCAGAAAATGGATGAAACCCCAAGTTTCCATTTTGACAGCACAAGAAGTGAAATTCAGCAGAATTTTGGAAAACCCAAGATTATGGAGGAAGAATAGAGGTGATTTTCCAATATAATATAGATAACTCCCAAAAAAGCAAAATTAAACTTTATACTCTAATTTCGTCAAAGTAACTGTGCCGGAGGCACGACCCGGCCAATTAAGGCCAGGAGGGCATCGCCAGCAGAAATAGTTTTGCACAATAGGCTGAAAAACCCAAAATTCTTAAGCTGAGAAATCAATTAGGGAGAGAAGTAAAGCTGAACTAGACAAGAATTCCCCATTGAAAAAGCAAAACACAAAAGTGACAATAACCCAAGAAAGAAGATGCAAAAAATAGGATTTTGGAAGCAAAAAAAGAAAAGAAAAGAAAATTGGACAAACAAATTGAAGGGTGCTCCAAGTTTATCCAACAAACAAGGGACACAAACAAGACCCAGTTCAAGATTTAGAGAGAGAAAGGCAGTTAGGAAGCCATTAATGGATGACAGAAGAAGATGGTGAGCACAAGATACATACCACTTGAGGCTTGAGAGAGGGAGCTATCAAATACTGTAGCTTTTCTGGGTTTTGGGAGAAACCAAGTGGGTTTGCAGACAGGGGTCTCCCTCTGGTCTTTTTCGTGAATTAAAGCGAAAGATTCAGAGAGGAATCAGATGAATCCGTTCCTCCTGCGCATGTCAATGCTTTTTGAGAGATCTGAGGCGGGATTTAACCAATTTTTAAACCTTTCTCTCTCAAGGATTGGCATGAACAGGAGAGGATTTTGCACAGGTGACACCAGCCACAACTATACAAGGACCACAACCCGCTTAAAATAACTGCATATTTATTCAGTGCTTTTGGGGACTTCTGGAGCCGTTAATCTTGTAAATTAATGGCTGAGATCTGTCGAACACTTTTTAGTCCAAAACGACGTCATTTTGGCTCGACAGATCTCAACCGTTGATTTGCGAGATCAACGGCTCCGAGCACTGGGACAGGCCCCTGTCCGGATTTCACTCGGACAGGGGATCCTCGGTGCTTCTGGACGGCTTTGTTTGGAAGCTATGAAAAAGAAAGGAAATAAGGAAAAATAATTTTTCTTTGTTTCGTTTAAGAGGAAATAAAAAAAAAAATATAGTAACAAAACAAGGAGGAATTTTCCTCCCACTTTCCTTTCCTTTCCTTTCTTTTCTCTAAATTCCAAACAGGCCTAAATGCAGTATTAGTCGGTCCATCTTTAGCCTCCTCCGTTTAATCTTTTGACCTAGTGGCTAGTACTATATTTTAGGGAATTGGTTTTTCACCCCACAAATTAACTATACAATAAAGTCTAGGAACTCTTCTATGGTCCTATCGACCACTCTCCGACCACTTATCTCTCACATATGTGTGGAGTCGACAAATATGTGAGAGAGGAGTGTACGTAGCATTGCTCCTAATTATCTGTATTTCAAAACGTTAGAGTGCGCCTTAGAAGAAAATGGAATACAAGTGGAATACAAGTTTTATTTTGTTGCGAGATAATTCAATGGGAAAATGCTAAAATTTACACAATAATTTAAGTAAAACTTAAGATGATAAATCAAGGGAAATGATTTTGTCACTCCATTTTTTGTTAACGCCACTCCCCTGCCTACAGGGGAGTGGCGTTAACAAAAAATGGAGTGGCAAAATCAACAGCCTAAATCAAAACATGTACTAGTTCAAAAGCTTTTGATGAAAAGGAGTAAAACCTAATAATGGAATATGTGTTTCAGTGTTTGGGTGAGAGTGGAAATAATTTATGAGTCGTTCCTCTCTTTTTTTCTTCCATAAGTACCCTGGCTACATATATCTGGAACGAACTGAGATCTCATCGTGAGCTATCAACATTAAAGAGTATGTTTAGCCTCGCCAAACAACTAAACCCACATACTACTACTAATCAAGCAACTTCAAAAACTTCTATTTAACCAACCATACACGTTTACTTACATGTTTTGTACACTTTCACATTGGAGTAGGGTTTTTTTTTTTTTTAAAGAACATCCTCGGAGGTTACCGGAAAAATGGCTTACGGAGGTGAATCTCATCTATTCCAAGTGTTTTGGACGGTCCGAATTTTAATTTTCCAAAAAATTCGGACCGTCCAGAATACTTTTGGACGGTTGCGATTGGTTGCTGCCGTAAAGAAATTGTTTACGGCTCTATTGTGAATAAGTTTCACTTTTTTTTTTTTTTTGAAGAGGTAGGGTATTAGTTTTATAATTTGAAATTAATAGCGTTGATGGAGGTAGATGGACGGTGGGAAGGAAATGAATTCTAGTTGGGGTTAAATTTAATGCAAGTTGGACGGACGTGAGGACAAAGAGTCAAAAGGATATGCACCAATTCATAGAAAAAAAAAAAAAAGAAGAAGAAGAAGTCCACTTGATATCCTAGGCCCCACCATCCTCGTTGGGTTCTTCTCTCGGAAATATTTTTTTAAAATTTTTTGACAGTTTTGCTGTTCGTGTATTTTTCGTCTTTAGTAATTTTTTATTAGATGTTATTTTTTTTGGATGTATAATGTACTTCTATTCAAAAAATAAAAGAGTTCGTTAAAATATCAAAAAAATTGACTTGGAAAATACGTAAACCTATAAAAAAAATTTATTTTAAAACTGACAACAAAACAAAGTGGGTATGTTCAGGCCCTCGTCTATATTTGGAAACTACACTGTTTACCCTAACATACTATCTTTTTGGAACTTTACAAAGGCCTCTTTTGATTTCGAAAAATTACATTTTTTTTGTTTGTATTCAAATCTAGTATTAATTTTGCATCAATATTTTGTGAATTATTGATTCGTCGCGACGATAGAGAAATCTACAAAAGTATTAAATTATGGGGAAAATTTTAAAAAAGCCTCTAAATTATTGCCAAAATGTCTCATAAGCCTCCAAATTTCAATAAATGTTAATTAGATCTCTGAACTTGTCAAAATTTCATCAATTAAGCCTTTGTCGTCTGTTTCCGTCAATGCACAAATGGAGCATGCCTAGCTGGCAAAATGGACAGACGCGTGAAGGTCACTCCCTCTTCTTACCGAAAGGATATTGCATGTGGAGGGAAATAAGCCCCCGATTCCCGCCATTTCCCACCCCTAACTCTTCCTATTTATACACATTTGTGACCCAAACTTCCATTTTCACTCCCTCCCTCCTTCACTAATTTCAGACCCTACTTTGTTTTACTTCTTTCCTTCCATAACAATCTCAAAAAACCAAATTAAAACCAGATTTTTCAACAGAGATTGTAACTAACAAAAACATAAACAGAGAAAAAACAGAGAGAGTGACACGCGAAAACCAACATCCCTGTAAGCCCAGAATTCGAAATCTCGCTCAATTTCCTACACGCCTCGACCTTTAAGGGCCACGTATGCATCATCCGTTTGTGCATTGACGAAAACAGATGGCAGGGGCTTAATTGACGAAATTTTGACAAATTCAAATGTCTAATTAATATTTATTGAAGTTTGGAGGTTTATGAGACATTTTGATGATAGTTTAGAGGCTTTTTTTGAAATTTTCCCTAAATTATGTGTGAAACTTAAAATTTTCGTGAATAAAGACAACCTTTGAATTTAAAAAAAAAAAAATCCTCTAAAAGTATTAAGCAAAAATAAACCAAAATTGACATGCAAATGAAGTAATATACCCAACTTGTAAAGGAATTGAAAAGGAGTATAGGTACCACAAAGTGGCTGGTTCAATCATCAATGGATAATTAAGTACTTGAAATTTTTTGCTTTGGATTTAAGTTTCCATAGTCACTTCCTGGAGTATAAATGTACTCTTTAGAGCTTGGATGACATATAGTGTGGTGGGATTCCCTCTTGATAGTTATGTGTTGACACATATATGAAACAACCAATCACAATATCTATTTTTGGGACTAAAATGGATAGGGATGGCAATGGTCCACTTCGGTTATTGGCAAAATCGAAATCAAAACCGAAACATATACCTAAAACCAAAACCATAACCAAAACCGGAGGTTTTTATGTTGATCTAAACCATAACCAAAATCATGGTTACCAGTTCGGTATGTTTTTTCATTGAAACCAGTGATCAAAATTTTCATTAGAGTTTTTTTTTTTTTTTTTGCCATTCGTTAATCCTAATCTACTTTATCCTAAGGGACTTGTGGAGGGGGAGGGGTGCTTACGGGAATTGAACACTGCCCATGTGCATGAGAGTATAAGGGAGGCACTAACTGCACTCCACTCCACTTGCAAAATTTCATTAGAGTTAAACGCAAAATATCCAACAACAACAAACTAATACACTATTACACCATAGGTTCAAAGACACTAAAAATCATTGTCCAACAACAAAATATAAAAAACGACAACAACCTAATACACCACATATTCAAAGACTCTAAATTCACATTGTCAAAACAAAAGACTCTAAATGCACATTGTCAAAACAACAAAATAAGGATATTACATGGGTGTATTTCAGTATATAGGAGTATATGCACGGGTATTTTGTAATTATATTCCATTTCGGTCACGGTCACGGTTCGGTTATCATATAAACCTGAAACCGGAACTGAATCGGACGGTGTTTTAAAATCAATAACCAAAACCAAAACTACCGTTAAAAATTCGCACCCATCGGTTCAATATAGTGCAGTTAACCAACGGTTTGGGTGGGATTATCGTCCCTAAAAATAGAGAAGAAAATGAGTTTATTTATTTATTTATTTAATTGGGAGCGTAAGACTCGATCTCAGAGAACCAATTGGTTAATCGTGATCGTTGGTACTAATTTTTCTTTTCCCGGTACATCGGAATCTCCCGCTGGCTTAGAATTCTCTGGTTATTGACGACCACAAAAATGTAGCTTGAAGGTTAGAGTAAGCAAAAGTGTGCTTGAACTACTGCTATTGTGGAGTCAACAATCCAGACTAATTTTACCCCTTGAGACATGCATGCAAATCATGTGAACTTTGAATAATTGAATTGACATATATGCAACTTGCATGGGATTGACCTGCAATCTTTTCTTCCTTTCTGATCTTGTGTCCGAGCCAGGTTTCGCACACCTCGACTAATCGTCTAATCCGGAGGGATCAATGTCAGGCTCACTAGCAGAGATGATCAATTAAAGTCACTGACCCCAAAAGAGTTTGATTGCGCACCTGATAGGTTTCGAACCTAAGATTTTAGATAGGAATAAACCCCCGGGTACCGGGCATTACCTGACTATCATGTCAACCTCTCCGGGTAGTATTATTGCAGGTATGATGGTTTAACAATTAATGCATGGGTCCATATGAATGAATAAAATAAAATGCATGCTCAGAATCTAATGATAAGTGGATTAGTACTAAATTGTAGCATTCATGAAAGGCACTTCGAAAAGATATACTAATAATATAGTAGAACTGCTCATGATAAAAAATAAAAAATAAAATAGTGACCCTTTTGCTATTTTGCTAGCTAGACACAACTCTATTCTAAAATGATGAAGGACACAAATTGGAGTCCAAATCTTGACACTTATCATTTGGGAAAAAAAGAAAGAAAAGGATTTTCTTTTTTATGAACATAAAATAGGATATTGAATAACCGATTTTATGTGAATCATGCAATCGAGGGATTAGAAAAGTAAAAAAAAAAAAAAAAAAACCTCAAAATAGGGCTAAATCTTGGACCCTCGTTACATGAAGAGTTGGCATCGATCATCGATATCCTTGGTCTAAAGTCTTCTCTCTTTTAGTTTAAGATTGTCGGAGTCAAACCCTTGGGGGCTGTTGCAAGATCTCGACCGATTCCTTAACCTCAAGCCTCCAAGCCATAATCGTCGTCTTAAGCGCGCGGCATGGTGTTGAGGCCGATTACATGTTCGTTGAGGTTAGCGAGAAGGCCTAGCCTACGAAGTGTTGAGGCCGCGAGGCATTGAGTTTTTGCAAGGTGCTAAGTCATCCTTCTAGATGAATCGTTCCCAAAACGTGGTATTCAGACATAGTCACTATAACATTGCTCCAAAAATATAGTGTGTCCCATTTGTCATGTTGTGGAGCACATTTTACCCTAAGACAATTGTGACACCTCACATAGTACCCAGAATATGGTACTCGGACATGGTCACCGTATCATTACTCTCAAATAAAAAGAACAGGGCAATTCGGTTTAATCTCCCAAAGAGTGAAGAATGCAAAATAAAAGTACAAAATTATCCTACCTTTCTTTTTAATTCAATAATTTATATTCTTCCCTTCTTTCCGTTTATTATTTTTCCAAAAGAAAAACTTCAACAGAACCTTTTCGATTTCAGCTGAATAAAGCTAGCAAATTTCGAAAAGTGTACTATTCTTTGGTTGTTTGGATTTTCGCAAGGGAATTGATTTTAACACTCCATTTTGTGCCCTAATTATGTGAGAAGACAAAATTAAAAATGAAGTGCCATCGGTTAAAAGTAGAATGCCAAAATCACATCCATTTTCGCAATTGTGTTCCAAATTAAATCCAAAAAAAAAAAATATGATGCATCAATTCCAACCATAATATATAGGTGACGGCAGCAATTCCAACATCACGTGAGTGATACACCATGTGGCCAACTCATCACCTGCTGGCCCTTTTTGGGGCTTTCTTTGGGGCCAATTATGGGCATAGAGTTTCACGTGCCATTAACATGTGGTAATGTCGGCAAATAAAACACTGCTACCACACGATATGGTTATTCTCGTCTCCGAACTTCTCAACAAAAGCGAATGATGATGTTTCTGTCACATAATATATGCGGTAACATAAATAGTTGCAAGCACCACGAAGACAACGCCACGTAATACTCTGCGAACGCTAAAGTGGAACGCTAATTACTCTTTGTTTTGTGATCCCATTGATTCCGGCTTTGGAAAACAAGCAAATCTGTGGATTGGTTTTGTAGCCTTTCTTTGTGCATTTATTTGGGAGACAGTTTCTTATACTTCTATTGACAAAATTGAATTAAAAAAGAGAGAGATTCCTGAAAAGAATGGTGCAACACATGTATTGTTCTCATAGGTTTTTGTTTTTTTTTTGGGTAGAAAATCTGTCCAAGTTAGTACCGTTAGACCATGCATCAATGGAGAATGTAGAAATTAATCAGGACTTTTTTAATTTAAAGTAATTTAGATAAATGGAAGGGATTCGAGTAAATTTTTTGAGCTATTGAAGGGAAGATATCTGGGAGGATATAAAAAGAAAAAAAGGGAAGATGTTTGTCTCGGCACAGTTGCACATTGCTGTGTTTTGCTCACAGCAGCCCCCGCTTCCGTGGCAAACGGCGGAAGCACTGAGCAAAGTTGGTAACTTCAGGTTTTCATGAGGACTCTCTCTCTCTCTCTGAGCAAGGTTATCAATAAATTTTGTCCCCATTTATTACTCTCATCGAGATCTTTACCCATCTCTCTCCTTTTCTTACCTCTAAAACCTCCCTCGAAACCTTTAAATATTTGGAATGGAACCATAACCAAACCGCCACAAACAATGGGTGTTTTTTTTTTTTTTTAACCTTTGGTTGGATCCCTCCCTCTTTTCCCATCTTGATGTACCCGTTGTCAAGATTTTCCTAATAAATTTTATTGCCAATCAAAAAAAAATTTACCACTACATATCCAAACCATTTTTTCCGTAACCAGGTGTCCAGACTAACTTACACACATTTCGACTAATCATAGGGATCATAAACTCACCGTCTATTAATGGGGGGCCCAGTTGAAGACAGAGCATATGCTCCGTGTGAATTAGCACCAAAGCCAAAAAAGTTAATAGCACCAGAGACATTTCAAACTTAAAAACTTAGGAGGTAACAAACCCCTAAGTCTCACGCCTTTTACCACCGTAGGGTTGGCCTGGCACTAGCAAGAGTCCAACGAATTTATGGGCCGGGGGAGATAGCTCCAACCTGTCCATGATCACTTAATTATAAACCATTGAAAAACTAGAGAGCATCCTCAATTTCATGTGGTGAAGGTGATATTATTGAAAGGACAAGACCTCAATGAATGAGAGGTGTTCCTCCAACCCTCCATCCCAACGAGTATTTATTCAGTGTTCTTGCAGCACTGTCGGTCCGTCACGTGATGTCCAAACTATTTTTTCTCTACTGTACATTTGTATGAGATTCATACATCGAGTATTGGGCACTCTCATGACTTGAATAAAAAAACAATATAGAGGAAATTACAAAGGTCATTACCAAGGACAGAGCCAGAATTTTTGATTTGTGGGGTCAAAATTAAACCTATGTGACTCCAGGTCTTTATTTAGCCCACATATTTGTTTAGCTTGATGGGGTACTTACATATATATGAGAAATTCCATAAAAATTTGATTGTTGTAGTATATGTTGTAGTTGGGCCTGTTTGATAAAACTGAAAACTGAATCTATATGCTGAAAAATTAAGTACTGAAAGCTGAATACTGAATTTTTTAAGCTGAAAAACTGTTTGGTAAACATATTAAGTACTGAATTAAAAAAATGATAAAATAATTTTAGTTCCGATTGATCTCTCTTAATTTACTAATGGTCAAAATATACTTATAGTAAAGGTGGAATGGTGATTGTGGTGGTGGTGTGTTGGTGGTGATGGAGTGGTGGTGGTGTAATGGTGGCAGTGAGTGGTGGTGGTGTAATGGTGGTGGCGGCGGTGGAGTGATGATGGTATAATGGTGGCAATAAGTGGTGTTGGTGGAGTGATAGTTGTGCAATGGTGACATTGTGGCGGCGGCGGTGTGGTAGTGGTGGTGGCAGTGTGGTAATGGTGGTGGTGGTGATGGAGTGATAGGAGAATGGTGGTGGTGATGGTGGTGGAGTGGTAGAGGTGGTGGTGAGAGTGGTGGTGGTGTGGTGGAGTGGTGATGGTGGTGGTGGAATGGTAGAAGTGGTGGTGGTGGTGGTGGTTGTGGAGGTGGTGGCAAAGTGGTGGTGGTGGAGTGGTTGTAGAAGTGGTGGTGGTTGTGGTGTTGGTATGGTGATTAAATGCAAGTACACAAGAATTTAGCCAGAATTAAGTAGCTCAAAGTTACTTATTTTTTTTCAACTTTTTAGCCTACATTTTAAGTAGCACTTAATTTGTTAAGTAATGTAAAATGTCGTTATCAAACCCACTGAATCACTTATTACTTAATTAATTCAGTTTTAAGTGCTGAATTTAGGTTATCAAACAAGCCCTTAGTTTTTAATTAAGAACTAATAGGTCGATAGACACTATACGTAACGCATTAGAGTAGTCTCTCTAATATCCAACACCAATCACCGATTGTCATACTGCCTTACACAGAATAAAATTTCAACGAGATAGTGAATTGCTCTTTTGTACTTCGGGAATCAAAAAGGTTAATAAAAAAGCCGAAATATTTTCCTAAAACGTTTTAACCAAACAAACTTATTTTGTATAGGCCGACAAACAAAATGTAAATAATCAAATTCAAATCTCAATGGGGTACTACTACTAGCAGTAGGTACCATAGGTGTGCACCAATAAGAGCCTAGCTCACAACTATTCTTAAAAAATTCTGGTGCAACAATAATCATTAGTAGGGTGATTAAAGAAAAGATCTAGAGAGAGAAGAGATAAACATGGGTGGGGCTCAAGCTTTTAGAAATTCAAGATGCAAATTAATTACAGTATTAAGTAAGCATTTGTTTAGCATGATAATATTCTTCTAGAAGTCCAGCATAAAATATTACTTGTCTCTAACATAAAATATTACAACCGAGGTCAAATGTAGACATGCACTGGCCTTCAATATAAGAAATCCCATATGAAGGCCAATATATATTCACGTATACGTGTATATATATACATGTAATTATATAAATAGTCACTTTCAATTCCCAATAAACAAGGAGAAAATTAACATCATTTTTTGTGATTATGTAATTTCTTTGCTTAGTTTAGGATGGAGTAACATCATGTATGGTATTTTCATCTATGATTTATTAATATGGTAGATCATCATGTTTTTTGGGCTCTTTTTGGGATGGTTTCTTCAGGTTGGTTTGGGATTTTTGCGATGGATTTAGTGTTTTCGTTTTCTTGCATGGGTTTTGGTGGGATTTCGGAGCTTCTGGGTATTTAATTAATTCGTGTTTTTTTTATTGGTTTTTTGGGTTATCTTTGTCCCTCGGTTGGTTTCTTACCTACCTTTTCCTTGATGTATTAACTTATACTCGAGTGAATAAATTCTTGTACTTTTAAAAAAACATGTCACCTCATCGTCATCTGTCAAAATTCACCAAATTCAAAAAAAAAAAAAAAAAAACGAAAACGAAAACACACAAACACACAGAGACATATATATATATATGGGTATTGATGGAGTATATGATTAATAAAATTTTCGTTTCCCAAAATGTAGATATATTCATCTTGGTCCCTCAAAAGTTCAAATGGTTTGAATAGAATTTAATTTGGGAACAAAAAGCATTAAGTGAATTTTAAATTTGAGAAAACTAGAGTGGCATAATCATCACCTAATATCTTTTTCTTGACACAAAATATACCTCGGGGTATTTGGATTTTCTATTTTCCCCTTAAGTACTATTTTGCCCTTATAAGATAATTCATTTTTATAGAACCACAGTAGGTAGAGACAATAATGAGTACAATTCTGTTAATCCAAATTTCTTATAGTTGGGCTCTCCTCGGACTCAAATTCTAATCTTAACCTTTACACCACACGCCAGGTGACTACAAACATTTAAAAAAATTTGACGCGAGAAATTGTTTTATCAAACAAGTCACGGTAATAGAAAAATAAAAGATTCCTAAAGTAACCCCAATTTACCACCAAATTTAAATAATATGGACAGTTTCCAGATGGTGACATATATATTTCGTATAGGGTAGTGATAATGTCAAATCTATTTTTGTTGGTGCCAAAACTTCAGTGCATAAAAGTCTTGTATACTGCACATGGTACAAGCCTTTTGTACATTGGAGTTTTGGCATCAAAAAAACAGTTTTAGCTTATCATTTTTCTTTCGTATATTGTTATTTAAACTATGATGCATGGCAAGTCATTGAAGATGGACAAAATGAAAGACCAAAGTTGTGTGGATTAGGCATTGAAAAATGTTGCAAACAAATGTAAACAAACAAAGTAAAAGGGAGAAAGGTCATTTTTCTTAGTGGCCACTCTTCAAAAGTGTGGCAGTTTTGAAAAAACAATCACCAAACATAGCTTAAAATAAGCATTAGGTGAGAACAAGGTTTATAAATTTCAACAAGGTCTCACCAGGATTGAATTTGCATTTCTTTAAGGGCTAGTAGTGTCACTTTACAACTTGAGAAATTAATTAAGATTTCTATTGGATGGTGAGTTGGCCATCAACAGGAAAAGGGTGAGTGGTGTTTGGTTAAAATAATTGTTTTTTTTTATGATATTAAAATAATTAATCTACTCAAAAGAAATATTCTTCTCCCACATAGATGCCAATCCAAGACAGGTTTTCACATGGATAAAGGACCTTTTGGGTTTCAGATGGATTTGGCATTAGCCATTAATAAGACTGCTGTGTTGATTTATCAATAAATGTGTACTTAAATGGCATGATTGAGGCTGCAAAAATATACCCTAAAAGGGAAAAATTATTATATACTTCCTAATAAACAAAGGAAAAAGTTATTCTTTAAAAAAAAAAAAAACCAAAAGCAAAATGTCATGATAAGCATGACATAGGAGTTATGGCATCCAAATTTGCCAATGCCTTTCAATGTTCTAGGGTTTTTTTTTTTTCCCTGGTACTTTTTGTAATTTGTAAAATGATTCCACAAACCACAACCTTGGATCGTGCGGTTGGACCGTATACTGGGGCTCCCTTCCATAGTTTTTTGGGTAAATTTTTCGCTTGCGGGATGGATAGCCCAAAGGATTTGATGCTTAGTAGAGGTCAAACCACAGATTTGTGTTGCAACTCCTTACCATTGGGGCTGAGCCAAAAAAAAAAACTCCTTACCATTGGGAAAAAAGACTTTGATGAAACTCAGGTTAATGATAAGCTTGAATTTTGAATTTGTTTAGAGGAAAGGAAAATAAGAGGAAACAAAACTCAGGTAATATTTTACGATTTAAAAAGTACTTGTGCTTCTCATTTCCAAAATTGTAACAAACATAACCGATTTATTATCTAACTATAATTCGTTAAATAGTAAAATTCGTTAAAACCGTATTTTTCCACTGCTCAATGCCTTTTTATTTTTTTGGGCTTCCAAATTTATTTTTTCCCTTTTCTTTTAGTTGGTGGGCTTACACGTAAGAAACATGGGCTCATCAGCCCATATACTAAGTATGTCATTGCACATGCAGGCCCAAGATTGGCTCACACCTAACCTAACCAGTCAAAGACGCCATGCGCACAGACAAAGTGCGCGCACAGTGTGCACGGATGACTCGTGGGGCCTACTTAGGGGTCTCAAACAACTTTTCGAGAGGCCCTGAAAAATTTTAGCTCCATCGGATGACTGTAAAATTCTTGATCCAATCTGCTAACTTTTCATTCAGAATCGAGAAATCTGAAACTTTAGATCATTTGATGCTACATTGCAAGTTCTCACGGGGAGTTTGGTCTTATATATTATTGTTGATTGTTGGGAACTCTACTGAGTTTGGTTTGGAAACACATTCTCACATTGAGTGTTGGATGTAAGGGTCATCATTTGGCCCGTCGGCCCGCGGCCCGTCTAACGGGTGGGCTAGCCCAGTCCGTAGTTTGTAATGGGCGGGCTTGGGCCTATGAATTTTTACTCGGCCCGCCCGTGGTACCCGCCCAATAGCCCGCCTACGGGCCCGCACATGAGCCCCAAATCCCACAAAATCCTTTTTTTTTTCCCTTGGTTTAGTTTCTACCCAAGGAAATTTAAGCCCGCCCGGCTTTTGGCCCACCGGCCCGTCAATTGAGTAGCCCGTGGGCTGGGCTTGGGCTTCAATTTATGGTAGGTAGCCCGGCCCGTCCGACCCGAAAAAAAGAAAAAGCCCGGTCGGCCCGGCCCGTGGGCGGGCTTGGGCATTGACTTGGCGGGCTGGGCCGGCCCGGCCCGGCCCGATGATGACCCTTAGTTGGATGTATGTTTTACTCTGTTAATCGGTATACAATTTACCTGTAGTTCTGTAACGTTCCTGGGTACGTAAAGAAATAAAAACACAAATTTTATTTAACAAAATGATTACACCAATCAATAATAAGAGTCTCACAACAATTCGAACAAGGCTAAAGAAAAGACTCCTGGGGTGACCTAATGATAAAAGAAAATTTACAGACTTATTACATCTAAAATTGTCAAAACATAAGATTGTCTGAAATTTTCAAATTTAGTAATTGTTCAACTTAAAAATAGCAAAGAGCCATCTAAGTAATTGAAATTAATGAAACAAACTCATCTCCGTTTCAAGTTTGAACCAATCGATCCCTACTTAGAGCGTGTTCCATTAATTAAAATAAGTACTTATTTTTTAATTAAAGGTAATATATTTTGTCCAACAATTCTTAAATAACCCTCTGTTCCGAAATTACAGTTTACTATAAAAAAAAATTGTGCAATTTTTTTGAAGTGTAAAATATACTGTAGTACTTTCATGCATAACTTCTTGAATTTCTTTGCACCAATTAGTGATCTCAAATAATCATTTAAATTACTACCAAAAAATACAAGAATTTATGCATGAAAAATACTTATTTCTCCATTTTCAAAATTGCACGATTCTTTGTAACGTGTACTAATTTTAGAACTGAAGAGTACTTGGTTCGTCCCAAAGTACTTGCTAAGTATGGAGAAGCCTTATAGTTAACACTTTGGGCTTGTTTGGAGGGGTATTGAGAAAAGGGTATTAGTTTTCCGCCCTCCTAAGACTGTAGGCTCAGGTTTATCACCTGGTTTGGCAACCCAGAAACACAGGGGTATTAGGTCTCTCTCTCTCTCTCTCTCCCCCCCCCCCCCCGCTTTTGTACCGGCTAATACCCCTGCGGGGAGATTATCTATGGGTGGGTTTTAGGGTGTCATTAGTTAATACTCTCGGATAAAGCGGAAATAATACCCCTTCCTTCTCCATTTCAACTACAAAACAACCTCATCCCCCCATTTTATCCCTTATCCAAACAAAGTACTATTTTATCCCCCATTTTTAATACCTCATCCAAACCAACTACTATTTAATCTCCCTTTATAAACATCACATCAATGCGGACCATCCCTTATTAATCAATACTCCATACTATTTTATCATCCCTTCATAAATAATACTCCCAATCTTTATCTTGCATCTATACGATTAACCAATAGAGTTAAATTCTCGCCATGTAGAATGGGTTGTGCGGCAAAGGCCCGGGTGAACCCCACGTTACCTAATGAGCCTCATCAGTCATCAGATTCAATTCCTCCTTTCTCTCATCACTTTCTCACTCGTTTAATTATTTTAGACTATTTAAATATTAAAAATATGGTTAAAAAATTAAGTGTTTCAATTTTCAATCCAATTAAACCTGTGGAATGATCTTATTTTTCTGATCATTTTATCTTAAAGAGTTATAATTAAATTTAGTTTGCATAGCTCTCATAATTAAGTATCTACTTTATTTGGGACACTATGGAGCAGAAACTTGATTATAAAAGCCCTAAAGACAAAATTTAACTATGACCCCTTTAGAATAATATGATCAGAATAATAAGATATTCTCACCGGTTCAAATGGATTGAAAATTGGAGTATTTATTTTTTTACCCATATTTTTAAATATATAAACGGTTTAAAAAATTAAGTGCTTCAGTTTTCAATCCGTTTTAACCAGAACAAAGATCTTATTATTCTGATCATATTATTCTAAAGGGTCACAATTAAATTTTGTCTCTAGAACTCTTATAATCAAATTTATGTTCATAAGATTCCGAATAAAAAACAAATACTGTATTTATCTTTAGGGCTTTTATAATTTTTAATGCCCGCCGTGATGTGGGGTTCATCCGTGCCTTTGTCGCACAACCCATTCTATAAAGCCCCGCCGTGTAGAATTTAATCTCAAATACGCTATAAATATCTCCTTTCTCAGGTCTCAAGTGCTATGTATCATGTGCTAACCATCTTCTGCTTATATCCTCCATTAATGCTTCCTGTATGTCGTGATCATAGCCGTTGCAACAGTGGTGGTTATCATTGGTTTGCTCTCCGCTGGATATTGGTATTGGAGGAAGAGGAAAATGCCGGAGTATCTCAAAGATTCTTCAGAGGAGGACAATTTCTTAGAGAGTATATCAGGGATGCCGATACGTTTTGGTTACAAAGATCTTCAAACCGCAACCAACAACTTTTCTGTGAAGCTTGGACAAGGAGGGTTTGGCTCGGTCTACCAAGGGGCTCTCCCGGATGGAACCCGTTTGGCCGTGAAGAAGTTGGAGGGAATCGGTCAGGGAAAGAAAGAGTTCCAGGCTGAAGTTACCATCATTGGAAGCATCCATCATCTCCATTTGGTCAAACTTAAAGGCTTTTGTGCAGAAGGAGCGCATCGCCTTCAATTCTTGCCTAGCTACGAGTTCATGGCAAACGGGTCTCTGGATAAGTGGATCTTCAAGAAAAACAAAGAGGGGTTTATGTTGGATTGGAATACGCGGTTCAACATAACGTTGGGGTCGGCCAAGGGACTTGCGTATCTCCACGACGATTGCGACTCGAAAATTATCCATTGTGATAAAAAAACCCGAAAACGTGCTTTTAGATGATCATTTCCATGCCAAAGTCTCTGATTTTGGCTTGGCTAAGCTAATGACGAGAGAGCAGAGCCACGTTTTGACGACGATGAGGGGCACTAGGGGGTACCTTGCTCCAGAGTGGATCACAAGCTATGCCATATCCGAAAAGAGCGATGTTTATAGCTATGGCATGGTATTGCTTGAAATCGTTGGGGGAAGGAAAAACTACGACCCCTCTGAAACGTCAGAGAAATCTCATTACCCGTCTTACGCTTTCAAAATGATGGAAGAAGGGAAACTGAGAAGTATTCTTGACTCGAAATTAGAGATAGATGAGGAGGAAGAGAGGGTGGCGATCGCGGTTAAAGTTGCGTTGTGGTGCATATATACAAGATGATATGCACCTAAGGCCATCAATGACCAAAGTAGTCCAAATGCTTGAAGGCATATCTGTGGTTCCTAATCCTCCAATGGCTTCTCAATCAGGTTCCCGTCTCTATTCGAGTTTCTTCAAGTCGGTTAGCGAGGAGGGGACTTCTTCTGGACCCTCGGATTGCAACAACGATGCTTATATGTCTGCCGTTCGGCTTTCAGGGCCGAGATAACAATTGGTGAAAATTGAGGAGGAGGATTATGAGTATGGTATAACGTCTTTTTTGAAAACGGGATATGCGCTTGAAATAGATGTGCGATTTATGATATCGTATATGGGTCAGTTTAGTATATACTACAACAATATTGTGTTTGATTTCTGTATATTTGTTAGATCACTCATATTTTGTAATACTAGTAGCCAGTATAAAGCTTGGAACTTGTTTGCACATTCCCTTGTTTATTGCTCTGTAAATGAAACAAAGGATTATTTTCCGTGTTTGATGATGTTCCAATTTATAGCAAAGGATCTGAAAAGGTCAGTGGAATAGAAGTTCATTGGCCTCTGGTTTGCATAGTGAGTACCAGGGTTGTAAATCTTGGAATCCGAAACATAACGGTGTCAGTGATGCGGCCATATATCGGCCCGATATCAGACCGCATTGTTCAGTATAGCCCGATACGCAAGTATATAATGATATCAGAGGTCTGAAATCCCGTTATGAACTTTACTGCAACTTTTACAAATCTAAGACCAAACATGTGGGAATACAATTCATGTTTTTAGTCACCTGCCTCTTTATGTGATTCAATTTCTAATTCTTACCTGATGGTTCTTAATGCCTATTTCATAAGGAAAATTTGTGGCAATAAGAGTTGAGTACCATTTTAAAGGACAACAGTATCAAGTTCTCATAAAGCTAGTGTTTAAATCTAGGAAAAATGAATTAGTTGAGATGCGCGCAAGCTTACCCAGACATCTCCGGTTATAAAAAATAAAAATCTAGGAGAAAGCTACGGTATCGTGAGATGTTATGCATCTTTTTGAGTGTATGTTACTGTTTATACCCGTTTTTGGCACCTCGGATCGGGCTAGCCGTGAATGGCCATCTAATTAATCCTTTAATTAGATTAGGCCAAAGTTATGTGATTATTAGTTAAAAAGCGTGTTGGGCCGTGGATTTTCTGCAGTGTTCTCGGGCCCAATTGTTCATTCATGCAGAGGAGATACGGCCCATAGAGGATGGAACCAATCTGGATCGAGAGCAAGGCCCGTGGATTAAGGGGAATTGGTTATTCCCTGGAGGCAGTTATTTTTCTTCTAAGTTCAAAGGCTATTGACTCAGTCAATGGGCCACATGTCACGCAGGAGTACAAAATGTGATGTAGGACAAGAATTTAGGAGATTTCAATTTTATGGAAACTTTATTCTAGGAATTATTCGTTTTAGGAATTCCCCTTTTAATGCCCACTTGTTTAGGTATATTCCTATTAGTCTTTTAATTTTGTTAGTCTTGATTTCCAAGTATTGTTTTGCTTGGTCTCCGTTCTAAGTAATTACCTTATTGTTAGGACTCTTACTAGTATAAATAGGGGTGTAAGTTAATCAACTTTGAAAACTTTTTCATCAATAATATTCAGACTTTTGTCTTTCTTTCTTGTGCGCAAGATTTGCTCATTGCGACGAGTTATTTATCTCGTTTGGACTAGTACGCTAACTAGTTTATTGTGAATTCTGCTACGTCGAGTGGTATCAGAGCCATGCTTTTCCTGGTTCGATGGCACCAAACACAGATGAAGACACACCCATTGACGTTGGTCGTGGGCTTACTGACCTAAGGAGGATGGTAGAGGAGCAACAAACACAGTTGACCAAGATCCGTCAGGATACCCACACTCAGTTCGCTGAGATCCGTGAGTTGCTGCAGGGATTGACTCTACAAAATCGCCAAAGGCCAGAAAGGGTTGAGAAGGATCGCGCGTTGGGATTTGCCCATCGCCAACCTCCTAACCAGAATAGGAACCGCGTTGAGGGATTTGCTCGCAACCAACCTATTCACCAAAACGTCTTCGAAGGATATTCTTATTATCATTACGATAGTAGGAATGAATTTGAAGGCGAGCTATTCGAGAACCATGATGCTTATCAGTCGATAAAGCGACAACCAAATTTTAGGTATTACGATAATTTGCCAAAATTTAGTGGTCTTGAATTTTTTGAAGATTGTTTGAATTGGATTCTAAACATCGAAGATTCCTTCGAGTATGCAAAAATTCTGACAGAACAAATGTGGAGGTATTTGTTAGTGAAACTTACGGGTCCAGCGCTACGATGGTGGCTAGATATGCAATTTCTAAGAGATCGATTGGGCAAGCGTCGAATTCATGCATGGTACAGAATTAAAAAACGTATGATGGAGAGATTTTTACCATGGAATTATGAGCAATTGTTGGAGGAAAAATATAGGCCAAAACAGTATCATGCAGAACAAATTATTGTAGAAGCCGTGGGAGAGGTCAAAATTGAAGTTGAAGATCAAGACGAAATTGACATCGATGCTTATGTGCAAGAGGATACTTAAATTGTTTTGGATGCGGTTGCGGAGGAACAAAAGAATATTGCATTAGAGGTTTGTGCGTTTGGGCTTGATGAATCACCAACAATGGAGTTGACTGCAACACTACAAGAAAATATGGTTGTCGCTGAAATCCGATTTTCTGACAAAGGAGTGCCAACTAACTCTATAATAAATCAAAGTCTAGAGAACCAGCAACTTCAGCATAAGGTTCTAGTTGTCGATTTTCTTGGAGTGCAACAATTTGATTGGGTTCCCAACATTCATCTAGTGAATTTTGTCAACAAGTTAAAGCATGCTGAGAAACAATCTTTGCAAATACATTTTTTCTTGAAGTTTTACTTCAAGTTAAGAAAGGAGTTGAAGTATTCTAAGTATTTGTTTCTTTGGCATGGAAGATGGCAGATTCCCAATGAGAACTCGAGGTCGAGTTCTTTTGAAGAAAATGAGACTGATGTAGGACAAGAATTTAGGAGATTTCAATTTTATGGAAACTTTATTCTAGGAATTATTCGTTTTAGGAATTCCCCTTTTAATGCCACTTGTTTAGGCATATTCCTATTAGTCTTTTAATTTTGTTAGTCTTGGTTTCCAAGTATTGTTTTGCTTGGTCTACGTTCTAAGTAATTACACTACAAGAAATCTGACTTTTTGCGAGGAATTTTTTAGCGAGGAAATCAATTTCCTCGCTAAAGGAAGGGTATTGGCGAGGAAATTACGGTTTTCTCACAAATGGGACGACAGTGGTGTTTTATTGCGTAGAAGGCAAATTTTCCTCGCTATTTTGTTGTCGCTAAAGAGTATTTGCGACAAATTTTTAAAATTCCTCGCTAATTCTTGCCGCCAAAAACATCGCGGGGTTTTTAATGTACGCGGGAAAAATGAATTTGCGAGGAAATATAAAATTTTGTCGCCGAAAAGCTGTAGAGTTTTTTTTGTGTCAAACTTATTTGGACGCTAAAGTTGTAACCATTTTGCGAGGAATTATGTTTCTAGCAAAATAGTGGTTATTTGCAAGGAAATAAAGCATTGGCTGCTAAAAACCTATACTTACTTTTTGAGGGGAATTGTGTTCCTCGCTAAAAGCCTATAATTATTTTTAAGGCTCACAGTAGAAAATTTTCCATCCCTGCTTCCAATCTCACTCTACCTAGGGCTTATCGTTCTGCTCCCTCTCCGGAGACCTGGTTGTGTTCCTCGCTGAAAGCCTATAATTATTTTTAAGGCTCACAATAGAAAATTTTCCCATCCCTGCTTCCAATCTCACGCTACCTAGGGCTTATCGTTCTGCTCCCTCTCCGGAGACCTGGAACATAGTGTAAGGCACCTCTCTCTCTCTCTCTCTCTCTCTCTCTCTCTCTCTCTCTCTCTCTCCCCTCCCTTCGATTTCTCCCCTTATTCCATTGTTTGCATCTATGTGTTTTACAATATATTATAGTATATACTTACCCATTAGCAGAAGTGCATGATTTGTTTCCTTTTTAAAAAAAATATGTTTTCTCCGAATTAGCAAAATCTAGTAATTAATACTTCATCATCTTGGTTTCTGTTAGTTGACAGCAAAGAAAAGAGAAAAGGGAAGAGCAAAAGCACTTGACTGGTACCCTCTCTCTCTCTCTCCATCATTTAGTTCATAGCAAGTCCTCATTATAGTCTTGCTTCAGGAATTCAATTTATTTTAGGGCTTTTGACACCTGTTATCCATTAATTTATAGCTCTAATTGGCAATTGGTTCTGTAAAATAAAAAGAAACATGCTAGTAGGACAAAAATCCTAGTGGAAGTCAAGTTTTTAGTATAAAATTAATCACACTTTGTATATAGAATTACCTACTTATTTATTACTTAGTTTATTCGGTGATTTCTTTTGGATCCCAAAGCAATTCGGTTGGATCCCAGATATTTGGTGCTTTCACATGCTCAACATGATATTTCACGTGTTTTTTTCTTGATTAGTAGTCTTATCCTTGGATTGTCGTTCCTAATATAGAATAATAGTGTTCCTTTCTTAATTTCTAGGCCCACATTATGTATTTTGCACATATTTAATGACCATCTTTTACACAAAGTCTAAAAATATGGACTACTTTCCATACTTTTTAATAAAGAGGTTAATAAAGTAGTTTTTACTTTCCACATCATGTATTGCACATATGTTTTTTTGTGGGCTAGATGGGTTTGTGCGGCTCTGAGTTTCTGAAGCAGTTTGGTTGGATTTTCGTGAGCTTTTGGTTATGAATTTGGTTCTTTTTTGGGCTAGTAGGTTGTTGTGGTTGGCTATCTTTTTTGGAGGTTTTCTTATTGATATTGTAGTTTTCTTTCAGTTCATAAGGGCTTAAGATGGATAGGAGCTATGTTACATGGATCCTTCATTTTGGCTCTAAGTACCCGTGTCGATGTGTCCGACACCCGTATGCTTTTGCTATTCATATTGTTATAGACTTGCAACTGGAAAAAAAATATAGTGATGATACATAGTTTTATTTGTTCTATGCTTGAAGGTTGGAACATATAATTGTTCTACAAAAAAGCTAGTGATCAACACGGTAGCTCCTCTTTGAAGCCCATGTCTACATAAACTGGTACTCCGTAATTGATAAGCTATGGTATTAAGGCTTGTTAAGTAGAGTTGGTTTTATGACTTGATCATTTGTCTTCTGACTTAAGCTGAGCACGTGGTAGCTTGTGTGTTGTGAACCGAATTTCTGTCCCTCTATCCCACTAGTTTAGGTAATATCAGCCAGCTCAACGAAAGAGCCTTCGCTCCGTGATTGAAATTAGGGGCTGGCCTTCACCTTTATGCAGCCTTATTAATGCACAAGAGCTGGTACTTTGAGACCACTGGTACTGGTGAATGTGGACAACTTGAAGTAATACTTTTCTGCGGCTGAGCTTCGGCTTCCATAGAAGGAGTTGAGTTGCAGTTTCTTTCTCTCTGTAATTTCGTGTCTTGTCTTGGTCTTAAGGAGGGCCCTTCTGTGAAACCTGCGTATTCGCTGGTGGAAGTTGGGGTACTCATGCTGCCAAGGACACAAAAAGCCAATCTTATGGTGTGAACTTACACAAGTTTAATGAAAGAGCGGTCCTTCATAATTTTAAAGTGTTTTGAACCACTACAAAATGGTATTTTTGAATATCCATGTTTGCCTTTTCTCTCACTGCTGGTGTCCGCAGAATTGCTGCCGACTATAGTTAATCTACTGGTCCTTTTGTTCTCTGTGTATCTAAATTTGGAATGTGCAACTTAGAGTGTTGGCGTCTGTGACTGGAGGCTTGAATCTGGGAGCTCTATTCACCTTCGTGGAACATAATGCAGTATTACTTTATCTGATTTGAGCGGATGAACAAAGTCCACGACTATATTAAAATATCTTGCACTATAGATAAGTTGTCAACAAGTAGCTCATCTAAAAATTTAACTCGTTAGATAGGTCCTCGAGCAGTCTATTGACATTGAACCACGACAAACTCACAAAAAGCTTATGTTGTTAAAGACGGTCTGACCTTGATTCAATATAGACTTGAGAACTGCCCATTCCCATTTTTATTCAGGACAAATGATTCCATTTGGTTGAGTACTCTTTAAGATTCTGCTAATTTTGCATGCATACCCTGGATAATATGTACTACTTAATGTTTTACTGCACATTGACTTCATTGTTTGAAATGAATTCCCTATTTCTTAAGTACTTGGACTGTTATAAACTTAGATCGATCGATCGAGAGCCAAAGAAATGAGTGCTTGGTTCTCCGGATTTTTCTTGTTGTTTTGTCCTTCCTTCAGCGATCGATTGAGAGCGAAAGAAACGAGTGCTTGGTTCTCCAGATTTTACTCGCAGAATTTGTACTATCTTTCCTGAATTTACTAAAATTTTGTACTTGCTCAGCCGATCGATCTCCTTCCTTCAGTGATCGATCGAGAACGAAAGAGACGAATGCTTGGTTGTCCGGAATTTACTCGCTGAAATCGTACTGTATTTCCGGATAAGTATTGAAGATGGCCTAAGTTTACAATAGCTGACTCAAGGTCTGTGCTTCACTATTTGGTCTGCCCTAATATTTCTTTTGTTGCCCTTTTGCTTGTGAAATGATGGTGATGCCTCAATTGACAATAAGGTTTGTTTTTTTGTTGCTAAAATGAGCCAATTAAAGCTGTTAACCTTTAGTTCCATCTTTTGTGCTAATTGGTTGTTTGTGGTGCTTTGCAAAGCAATATGGAGCGCGTCTTCCTTTATAAATTAAGTAATCACGCACTGCAGCCGTTTGATTTGATCGGCAACCGTTGCCAAACCATACCTCCGAGCGGCCACTCGGTGACAAAGCAACTCATTATAGTTAGTGTTATCCGGTTAAGGACTCATTGCTGCTTGATTTCTTGTGGGCTTGGTCTAGTCACAATCTACTTGCTAACTAGTTGGGATATTCATGTTTAGTAGGATGATAAATTCATTTTGAAATCATGACTATAATTTGTTAAGCTCTTTATTGTGTTACGTATATGCAGATTGCTCAAGAAATCAATGGTGATCATTTGGTGCATGGAGATAAAATATTGGAGTAGGAGATGGGAGTTGAAAAATGTTTTGGAGGACAAAGTTGCTATTTGCCTGTTGTGTTTTGGTCTTCTGGATGGAAGAAGAAGGATGTTGAAAGGATGCCTTTAGTTTTTGTTACATAACAGTAGATGTTATAAATAGTCCCTAGATTAAGGTTTTTGTCTTTGATACTTGATGTTATGTTCGGGCATTTTGGCTTTTGTTTTGGGTACTGAAGAAGATTAAGGTTAAGATACTGTACTTTTTTTTTGCGTGGAATGGATATTTTCCTAGCTAATAGTTGCTAATACTTTGGCGGCAATAGAAAATGTCCTTGCGGAAGCCAGTAAACATTTTGCGAGGAAATTTATTTACTCCAAATTTTAGTCTCTAAAAGCCTAATTGTGTTAACTTTGTTTGATACTAACAGTAAAAACATTTTGCGAGGAAATGTGATGGTCGCAAAAAAGTTCAAAAAAAAAGAGAGTATTATTTAAGCGTGACCCTTGGTAGTTTTATCTACTATTGTTGCCTTTTTTAAAAATAAATGTCATTATATCTTAGTCTTACAAAAATAAATATGAAATTTATCATAATAATATTACATTGTAAATAATTTTCCAAGGTTTTGCGAAATACGGATTAATTAGATCATTCATTAAAATTAATCGTGTATTCGTTAGACACTTGATTGGACGAAAAATATCATTTTTTTCAATAAATTCGCATCCCGATGAAGGGACTTTTAATACCTAATTGAGCAAAAAATTTACATGAATGATTTAATCAACAAAATCAACGATCTCGATCATCATGATTATGTCACGACCGTGTAGTTATTGTACATCAATAGTTGCACAAGACTTAGTTTACTATCAATTGCGTCCCAATGAAGGGGTTTTCTCAACTGGATTGAGCCAAAATTTTACATGATTGCTATAATCAATAAGCCCAACAAAATCAACGATCCTGATCGTCATGATTGTGTCATGGTCGCGTGGCTACTGTACATTCAACTACTACACAAGATTTAGTTTATTATCAAGTAAGTTGAACGTATAGATTATAAGAGATCATTGTCAAGTCTATTTTTTATAATGGTTGATCTAAACCATTAGGATTTCACCTTTTACTGATTACATCATTTCTACTAAAATATGAGATCATCGGATATTGACAAACACATGATCGGAAGACATTAATGCGTCCGGAGGCATTAAAGTCTTTATGGTGCATCACTCGAGCCCACATTGTGGTCTTTTTTGGCCATCCGAACCGTCTATCTTTTACATGACATGAATTAGATTATTTTGTACTAGCATAAAGTTAATCACGTATCGTTAGACGTTTGATCATAACAAAACGTATCGTTTTATCAATGAACTAGCGAATGCCCGTGCCTGAAGGCACGGCTCGAACATTCAACACACACAAATTAAAACTGAACAACAAATTTAACCAACGAAGATGCATAGAACAAACGCAAACGCATAAATCTTGATCAAATAAAAAAACACAGATGTACCAGTAGTTTGAGTAATGTGTTATTGATACAATTTGTAAATACCAATAGTTTGAGTAATGTGATATTGATTATAATTTTGGTGTCCTTGTGACGAATGTTTATTAGCGCTAAAAGAGTGACCATTTTAAGTTACAGACCGATTTCGTGATCTTAAAATTATGTTTCAATTTTTTTTTACTCAATCTGCACAACTTAAAGTATTGTTTCATAACAAAATGGACAGAAGCAAAGTAAATTCATATAAAATAAAATAAGCAAAGCATAGGTAAAATTTGTTGAAAATTCATAAATCACGCAACACGCGTATTAAAAATCCAATAAAGTTAAATTGACTAAAATGTTATTGGACCATTCGACAATGCTTTAACAACGATGCTTTCACGATGATCTCATTGGTTATTTGCCAGTCCTTAACATTCCTGCATAAAGAATATCGATAATTATTAGATTTATCACAATTTATAAACCAATTTATGCAGAATCTAAGTGTGACAATAGAAGGAGAAGGACAACTTAGTACCTTTGGAAATGTGCAAACATTCTTCTGACCAATCAACTTTTAACACGAAGGTTACCACAGAGGCACAATATATGTTCATGGTACATAGGTTGTGGAGCAGGAATAATAAACACATATGCGCGTCCATAAAATTGAGAAAGATATTAGACACAATACTTGCTTTGAATTTCTCCAACTAAATAGAAACAAAGGAGAATACTTTAAAAAAAATTATCTGCTATTATCCAAATTCATAGGCAGGAAAATTTATCGTCTTTATGGTGCATCACTCGAGCCCACATTGTGGTCTTTTTTTGCCATCCGAACCGTCTATCTTTTACATGACATGAATTAGATTATTTTGTACTAGCATAAAGTTAATCACGTATCGTTAGACGTTTGATCATAACAAAACGTATCGTTTTATCAATGAATTTGTATCCCGATTGATGAAGCGGCTTACTAAACTCGATTGAGCCAAAATTTATGTGACTGATTTCATCAACAAACACAATGAAATTAACGGGATCGATCACTAAAAAAAATTTATGTAAGAGATTATGTTTGATGTTGTATTTCAATCGTTATATATGTAGCACTGTTGTAAAAGAAATTAATATTCACAAAAAAAATCATTCAGCGAGGAATAATTTTCGTGGTCATTTGTCCAAAAATTTCCAATTAGTGGCAGGATTGGGAAAAAGGAATGGCGCGCGGGAGGGGGGAAAAAACAAAAAACAAAAGCGGCACCGTTTGGGCAAAAAGGGGAATACTAGTCCTACTTTCCTTTCTCTCTTACGTCTCATAAGGCATAACCCTCTCTCTCTCTTCTCTTCTCTTCTCTGGTGAAGCTGCAGAGAACACTTCGATGAATCAGTGGTAACTCTTCTCTGAGATTTTAGGTACGGTGGTAAGTTTCCATCTCTCTTTTCCCATATCTTCCTCCAAACATCTTAAATCCCAGTTGATTTGTTGTGATTATTTGGGGCAAAGGTCTCATAATCTTACACACACACACACACATATGTTTGTACATGGATCTGTGTATATATATATGCACTTATATGTCAGTATTTCTCCAATCTATAGTCACAAAACCCCATCTCATATGCACCGACTCTCACAATAATGAAAAGCTGAATATACTGTGCAGGGCCGGCCTAAGATTCTTGGGGCCTAAGCCAAACTTGTAAAACAGGGGCCCTATTTTTCTTTAAAAAATAAAAATAAACCTCAAGGAAAACAAAAGAAGGGGAAAAAAAGTTGAGAGTTGCTTGGGCTGAGAATTGAACCTTGAATCTGTTGGATATCAAGACTTACTTACCACTTGGCTAGCTATTTCCTCTGGTAACTGGAAGCCACTAATTAAATATATATTACGTACCTAGGTATAGGGGCCCTAATTTTTGGCCAAATTTCGGAGGCTTAAGTCCGCCGCCTTACTCAGTTTAGCTCAGAGCCGGCAGTGATACTGTGAGGAAATCAAGAATCTTGAAACCACATGTATGGAATTTATTTAATTTTTTTTTTTTTGGCTGAAATTAAGCACATGCAGAAGAGGCCTCATTTATATACTCTATGTCTTTGTCTTTAATTACTTTATGTCTTTGTGTTTATTTACTCTATGTCTTTATGTGCTGAAATTAAGCACATGCAAAAGGGGTATTCAGTGTGGGGTTCTTTGAGTGTGGGGGTTTCAATTTCTGGTGCGGTAGCTGTGGGAGTACAGGGGTTTCAATTTTTGGTGTGGGGGCTGATTGGGGTTAGGTGTGTGGGAGTACGATTCTGAGGGTGAAGAGAGGTGCCATGTCTTATACTCAAAGAATGCAGTTCATTATTGATATGCTCTCTAGAATCTATACTGTTGGTTTTGGAACCTACATTGTTGGTTTCTTTTGTGGCACCTGTGGCAAAAATGTTAGATATGGGATGGACTTCCAGTGGAATGTTGGTGAACTACTCTGCTCTATGGCTTGTGGCTGTTCAAATCACTTGTGGCAGTCCCTTTCATGCACACTGCGGTTATTTGTCTCCCTTTCCATGGGGGTTGTTTTCCTTTTCTGTTTCGTCTGTCTGCTAGTTGATTGCTTATCAACCGGCTTTTCTATTTTTTTGGCTTGATGCTTTGGATAGGTGCCAACCTCGTTGAAAAGTATCCAGTGCGTTTTGGTGCCATTTTTTCTTTTGGGACTATCTCTTGTATTTTGTTCTCCTCTCTTAATATATCTTTCTTCTTCGCCGTTCAAAAAAAAAATTCTGGGGGGTTCGATTCTGGTGTTGTGGTTGGTTATGTGGAGTGATTGGGAGATGTTAGGGGCTTCTATTCTGTCAATGGAACTCAGCTAGCATGACCAAACTGGTGCTGGATTTATATTACCATCTGCTACTTTTGTTGCTTATTCTGGAACTAAAAGAATCTGAGTTGGATTCATGTTCCTTTTTTTTTGTGATCATAATTTTGAGCATTTGATATACTACACGAAAAGTAAATAGTAAATCATACTTGATGAGAAAGAAGTACTAAGAAAGTTTGAGATCTTTGGAGAAAATCAATTTTAAACACTACATTGAACTGCCCTTAACTTTCTTTTATTTCTTTTATTAACCTTGTAGAAAAAAGAAGAAAATCTAAATAGATTACATTGCTTAATCTTTTAAAAATCAATGGCAATGTAAATTAACTTTAATTTAAGGTATTTTCTTCCCTTATATTCAATTTTTGTTCAATTTTATATCATGTTTGGTGGTTGGTCTATTCTTATTTTTTGTCGTCTTATAGATACGCAAAGATGTCTACTAGAGGTGGGGGACGAGTACGAGGAGGTTGTGGAATGACAAGTCATGGAATAACTCCTCATGGTGTGACTACAAGATCAGTGCTTACTCCTGCTGTGCAATTTATGCCAAATAACGGTGTGACTACAAGATCAGTGCTTACTCCTGCTGTGCAATTTACGCCAAATAATGGTGTGACTACAAGATCAGCGATTCCTCCTGCTGTGCAATCTAACACCAAATAATGATCCAGAGCAAAACTCATCTGCCGCTCTGCACATATCTGAGTCTGAGCAACCAAATGAATCCTTGGCACCTGGTACTTGTTAAAGAATGCATTTTTCACTTACAATTTAGACAATGCAGTTTCATACAAATCTATATTTCCATTTTTTAGAAGATGCACCTGTAACTAAGCAAGTACGTGGGAGAACTAAAGGTTTAGCGCTAGCTAAAATTCGAAGGTGTGGAGAGAAGGTTAAGTTGGGATTTTCTAGAATGCTGGGACAACCAACGAGTGAAAACGAGGATGACTTGACCAGGTACACCATAGAGTTAGGTGTTATTGTTCGGCAATTTGCTCCTTTACAAGCAAAAAGTTGGGCGGCAGTGCCCCGAGATGCGAAGGAAATGTTTATTGCACACATTCGTGTAAGTATCAGTAGCATTCTGACATAATTTTGACAGTTTGATGAAAAATAACGCACATAAAAAAGATATGTGAATAATTTTACTTGACATCGAAATTGTTGTCTCTATATATGCATTTGACTGGATGAATGTGTGGGATAAATAGGAAAAATTTGATCTACCTGAAGCAACTTATGTAGACAAAGCTATATTGCAAAGTATGGGTAAGCGATATTATGATAGCCAATCCCGCCTTAAGACGATGTTCGAGAAAGGAGTTGTCGATTGCCCTGCACACATAGAGGGGGCAGATTGGACATATTTGTGTAACTTATGGCAAGACAAAGACTATAAGGTATGTAGTAGTACTAATTTGCTATGGTTAAGAATTGGTAATATCTTCACGACCCCAACTCTTACTATAAATTCTAACATATAGATATTGTGGTACTCCTAATTGATTATTGAAAATGCAGGAAAAGTGTAACAAGTACAAGGTTAGTCGATCTAAGCCTAGGAATCACCATGTTGCTGGATCAAAGGCTTTCTACAAGGTCAAAAATCATTTGGTATGTCCTCTATTATTTCCTTATAGGTTTCAATATTTGTTGATTACAAAAAAAGCATGTGATTTTTTTTACCTAATTCACCAAAAAAAGAAGAAGAACGGCGTGAATCCTGACTTTCCTTAGACATGGAAGGAGACTCATTACAGCCAAAAGAGAGGATGTTGGATAGATGGTTCAGAAACTGTATATGTAAGTGGAAAACATATAATGTATTAGTTTTATCTTCTAGAAAAATTTGTTTTCATTTTCTAGGCATAATTTACTGTGATATATAGTTGCAGAAACAGTTAAAAGATGTTCAGGATCAAGCGATGGCAAATGGATCTGTTCCTTTGACAGATGAGGAGCTCTCATGTACGGTCTTTGGACCCAAATCAGGATACATACGTGGTTTAGGACATGGTCCCAAGCCTAGCCTAACAAAATTTAGCCAAGCTTCTCGGGCGCAACTTATAAGAGATGCTAAAGAGGCTAGAATGATGTTTCCAGTGCTAAAACTGTCGTTTCAAGTGCAGGAAACTGGTGTTACATGCTGGAAATTAGGTTTAATAGGTAAAAGTGTGAATCAAAATGTTGGAATATGAGTCCTAGTTGCTGAAACTGGGAATTATCCATGCAGGGACATAATCTTTTACGAGTTAGTTTAGAATTTCTAGACCATTTATTGCTTTCATAACCTTAAAATCATGTACTTAAATTAACAAGAGGATGCCGATAACTTTTCACAATGTGTCTTGTATTCTATTGTTTCTAGATGATATACCTTGAAACTTCTACTGCATAAGTTCAACCCTTTGACTTGGGTTGGTAGATAGTGCCGGCCAATTCTAATGATTGTGGTTTGATTTTTTGTGGCCTTGATTGAGCACATCATATTTATGTGCTGGGGGGAACTAATGGCAGAGAGTTGGTTTTTTACTCTTTAGTTAGAGCCCCCTTGGAAGAGCTACGCTAGTATACTAACATACTTTCCCAGCCTAGAGTGAGAGACTTCTAATGAGTATAAAATTTTTTATAGAAATTTGTTGGGATAATCATGTTTAGTAGTGATGGTATATTGTAATCAAATAGTAATCAAGACTAGAATTTCTAAACCTTTTCATTTTACTACATTTATGCAGATTGCTCAACAAATGATGGTGATCTTTTTGTGGATGAAAATGCAATAGAGTACTAGATGGGAAACCAATGATGTTTGGAGGACAAAGCTGCTTTTTGCCTTTTGATTTTTGGGACTTCTAGATGGAAGAAGGATACTTGAAGGATGCAATTAGTTTTTGGTACTCAACAGTACATAATTTGGTACTTCATTTTGGTACTTCATTGTTGCCTTTTGTTTAAAGGACTTCTGGTACTTAACAACATGATATAGTACTTCATTGTGGAGGATATTTGAAGGAGGCTTTTGGTACTTAACAGTACATAATATAGTACTTCATTGTGGTTTTTGTATAGATACTTGATATTATGTTTTGGGAATTGAGGTACCATGTTTTGACATTTGAAAATTGTTTTAATGTTCCTGCAATTACTTTTGAGTTTGATGGATTGTGTTATTTGAATAATATAGCAGATCATTGTATGACAAAAAGCCAAAAAACAGAACAATTACCAAGGGGTTTTTTTGTCGCTAAAAGATTTATTTGTATTAAGAAAACTATTTTTTATTTGCGAGGATGAGTTTCTTTGCAAAATGTATTTCTTGTTTTGGGATAAAATTTAATTTCCTTGCCAAAAATTCACTTTTTGCTAGGGAATTTAACTTGTCGCTACTGGGTGCACCATTTTGTGAGGAAATGCTTAGTCACTAAACATATATATTGGGCGAGGAAACATGTGTTGTTGCTACTGATGGGTCATTTTGCGAGGAAATTCAGGTTGTTGCTATTAAATGCACCCTTTTTGTGAGGAAACATGTGTTGTTGCTACTGAGGGGCTATTTTGCGAGGAAAGTTGGGTTGTTGCTATTGAATGCACCCTTTTTGCGAGGAAATGATTTGTCGCCAAACATGTATATTTTGCGAGGAAAGTTGGGTTGTTGCTATTGAATGCACCCTTTTTGCGAGGAAATCCAGGTTGTTGCTATTAAATGCACCCTTTTTGTGAGGAAACATGTGTTGTTGCTACTGAGGGGCTATTTTGCGAGGAAAGTTGGGTTGTTGCTATTGAATGCACCCTTTTTGTGAGGAAATGATTTGTCGCCAAACATGTATATTTTGCGAGGAAAGTTGGGTTGTTACTATTGAATGCACCCTTTTTGCGAGGAAATCCAGGTTGTTGCTATTAAATGCACCCTTTTTGTGAGGAAACATGTGTTGTTGCTACTGAGGGGCTATTTTGCGAGGAAACTTGAGTTGTTGCTATTGAATGCACCCTTTTTGCGAGGAAATGATTTGTCGCCAAACATGTATATTTGGCGAGGAACGGGATACTTATAGCGACTAATTTGTTTTACATCAGTGTCAAATGATATTCCTCGCAAAATGGGTCATTCAATAGCAACAACCAAAATTTCCTTGCAATAAATAACCCTTTGGCGAGGAAAAAATATTTGGTCGCAAAAAAGAATCGGAGACTACCTATTTGCGAGGAATGGACGACAAATGAAATTTTGTCGCAAAAGCCCTTTTGCGAGGAGAATTTTGCAGTTAGCGAGAAAAATGTTTCCTCGCAAAAGGCTTGATTTCTTGTAGTGTTACCTTATTGTTAGGACTCTTACTAGTATAAATAGGGGTGTAAGTTATTCAACTTTGAAAACTTTTTCATCAATAATATTCAGACTTTTGTCTTTCTTTCTTGTGCGCAAGATTTGCTTGTTGCGACGAGTTATTTATCTCGTTTTGACTAGTACGTTAACTAATCTCTTGTAAATTCCGCTGCGTCAAAATGAGGGAGCGAGGCAGTTATCAATTGGACCCATGATCTTGATAACTACTCTTTGCTTCTGATAACTGCCCACTCACGCAGCAAAAGGGGGAATCATGGGACACTTGTCTTGCTGTAAGGAAGGCGGGAAGTTCCATCCAGACCTAGACCATTTCTTTGTTCGCCTATAAATACTAGTTTCGAAGAAGAAAAACAGGTCCAGCACCAATTAAGCCCAGCGCTTCCAAATACTTTCCTACTTTCAGCAAAGTAGACTATCGAATACCTCGTATTCAACCTCATTCGAACTCACTTCTTTAAGTAGTTTGAATTTTACTTTTCTTGTACCACTTTATTATCCCGGAGTAATAAAGTTTACGTTTTTACGTTTCATTTCCAATACGACTAGGAAATTCTAAGTCCACAACCATGTGGCAGACCACGAACCTCCTTGTGATCTTTAACCTTTAGGTCACACACAATCGCTTACAAGTTAGAAGTCAAGATTCACGGCAATCTTCATCCAAAGTTAGGCGCTATAAATTTTGGCACGCCCGCACTCAACCAACCAACGCCTGCAATTGCATTAATTTGCGCCTTACTTGGCGTACGTGTGTCAAAAACGAGAGTTTTCAGTTACATATTGCCGACACCCTCTCGGCCATGGCAACAACAGATCGTTAGCAGAAATGGGTTCCAGATGGTTTGTTAATAGTTAGGTTACCAACTATGACAAAGCTGGCAGCATACGTTAACTTGTGATATACACCAAAAGATTGATATGTTTTACTGTATTACCAAATCGTCAACTACACTTTTTTCATTAGGACTACAGGTTTTGACTCCACAAAAATTGAAAAATATGTTAAGCAAGACTCTTTGCGAGTAGGAGTGATATCGGTTCGGTTCGGGTGGGATTGGTCCGGTCGGGGATTTTGGTCCGCCCGAAATATAAAATTTCCATTTAATTTAAAAATATTTTTATAAAAATATTTTATATTTTTAATGTAAAATATATATATAGTCGGTCGGTTCGGCAAAGATTTAAGGAAACCAAGACCGAACCGAAATTGGTTCAGTCCTGTCCGGAAAAAACCAGGCCTTACCCTGACCGAAAACAGAACCGGTCGGTCAGTTTTTTCGATCTGTCAATTTTTGTATCACCCCTATTCGCGAGTATAACTGTATGAGTGAGGACCCGTTTTTTTTTTTTTCCTTTCCCGGGAGTGAGGACCAGTTTAGTTCACTTGTTTATTCGTATCAAAATAAAGTTTATCAACACGTAGAGTTAACTACTGCCCAGAGAAATGATGGTTAAGACCAAGTATTGTTCTATAACCCGTTCCAGATTTTCAAAAAATTACTTAAAAATAAGGACCTATTTTCAAACTTAAAAATAATAGATTTACGAAAATAATTTTTCAATTTTTTTTTGCAAGGTTTGATAGATCTCATCAAAATCTATCAAATAAGATCCATATTGCATATTTTTAAATTTTAGTAAGCCTATTATTTTTAAGCTTTAAAATTGCAAATAAGTACTTATATATTTTTTAAGAGGGTAAACCGGAACACATCCAGTGATTGGGACATAAGGCTCGATTTGGTTTGGTATTATTCTATAAGTGAAATAACGGTACCAATAGAGTATTGTTCTATATGGACTGAATGGATCGAGTATTGTTCTATCCGTAGAGGTAATTTGCTATCCCCAACTAATTGTTACATTGACTTAAGGAAAAGATTGTAGTATGATCCTTTTTTTTTTTTACATCAAAAAGGAACTTCATAGATAGATAATGAGTCATTACAAGAGTTCAAAGATAATAAATACAGCCTCAATTACAAAAGGTTACCAGAACTAAAGTTAGACTAGAGAGAATCAACAAGCATAAAGGATAGACAACTTCCAAAACAAAAAGATCCACTTTGAGTAAACTATCCGTTGTCGAAGGGATAAGATGTGTTAAGTAAATCCTGAAAGAGGTCGCAAATCTTGCCAAAAGGAAAGCTTGATGAACTCTGGAGCGCTCAAATAAAGATATACTGCAAATATGAACTTCTTGAGCGAGAAAGCAGAAGTCAAAAAACAGAGGGGCTGCAAATGCTGGGAATTTCTTAGAGCTTCTCAACTGCTGGAAAAGATAAGAATGCTATTTGGGATTTCAAATCTACTATTGCCGCGTATAAAGCTATGTATAAACCCAGTTATAACAATCCAAATTGATTATGATTATTGTTAGGGCTTCCAATCCCTACCAGTAATTGCGAAGGAGATAATTACTGTTCATAGGGGGACATAGCTTTTATCACCCTCGCACGACTCTTCTTGCTTTGGGGGATGCCAATTTTTGGCTAGATTTTTTCAAAGAACATCAGAAGCTTTTTGGTTGTACTTAGATCATGAGTGCGAAGGAGTTTATGGCGGAAATGGCAAGACGAAGGAAAGATAAGAAGACAGTGAAGTTAAAAAAAAAAGGCTGCTGACTTTGCCACTCTCTTTTTTGTTAACGCCACTTTCCTGCAAGTATATTTTTGGTCCAAAAATACATTTGCAGAGGAGTGGCGTTAACAAAAAAGGTAATGGCAAAATCATTTCCCAAAAAAAAGGGCAAAGTTTTATGTACCAACTTCTTCTTTCTTGTTCCGGTTGTCGGACCGCTTTTCTACCATCTCTCCTAAAACCAATTGGTGGTAGGAAGGGTTTCAATTAAGTCTTTTATGGCATTCGACATCGCACCCGCAAGTCTGTTTTTAGAGCGGTCGCAGGGAGTGGCATTGTGTAACCAAATCCATGGGGGCACTCCGGGCCCAACAATCCCTCCCTCACGATGACGCTCCCGCGACTCGAACCCATGACTTCCCGGCTCTGATACCACTTGTCGGACCACTTTTCCACCATTTCTCCTAAAACCAATTGGTGGTAGGAAGGGTTTCAATTAAGTCTTTTATGGCATTCGACATCGCACCCGCAAGTCTGTTTTTAGAGCGGTCGCAGGGAGTGACATTGTGTAACCAAATCCATGGGGATTGCACTCCGGGCCCAACACCGGTTTCTTAAAAAAAGAACTTTTAGAAAAAGAGGATAATTTCAAGCTCAAAAATTATGTGTTTACGCAAATAATTTTTCTACCAATATGGATCTAGTTTGATAGATCTCATTGAGATCTTTTAAACGGTGCAAAAAAAATCAAAAAATTATTTTTCATTTTCGTTATATTTGAGTTTGAAATTACTTTTTTTTGAAAAAGAAAGTTTAGAAAAAAAGCGGAACGGAAACCCTCTCCAAATCCTTGATCCAAAAGTATTACTTGCTTTTTTGATTTTCTTGTTTGATTGGTGAGAAAATGGAAAAAAAATGAAGCTTACAACAGCTGATTGATGGAATTGATTTTTCACATGGTCACTCAAAAATTTATTTTAAAATTAATGAATAGCCCAGATTATTACTAATATTCGATATAGTCCTTTATAATTAATAACCTACTCTTTTATACCTTAGACAATGGTCTATCATTTGAGACAAGGTTTTCTCAAAAAAATATGACTTGATCCATATTAACATAAATGTTGGTCTTTACTAATACCCGACAAAGTCATTTATAATTAACGACTTGCTATTTTATACCTCAGATAATGATCAATCATTTGAGACAAGGTTTTCTCAAAACATATGACTTGGTCCATATTAACAAAAATATTGGTCATTACTAATACCCAACAAAGTCCTTTATAATTAATGACTTGCTCTTTTATATCTCAGACAATAGGGACAAGGTTTCTCAAAAAATATGACTTGGTCCATATTAATAGAAAGATTGGTCTTTACTAATACCAAACGGAGTCGTTTATAATTAATGACTTACTCTTTTATACATCGGTCAATCAATTGGAACAAGGTTTTTCTAGAAAATATGACTTGGTCCATGTTAATAGAAAGATTAGTCTTTACTAATACTTAATGGCTGCTGATTTTGCTACTCCATTTTTTGTTAACGGCACCCCCTGCAAGTATATTTTTGCACCAAAAATATACTTGCAGGGGAGTGCCGTTAACAAAAAAGGGAGTGGCAAAATCATTTCCCTACTTAATGTAGTCCTTCATAATTAGTTAGCAACTTGCTCTTTTATACCTCAGACAATAGTCAATCATTTGGGACAAAGTTCTTTTAGAAAATATAACTTGGTCCATGTTAACAGAATAATTGGTCCTCACTTTTACTCAACGTAGTCCTTTATAGTTAATGACTTGTCCATGGAATTAATGATAGTAAGGCTCTATTTGGAACCTAAAGAAAAGAAAGGAAAAGAAAAGAAAAGAAAAGACACTACTACAATAATAGATAAAGGTCACACAAAGGAGGTTCACAAAGATCACAATTTTAGTAAAAGTGTGATAATAAATTGTAAGCTAAACATTTAATCTCAGTTTAAGTCAAAAGCTGAGATAAAAAGTGGCGTTTAATATATTTTATCTCAGTTTTTTTAAAACTGTGATTGTAGATAAAAGACATAACTCTTGTGGTGAGATAAAAGATTGACATGCGAAAAAGAGCGAGATAAAAGACCTCGCTCTTTTGGCGAGATAAAAGACCGAAGCCTAAAAAAGATCTCACTCTTGTAGCGTGATAAAACACTGACGTGCGAAAAAAGCAAGATAAAAGGCCTCGCTCTTATGGCGAGATAAAAGAGTGAAGCCTAAAAAATACCTCACTATTGCGGCGTGATAAAAGACTGACTCTTTCGGCGAGATAAAAGACTAAAGTCTAAAAATGATCTCACTCTTGCGGCGTGATAAAAGACTGACTCTTGTGGCGAAATAAAATATTGAAGCCTAAATTTTACTCCCTCCGTCCCACTTTTTTGCGCCCGTTTCCTTTTTTGGACGTCCCAAAAAATTGTCTATATCTCACAATCTATAATGTTTTTTATGATTTCGAAAATTTAGTTTAAAAAAATAAATTGAGATCTATCAAACAAGATCCATATTGAATATATAAAATATTATAGATTATGAGATATAAACAATTTTTTGGAACGTCCCAAAAAGAAAACAGGTGAAACAACGTGAGACGGAGGGAGTAGATACTTTGAAATTTTTAATTTTTTTAAACAACTAGTCTAAGAGATATAAAACTGTGAACTTATATGTTTTGCTTTACTCACCTTTTAAGTTTCTTGGGAAAACTTATGTGTGTCCCCATCTGGTTGGGATATTTGGATGATAGTACACAAGTTACGCTTGTCGAAAGTCGGGGGTTTAAGTTAATTAAAACCTAACTTTAGATATTAAATTATGCGCTTGGTTGTCTCGTGAACTCTTACAATTGATGTAGTGTCTCGGATTTGTACTATGTACTTCATATCTGATGTAAAAATGATCTCTTCTATTGATTGATAAAAAAAAGAAGAAGTCACGAGCTTTAGATCAATTGAATGCGTACAATGAGATTTCCATCACACGTTAAGGCTTCCAAAAGTTATCGTACATGGAGGGGTAGACTTGACGTTGGGCTCGGGTCCCGGTCACAACCCAACATGTACTGAAATTCTACAGTTGTCTGGACCATAAGGAGGATGATTGATGATAATGATTTGCAGAAGTTGCCAAAATTGATCGGTATCAACGGCCATGTGCAGCCAATAAACATGAAATATATAAAAATTATTACTCCTACTACATAGCATTGGGAAGAACCGGGAGTTTTCAATCAATTATCACCATTAATTTTCTGGGCCCGCATAGACTTGACTATGGTGGCTATTGGTCACCTTCTCTTCCCATGGAAGCCTCAGAGAGGCCAGATGAGAGGCCCAAAATTATTCAAAAGGGGGCAGAGCACACGCGATGCGTACTTGTGCAAGTCGAATTTTGTATATTTTTATGAAAATTTGATCAAACAAATAATAAACGGGATGCTATAAAAAAAAGTTTTCTCACTTTAGGAAGTAAGTATAAATATTTTTGTTTTCCTGATGTAACAGAAGTTCTTGGCTAACTTAGTAGTAAGGGCTTGGGAAATTAACCAATGGCGCGTGGGTTTGAAACTTGGCAATGACAAGAAAAGATGGTCTCGTAGATACAAAGAAAAGATCACGCGTAATGGTTTTCCATCTCAGTTTGTGGTGTGATTATTTTCAACTTTCAATCACGGTTATAGATCGTAATCTAAAGTGACTTACAATCACACCCAGAAAAGAGAAGCGATCACGTCCAAGAGAAATAACCACGGCTTATAACCGTGATAAAAGAGAAACGATTACGCCTGTTGGCCGTGATTGTTTTTCTCTTTCAATCACGGTTTATAACCGTGATAAAAGAGAGTGACTTACAATCACACCCAGATCCACCACAGTAGTAGGAGCGTGATGAAAAACTTACAATCACGACCAATAATTGTGATCTTTATGGTTTATTGTTGTAGTGCTTCATCTTCACGCCCAAAGAGAGAGAGAGAGAGAGAGAGAGAAGGCAAATTCCATGACTAGGTTCCATCAGTGCCCATTTGTTTCTTAAAACGACGGGCAGGCTATTCCACTAGTGCCCGATTTTCACATAGGCAAGTTGTGATCTTTATGGTTTATTGTAGTAGTAAAATTTAGTTATTTCGGATGTCTTTCAAGTGTTTGACACATTAGGTAAAAAAATAATTATATTATTATGGCTTAGCCTTGTCTGAAAAGGATTAAAATCTAATTGGGAAGCCACCATTGAAATTGAAATTCAATATAAACACAAAATTCATGTGAAATGGTTAGTTTATAAAAAAAAAATGTAAAGTTTGTCTATAATGTTACAATCTACAGGTTGTGATAATTTTCATAAAGTTTGTCTATATCATGTTTATTGCATTTCCAAAAATTCAACAAATTTTAAGGTGGAAAAAAAAGTTCTCACTTTAAGAAGTAAATATAAATATTTTTGTTTTCCTATTGTAACAGAAGTTCTTGGCTAGCTTAGTGGTAAGGGCTTGGGAAATCAACCAAGGGTGCATGGGTTCGAAACTTGGCAAATGCAAGAAAAGAAGGTCTAATAGATACAAAGAAAATATCATGCGCAATGATTTTTCATCTCAGTTTATGGTGTGATTATTTTGAACTTTCAATCACGGTTATAGACCGTGATCTAAAGTGACATACAATCACACCCAAAAAGAGAAACGATCACGCCCAAGAGAAACAATCACGGCTTATATCTGTGATAAAAGAGAAACGATCACGCTTTTTGGCCGTGATTGTTTCTCTCTTTCAATCACGGTTTATAATCGTGATAAAAGAAAGTGACTTACAATCACACCCAAATCCATCACGGTAGCAAAAGCGTGATGGAAAACTTACAATCACGGCCAATAGCTGTGATCTTTATGGTTTATTGTAGTAGTGAGAAAATAAAGTGGAAGGAACATGAGAGGAAAATAGAAAGAAAAATTTACTATTCACAAAACTTAAAATTGTTATTTTCTTCTCTCTTTCTCTTCCCACCATACAATAGGAGGGAAATTTTTTTAGTTTTCCTTTCTTTTCCTTTCTTTTCCTTAAGTTCCGAGCCTAAATCTTATTTCCTACACAAAACTAAAAAAAAAAAAACTACTTCTACTACACAAAACTGTGAAAAATGTTTGATTCCGAACCGTGAAAAATGGTTGTATTCTCTTGGTGTGCAGTTTTGAAATCATTTAGGAAGAAAGGTCTGCCCCTGTTTTGCATCAAATCCAAGACCAAACCCAAACAAAAACCAAAAACAGTTTCATAAAATCCACAAATTCCGACCTGATCATCACTGCATATACTTGTACAATAATTCGTACCCATTTCCATATGCGTATGAATCGCCTGTTTTAATTTGGACTCAATCAGGATCCAGCAGCAGATTACATTCCATACCACTCTTTTGGGTTTTCTTGTTCTGTTTCTGAAGATTAAATAGGCTCGTGACTTATGTGGTAACCCATCTATTAAAATCAGTTAAAATGGTGGGTTTGGAAGAGAGAGAGTGGGTTTGGGAGAGAGAAATTGATGATGTCTGTTTCTTTCTCTGATGTTGGCCAGAGGAGAGAGAGAAATCAGTAGGAGATGGTGGTAGAATCGTAAGAAGAAGTTATGTTACGATGGTGGTAGAAGAATAAACATAAGAACTAAACAAAAACTAAAAAGTATAGGGTAAATTTCACTTACCTCCCCTGAGGTTTCTGACAATTACAGACACCTCCCCCAGGTTTTAGAAATTGCACTTATCTCCCCTGTCAGAGTTTGTCGGGTAACTTTGCTAACAGAAGTTGCACTTTTACTTTTTTACCCCTTCACAAATTTTCTTACTATAATGTTATCTATTTGAATAAATAAATAAATAACTCAAAAAATACAAAACTAACCACCTTAACATTTGATCAATCACTTCTTCTCTATATGGGGTCTGAAAAAATAAAATTTTAAAACTTTTTATTTTCATTTATTCTTATTTAGTTCTTTACCAAATTCCTTAATCATTCTATATATGGAAAAGTATAAAATTGAATCAAAGGTAATAAAAGTTCCATAACAAGTACTGTAACAACTAAAAAAATCCAAAAAAATGTAAACATAGTTTAAAAACTTTTTTAGTAGTTTCTTTTGTCTTTGTAGCAAAAATTAATTTGAGATGCCAAATATTCTTTTTATTTTTTCGTTGGCTCAAAAAAGTAACATACTAGCTTTTAAGGTGGGTTTTAAAAGAGTTATGTTTGGTTATTTTCAGTGACTTATTTATACTTATACAAGTTGAGGATACAAGCAAGTTTTTTTTCCCTAAAAACGCAAAGAAATAAATTTTCATTCATGCCAAACTAAGCTTAATTTCACATAAATGCCAAAAATTTATACATGTGTAGCCTGAAACCAAAAAAATAAATAAGAAGTTAATTAATATTCCAGAACCACCACCGTATCTTAGAACCACCAATTCACTTATTACAAATCTACGGACCCTAAAAATTTAAAAAAATTTACTCACTTTGTTTGGTTGAGGTTTTAGAAAGTTATTTTTGAGAGTTGAGTGGTAATGAGAGGAGAGAGATAGAGAGAGAAATTTATTGAAAAATGTGCCGAGAGTTAAAAGTTACTCTCAAAATGGTGAATCAATCGGAGTGACTATTTTTTTTTGGCTTTTTTCTCGTCGTTAGTGAACCTTTTTAAACTTTAAGTCAATTATTTTTAATTTTTTGGTTCGTCTCAAAGAGTAGAATAAAAAAATTAAAATACTATGGACCATATTTTTCAAACTTTGAAAAAAACCCAAAATAATCCAAATAAATTGGTTTATCTTGTTCATTTCATTTAATTTGTTTTAGATTAAAATAATTTTTAAATTGGTCCATATTTTTCTACTTCTTAGATTCCTCTTATGTAGAGAAACCAAAAAAAGTAATAATTTTTCTCCCAAAACTTAAAAAAGTTTAGAAAAGACAACAAAAAAGACGTCACTTTTGGTGAGCCCAAAATGTTGAACATGTATTCTCTATTGTTGGTGTGTACATATATCATCAACATGTGGTGTTTCGATATATGTTTATTGCATTTTTCGAAATGTAAAAGAGAGTATAAAAAGCTAAAGACAAGAGATGAGGGCAAAAAGGGAAATAAATCTCCACTTTTGGCTGACCTCACCAATTTCCGTCATCTTTAGTGACAGCTGACTAACGGTTGGGGGTATGTGCAGCCGACAACTAAACCAGAGGGGAGGTAAGTGCAATTTCTAAAACCTGGGGGGAGGTGTCTATAATTGTCAGAAACCTCAGGGGAGGTAAGTGAAATTTACCCAAAAGTATAACGTTCATTTATCTAAACTTTTTATTGCCTAAATATCTCTCTCTCTCTCTCTACTTTTGTAAATAAAAAACCTTTAAAAATAGAATTTGGGGTCTGGGGGCTTTTGGGGTTCGAGTACATTTGTATAGGGTAATGACTGATTGATGTCTATCTCCTCAAACATGTCTCAAAATAGGAACCCGAGGTAGACAATCACAACGGGAATTCGCACAGTTATATCTTGAGTTAGCTAAAAAGGTTTTTTTTTATCTCACCTGACAAACTTTAACTACAACCTAACTACACTATTGGATTCTTCAAAAATAAAAAACCTACACTATTGGAAACACCCAAAAGTACCCTTGGTAGTAATATCAACTTACTGACCTAATTTATGAACTGATTTGTTTCTTTACTCCATTAGATTTAGTGGAGATGGCAGTCAACCACAGCCACCATTTTTATTTGTTCAATTTTTTCCCCCAAATTTGAAATAGAAGTAAGTCGATGAGAGTTGTGGACCGGCCACCTATTGACCTTCCTGGAGAGAATGCATAAGCCCAATTAACCTCAGAGTCAAGTCTTCCTACTTGTGGACCTACTAGAAAGAGAACACATTTGTTGCTTATCAAAAAAAAAAGAAAAGAAATAGAACACATTTTTGTTTGAGGAAAGACTAATTGGAATCTTCCATGACTAACACATTTTTGTTTGAGGAAAGACTTCCAAATTCCTGTGGGTCCAAGACTAAGAACCAATCTCACGATACGAATAACAATTCGAAAGAAGATTCCGGAACGCTGGGATAGTAATCCTGGCGTCCATGGTACAAAGGGAACAAGTGAGGTCCGTTGCTTTGAAGAAATCAGAGTGTAAAGTTTAATTTTGCTTTTTGGGTCCTCTTAATTTTGGGAGTTATCTTCATTACATTGGAAGATCACCTCTATTCTTCCTTCATAATCTTGGGTTTTCCAAAATTCAGCCTGAATTTCACTTCTTGTGGTGTCAAAATGGAAACTTGGGGTTTCATCCATTTTCTGGGCATGTTTCTCTTTCTCCTCCTTTTCTCCGAATCTTGTACGGCCAGTATTCGAAAGATTGGCAAGATGGATCCAGGGTTTCGAGGTTCTCAAATGAATTGGATAGACAATGATGGGATAATCCTCTTATCCAATGACTCAAATTTTGGTTTCGGATTCACCCCAACAACCCAAGATGTCACTTTGTTTCTGCTCACTGTAATCCACATGGGAAGTTCAACAATTGTTTGGGCTGCAAATAGAGCCTTCCTGGTTCATAATTCAGATAACTTTTATTTTGATGATACTGGAAATGCTTACTTACAAAGAGGTGGAAGCACTGTTTGGTCTAGTGATAGTGGTGGGAAAGGAGTTTCTGCAATGGGATTGTTGGATTCAGGAAATCTGGTTTTGCTTGGGAAAGATGGTGGTGTGGTTTGGCAGAGTTTTAGCCATCCGACTGATACCCTTTTGTCGAATCAGGAATTCAGTGGTGGGATGAGGCTTGTTAGCGCTCTAGACGCGAATAACTTGACCTATTTCCTGGAAATCAAGTCCGCGGATATGATTCTATCCGCGAGTTTTCAGACCCCACGGCCTTATTGGTCTATGAGTCAGGAAAATCGGAAAACCATCAACCAAGACGGTGGGGTGGTGTCTTCTGCATCTCTCGAAGCCAATTCGTGGAAGTTTTACGATTCAAGTAAAATCTTGTTGTGGCAATTCATTTTCTCAGATAGCACGGATGCAAATGCCACATGGGTCGCGGTTCTTGGAAATGATGGCTTTATCACCTTCTCCATTCTCCAGAGCGGAGGTCCAAACCTTTCACCAACGAAAATACCTAACAACCCGTGTGGCACGCCTGAGCCTTGTGGTCCCTATTATGTATGTCATAGTGACAATAGGTGCCAATGCCCTTCTGTTCTGAACTCCAGTCCAAATTGCAAACCGGGGATTGTTTCCCCTTGTGATCGCTCTAAGGACCCTATTGATCTTGTACAAGTAGGGGATAAGCTCAACTATTTCGCACTTGGGTTTGTTTCGCCTGTTTCCAAAACCAACTTGGACGGTTGCAAAGCCGCATGTCATAGTAACTGTTCTTGCCTCACTTTGTTTTTCGATAACAGCTCTGGAAACTGTTTTCTTTTCGACAGCACAGGCAGTTTTCAGAACGTAAACAATGGTGGCGGTTTTGTTTCGTTCACAAAGGTTTTGAGCACCGGAGGCAGTGGGAATAATACCGGAGGAGGAAGTGGAAATAGGAAGAAAGGCTTCCCGTATGTCGTGATCATAGCCGTTGCACCAGTGGTGGTTATCATTGGTTTGCTCTCCGCTGGATATTGGTATTGGAGGAAGAGGAAGTCTCCCAAAGATTCTTCGGATGAGGACAATTTCTTAGAGAGTATATCATGGATGCCGATACGTTTTAGTTATGGAGATCTTCAAACCGCGACCAATAACTTTTCTGTGAAGCTTGGTCAAGGAGGGTTTGGCTCGGTGTACCAAGGGGCTCTCCCGGATGGAACCCGTTTGGCCGTGAAGAAGTTGGAGGGAATCGGTCAGGGAAAGAAAGAGTTCCGGGCTGAAGTTACCATCATTGGAAGCATCCATCATCTCCATTTGGTCAAACTTAAAGGCTTTTGTGCAGAAGGAGCGCATCGCCTTCTTGCCTACGAGTTCATGGAAAACGGGTCTCTGGATAATTGGATCTTCAAAAAAAACAAAGAGGGGTTTATGTTGGATTGGAATACGCGGTTCAACATAGCGTTGGGGATGGCCAAAGGACTTGCCTATCTCCACGAGGATTGCGACTCGAAAATTATCCATTGTGATATAAAACCCGAAAACGTGCTTTTAGATGATCATTTCCATGCCAAAGTCTCTGATTTCGGCTTGGCTAAGCTAATGACTAGAGAGCAGAGCCACGTATTCACAAAGATGGGGGGCACTAGGGGGTACCTTGCTCCAGAGCGGATCAAAAGCTATGCCTTATCTGAAAAGAGCGATGTTTATAGCTATGGCATGGTGTTGCTTGAAATCACTGGGGGAAGGAAAAACTTCGACCCCTCTGAAACGTCGGAGAAATCTCATTACCCATCTTACGCTTTCAAAATGATGGAAGAAGGGAAACTGAGAAGTATCCTTGACTCGAAATTAGAGATAGATGAGGAGGACGAGAGGGTGGCGATTGCAGTTAAAGTTGCTTTGTGGTGCATACAAGATGATATGCACGTAAGGCCATCAATGACCAAAGTAGTCCAAATGCTTGAAGGTATATCTGTGGTTCCTCCTCCTCCTAATCCGATGGCTTCCCTGACTTCCTCTGGACCCTTGGATTGCAACAGCAATGCTTATATGTCTGCCGGTCGGCTTTCGGGGCCGAGATAACAGTTGGTGAAAACTGAGGATGATGATATGAATATGGTATAGCGTCTTTTCTGGAAATGGGATATGCACTTAAAATAGATGTGCGATTTATGATATATATGGGTCAGTTTAGTATATACTACAACAATATTGTGTTTTATTTCCGTTTATTTTTTAGATCACTCAAATTTTGTAATACTAGTAGCCAGTATGAAGCTTGGAACTTGTTTGCACACTAGTGTAAATGGTACGTGCTTTTGCACGTATGTCGTGCTCATTGCTTATGAGGCTGTTTTTTATGTTTGGATTTGTCGTGCTTATTGCTTATCAGCTTATGAGACTATTTTTGATGTTTGGATTTTAATATTGATTTTTCAATGGCACGAGAATAACGGTTTCATACCGTATATATACAGGAAAGTTGAAGTTCAAACTGTTTTTTTCCCAAGGCACACTAATTACATATACATGACAGAAGGTGGTTAAGTTTTTCTAGCGAATACGTTTTACGTAGGAACAGACAAACTTTTAACAGATAAACAAGTACAAGGTTGTTAAGCTTTAGTTTGTAAGCAAACAATTGTTCAAAAGATTTGACAGATTTACCACCAAAGTTGAAAATTTGGAAAGCGACAACTATGCCATTTGACAATATTGTGAGATCCAATTTCTCCTCCATGCGTTGGAAATAAGTGAATTGAAAATTGACTCCAGAATAAACCATTTGATTTTGTTGTAATTTATTTGTCCTGCAATGGATAAATAAATATGGAGTAATTAAAATTGTTTGGTTTGCCGCCGAACCGGGCCATGCGTGGCAGTGGATTCATAAAATTCTAAGACTTAAAGTTTGATGGGAACTTGTTGTAATTAATTTAATTAGTTACTTCATTTTTATAGGCTTTTGGATTGATTTTAATGTTGGTTCATATACCAACATGTGGCAAACTACCTATCAGTGCCAATGCTTCATTTCTCCGTGGCAACTTTCTTTATGAATGTGTCCCTTAGAAAATGAAGTGGTGTATTGGTTCGGCATTGATAATTCTGAAGAGTGGTGTCTCTCTGGTCGAGACCACTCCGAACAGTTGTGTCTTTTTTCTTAATACCATTTTGAACAGTCACTGTTCCTTTTTGTTGAGGTGCCTACTTCTCTATAAATATGATCCATCTCCTCCCATTTCAGAAACGAAAATTCCTGCACTCATAACATACATATTCTGAGAGAGTTTTGCACAGTTTTCTAGTTCGCCCGTTGAACATATTGTAGTGCTACTTCCGTTCTTCGAAAATCGGGTAATCCTGGGAGGCAAACGTTCAAGAGACCCAAGAGCACCGGTGTGGGGGATGAATTTGCTTTAAAAATATAGTATTCTCCATAAAAATACTAGCCTCGATTGTCAATTTCCGGATGCCTGAAATTGGTCCAGTAAGTTTTCTAATATTGTTTCTTTTTGGTGTGTAGCGAATTTCCAGTGATAAACGAATCCCGGTTCCAACACCATGAGCTTGTCCTAGAAATCCTCGACCATGGGATGGTTGAGGTAGGGCGTTGTGACTCACCACAGCATCTTCGGGATCTTAAGAGACCTATGAAATGTGTACAAGAACCCTACAGTTAGGTTACCCCAACTACTGAGGAGAATGTTCCTTTACAGAGAGTGGTTTATAAAAATTTGTACTGGGAATTCTACACTCTTCAGTTCGCTTTTCAGAATGCATTCTTTCAAAATATTTTGCAAAATTTGTCGCCCAACCAGCAAAATGCAACAATACATGATTAACCAATTCCGGACTAGTAATTCCTGGGTTTAATGGTCTTGGATTACGATGACGTCCAAACGTGTTTTGGACGGCCCAGATTTATTCCTTCTCTCTCCTCTCCCCTCACCCCACCACTCTCTCCCCTATTTTTCTCTCCTTAAAAACCATCCAAAACACGTTTGGATGGCTGTGATCGTCTACAAGTACCATGTGTGTGGTACCCGTTCCGCACCCAAAAACTTCTCCACAGTGTATATCGGCCGAGATTTTAGCGGAGTACAAGGAAAGGAGTTCTCGAACTAATGGGCCGGATTGTTATACAATGGGTCGTTAGAGTGGTTGGGCTGGACTCAATCATTCCCTTCAAAAAGCAAAGGGAAAATGACGGCTAATGACTTGTTTTGATAATTAATATCCGTCAAGGACATTTTCAACATTAACAAATGTTCTCAGCATGTCTTTGGCGGGTATTAATTATCAAAACACATCCTGGACCATCATTTTCCCAAAAATGACGGTCAATGACGTGTTTTGATAGTTAATACCTACCAATGACATTTTCAACATTAACAAATGTGGAACTGAGTTAGTCTTGATCCAGTTAGTCCAATCTGGAGCCCATTGTTTCCTGAATGCAAACATGTTAGTTCCCCGTCTTTGCTAATGCCCAATTGCATCTTTGGGCTAAGGTTTTTTTTTTTTTTTTTTTAATAATTCAGATGTCTGGACCAGCTTACACACGTAATTATAAAAGACTAATTCAACCGCCCAAGTTTGGAGGCTTCAAACTAATCATCCTCTTAGCAGTATTTTCTCTGATTGCAGGTAACTCATGACCAAGTTTGAAGGCCTCAAGCTTAGACATGTTTATCGCGAAGAAAACAAATGTGCAAACGCCTTGGGGAAAGATGTGCTGATCTCCGTGGGAAAATTCCACAACTATATTTAATTCCTGCATGTATTTTTAATTTTCTAGTTGTAGACTCAAATGGGGTGACATCAGGGATGGACCCAAAAGGGGCATGGTGTGCACGTGCCTCCACTCGAAATTAAAATATTTTAAAAATATTTTTGTATAAATTAGCATAATTATGAAAATGTGTTAATATATAAACATACAAAGTGCATATTTCTCGACAATACACATATAAAATTAGTTTTATTCCTGAATTTTATCCTATGGTACATTTATACTTATTGTTTTACGAGTTGTTTGTCTATTTAGAGTTATTCTTTCTTGATTCTCTTTATTTTTAACTGTCTGGGAAAAATATTTTAAAATAAAGTCGTTAACAAAACTAACTCGATCATTCTAAAACTTGTTGATGTTCATTTCAAACATATTTTAAAAATTTTGTCCAAGATTTTGTGCTCAATTTTACCTAATCTAATTTAAAGTACCCGTTTTAAACTTTATAGTTAGTAATGCATACCTTAATTTTGTACGAATTTACTGTCCTTGACTAAAAAAAATAATATTTCACCATTATGATTAACAGGTGCCCCACTAGACTATATTTCTGGATCCGTCCCCAGATGACATACCCTAGAGATGTAATGACTTAATTTTCTTAATGCATTGTTTTTTAAAACCAAAAAGAGATAGATTCGCAACTAATACTCGAAAAGGTGTTTTCGTCCGCGTTGCGTATTTTCTGTTGTAGTAGTTATAAACGAGCGTGCTCCTAGGAGGTGAAGTTACACCTATTGTTCGTCGTATTACGACTTTTCATGATACTTCATCCGTTTCGATTTGTTTGTTCCTTTTTACTATTTGGGATCTACTACAAAATTGTCCATATGTTTTAATTTATAATATTTTTTATATGCAATATGGATCTTGTTTGATAACTCTCAATTAGGTCTAAAATATGATGTTTTCGAAATTATGTAAAATATTATAGATTGTGAGATATAGACAATGTTTTGAAACACGTATGCCCAAATTGAACAAACAAACTAGGACGGAGGGAGGGAGTATTAACTAGTATGGTTATGCCTATATATGTTGGGAGTACGATTTATTTTGGTTGTTACCAAAATATATGGTGTTATGAAGTTTTTTGGTTAGTTAAGATCATATTGGTTAGAGATGGGTTGTGCGGCAGAGGCACGGATGAACCCCACATCACAGAGGGCGTTAAAAATTATAAAAGCCCCAAAGATTAGGGCTGTTAGCCGAGACCGAAAATCGATTGAAATCGGAAAAATCGGACCGGATCGAATTTTTCAAACCGGTCGAATAATTTCGATCCGGTTCTGGTTTATAAAATTTTATAAATCGAAAAAATAATTTCGATCCGGTTTATGTATTTTAAAGATCGGTCGAAATCGGACCGGTTATATATATGTATATTGGTCTAATAAATATATTTATTATATAAAATCAATCATATATATATATATATAAACTGTTTTTATGGGGTTTTTTTTATATATTGGGCTCAAAATTGATCCTTCTTTGTTGGGCCCAAAAAAAGGGGTTGAATTATGGGTTTTTGGTTGATATTTTGTAGGTTGAATTGTGGATTTTTTGATGTGTTGGGCCTAAAATATGGCCCATGAATGAAAATCGGATAAACCGGACCGAAACCGGTTGAGCCGGTCGAAACCGGACCGTATTATCTCAACCGGTTCCGATTTCTAAAAATCTCAAACTGGATAACTGGTTTCGACCGAAAAATATGTCAAAACCGGACCGGTATCACCCCTACTAAAGATAAATATTTGTTTTTTATTTGAGATCCTATAGAGCAGAAATTTGATAATGAGAGTTTTAGAGACAAAATTTAACTATGACCTTTTAGAATAATATGATCAGAATAATAAGATCTTCGTACTGGTTTGGAGCACTTAATTTTTTAAACCATTTATATTTTAAAAAATATGGTAAAAGAAATAAATGCTCCAATTTTTAATCCGTTTGAACCGGTAAGAAGATCTTATTAATCTGATCATATTATTCTAAAAGGGTCTGTGGGCTACCAAGCCTGGCGCTCATTGAGAGTTTTGATTTATTGAAAAAGGAGAGTCGCCACCCGAATTTGAGGATCGCCATCCAAGAAATCGTTTTGATTGAAAATGATTCTTTGAATCTTGAAAATCAGAGATGTTTTTAGGGTTCGGGAGCTAAGTTACGAGAGGGGAAGGATTTTACGGCACCCCTCTCGCCCGACACGAGGTCGGTCTCTAGTTAAAATTTCTGGAATTTTGTTGAAAATATTTTTATTTCATGAGGACAATTAGCACGTATTTACAGGTACAACAAGTGGCAGTGTATGCATGTGCATGTGTATAGGATATGACAACGAAGTGATACGAGATGAATAATGCAGAAAATGAAGCTAATGCCACAACAATCACTCTTAGGCGCCCAACAATGGTCCTGGGCACCCAAGACCTCTTGCACCTGCAATACATAATTTAGCAGCTCTTGACAATAAATAGAATGTTCAAATACAGAGAAATGGATTTGCAGAATATTTATACAAATTTGCTTAACATCAGATTTAAACAGACAGGAACTGCTTACGCCACAACCTTGTCTTCAAATATAAGGTTGATAGAAACCCGAAGCGTAGGGCTAGGTCATTGCACGCATAATATCCGGAAGTCCGGGATCGTACCCACAGAGAATCGAATATAGCTTAATTGGATTGTAGGTATTAAACGATGGGATTTCGGCGTTTAAGACGGCCAACTTGGTTTTGCTTTAACGGTGAAAAATGCTAGTAAAATGACTAGAAATGAACTTTAAGAGGCAAGTCTAGGGATCATCTAACCCTTGACAAAGGCCGTTACCAGTTCTCAATATAACTCAAGTGAGAGTCACGACCGCGTGCTCACGCCCGAAAGATTTAGCTTTAATGACTACGTTTAACAAAAGATGTGATTAAACGGAACTAAGCCAACCTATTTTTTTGCTAATGTATCTAACACGTAGGAGGCCACGAGCCCTCGATATGTCGATTGCCAAGACCGCTTGACTAAACTTCATATCAAGGAGTTAACACCCCTCGCTTAGACCAAAATGGCTAGGTTAATCCAATTCCGAAAATCATGATTTTAAGCCCGAAGGTTTGAGAACCAAATAACCACCTAAGTCATTGGGAAAGATTAGCCCAAGACTTAGCCAAAAGACTACTCAACCATACTTAAAGAACCAAGCATGCTAGAAAAATGAGACATAAGATTTAACCGACAAAAACGAAAATAAACTTGATATTAAGGAGAATCTAGTTCGTAGCTACAACATTAATAAACGAGAAATTAACAAACGAGAAAGACTTACAAGTGTTCTTGAAAGATTTAACTAAGAAAGCTTGAAAGACATCAATGGAGTTCTTGAAGGAAAAAGACTAACCTAAGCTAACTAACTACCTATGAGAGAGAGAAAGACTTCCAACCTATTTATACAAATAAATCCCTCTCTACAAAAATATCCTAAAAACATACCAAAAGTAACAACTATTCCATAAATGGAAAGTCCAAAAAGCAACAAAAATCTGGCCGAAGACTCCCCGTATCGATACGGTTTTAGGCAAAGTATCGATACCACGCTGCTATCTCCAAATGGCCATTTTCCTCGTAATGTCTCCGTATCGATACGGGAAAAGGCCGTATCGATACGGAACAACCTGCCTTCCCACGAAGGAAATTGGTATCGATACAGATTTTGGCTGTATCGATACCAGGAGCTTATCTCCAGATCTTCAAGCCAGCTTCAGCAGGCAGCTCCCAGCAACTTCCAGCTCCTCAGCATCTTATTTTCATTCTCTAAAGTTAAGTAAAGATGACATTTTAAACCTTTCTTTTACCTTTTCTTTACTTTAATTTATTTAATGAAAATAAGAAAGTACCCCCCATTTGGAAACAATGGCATCACCAGAATTTAAAGATTCCAATTAAATCAAAATGTCAACCCCCCACTTTTAGTACAAAACAGAAAACTGCACAATTTCCTAAAGAGAAAAAGGCTCGAAACATGACCTTGCTCTTCAAATAAAACCTTGCAACTTTGTAGTTACTCTTAGAAAAATTCAAGGATCAATTACCGCCATTTTTAATCTCGAAAATCGATACTTTTCCAGAAAGTCATTTTTCCATACTTAGACAGATTTTAAGGGGCCGATAGGGTCTTCGGGTACTTGGAAGCACTTGGGCCATTCATGGCGTCAAACTACGCCTTATTTGCACGTTTTACCTGAAATACACAAAAACCACACCTTACGTGCAATATCACTATAAAAGCTAAATAAACATAAGTAAAAGCAGCATGAGCCGGGACTAGTCGCACCAAATATCTACAATGTTGGGTGCTCATCAGGAACATGTCATGAATATCCAAGTATTGCTTCCTTGCAAGTAGAAAATAGACCTAGTTGGACTCTGGAAGGACCAGTACACACCCAGCACCTACAAACTCACATGAAATAAAACACATAATGATAAAACAAGATTTTTGATGAGCACAACACTCTTGGGCGCCTAGAGCTAGGAATGGTCCTAGGCGCCCAAAAGTGAGTCCAGTGATGATAAAAATAATAATTCTTTTCTTGTGTTCCTCTTGCTCTTGTTGTTAAATTAAGATCAAATGAACTCACAACCAGTATGAGGAACTGATGTGAGCCCCTGATCTCCCTCAGAATACAGGAAAAATAGGAATGACTTGGAAATACCAAATTTTATACCTTTTTCTTTACTTGGACTATGCTTTCTGGAAGGATTTGCTGCTTAAAATGGACTGAAAAACCACATAACAATGAGAGCTTGGTTGTGTTTAAGTTCTCATATTTTTCTAGGATTTTCTTGAAATTATTTTTGATTTTGAAAGATAATAAACTTTGCAATATTTTTGAGAGAATTTAGAGAGAGAAAACAAGGTCTTTTTCAGTGGTTTTTTTAGAAAGGATTTTGTGTGCTGAATGAGGGGGCATTTATAGGCAAGTGAAAATGTGATTTTGTTTTTGAAAATAAAATCAAAACTAAATTGAAAATGTTTTTGGGGGAAAACTGCCATCATTATATTATGGTCTTCTGTATACTCAGGTTGAGTATAGACCTGGTTAAGACCAGGTTTGAACGTTGAATGAAAAAAGTGGGGTGAGTGGAGGATCTCTTAACTCATTGGGTGTGACTATGGTCTTGGGCGCTCAAGAGTTGTACTCTTGGGTGCCTAGGAGTGGCTGCCAAACTTTGCAAGGGCGCCCTAGACACTTTCGATTTGGATGTTTTTCGAAACGTTAGAAAGCTGGTTGAGTCTATTTTCTCACTAAAGTGGTTTGAATTCAAGATGTTTTGTACATTAAAAAATGTGACCATTTTACCCTCAGTGTGTCGGGAAAAAGGTAATTTTGGTTTGTTTTGAAAAAGGAGCATTGTTCAAGCCTATTCAAAACCTGTTCGATCATTTTTCATCATCGGGGAGCCAAAAATGCTACAAATTAAGGACTTTCATAGAGTCCAAATTGGGGTGTCTACAGGGTCATAATTAAATTTTGTCTTTAGGGCTTTCATAATCAAGTTTCTGCTCCATAGTGTCCCAAATAAAGTAGATACTTAATTATGAGAGCTATACAAACAAAATTTAATTATGACTCTTTAGGATAAAATGATCAGAAAAATAAGATCTTCGCACAAGTTTAATTGGATTGAAAATTGAAACACTTAATTTTTTAACCATATTTTTAATATTTAAATAGTCTAAAATAATTAAACGAGTGAGAAAGTGATGAGAGGGAGGAATTGAATCTGATGACTGATGAGGCTCATTAGGTGGCGTGGGGTTCATCCGTGCCTTTGCCGCACAACCCATTCTACACGGCCCCGAGTTTAATCTCTTTGGAGAAACCAAGTGGGTTGTAGAGGGCAAGGTCCTGTCTAGCTGGGTTCCAACCAGTTCCGTCCTATTTGTACTATTTGTGGGCTCTCCTTGCGTTCACAACAATGATAGAAACCGTTTATATTTCAGAAAATTATATTTTTTTGCTTGTATTTAATTTTTTTATATGTGTTACTTTTGCTTCAATTTTTTGTGAATTATTTATTTATCTCGACAAGAGAAATCTACAAAAGTATGAAATTATGTGCAAAACTTAAAAAAATTTGTGAATAAAGACAACCTTTGAATAAAACAAAAAATAATAATCCTGTTTGTTGGGGCTGGACTCTTTTGGGGTATTTGTTAGTGCCTTATCAACATTTGGGTGTGTGTTCCCCCCCCCCCCCCCCCATTTTGGGGTTTTTTAAACAAAATTGTGAGGTGAGGTGTAGTGATAGGTGAGGTACTACCGTTTATGCATGATGCTCCCTGGTGTATCACTACAGAGTTTCTGCTTTGTATTATTTTTTTAATAGTATGAAAACTTTTCTTTACTGATATAAAAAAAAAAGGTGAAAGAATGTACAAACTTCCAATAGACTATTGGATGTTATACCCCTCATTACTGCATAAAAATTAGAGCTTCACCTTTCTAATTCCTTCCAAGTATCCCTTGAAGTCTTCCACTGAGTATAGCTTGATATCGAATTTGGACTTCATCCGGATAGTTACTCTGGTTTTGATTATTTCTCCCACTGTGCAGACCTATGTTGATTCATTTTTGAAGATTATTCTGTCAAACCACCAGATTGCTAATTCTATCAAGGATGAAGGACAAACCCAGTTGGTGGGGTTTGAAGTTTCAGGGTATTTTCGTGTTTTCGATTTGTTTTTTTTTGGGGTTATATTTGTCTCTCGATTGGTTTCTTACCAACCCTTTCCTTGATGGATTAACTTACTCAAGTTAACAAATTCTTGTACTTGTAAGAAAACATGTCACCTCATTTAGGCCCCGTTCCACTAAGATTTTTATTTTTTAAGTACTTATTTTTCGTTTTACGAGACAAGTCATTCTCTCACAATACACTCCCCATGGCTAGAGGCATCGCAACACAATTTGGAGGCATTTTTAAGGAGTGCGGCAGCATGTTTACGGGACTTCGTCGTTGTATGCTCATTTACTGTGGACACTTCCTTGGCTAGAAGCGTCACCACACAATAAAGAGTGATAAGTGAATAGAGTCGCCACTTGATTTTAGGAACCAAGAAAGCAAAAAGGTCAAAATTCTGAGTACGAAATTCATGGGTACGGAGGGGAAGATGTTAGGCACCCCTCTCTGCCCAACCAAAAGGTTGGCCTTTACTTGTTTGACATAAAACAGTTTGATGTGCTTTAACTGATTTCGCAAATACTGATTAATTAAGCCTTTGCACAGAATATGGGTGAGAACAGGAATAAGCAAGCACGAAGCAAAAGGGAAAGGAAAAACATGTTAATAGCAGTAGCAGAGTCTTTGGTTGTAACACCCTTTATATTTGAGGTGCTTTAATGTTACGTTTAATAACTTAAAGGGTCAAAGTGCGAATTTCTCAAGTGTTGTGCATGTGTGCCGTGTGTGTATTTCAAAAAAAGAAAAAGAAAAAAAGAAACCCAAAACGGGAGGTTCTGTTCTGTTCAGAGAGAGAGAGAGAGAGAGAGAGAGAGAGAGAGAGAGACTTTGCTAGTCTTGAATTGAAGCTTAATTGGATTTTTTTTTTCATCTCTTTAAGTATTGAATTTCATATTTCTCATGCTAGGTCTCATGCTCTTCATCTAGTATGCACTTGATTGAAGTTACTGGAGTTGGGTTGAGTCCATGAGAGAGGGTTTAAGAAGTTGGAATTGGGTTTTATTTCAGAAAAATTTGTATATCTCATGATTATGCTAAGTTGTGTTTTGAACAAGTTGAATTTGTCATGTGTTTGACGAATTTATCTCATCGACGTGCAGATCATGTTATTTTTTGGTATTTTTATTGGAGATGCCTCTATGTGTTTAGCTCATGCTATAAAAATTTCAAAATTTTATGAGAAGCGTAGAAAAAGATAAAAATCATAAACCGAATTGCTGTTCTGGAATACACAAAGCCGACAGCACCGTCGCACCTTACGGAGGCTATATCTTGGCCTAGGGAACTTAAAATTACGTTCCGCTTGATTTTTCTGAAAGTAGACTCGTGTGGCTTTCATAATTGACCAGCCATTTAACCTAATTATTCATATGGAATAGCAGATCGATTTCAGTTTGAAGTTAGTTAGAAATCTGTTTTGTAGAATTTGCTGCGAGTTTCTGGTTTAGTTATTATCTGCTTAGAAATAGCTACAAAGCTTGGAAAATTCTGAGATTTCAATATGACGTTTCTGTACGTGTCTATGCTTTGAGGTAAAAATATCAGGATATGCGGATGAGTAAATTAATTCCATAAAATTGTAGACCGTAGGAGTGTCGGAATGTCTCTTGTGTGTGTTTTTGTGAGATTTTTTGTTTGTGGTGCGAATTAGTGAACTTATGTTTGACATTTGTTACGTAGTTGAGTTGATGCAGGATATTGCTAATACATTTGTTAAGCCTTTTAAGTATTTTTTATACTAAAATGTTTGGCTTGTGGATAGGTAATGAGTCGGTGAATCAAGGAGCACCGAAATCATAAGTTGGACTTTCTTTTGGAGTACGAAGTGAGTGTTGATTCATAGATGTTGTTCTATATTGAATTGAACTTAAATGTTGGCTTAGTGCCCGGTGATTGGCTTCATGCCACAAGGCTATTATGCCTTAAATTATTGGCTGTGTGCTCGGTGTTGATTTTAATTTCTCGATAATTGTTTAACAAGTTGAGATTATCTTTTAGTAGTACATTTAATATGGAATTGCATCCATTTCTCATACACTCTCCCAGATTCCATTATGGAATCCAGTTTTTTTGCAGGCATTGTAGATATCTACTGTTGATCGTTGTGTGATTGTACCCTCACTTAGGGGTAGCATGTCGGGGAGGCTTGACGACTTTCGCTGTGTTTGTAAGAACGTTAAATTTTGCGTTATCAATAAAGTGACTGTTGATTAACTTAATTGCTATAACTTGAGTTATAGGAATTGGTTGGTGGTTGATGTTGCACCCTCGTGTCGGACTGGGCTCATTAGAGTGCTAGCCCGGTGTGGGGTGTGACAGTGGTCGTCAGGGACTCTGGCGATCGTCACAGTCACTAACGATCGTTGGAAAAGAAAGTAACAATCGCCACAGTCACTGGCGATCGTCACACTACACTGGTAATCACCACTTAAGGTCGAACGAATACCACAAGCATATACAACAACTGACAACCGCCACAAACACCCCTCCTCGTTACACCAGAACAGAAAAAAAAAAAACAGAGTATATACTAAGATAAAAATAGGGGGTTTAGAAATCGACCGACTATGCGATAATTAACCCGTTGGGGTTACCGCCTAGTTCCCTTAAATGCTCGGTAGGATGTCGGGAGCGTGGTTTCGTGGCATTTTAGAACGGAAGAGTACTTGATTCGTCCCAAAGTACTTGCTATAAGTATGGAGAAGCCTTATAGTTTACACTTCAACAAATATCGTAAGTTCGTAACTAACCAAAATACTTCCTCCGTCCAATTTTTATTGTCCATTTTCGTTTTTCGTGCCATTCTTTCAACGCTTATATCTCCCAATCTACAATGTTTTTCATAATTTTAAATATTTTGTATTATAGATCTAATCGAGAACTATCAAACAAGATCCATATTGCATAGTTTTGGTGATTCATATTGAAAGATATAAGCATTGAAAAAACGGCACGAAAAACGAAAATGGACAATAAAAATGGGACGGAGGGAGTACTTGGTAACACATCAGAGTAGCGACGACCTTGTCTATGGAATTCGTCTTTGGCTCCACAGCAGAGTATCGACGACCTTGTCTATGGAATTCGTCTTTGGCTCCACAGCGACCTTGTCTATGGAATTCGTCTTTGGCTCCACAGCAGAGTAGCGACGACCTTGTCTATGGAATTCGTCTTCGGTTCCACAGTCGTCGTGTTCTCCAACCTGAATATAGAAGAAAAAAGCACATTGATCATCTGCCGTTGCAGCACGAATGCAAACACCATTACAGGACATGAAATACAACGCAGATGTTGGTTCCCTACGCGATATCCGACAAGGAGGTCTAGAAGAATAACATTAACCCTAAAATCCAATAGTTGAAGGAACTGGAAGGCTACCGGGACAATTAGCATGAAGAAACGAACAAGGCTGGTTTCTGATATCGATGCTGCTATGGAAGAGTTCAATGAGGAAATATAACAACATGAGCTTCATTAAGAGGAGAATAAAACGGGTAAATTTGATAGCCAAAATACGACCATTTAAGAAGCTCGCATTGCAAGAATTTTGCTGTCGGCAAATCGAATTGTAGCATAGTTTCAGCCTTCAGGGAAGTTCAAAACAAGCGAACGATAATGCACCCTAGCACATTGAACCTGATACCATTGTCATAGACTACCCCATTTAGCCTCTGCTCGCCCACTCTAAACCGCTACCTATACAAACCTGTTTAGCAAACATAGAACAAATACCTCGATGTATTGCCATGAACGGGACTATGCCTCTGCTCAGAGTCCTTGGCAAGACGGTAACAAGCATCTCGAATGCAAATTCTCGTTTCCTCAGTCAACTGATATAAAATCAAATTAACGGAAATTCTTCTTCAGTAGATGTAGTACTTCATGAACTTGTTTAGAGAGTGATTGTAACTCAAACTCACCGGAGCCATCGCTGCTTGAAGCTTGTGCAAAGATGCTTCCATTATTGATGTTCCCTTAAACAAAGATCAAATTATATTCATGCGTATAAACTGGATTTGGAGATAAAACTTGCAGTTGGTGGAAATAAAATGAAATGATTTTGAACAAGACAAATTAATTCCTCGTGGAAATGAACTCAATAATGTAAATACCTGAGAAACTTGAGGTGCCTGGGATGGAAGAAACATTTGAGGATTTGGCGCTGGTTGATACGGGACAGGAGCACCATATCCTCCCGCATATGAAGAACCGAATGACGGCTGGTAGTTTCCACCATGAGGACTGCCTGAAACACTATGCTGCAGTTGAGATGGTGCTGTTTCCTGCGCAAAAAAGAAACGATACACCACTAAGAAGTATCACTATAAGCTATGCAGCATGGACACTCTGTCGAAGGTAACATATTGGTGTCGGATACTTGTCAGACCGGACACATGTCCAACACTTAAATCATACAATGTCCCATTTCTCCTCAACGTTTTTTGTTTGGACACTCTGGCGACACTCTAAAAAAATGCTCGGGACACTCGCAAAACAAGTTGGGGGTGTTAGTCGACTTTAATTAAACCTTAGGGAAGTCTCTCTTTTTTTTTTGGTGACAGATGATGTGTTATTGATTACAAAGACACCTATGTGATGAAACGCTTTTTTGTTGTACTTTGGTGAATGTTTCAATGAAAAATATGATTTAAGGTACACATGGTATTCACAGTAGAGTTTTGTATTTGTATTTTTCATTCATATGAAAGTATTTAAAACGTGTCCCCCAACTTGTCGTGTCCTCCAATTCTTAAAAAATCACATGGCGGACTGCAAGTGTCGTGCCGTGTCGTGTTGCATGCCCGTGTTGGTGCTACATAGACTACAAGCAAATTAAGCAGAGTATTCTATGGTTAGACGGCTGCTGCAACAAAAATTGATCTCAAACTGCAAATACACAAGATTAAGCACCTGATGATAATGTCCAGAAGATTCTACAGCGCCAAAACTGGATTGATCAGCTCCATAAGTGGTTCCAGGCAGTGACTGAGAGTTTTCCAAAGCAATATATTTGGGTACTTCTTTCTCTGCCACAACAGTGTGATAAAATTCTCAGCTAGCAATAATTAAAGCTGCTGCAACATAGCCCTTAATAAATAAATAAAAGGGCAAATCCAATGCATGAGGCTCCCGCCATTGTGGGGTTTGGGAAAGGGTTGATGTACGCAGCCTTACCCCTTCAAGCAGAGAGGTTGTTTCCGCAAACATAGCCCTTACTAGTGAACGAGATTAATATCCTCATGATATATGCAACAAAGCAATGAATTTGACCCTTTTTCTCCCTAGACATAAGATGTTCAGTAACTAGAAAAACTGAGGAGCTTAGAAGTCTTTCTACATGAAGCACGTAACGAAGAAAATTAACTATAAAAACGCCAAGTACATCCTGGAAGTATGAAGCGAAAACGCAAACCAATATGTGTTGACCACGCAGCACAATCTTGTAAGATCATAAGCTCGGGAGACGATTCGTCAGTTCCCATTAGATTTAAGCACTCCTTTGCTGTAGTTAAAATCCCTTGACAAGCCAATGTTTCAGCACATTCCTCAACAAGCTTGCGCGTGGAAGCGCTAAATTGCTTCTGCCCAGTTGCCAAAGCGAGGACTATAGTCTTTTCCATAAAATCCTGATAACAAAAGAAGCATATATAAAATCAACAACTCCCAAAGCTAGAATAAATTTGTTAATAAAGACGCTGAAAGGTAAAGTGCATACCTGAAGGTGATCACCATTGGATCTCCCCGCGTTCTCTGAAATCAGACCTCGCGACCAAATTTCCACTGTCTTGTCGATATTTCCGGCACATATATAAAAGAGAGTCGCAGGTAGTGTTTTACCAACAGTCATGAGCGTAGAAGCAAGTGAGTCACAGAACGAACTCCACTTCTCTCCCTGCGCAAACTGTTTGTGGATGGATAATCAGATCATTGATATAAACACTTTCGCCAAAGCACAATGAAAAGACTAATGCTATTCTCTCCTTATTTGCACCATTATCAAAAGTGAAGGCTGATCTGCATTATGTTTGCGGGAAAAAAACCGTAGCCAAAACCAAGGTGAGGAAAGCATATCCTACAAAATTGCGGGTGTTCTTCATCTCAAAAACATTAAGGACTGTTGGTCTTGCCGTAATTGCGACCAAAACTTCCACTTCAAAAGGCAAGAATTTATAAGGATTCAAGCATCAATCTTTGCAGCAGAATTTGGGTGCAACCTCAGCCTAGGGGTTTTTTAAGTTCCCTCATCCAAGCAAGAGGAACTTATACCGTCAATCATCAAAGTTGAAGACAGAAACTAGGGTTGCTACACATAGAAAAAGCATTAGAAGACTGACAGCAAGGTGAATCTCCCTTCACCCAAAAAAAAAGGACTCTTTTTAAATAAATAAAAATTTGCACAACTGACGGAAAACTAATTTGACATTACGCGGCATAAGCTACAATTTGAAATGACACTCCGCTTTGAGGAACTTACTGGACAAAGTAGAGCAAGCGTCTCTTTCCATGATATCAGGGGCCTGGTGTTGACAAGACTAGTGAGATCCTTGTTGACCCTTGCAGAAATAACCTGGCGAAAAACAATGAAATGATAAGTAGAATCCTAGTAATGCATTGTGCAAATCAAATATTTCCCTAGTAAGAAGGATGGGTCTTGCTAAATGCTAATACAAGTTAGAATAGATCCCATGGTTAATAGTGATGCAAGAGAATAACTGGCTGACGACTTCCAAGACGACTAAGTTTTCGCTACCTCTAAGTAAGGAGAACGGCTCATCTTGAGGTACTGATCACGGGTGCTCTCCCACAGGGAACCACCACCAACATGAGCGATAACCAGAGCATCAGCCATTTTCTTTGCAGCTATACAACGAGCGACTGCACCTTTGTAGTTCCCAACAACCAATGCGCTTTGAATAGAATCATTATAGGATGGGTCATCGCTCTCCTCTCGTCCATCCATTTCTTGTTGCATTTCTTCCACAATGGGAACTGAACCACCGAAAGTAAAGCTATCCCCAGAATCCGAAACAGGCTTTTCAGGTGGAGAACTCGGAAGATAATTAAAGATATCTTCCCCATCATCATATAGATAGGTATTTTTATCCGCGTCATATTTTTCTTCATCGGCTACTTCATCTTCAACACCAATAGCACTTGCTTCCTGAGGAAGATCATCTTCCCTGCTATCTTTTGCTTCATAAGGCAGACTGAAGCCAAAATGGGTTAGCAGTTTTGTCGTCGCTGTCCCATCGTCTTCAAACATGGCCTTCAAGAAGCCCCATGTTTCTCTGTCATCCTCAGATCTGCCCAGACATTCAGCATACACCAAAGATACTCGTAATATTAGTCCTGTAACAATGAAAGAAAAGGAAAAGAATCCGTTCCTTCCTACTGGATACATACTCAGACTCTTGACTTTTCTTATGACAGAAAAGCCTCAGTGAAGATCTCTCTCTGTTATGTATTGCAGCTTCAAATTCAGACGAGCGGCGAACCAAACTGTGATCCGCAACTAAGTTATGCACATAAACCTGGAAAGAGTGAAGGTCATGTTATAAAAATGGTTTGCTTTTGTGATAAAACCAATCATATGAATGCTACCAAAATCGGAACTCAAAACCTGGAAATCAATGGGAACAAATTGTTTTTATTTTTTTGGAAAGTCAATGGGAACAAATTGTTGATCAAGGCGAGTGTGGCACTCTGCACTTAAAAACAGATTCGTCATTGCTATGGTGCTTGCGGTTTGTATGGACGTCTATATCCCAACACTACTTGATCGGGAATCCCTCCAATGCAGAACTACAATTGGAGGGCCTGGCGAACCATCTTGCATTTTGTACCCTCTCAAAGGAAAAGACTCTAACGAAAGTATGAACAAACAACTTATCAAAAAAAACCTCCTTCAAAATGAATGAAGCATGCGATATTATAGACCAACCGGTGACTTTCCGAAAAGCCACAAGGAAGAAAGGAACACCTTTGTTCGTAAAGGACCCGTCCGTCGACAGATAACATGTGTCAACGAAAAGACGCGACTCCAAAATCAAATCAATTTTCATTCGCACTCAAAATAAACTATTCTCAACATCTATAAACATTATCCAACAGGTGATGACTAAATGAGGCCAAGGAAAACCAAGTAAGCACAGAGCAACCAACTCATTAGCATACCTGATCAGAAGCTCCAGCTGAAGATTCCATTGAGCAATGTGGAAACTGGGTATGCTCGTTATGCCTTTGGTGACTTGTTTAGGAATAATCCATTCATGAGGATTTCAATCTCAAACGTTCGTCTTTTCTATTTCTTTCTTGGGGACAAATGATTGGTATACTTTCAACAAGCTTGATATATACTTTCTGGAGAATGAAGAGTGACTAGCGGGGTTATTGAGAATTGAGAACAAGGGATGAAGAACACAAGGGCGTCGTGATCTTCTCATTCTTCTCTCCGTCCTTCTGTACAAATTCTGATGATTCTCCGTCCCTCTCTGCTTCAGGCTCTGTTTCACACTTGTGGAAATATGTGGAATAATTTTTCAGTGCCATCCGAGCCGTCCATTGCGTGTTTGAACGGCTCAGATTTGGAGAGAGAGAAAGTGTTGGAGTGAGAGGAGAGAGAGAGTTTCAATCCGAGCCGTCCAAAAGTGTATCAGACGGCTCAGATGCGCCGAACGGTTACCACGTCGGCAATACCCGCTCGGCACTGAAAAACTCCAAGAGAAGACTTCAAAATCTTGGGTAATTCTGTTTTTTTTTTTTTTTTTTGGAAAATGCTAAATAGAGTTCGGTAAAGGGTCCGTTCCAATTTAAAAGCCTTTCAATCTATTCTAACCGGATAAAAAACTAGTTATATATTTAAATTAGTAATAAATTTTATATCCATTTTGAGTGATCCAAGAGACTCTTTACTTCACTAACCTCTTTGCCTTTTATAATTTCCACTAGTTCAGGTTCTTATTTTTTCAGGTTCTTATTTTTTTTAAGTACTTATTTTTCGGTTTACGAGATCGGTCATTCTCTCATAATATATCACCTTAAATTCAAAAAATAAGTACTTACATAAAAAATAAATACTTATTTTCCTTAGCATAACGGTGCCTAACTGGATCCAGACCAACTCATTTCCACATTTGTTTGCTTTTTGAAGGGAACAATTGAGTCCAGCCCAACCACTCTAATGGCCCATTTATAACAATCCGGCCCATTAGTTCAAGAACACCTTTCCTTATACTCCGCTAAAATCTCGGCCGATACACACAATGGACTACCGTCATCGTAATCCCGGGACCATTAAACCCAGGAATTACTAGTCCGGAATTGGTTAATCCTTGGGGTGTTTGGTAGCCATGGTTTTTTTCATTTTTGCATCATGTATTGTTTCATTTTTGCTTGTTTGGCGACAAATTATGCAATGTACAGTATTTTGAAAGAACGTACGCATTCTGGAAAATGAACTGAAGAATGTAGAGTTCCCAATAACGTTTTATTCACCACTCTCTGCAAAAATCTATTCTACAAATCATTATCCATACACTTCTATATTATCTGAATTTTTATTACTATGATTCAAAAAACGGTCTTGTTATTGTCAGACCACTTGGCTGACAATAAGTATACTAGAAGACAAGAAAAACACATATTTTTGTGTACTTTTTACACTCTTTAATACACATTCACACACTTATTATTGTCAGCCCATTGGGCTGATTTTAGAATTTTCCTTCAAAAAATATATGTTCTTCAATTTAGAATTTAAAATCTAAGAAATGCTGTAGTGCACCCCCGCGGCCGATCCGGCCGTCTATCTTGGCAATGGACGGCTTGAATTTTCATTCGAACAATGGACGACTAGGATTTGTAAGAGCTCGGATTAAATCCAAGTCAATCGTGCCGAGATGGACAGTCGAATTACAGCCCCTCCCTCCCATTCTCTCCCAAGCACCTTAGTCTTGCTACCAACCGTCCTTGGATACATCAGCCTTATTGCTTAGCAGTTAAGTTCTGTTTATAAAAAGATATAAATTCTCTCCGGTTTTTTTAGACACAGATTCTAACCAGGTTTTGTTTGGGGAACAAGCTAAAAAAAGACTTGCTTCTAGAAATGATTGATCAGTCAATTCGTGTGTATTAAGAAGTGTAAACAATATTAGTAGTATATATAACGAATGCGGAAGCGGTTGATAATTCGGGCTACCTTTCGAGTGCATGCTACGTATCATAGTAGTTCGTGCACATTGATCTTAGGAGAAAGTAGTTTAGGAGTCGTCTACAATAGGGTTCAATATTATGCTTTGTATCATAGTAATGTGAATGTCTGATCGAAGCATCTTTATCTTGAAAAGAATAGATTTGGAACAAGAGATCAAACCCACTGAAAACCCATTATTTCCAAGTTTTATTTGTTTCAATCAGACACATAATAATATTCGATCGACCTGATTTTTTACATACTTGTTCTATGCGACGAGCTCTACGTTTTCGATCAATCAGAGTGAGACCGGAGCGGGCCCCACTCGACGGGGCATCACGGTGCTGTCCTTTTTTAGGAGGCAGCACCATCCCTCACTCAGTCCCTTTTGAGGATCCAGGGGTGCCCCGTGTAGTGTATGTGTAGAGCGGCACACAACTGTCGATCTCATCAATCAACAGTTCACATTAAAAATCATATCTCAACCATTCATTGTCAAAATCAATGGCCCATGTGTGCCATACAGGGTGCCTTGTACTATAGAATTTCCTAATCCCCTTTTAAATGCCTTGTGATTGGAGATTTTTTTTTTGTTAATTAGATCTTGATCCTCAAGGTATGGACTTTTTGTTCATTTACACAGGTATGGAGTTTGTGAAATTATACAATCACACATTCATGTAGAATTCATATAAAAATGTGCGATTATAAAATGGTTCGGAGCATCATGTGACGATACTTCCGGATTATTGTATAATTACTCATCGAGTCTAGAGTTTATGGATTATGCCTTTATCTCTCTTTTTTTGGGTCAAAAAGTGAGAAAATTGTATTGATAAACGTCAAGCGACACTTATAAAACGGAGATCATTACAAAGAACTTGGACAAAGCCAAACTAATCGTCAAACAAATACAAAACAAGTAAATCACAAGGCAATCGATATCTTTCATCATAACCCAGACATGGCCTGACGCAATAGCGACACTTTTAAACTGCCTAACATCTAATTAGAAGTCTCAAACAAGAAAAAGTGCAAAGTTAAAGACAAAAGACACCAAATACCCAGACGATTAGATGCACTCCACCCAAGTATGAACGCACCAATGAACTTTCAAGAACTACAGATTTGTCAAGCCGCCACGGGTTGCCTCGCCAAAAATATCGTGTAGGGATAGAATGCTGAAGCACATATATCGTTATAAAGCAATCTCAATTGAGAGAACCAGGTCTGTAGACAAAATTCGTCCAAAGACGAAACTAATAACTCTCATAGAACGAGAGACAAAACTCTCATAGATCAGACAACAAATCGTAGATCTGAAGAGACGGAAGGTAAAAAACAAAAAACAAAAAAAGAAAGAGAGTCGGTAGTACCATGGCCTCCCCCTCCCGCCGCCGCACACGGGTATGGAACCCACGGGGGGAGGGGAAGGGAGAAGATCGAGGAGTTATGGTGGCTAGGGAAAATTTTTCAGTGCCAAGCGGGTACCACGTGGTGCCCGCTCGCGCATCCGAGCCGTCCATTGCGTGTTTAAACGGCTCAGATTTGTAAAGAGAAAAGAGAGAGAGAGAGAGAGAGAGAGAGAGAGTGTTGGGGTGAGAAGAGAGAGGGTTTCAATCCGAGCCGTTTAAAAGTGTATCGGACGGCTTAGATGCGCCGAGCAGGTACCACGTCGGCAATACCCGCTCAGCATTGAAAAACTCTTCGGTGGCTAGGGTTGAAAAAGAGGAAGAGGGAGATAGGGTTGTCAGAACCTGTAAATGTAAATTTATATGCCTTTATCTGCTTTGTGGAAAATGCAGGTCCAACTGTCCAAGTGACCAGCACGTGAAATTACTCGGCAGTCAACACGTGGCGCACATCCGTCCGATTGGTTTCTTTTCTCCGAAGCTCATCTCGGTTGTATCTTGGAGTATTATCTTCTCCCACGCAATTCCATTCCTCCACAGCCCCTACCCCCCCCGCGCGTACACCACGTGTGTATTTCCCCCACCCGCGTATGCGTGTCGCCTTCCTATTGGGCCTGTGACCCCATAACTCAATCCCGTGCTCCCCCACTACCTCCGGGTACTCATCCCATACTTGCACGCCCACTTTTTCCAACGATACAAACACCTCGGTCCTACGCCACGTGTCGTTTCTGTTATGTGGCAGTTGCCTAGTGGCTCACTCGACAAACCGAAACGCAACAAACATACACACAAATACACTCAGAAGAAAATCACACACGCTTGCCACCGCCAGTGCGGGGGCGGCCCGCGTGACTTGTGAGTGTGTTTATGTATTCATTTGTGGTCGTAGAAAATTTGAAATAAGATTAATATTTGGTGATTTTTGCCTATCTTCCACTACTCCACATCTATGTTACATGGACTCGGGTGCGAGTATCGGGTGCGGGTGCAAGTCCAAGTGTCGGACCTTTCTAAACTTAAATCTTAGGATACGTGGATATGTGTCCCCAACTTGGGTACGGGTATGGGGACACGTCCTGAACTCTTGTTTGTATTATATATTGCATAATTTTCTCAGATTATGTACTGTAAACTATGTTTACAAATGTATTTAAACAATAAAGAGTTAAGAAAATTATGTTTTTGCTATTTTCCTATTTCTTGTCTATGTGAAATACTCGAAATACCGCTTTTCTAGCTAATTTGATATTCCTTTTCTGCAAGTATCTTAACAATTAGAGGATCCAAGTGTCCAAAAGGATACAGGTGTCGGACACATCGATACGGGTACTTGAGCCAAAATGAAGGATCCATGTAACATTGCTCCACATTAATTAATGTGTGGCTCTATGCTTACAAAAATGCTACAGGCACATCAGGTGTGACACACCTCAGCCACATCCCCCTCACATACAGATAGGTCCTATTAAAACGGACCCTATCTGTATGTGAGGGGGTGTGGCTGAGGTGTGCCATACTTGATGTGCCTGTAGCAAAAGGATACAAGCTCACAATTATTTACTCCTTCCGTCTCATTTTGGTTGTCCATTTTCGTTTTTCGTGCCGTTCTTTCAACGCTTATATCTCTCCAATCTACAATGTTTTTCATAATTTTAAAAATTTTGTATTATAGATCTAATCGAGAACTATTAAACAAGATTCATATTGCATATTTTTGAAAATTCATATTAAAAGATATAAGCGTTGAAAGAACGACACGAAAAACGAAAATGAACAACTAAAATAGGACGGAGGGAATAGTATTTATTTTATGTAACCAACCCCACAATCTCTCATTCTGAAAGACCAATTGATAACCTCAAATATGTGCAGTAATTCAATTCTGTGGTCATATATGGTGAAAAAAAACTCGGATCCTTAGCCATGGATTCCTCATATGGTGAGGAATGACGTTGGAGCATACGTTACAGTGTTCCATAAGCACCCAATATTTTCTGCCTAAATACTACTACTCGTTTTCACTAAAAAAACACGGCCTCTTTTCCTTCAAAGCTGCCAATTTATCCAATACGAGTATAAATCTCTTTCTCTCTCTCTCTCTCCGGATTCGCATTTCCCTGTCAAAATCTCTCTCTCTCTCTCTCTCTCTCTCTCTCTCATATGGTGGCGAAGATGATGAAATGGTCGCCGTGGCCTTCACCCTCCGCCGCGGCCGCGAAGAAATTCCTCGTAAAAGCAAAGCAAATAAAGCTCCAAGGGTTCGTCGATGACGGTGCCGACGATGATCGGAGAGAGAAGGTAATGGCGGTGGAGATGAAATGGAAAGGAGGTCCCAAACACGGTCTGGTCCCATTAATCCACCGCCCGTCGTCGAAACGACGCCGGAAACATGTTTCCGGCCAAACCCTCGTAAAGCAAGGCGAGCCTATCGATTGGGACGACGATGAATTCGACAACACGTGCAGCTTCTCGACCGTTGCCAAGGAAAGCACGTTTGGTCCGTGGGAGGTGTCGTTCACCCTGTTATATGTAAGTTGAAGAAATTGCGATTAATTAAGTTTTCATACATGTCAAATTCACAGGAGATACTCTGTGCGGAGAAACCTTCGTACCTCCGTCCCGAAGAATCTCAGACCATGGATTGCATAAATTCAATGGTCTGAGATTCCTCGGTAGAGGTAGGATCAGTGTTCATCAGAATTTTCATTACCAAATAATGTGTGAATATTGAGCAAACAAAATGGGACGGAATGAATAATTGAAAATTTGAAATCTATAAATTTACGGGAAAGAATGCAAATAAATACTAGTATGAAACATTTGGTAATGGACTAAATTGGGAGGGAGGGAATTTTTATTGGGGATGAAGAGTTTTGCTCTGTTTTTGTTTTTTTGTTTTTCTTTTTCGAGAATTTGTGGAAGTAATTGATTTGGATGGAATCTAGGGGGCGAAAACGGAATCTAAATTGGCCGCGGTGGGGAAGGCGTCGTTGAATTTGGGGGAATTGGCTTCGAAGATGGAGGCCCAGATCGAAGCGAAGGTTCCGGTCAACTTTAACGTCGCCGGAGGAGCTAACGGAGAAGCCACACTTTCGGTAAGCTAATTTCGGACCTGTAGAATTCTAGAGGTTGGACCATTTTTTTTTTTTAAATCAGGTTTCGATTGCTTGGACCATTGACCCAGTAGTGGTACAGAATATACCCTTTTTGTCCATTTTTTAGTCTTTTTTTTTTTTTTAGAAATTATTTTTCTTATTCTAACTTATCCGATCAATATAAACAATAGTAAACGATAGGTTGGTCCCCGTTCTCTCAGTATTTGATTGGTTAATTTTCTTAGATGAGAGTTGATTTGGCTCCATTCCGTTAAAGGAAATAAATAGTAGTGTATTTATATTTTGAATTAAATGTGATGTATTATGAGAGAACTAGGGGTTTGTTCGTGTCTGAAGGCACGGCGCAACGTGAGATCTAATTAGTGACAATTATGCAATTAATATTGTTTGAGAGAGACAGAAGGAGAACCATAAGATTTATGGAGCAAATTAATAGTTAGGATTTATAGTGAGATAAGATTTAAAAACCGTCTTCCTTATTATGTAGATGATCTGTCTTGTAAAGCAAAACATTCTTAATCTTGCCCTCGATGATATTGGGTCTTTGGACCGTATCCCTTTAGTGAATAAAACAACTCCTTCTTTCGTGTCAAAATAAAAAGGAAACGGAAATGAGTACTTAAAAAATAAGAATCTTAGCAGAACTTATTCGCTTCGAATTTGATGTCCCAATATATAAAATTTCAATAGTGTCATTTCGTATTTGGACTGTCCCTTAATAAGTGTCTATTTTGTAAAGTTAGTGGGTAAAAGTTAGTGTATTGTCTATTTTGTCTTTAAAAGTAGATTCTATTTTGAAAAGTTAGTGAGTAAAAGTGTAATGATGATGGGTAAGTAAGGAAAGTGGAGGAAAAAGTTGATGTGAAAGATATAATGATGATCGTTGTGTTTGGTTGAGAGTTTAGTTTAGTTTAGTTTTGGTAGTGGGTGGAGAGAGAAATAGAGTAATGATTGAAGATAGGGGTAATGATTGGAGAGAGATAGAGAGAGATGAGAAAGTAATAATTGAAAAAATAGGGTAATGATTGAAAAAAGAAATAGAGTAATGATTGAAAACAAAACTAAAACTAAAACTAAATGGGTAACCAAACAAAGCAGATATCTTTTTAATAAGTTAGAGTTACGAAACATAACACTTAAAAAAGAACGGAGGGAGTAAAAAAAAGAGGTTTGAATTGCACAATTTTTAGCACTATTATAAATAGCGGTACAATGGTACAAATATCACTATTATATCAAATTGCAAACTAATCCCCAATTAGTATAAGCTCAACCCAACTAGTAGTCTCTTTAAGCAGAGAAATAATTACAACAAATACATGGGGAATAATAGCCGCGCACAGCTCCTAACCTCTCCTAATGAGATGCACGAGTCTTGATCAACTGAGCTAGCGTCTATTGGTTGAAGTGCATTTGATACAAGAGGGATGGAGTATAATGTTATGGAATAGTAAATGAAAAATATATACACATATCTATGTTTCGAACTTATTTTTTTTAACGTATTGTGTGATTGGTTTTTCAACGCTTCATTTTTTAAGTTTTGAGTAGTATTTATCTTGTTTTTTAAGTTTTGGGGGAATATTTTTTCAGATTTGTTTGATCTGTCACGAGGGAAATTTCAAACAATTAAAATATGATCAAATTTGGTGGGAAAAATAAAAAGCATAAAAAGGTCAGTTGTTTCTACTTTGATTTATTTTGTCTTTCTAATTACTGTTTTTAACTTCTGACCGCTATTTTGTACACTACTATTATTTAAATTTCTTTCGTCAAGACGAATGAAAAAAAAAATTTCAAAAATTCAGAGTTTAGACAAAAATAAGCCAATTATCTAAAATTGAAGCCAAACTTTTCAGGGGGCGAGTGAGACTTTCTAATTTGTTTTATAATCTCTGGGGTCCCTTGTGATTAATTGGTGGTGGAGTCCATCAACCACTGGGATTCCAATTTGTAAGGGGATTAGACCTTGTTTGGTTGTCTTCATAAGGGAAATTAATTGTAAGTTTTTAGTGAGTACCAAAAGAAGTGCGTAGTATCTAGAGAGAATGCTTAGGGTTAATACTATTTCTGAGTTTTCATCACACTGGAATTTCTTCGCTTTCGCTCTCGGACACAGACAGGTTTGTATCGGACCATGTAAATTCCTTGTGTGTGTGCGCTTTACGTTGATCAATTCACCTCGGAACCGTCCGATGTAAACCCTTGTTTTTTTTATGGGTGATACGGGCATCGGACGGTTCATGACTCGTTTGTGTTTAGATTGCGAACTCATGACTCTTCCCGCACACATACTTTCCGATTGAAAAAGTTTCAAGAATCTTAGACAAACACAGTGTGTTAATTAGTTTCTAGCAAGAGAATGCGGAGGATTAATACTTTTTCTCTTTTTCTCTCGGACACATACATGTTTTGTATCGGACCATGTAAATTCTTTGTGTGCGTTACGTTGATGGATTCACATTATTTTCGGAGTCGTCTGATGTAAACCCTTGTTATTTTTATGGGCACTGGGTGATACGGGCATTGGACGGTTCAAGGCTCGTTTGTGTTTAGACTGCGAATTCATGACTCTGCACGCCTACTTTCCGATTGGAAAAAAAATTCAAGAATCTTAGCTGTGATTATGGAGCCGTTCTTTTTAATAGTAGCTGTTAATGAATCCAAAAGTACAGCTTGATTTAGCTGACAAATTCTTTTCTCACGTTCGTAACCATTTTTAAATAGGCATATGTTCAAATTGGGGACGTTTTGAATCTTGTGATTAATAAAAAAATGGATCTGGGATGCTGTAACGCAGCTCCCTGTAGAACGTCCTATATGACGCATTCAGACCGTCGATCTCAGCAATCAATGGTCCGGAGTGAAAACAAACTCTTACTGAAAATTAGGAAAGAATTCCCTAGAAGAGTTCTTTTTTTCACTGAAAACACTTTTGAACGATCCGGATGTGTACCGCACCACTCTACCGGGAGCTGCTTTGGAGCATTCCGGATCCATAAAAAAAGAACAATCGTGTTAGGGGTACCCACTTTCATATGAATTACTCCTAACTTTTATGTATTTGATTAATGCTCCAGGTGTGCTTCAGCTTTGTAGAGGTCAGGGATTCCCAAGACTCACCAGGAATCGTTCAAAACTCGTCCGAGTCAAAGAATATGGAGGGCGCAAAAGGAGACGAATTAGCAGTATTCGATAAAGAGAGGTTAAAGAGTCCGGAAGAAGCGAGTGCTAACGACGACTCGGACGAGTCCGCCATGTTCGACTCGGACGTCACGTCCGAGAGCGAGTTGGTTTCAGCGTCGAACGGTGTTGACGTGACTCAGTCGGACTCGGTCAAGAAGGCTGGGTTCTTCTCGTGGAAGAGGAGGAGGTTGAGCTTCAGACCGGGGAAGACCAAAGGAGAGCCGTTGATTAAGAGGACTCGCGACGATGATGATCTTGACTCGGTCAACCCCTATTCGAGACCGGTACGCATTCTTCTAAACTTTTTTATCTGGAACTTTTTTTTTGGTATTTTTTATGTTTCGTAACTTTTTGTTTAACTTTTCGTTATACTAGTTTTTAGGATTAATCGTTTGTCTTGACGAGAGGAATCAGAAAAATATAAAAATATGGACCGATGTTAAAAAAAAGTTTATGTGAAACGACACTTTAGACCAAAAAGACAGCTGTTTGATTCTTTTTTCGTATTAAATGATTTTTTTTTTACTTTTGGTCATAAATTTTTACTCTTTAGACTCTTTTTGCTGTGACGGATGGTTAATTCAAAAAATATTAGGCAAATCGAACAAAAGTTTTTAAAAAACAAACAAAACATAGAAAAACAAGATTTTTAATTTTTTTTTACAAGAATGAGCCCCTAGTAATTGTTCAAATCCTGTAATCTGAATGGAAGATTGGATCGAGTACCGGCACATATTAGATTGATCTAATTTTTCATGGACACACTCATTTTTTTAAAATCATTGAACGACTCGGATCTTCCGTGCAGGACCCAGAATGGTCCCACGTGACGATTGGTTCACCGATGGTTAGTATATGTAGCAAGGTTGTTACAACTTTGATTGAACCTTCTACACTAAGTATAGTGAAATTGGTCAACACATTCTAGATTCTCAGGTGCCTTCTTACACGCATCTGATTGTCCCCTGCTCTCAGACCACCCCTTTCACACACGCAAGTAATGTTGGGTTGACTTGACTTGCTTGACCATTTCATTTTTATTTCACCAACTCCTTTACTTTGAACAACGGTTCCAATTCAAACTTTGACTTAATTAGAACAGGGGAAAAAGTTGAAAGTATTTTATGACGACTCACCGAATTGACCCTGTAAAATCTTCAGCTAGATATATTTCCGATAGGTAGAATAGGGCCTGGGTAAGGCTTTATTGGGAAAAAAAAATTCAGTGCCGAGCGGGTACCACGCGGTGCTCGCTCGCGAATCTGAGCCGTCCATTGCGTGCTTTTTTTTTTTTTTTTCCAATCGTCATACATCAGCGGGGGTTAGTGGGGGGTGTTAGAGTTAGCACGGAGTCCAGAAGCTATCCATAGCTTGGGACCCTAAGAGTGTTGCTCCAGAAGGAGTCGAACCCAGGACCTCCTTCTTAGGGGAGAGATGACATACCAACTGCACTGGATAGTGGTTGTCGTCCATTGCATGCTTGAACGGCTCAAATTTGGAGAGAGGGACAGTGTTGGGGTGGGAGGAGAGAGAGAGGGTTTCAATTCGAGCCGTCCAAAAGTGTATCTGACGGCTGAGATGCGCCGAATAGATACCACGTGGGATATACCCGCTCGGCACTGAAAAGTCCCTCCTTTATTGGGGACAAATCTAACTAGAGCATGCCTAGAAAAAGCAGCGGAAGACATAGGGCATGCCTAAAGACCCGATTCAATTTTTTGTGCTCATTACGTTAGCTTCCATCACGAGGGTTATTTGAAATAATTCGTTTTATAAAGGTCCGTCGAAATACAAGATTATTGCAAATCTGATAACAGAACGGTATGATAATAACTACACGAAGGACACATTGCGGCCTACATCGAGCAAAACAGATCATTCTAAAATTATTTCTTGAAAATCGTACGGGATTTTAGGGAATTCCAGTAATCGCAAGAAATCGATCTAATTATCTTTCGCGAATTTCTTACGCATCTTGTGATGCTGAAATTTAAAGTCTTAACAAATTGCTTACATTTTTTTCAGGAAGTAAATTCCATTGAGCAATCTTGCAAAACTGGAGAGAATTCGAAAGAAAAAACCAGCACCTCTGGTTACTGGGAAGAAAAGGAGCTAACCAGCAGAGATGGGGAAACAAAGCTCAAAACCGATGTATTCTTCGCTTCCTTCGACCAACGCAGCTACAAAGCCGCCGGAGAGAGCGCGTGTACGGCTCTTGCCGCCGTCATCGCCCACTGGCTGCACTCAAACCAAGAAGGAATGCCGACAAGGCCCGAATTCGACCAACTCATTATCGAAGGTTCCTCTGAGTGGAGAAACCTCTGTGGGAAAGAGGCCCTGATAAACCAATACCCGAACAAGCATTTCGACCTCGAGACAGTAATGCAAGCGGGCTTCCGGCCGGTTTCTGTTTTGCCGGAGAAATCCTTCGTAGGATTCTTCGGACCGGAGAAGTTTCAGTCGTTGAAGGGGTTCATGTCTTTTGATCAGATATGGGACGAGATCAGGAGCGGCGACGAGGATACTAGACCTGGGCTTTATATAGTAAGTTGGAACGATCATTTCTTCGTGTTGAAGGTTGATTCAGATGCTTACTATATCATCGACACGTTGGGTGAGAGGCTCCACGAGGGGTGCGACCGAGCATACATTATGAGGTTTAACGACTCGACTGTGATGAAGGGGAAGGTGGACAGTGAAAGAGTCGGTTCCTCTGAACCGACTAAGGTGGATAGAGAAAGAGTCGGTTCAGAGGAACCGACTAATTCTGGAGATGTAAGCGAAGGGGAGATTTGCAGGGGGAAAGAGTGTTGCAGGGAGTTCATCAAGAGATTTTTCGCGGCCATACCGCTTAGGGAACTGGAATCGGAAGAGGAAAAGGAACCGGTCTCTTACTTTGCTCTCCACCGGCGATTGCAGATAGAGTTCAACTTCAGCTCTTCCTTGTCGTCGTCGTCGTCTGCGTCTTCTTTAGCTACTAGTACTTATGTTTCCTCTCTTTTCTCAGAGTCCTCTTTAGCTACTAGTACTTCTGTTTCCTCTCTTTTCTCAGAGTCTTCCTTAGCTACTAGTTCTGTTTCCTCTCTTTTCTCAGAGGAGAGCGCGGATTTATAGCATTGACGACGATTCTGCTGTATAAAGTTAATTTTTTCCCGCCGGCTCTTTCGATGCGAAAACACGTACTGTAGTTGATTTTGAAGTAATGCAACTACTATATGCATGCATCATGTTTCAGTTGGAAGGGTTCCATAGATCCATATGCTCGGAGTTAACTCTTGTTTGTTTTGTTACAAGGAAAACAATGTTTTCTTACTCAGATCCTAGCTAGGAATGCTAATATGCTTTTGGACTTGGAAAAATGAAATGATTTGCGCTAACATAGAGAGTATCTATAGTGGTTATTATCTTCCTTGCAGGAATCATGCACGTCCATGAAATTAGCAATGAGCTATTTGGCTAAACTGATTGGGTCACTCCACCTATTGAATAACCTGTTTGGCTTCGGCCCGGTCGGTCGTGCGCGACTACGTCTCGGTTTAGATTTTTTTTATGGTAAATTGTACAGATACGGCCTCGGTTACTCGTGCGCGACTCGACTTCAGATCATTTGATCATTTGGGTTCTGGAGTTGTCTACTTGGCTTCGGTCTTGACACGGCTCGGCCTCGATTCTGTGTTTGGTCTGCTCGGTAGAAACAGTTTTCTGTACTCAGCTCTGTTGGGCCAAGTGCTTGCACAAATGGCTCTAACCATGGAAATTTTTGTGATGGTTTTTTCTTAAGTGGTTTGACCATAACTGTTTGGTGTGCCAACAGTGGTTCTTACGGGAACATGTTTCTCACTTGAGAAATGAGTAGGATTGGCAAGTGTTTGGCGTTGTGTAGGTTAAGTGACAAGAACTTCTTGTCAATGAGTTGAAAGAGGCACTGAACCATTAGATTTAATCCACACTGATGTATGTGATCTAAAGTATGTCCAAATACGAAATGGCAATAAGTATCTTATTACTTTTGTTAGTGATAGCACGAGATATTGCTTTTTTTGACAAGCACGAGATATTGCTATGTGTTCTTGTTTAATAGCAATGATGAAACTTTGGAAAAATTCATTCTTTATAAGAATCAACTTAGTAAAAAGATTAACGTATTGAGAAGTGACTAAGGTGGTGAGTATGAATCACTGTTTGGTGAATTCTGTGCACAACAGGAAATTATCCACCAAATCACTACACCTTATTTCCCTTAGCAAAACGGAATTGCTGAATGAAAAGATCGTATCTTGAAAAAAATGATGAATGCTATGCTAATAAGTTATGGGTTGCCACAGAACTTGTGGGAGGATGCTATTCTCACCACGGATTACATACTAAACAAGGTACCTCGCAAGAAAGTTAATAAGACTCCTTACGAGATGTGGAAATGTAGGAAGCTTACCTACAGTTACCTTCGAATGTGGGGGTGTCTCGGTAAGGTAGTTGTACCTCCACCTAAAAAAGGAGAAGATAAAGCTGAGAACTGTTGATTGCGTGTTAATTGGTTACACACACAATAGTACTGCTTATCGATTTCTTGTGTATGAATCTGAAACACTATCATGGAATTTAGGAATGCGACGTTCTTTGAACGCATGCATATTTCCATATAGATCCATATAAGAGTTGAGTTCCATGAAGCAGACTTTGGAGACTGCATATGAAATCAGTCAAGACCAAGAGCAAGAGGGTGATGTTGAGCCAAGCCGTAGCAAATGAGTTAGAAGCGGTAAAATCTAAGGAGAAAGGTGCACAGCCTCTGGCTATACATAAGAGGTAAAACTTAAGGAGAAAGGTGCCCAGTCTCCAGCTATCGTTTTTACTTACGTGAATTAGGGTTTGCAATTGGTACAAGTTCTAACTTAGACATCGGAGGGCCTTTACCGATGAAAGACAAAAGTGCGCTCACCGTGCCCTGTTTTGCAGGCATTAGGGTTCTGACGGCGTGTACGTGCAGTTTGATCCCAAAGAGCATAATCCAACACTAAGCGGATTTTTCTCCTTACAATTACATTAGAATGAATATTCTTCTATAGTAGGATATATGTTCAATACTAGTAGGAGTATGTCATTTGAAAAGTGGAATTACTTAATTCTGTCTCGCAAGCACTGCGGGCGGGTATCAACTAGGGCCCTAAACAGAGCAAAGGAATTAGCAGTGCACTGGCAGGGAATTAAGAATAGCGAAAGTTCCATAGAGGCTCCAAATCCGTAGTCGTTGTTGCGCACAACCGAGGTCTAATGAGGGTTCAGTTGCAACACTATTTTTGGACGGAACGCTGAAATTTCTGCTGACAATCCGTGTATGCTGCTGTGATTTGCTCATAACGGGTCCCGAAATTTATACATTTGTTCTTCCATGCCATTAATATCATTTGGGAGAACAAGTAAAGATGTGATCATCTCTTAGAAGCATATATATGGACCTTTTATTCCAAACCAGGCAATGTTTTAGCCAATGTTATATTCATTAGTACAACAACAACTGAAGCATATCAATAATTGTGATTATTACATCTTTCATCCTAAAAACAGACGATTATTACGAATAAGGCCCTTTTCATAGTGTTTAAGCTAGAAAGTCTATAAGATCAGTGGAGGTAGATATGTATATGCTCCTGCAGCTAGGAGTTTACCCGCGATCTGAGTCGGATGAAATCCATCGTAGAACGCATACATACTGCGGTTATCGCATGGAACTAGGTTCGGAGCACATTGTCCCTTCGCTATGGTTGTCGAAACAATACAACACGGAGCATTTGTAACTGTTATACCTGAAATGGGTAAGCGACATTACTATCTGCGTTAGCCCATCCATGGTTAACATGAAATTCAATTTCGCTAAGTCCAATTTCAGTAATGAGTATAATGATTTTTAGGAGATTTCACTATTATTACAATACCTTGTGTGAATGACTAAACTTTGCAAAAATTGTAAACTTGATGAAAATTTTGTGCAATACATTTTACTGATTTGTAGATAATGTCAAATGTTTATTGTGCTTTTACAAAAACTTTCGGTTCATATTGGGTTTCTCATCTACTCAATCTTGACGGATTTCTAATTTGCGCGTTTTAACTATTTTTTTTATCAGCAAAAATATATTTCATCAGAAACTTGATAGGGTACATGCGTTTTTAACTGTTTTTCCTTTCGTTTGCAGCTTCGGCTTCCTGTTCAGAATGATTAAATTATGAAGAACATAAATAAATTGCGAAAACATGTCTTAGAGAATATAGGTAGGGAGCTTACCAAAAACAGACGGATCGCCGGATGAAATTTCAGTCACATTGATGTAGATAAATTGGGCATCAGCGAGGTCGCGATTAAGATCATTCACCAGCAAGTCAAGCCCAATGTTGAAGAGCTGCACATCCTTATTAACCATGTCCACGCATCCATTTGCACCGTAATTAGCTATTTCAGCCGGAATGCAACCGATCAAACCGAGTCCGAACAGAGCTATCTTTCTTGCGCCTTCGTTATACAAAATCTGCGATAACAAAAACAAGCAAAGAATGGAATACCCTTTAAGTGTCTCACTCTCCTTTAATGAGGGAGGAAGCTGGAAATTGTACTTTCAGAGGGCAAAGATAAAGCCTTGCCGCCCAAAGAGACAACGAAGTTATGTTAATTCTGGTTTGAATCGCTAAATCTTCTGTTTAAAAAAAAAAAAATTTCGCTAAATCTGCGTCTAAGTAGTTATGTGGCACACAAAATAGTCATGCGCTTCATGTAGCCACTAGGGATAAGCATTTTAGACATCTCACGCATGTCGTCTATTTATTTTAAACATCTCACCCGAGTTGAAACGCCTACAAACACACGGACTTGACAGTATTCGCATTCGGGTGACCTAAATGGTGGAATATATTTATGAAATATTACTTTCTTGTTGTTCAAAAAAAATGGTGAAATATTATATGGATGAGAGAGAGAGAGAGGGGGGGGTTGTGGGGTAGGGGGTTCCCGGAGAGGAGAGTGATGATGGTCGCGGTGGGTGGAGGAAGAAAAAGGTGTGGACCATACATACTGCGGTTATTACATGGAACTGGGTCCTATTTTTCATTTTCGCTTTAAGTTTTCGAAAAATCAGGGTCGGCTCTGCACGGACGGTCCACACGATAAGTTTGTAGAAAATCGTTAGTGGAATTAGGGAACTCTTGGCTTTTGGGAACACTGATCTTGTATAAAAATTTGTGTGGACCATTCCACCATGAACCTTTTCAATATATAAATACTCCCTCCGTCCCTATTTAATTGTTCACTACAATTTTGCGTGCATTTTAAATTGAGGGAATATATATATATATAGATAGATAGATAGAGAGAGAGAGAGAGTGAGTCCAATCCTTCTGTGCCAATGATCATTTTCAAGCTTTTTGCTTTTACTGATGTTGAATAAAACGATTGAATCAGTGAGGAGAGAAAGACTAGTTTTCCATTCCACAAGGGCTCAAAGTTCTTGTAAAAAATCAATGGCCAGGTTCTTCGATCATTGGAGGATCATTCAACTTTAATTTGCATCGGTACGTAGATCCGGCTGGTTGATATGTATGCGATTTTTACAATAAATTGTAATAACTCGAGATCTTGGCATGTCGTCGATTAGGGAGTGGACCAATTAGAGATGGAATAGTGTGTTGAAGTTTAATACGTATGCAATGTGAGAACTGAAATACTTCTCTCCCCCTTTTCTCTCCCTCCATATACCCGTTATTAAGTTTATCAATAATACTGTTTCAAAAAAAAAAAAAACTAAAATACGAAAGGAAAAACTATATAGGCCCTACTAGTGTAACTTTCCCTTTCAAAAAGAATAAAGAGTAGAAGAACAGAGATGCTAGTCATTCTAAAACGTCAGTTTCTTTTTTTTTTTTATCGGCAAAAAAGTTTTATTAGAACTCAACAAAGGGTATGTCGAAGTAGGCCACTCTAGATACAGAGAAAGCTTAAATCGTAGAGAAGGCCTAAAAGAAAGAGAAAAAAAGATCGAATTTAAAATTTAAAAAAAACGTCCAATAAGAGAACATCGAAAAAAAACATACCTTCAACAGTTCCGAGTATTGTTGGTTAAGAACATCAGCATATTGATCTGGGTTATACAACACATTTGTAGGGTAATTTTGTGGCATTAGGTAGTTGTTTATGTAATCGTTACTACCAATATTAACCAGATATATACACTTGCTCAGGTAATCTGCAGCTGCTTCTTTACTTCCAAGTCGATAGGTAATGCGCGATACAATAGTTTGGTGATTTAACAGCTGTCTTTTCAGGCTAATACGATCCCCCTGCAACAAGTAAATAGAATTAATATTACTCCTTATTTAATTTGCATATTTAACCGTCCTTATTTGCATGCGTACGTGATATGCCATGGATGTTGGACATCTTAGAACCTAGGTTCAAGGCCTCCTCGTAGCCTTCTTTTGTTGAAACTATTGATTTCCGTTCTTATCACAGTTGATTTTTTAAGGATCATTCCTAGTTTTATTTGGAACCAAAGACAAAGTTTTCGTTCATCTGTATCGTATGATCGATGCTATATATTCGGATCTTACAACGAATCAAATTGAGATATTAGTCGATTAATTTGCTTCTGCCAATGGTGAAATATATATAACAAGCATTTGAAATTAAACTGAAACTACTGGTAATTAAGTAGTTGTTCATTACCAGTTGGTATCCGGTTTCGTCACGAATCCCAGCTGCACCGGATGCGTAATTTACGCCCATGAGTATCTCCTGATCATCCGTTGCAGTACTTGCAAAAGGTGGAATAGGCTTGCCAAACCCTAGAAATTCAGCTGCCAAATGAAGTTGTACTTCATCAGTCATGAGCATGATATAATATATAATATATATATATATATACGCACTCCGCTTCTTCTAAGAACGCCCACTTTTGTTACCAGCCGTTGGATTGTGTTTTTAATGGTCCGGATCCACGAACGATCTATTCTCGAGAATAAAAAACCTGAGATCAAAAGTTTGCATATATATGCGGGCATCCTTAGTAGAAGGGCCGCGTGTGTGTATACATATGTATATAGCGCCCCTAGCTAGGTTATGAAAGATAAATACAGTACTCGTGCTTCCTAAAATGTATAGTTTGAAGTGTTGGCTTTGGTGCTCAAAGTTGACTTTGGACTTAAAAAAGTGAGCTAGGTCATTACACGACCACCGCATGTGCCCCAAACAAAGCGTACCTAGAGCAATTAGTGGCCCGGGAACACCTGGACCAATGCATTGGTTGGAATAAGACTCAACCCCATAAAAAAGTGTCTCCGTGATGAGAAGAATTAATTAACATCTATTTTAATATATAAAAGGAGATCACCGTTTTGGTGTATCTCTTTTTTGAAGCTCTGTCATGCATGTATTTTCATTTTCAAAACTGTACACAGAAGAAAAAAAGATTCACGACCAAATGAATTAATGGAGGACATAACTATAAGGACATAATAGACAAACCAACACCAAATAACCAGCTAATCCTGTAACTACTCACACCACGTCACTTTCCCTTCTACTAGAACTTCTACCCTATCTAATAGGGGAGAGATGACTTGTAAGCGAAGTGTATGGAGGTAGATGGATACAGGTATATATAAGGGCTAGTCCCTTGTGTTCTTTATCATGTGGTGATCTAATTAAAAAAAAAATCCACTTATTTTCTTTTAGTTTCATCCTCGAATTGTATCCGTATCAATCTACCTCTATACACTTCGCTTAAAATTAAGTCATCTCTCCCCTGGTAATTGCTTTCATTACTTTTTTTTTTTTTTCTGTATTTTGATATGCTTATTTCTTTGATCAGTGTCTTTAATTTAGCCGATCTAAATAAAATTTATTTTTAAATTTGAATAGCATGGAGTTTATATTGGATTGCCACGATGTGCCATGAAAGACTAATTTGTGTTCTTCACCATCTTCTTTTTAAGTCTACATGGCATTTAATATTTGAATATGGGTTTCTTAGATTTGGGTTCCTTCTGTTTGTGGGGTACCTAGCTAACTCTACAGGGATGAATTTAAAAAAATGTCATCTCATTCTCTCTTTACTCTGGAGTTAAAGTGTGTTGTTTGATTTTAAGCCATGGAATTGCTTGAATTGTAACATATAGAATGTTACATTTATTTCGAAGTACGCAGTTGTCATCAAAATTGGTGAGTTAAGATAATCTTGCTATTCGGTCGATAAAATTATGTGATTAATCGAAGTCAGAAGCTTACATACAAACTAGGTGAATATAACTGGAAATGTATTTCTCCTCGTGAAAAAATATATATGTACAACGCACAAAGTTCATTTTTTGGAACAATTTTTTTTCCTTGCACATTGGTAAATTTTACATTTAGGTATAGTGAGATTTTTTATGGTCCTTCGAGGTCGAAATCTTCTTTCTCTCTTGTGAAAAAGTAACAGAAATTTAAATGTTTTGAGGAATAGTCCAAGAGTACAATAAATAATGAGTGATATGCTTTCGTTTATTGTTCTTTGTTTTAGTTTCCCGTTCTTCAATATTCTTGAATAATTTTTTTCAGAAATAGTAATGGTTTATGTTGGAATACATTTTCCATGATACTAGTTTCACAAGATATCGAACTGATCGATGGTCATCTCAAAATGAAAGAGATACTCGTCAGAAAGTTTTCCAAAAACAGTAAATCGAACCGAGAAGCACATGGAGGAGAGAAGATACCATACCGATAAAATCCGCCATATTTTTGCCGTTGGAAAACCTTCCAGTAGGCCCTTGGGGGAAATCTATGCCATAAGGTGGGTAATTGGCTTTTGCCTCGGTTACAAGGTCGTTATTATTTCCATTATCAAACAATGAGTCCCCCATGATAAATAAACAAGGCACTTGTGGCACACCAAAAACCAATGGCAATAATATGAATGACACCATTAACCAAACCTTAAGGTTACACGCCATTGAGAGAGAGAGAGAGAGAGAGAGAGAGAGAGAGAGAGAGAGTTGACAAAACTGGAAAGATAGTGATCAAGGTGGTTGCAAAGGGTGGGGAAAATTGAAGAAGAGAAGAAGGAATATATAGAGGGAAGAATGATAGTAGTGATTAGTGTAGCAAGTGGGGATGAAGCCTAAGTGAAAGCGATAGAGTATTGAGACATGTTTTCTAAGTTGAAATCGATAAATAAGAAGAAGGAAAATATTTGCGAAAAGTGAGAAGAAATAGAAGTTGAAACTTAATCTGCGATTGGATGAACAAAGATTAAAGGAATCAAGGACGAAACGGCACAAAGCAAGCCACCCAAGACCCAGAAGGGAAAATAGCCAAGTTGGCAAGAAAGTGAAGAAACCAACTTGAAACGAAAGACCTAAACCCGAATCCCGTAAAGAAACCTAAACGATACAACAAGCCCCGATATCAAAACATATTTGCGCAATGACCGTGATGGTCTTGGAGTTCCTCGAGTTACTACGTCAAGTGTTTTTGCTCCTTAGGACCTAAGCCATCTGTTGCACCACTTTTCTCCAAGAAGTAGGAGAAACAGAGGCTTAACAAAAGTTGGCGTGTGATGAGTAAAAATGCGCGAGCGTGCCAGGAGCAGAAAACCACTCTAATTTTGATCGAGAATAACGCCTAATCTAAACCTCCCACAAGCGACTGGATGAAACTCAAGGAGGAAAAAAAAAAAGTAACAACTGGATTCAACTGCATGCCTCAATGGAGAGGACTTAACAATTCAACAGAAAACCTAAAGAAATAGAAACGAGAACTTTGCAAACAACGTCTAGCTTAGATAACTAGAGATGATATTGAACTAAGCAAATTGTATTTGTAAGCTCTAGTAGTCTGGTCCATTATGCCTCTTTCTAGATAATTATGTGAAATTATCCTTTTACCCTCATTTAAAAAAAAAAAAAGGAAAAAGAAGAAGCTCTAGCAGTCTCCTGAAATGGCTGAATAACAACTTCCACTCTGCACGGTCCTCAAACCATTTTCCTCAGAAAACTCCTCCTCTGCTGCTATGTGTCTCTTTGACAAAGTCCAAGATCTTCCATATTCTTGATCGAACGAATAACAAACTGCCATGTGTCTCGAATTCCCCCATTTTGTAGCAACCGGTAACAAGAGATCCCCTGTTCGACTCCCCCTGTCCAAGCTCCAAAACGACGTCATTTTGAAGAAAAAAGTGCTCGGCCCATCTCAGCCGTTGATTTGCAAGATCAACGGCTGAGAAGGGTGGGACAGGGAGAGTCGGACAGGGGATCCGGTCGCTAAGAACATGGGGCAAATAACCACGTTTCAGCTTAAAATAGTATAAGACTAAAATTAGATCCCTTAATCATAGGAAACAATTTAAAATTAAACTAACCACCTCCACAAAGGTGGAATTTTCTTATCTCTCCTCAACAAACGAATTTATTATCCCTTTTTATACCCATTATTTCGGCATTATACCAGCTGAAATAAATTATTAAACACATTATTAACTCTTAATTATACTCGTACTGATTAATTTGGGTTTTCCCAAATATGACCAAAACACCCTCTTACGTAACCAAAAAAAAAAAAAAGAAGAAGAGGAAAAAGAAGAAGAATCGGTGGAGCCCCGAATGTTTTACATAGTACGATGGCTTTTGTTGTGTAATAGTACATTTGTAGCCCCGTACTTATTTTAAATAAAAAACTTTATCAATTATTAATACTTCGAGTTGTTATATTTTAATTCAGTACTAAACTTAGTCTTTAGTTTTGAAACTAATGTTTAAACTAAATCCAGATTAATTTGTGAAGTATCTTTAAAATAAGGAATCATATTTTCGGGGGCATTACATATCAAATAAGAAATGCATATCTCCAAAATAAAAAATAAAAAAAATGTTAGACGATGGATGAGGTAATTTAATTTTGTTTGGCTGAAACTCAAAATTCTTCGTGGATAGATGTGAGATCCTATATATGTTTCTTTTTATGGAACGCTATGTAACAAACCTTAGATTGATTTGGACCATTCCGTAAAGAAGACTTTACATAGGTCAATTGCGCGCGTCCAAAGTGTTTTCGGACGGTCCGGATTGAAAATCAATTGTGACCGGTAACATTTAATTGTGATTGGTCGAAATTGAAAATGAATCTCAACCATTGATTGCACGAATGAATTACTGAAATTGCGCCTCTCTATGAAGAGGTTGTTCACAGAGCCTCCGTGAATAAGTTTCTCCCTTTAAAATAAAATATCTTCAAAACTCACATGTCATACAATTTGACCCAGATTTGAGGGAACTTCCATTGACATATACGCACATTCTCTATTAACAACTTCAACATTCTACTCAAAACTCAGATTTTGACCCTGATCTCAGGGAACTTCCATTCCGGAACCATCACATTCTATAATTTGACTTCAAATTTTTTTTTTTTGTCATACGGTATTGTTCGGCTCCGAAATGGCTCAAGAACTGAGCACGGAAGTGCCAAGACTTGTCGCGTCTAACGTAAGGACTGGGCGTCTCTTTTCTAACTTCGTATCTGTAAGAGCAATCGTGCTGCAAACCTAAGGGCTAGATTGCAGTGATGGTTCGTGATTTTGCCTCTATAAATGTGGACTTAGCAATTTCCTAACCGTGTAGGAAAAGAAATAACAACGTAGAAATAACTTTATTATGTCGGAATAATAAAATTGGGTACAAGGAAGGTGGACTTTGGTTTAAGCGTTGAGCTTTATTGGTGTGTGAACCCTTTTTTCATCTTGTGAACTACTCCCTCCGTCCATTTTTAAATGTCCTGCTTCGTAACTCCAACTTATTAAAAAGACATCATCATTATACCTTTCACATCAACTTTTTCCTTCATTTTCCCTACTTACCCATCATCATTACACTTTTACTCACTAACTTTTCAAAATGGAATCTACTTTTAGGGACAAAATAGACAATTCACCAACTTTTACCCACTAACTTTACAAAATGGACACTTATTAAGGGACAGCCCAAAATGAAATACTGGACTGTAATAAAGGGACGGAGGGAGTAGTATTTATAGGCCAAGGGTCTTCGGTTTCTCTGCATGCCAGGGGCTTGTTGTCCTCCTCTCGTGGCGCCATGTGTCCCATGTTGCCATTTTTTCCCTCCGAAGTGACAGTTATGGGAAGTGCACATGTTTTTCTTCCAACCGTAGTGGGCTTCCTCCATTTTATTTGCTCCCGTGGAACTAAAAGAACGTGGGACCGGGTCAAATGGCCATGTGACAAACTCCCACTAACTTGTCCCTATTTTTCCTCGTTGAACCCCATGATTGTACAGTTAACATGATATTGGGTCATTTGACCAATTTAACATGTGCAAGGCCTTTGTTCCCATAATAAACCAATTGGGCCTCGTTTTGATCTTTATAGAACATGGCCCACAGCCCATAACTCCAATCTTCAAACCGAAATGGGTTAGAATTAATTGGGCTCAGTCAACATTATTTTGGCGAATTAATTTTAACTCAATATGACTTCATTTTGCAGCCCAATTTAACTGAATTTCAATTAAATGGCCGTCTAGCGCTAGTCCAGGACTGGGTGCCAAAAACGGGTGTAAACAGGTATATACATCAGAGGGGATTACAGGGGTTTAGAGGCTATTCATAACCCTGAACCCCAAACCTGCTCCTCGTAGGACTCGAACTCAAATCACCACTGAAGAATAAATGAGACAACCAACTTGACAAACTTGATTTCAAAATCTGACATTTGGGCGTGCAAAATCTGAACAAATGTCTTATATATTAACCCCTCTCGGCCTCTCTCTCTCTCTCTCTCTCTCTCTCTCAATATTCTATTCATGACCCTAATATCAATAAACCTCAACACCCTAAGAACAGCCAGGACCACCCATTTCGAGCAGGCCACCTCTACAATCTCAACCCCACCAGCTAACCATTGAAACTGTTGTACAAATTACGCATGCAATGGAATGGATTCCCACGACTTCTTTTTCTTATCCTCTCCCATACCTATCCCGCGATTTGTGTTCTAAAACCCATGTGATCTCTATCTATCTATTCCTCCCTGATCCCTCAATCTATATTTATTCTTTTTTCTGTTGGAAAATTTCCAGATTTTGTGAATGATAATTGGGACGTTCGAAGGGTGTCCTGAGACAACCGAAAGGGCTCCCGTTGGTTCGTTGAATCTGGACAAGACTATTCAATTTTCCAACAGTTTTTGGCTGAATAATACCCCATGAATAGAGGTTAATGCTGACATTTGCACCTGCCATTCATTTTGGCAGTTTTGTGTATTAATTCTCCCCTATTCAAGGCTGAGAAATCAATTCCCGTATTCATTTCCTGGCTGTTATCAGAGGCTCCTGAGCAATATATAATGGGCAGTCCTTTCCTCATTTTGGACCAGCAAATTCACAACTTCAAGAGCTCTAAAATTCGTTCTTTGTGTGAGAGTGAGACATGCAATAGTTAGTTCGCCAAGGCAGTTGACGGTGGTGTTCCGACGGCTTGCAGTTTAGCCGAGCCAACCCTGGGAGGAAGACGCTGAACAAGAACCTACAACACCCACAGTAGGCAGCGAATCTTTCTTAAGGAGACTGTGGTATCACACAGGACTCGGTTCGATATTCAGAAATCTGTTTGTATCTGGTACTTACGTTTGGTCTACTGTTATGTATTTTGTATCTTGATTCGTTCATGTAAACATATTGTTATCAATGAGATTGTTCTCTGGAATTTCTATTATTGCCAGATTTTTCCCAACATTTTCTTCTTCAATTTTGTATGCTAAGCTGTTAGTAATAACTTTCACTTTAAAACATGAGATAAAGTTGTCATCTTTTGTTGTACTGAATGTTTACCAATTTTGTATATCTACCATTTTCTTCTTCTTCTTTTTTTTATAAGTAAAAAAAGGTTTTTATACCATTAAAAAAATGATACAAACCAGAAACTTTGTAGTGATACGCCAGAGAGTATCATGCACAGACGGTAGTACCTCACCTATCACTACACCTCACCTCACATTTTTTAAAAAAAAAAACAGAAAAGAAAAACAAAACAAAACACCCAAAGATTGGTAAGACATCAACAAAACACCCAAAAGAAATCCAGCCCAAACAAATGGGCTAGGCCCAAACACCAAAACCAAAACCCTAACACCATCCAAAGCCTACAGCAGCCCAAAAAAGCGAACCCTACGCTACTGGACACCAAAGGGCGCCACCACAGCCGTCCAAAATGGGCGCAACAGCCACCAGCAACCACATGGCTACCGGAGAGAAAGAAGAATTAATATTTGTACCTTGTCTTCTGGTTACTGGTTCGGTTCAGGCATGGTTCAAGTTTATGGAAGACCTCCATACTGAACACAGGAGTAATGCATATGGCCAATAAACTCCTGCTAAAGGACTAGGCTGGACAGTTGAAATGAATCTTGAAAGTATGAATGAATGCGTATGAGGAACTGAAGGTTAAACGATTATTATTATTATTATTGAAATAATCTCTTAGAAGTGCTTTATTCTACAATTTGGGGTTTCCAAATTAGAACTTCTTAACCCTAAAGAAGCCGCCGCCCCCATCTCTCTCCTTCCCCTCCCCCCAGGGTTTTATGCCCCAATGGATGACGGGAGGGGAGGGATTCCCCCCCCCCCCCCCCCCCCCCCCCCCCCCCCCCCCCTCGTGGGATCTTTCAATCTCTCGATTATAGATCTCGAAAGTTTTCTCTCTTTCCCCCTTCACCCCCATCCTCCTCATCTCCAAATCACCATCCGCCGCCCCTCCTCCACCTCTTCCGCCGTGCAGTCCGACGGCTTTGGATGCAGTGGCTTGCAGATCGTGGTTGCCGGAGGCGTCCTCCTCCCGCCGAAGTGGGAGATCTAGGTGGGTGGATGAAGTCTGCTCTGGTACGACGGACTCCGTCCGGTTCCGTTACCGGTTTTTCTCTTTTTTCTAGTTCTTTTCTTTAGTGTCCCCTGTGTGGGATTTCTCCCTGTTTGTGGGGCTTCTATCACCCCTATGTGGGTGTTTTTGGTTATTTTCTGCAGTGCTCCGTCTGTTTGGAGCGATGGGTTTAGTTGGAGTTGGGTATAGTCTTTATACTGAATCCCTTCCTATTTGGTTTCTTGATCCCTTGTTTAGGGATAGAGTTTCCTCTTGATGTACTGTTTCTTGGATCTATAATATCACCTGTTATCGTTGTGGCCAAAAAAAAAAAAAAATAGAACTTCTTCCATGATGGCACGAGATAAGAGTTAAAATCTCAAAACCTACTCCCAGAATTTTCTGTAACCACCCACATACTAAGTTAAGTAAAATGGCCCTGCTTTTGAGCGTTGAGTTGGCTTGCTTGCCCCTGCTCGGCTGGTAGGTGTGGTTGGGGCCAATTATGACTCAAAACCGTCTTGAGGAGCGCCTATGGTCACATGTGTAGTTCCCAGCATTTTTTCAATCGGCTAGCTAGCCCCTCTTGTCCAGCGGCCCCCAAACCGGTAGGGATTCTCTGGTTTAATAGAAAGGTTGCCTTGGCGCAGGTAGCCCCTTTTACCTTTTTTTACTTGAAAAAAAAAAAAAAAAAAACCCACCACAATGGCATGTTATCTTTAATTAAGAGGAGGAGTCAATGGCTCTAGCCCATCTCCTAGTCCTCCCCATGTGAAACGTTAGGGTTCGAGTTCCGTTGTGGGCTTTTGGGATTTAGGCTATGAATAGTCTTTGAAACTCATTGTGGACTAACCTACTAACTCCATGCTAACCACCACTGATATATATATATATATATATATATATATATATATATATAATATTGGCAAAAAAAAACTAAGAGGAGGGAAAAGTTTTTCAGTGCCGGGTGGGTATATCCTACGTGATACCCGCTCGACACATTCAGGCCGTCCAATACACTTTTGGACGGCTTGAATTGAAACTCTCTCTCTTTCTCCACTCGGACCACTCATCCCAACACTTTCTCTCCAAATTTGAGTCGTCCAAAAATGCAATAGACGGCTCGGATGTACCGAATGGACACCACGTGGTACCCATCCGGCACTGAAAAAATTTCCAAGAGGAGGAGATGATTTTCAAGACTATAAGGTAGAGAGATACGTGCTGTTCAAAAAAAGGAATAGATACGTGTGACGTAGACGTACGAGAAATGATGGCCCCCAATAAGGTAGAGATACTTGTGACGTAGCCGTAGAGTTATTTGACATAGAAATGATGGGCCATAAGAAGCAGTTGGGAAGGTGTGGTATACCGTGTTTTTTAAGATAAAAGTACAAGGTTTTACTATTTAAGTTCGGAACGGTTCGGGGATACCTAAAAAAAATCTAAAAAAATACCCAAAATCTCAATTTCATAGTATTTGATCAAATTTTTATGATTCAAACCGTTCAATGTGTGCAGAATGTGATTTTAAGGGTGCCCGCAAAAAATTAGTAAAAAATATGACCTAAAAGTGCTTGTTTTGAGCAGTTTTTAATTGAACCGTTCATCAAATCTGAGTTAAAAATTGCTCAGATCAAGCCCGTTCCGGTCATTTTTTTTGCTGATTTCTTAAGGGTACCTTTAAAATCACGTTCTGATCACATTGAGCGGCTCGGATCATCAAAATTTGATTGGGAACTATGAGATGTTTTTATAGGTGTCCCCAGAACCGCCTCGATTTAAGTTAGCCCTTAGTTTTTTTTTTAATAATCAGATGTCATAGACGAGTTTGGACGCCTCTATTCAAGTAAGCCCTGAAGTTAACGACCAGCGCAAACTCTCTAGTTGCCCCAAGACTTGAAATGTTTGGCCTCCGTAAAATTATTCGAACATGCAATCTCATGGAGGAAAAACGCTTATTGATTTTCTCATTCTTATTGGGTCAAATCTTTGAGGTTAAGTTAGCCCTAATAAGTTAAACAAGACGATTATTGAAAGTTGACACCATTTAATCGCTTGCATATGGTTATTCAGCCAACCAAATAATACTCCCTCCGTCCTGATTTGTTTGTCCAATCTCGGGTTTTCAACTTATTAAGAAAACCAAATATGATTCATTGATTTGAAAATTTACATAATCTGATCCATTAATTTTGAAATTGGACAATCAATTTGAAACATGTATAAGTCAAAAAGGCCAGGGGACAAACAAATCGGAACGGAGGGAGTATATACAATTAATACAAACCAAATTACTGTTTTTCTCAAAAAAGAGCAAAATTAAATTACTCCGTAACTTGCGTTGCTAGCGTGCCAAGATTGGATTGCAGTCCAAATTTGTGTTTAAGGCCTGCGTTCCTCAAATCTGACTTCGTATGTAGAGCGGTTATGTATGACCTAAAAGGTAAGGCCGTATTTGGTTAAGTGGATTGATACAAGGAAAGGAAATAAAATCTAGGTTGGGCTAGATTGGATAAAAACTTTGTTGGAAAGTAAATATAATTGAAAGATAAATTGTATAAGCGCTGGGTTTTGATGGTCGTGGACCTTTGCTAAGATCTTCAATTCTGGTATTTATAAGCAGTAGCTTTAGGCTTGAGCTCCTTGCATGCATGAGCTGCATGGTTGCCAAGTGTCCTCCTCCAGGGCTGAGCTGCTTGGGCTAAATCAATGCATGAGTGTCACGTGTCCCTATCTTGCTTCATACTCTAAATCTTCGGCTGCATGTTTTGCTTTAGGCCTGAAAGCAAACAAGACATTTCATCCATTTTTCGTCCCTTGTGGACCCTTGATGCTTCTAAATTGGTTCCTTATGCAAGAAGATTCAAGACAAAAGAAATTTTTGGAACTTGTGCCATCTTTTTCACATAAAAGACCAATCATGCCTAAGTAAGCTGCTTGTGCAGGCCTGATTGAGTTGCTTATAAGCAGCTTGCTTGAGCTGCTTGTGCGCAGCTTGTACTCTTCCCAAAGTAGGCCTTCAATTAAAGGTCTTTTTTGTTGACTTTTCAACCTCAAGTGGTGAGCTTTCCAGGCCTAAGAGAATTATTCCATATTCCTCATTCCACCATATTCCCTTGGACCTCTTTTCGTTCTTAGGCTGAATTGACCCAACAATTAGGCCTGAGCCCGAAATAAATTTAGGCTTCCAATCATTGAAGCCCTATGAGCCCAGGCCTGGTAAATGAACCTAGGCTTTAACTGATTTTGGACTTACTAGTAAGCCCAATTATCTTTAGAAACTGGCCTAGTCCTAGAGAATAAGTCCAGGCCTGATGAATCAATCTGGGTTTTCACAAGAACTGGGCCCAAACTCATGATAATGAAATTTTGGGCTTTAATTTGGCCCACGTCTTGAAATTAACGTGGCCAATTGACCCCAAAATTACTTAAGCCCTTATAAATTTACTATGGCCCAATTTGCAAGTATTCTGTTATTAGGCCAATTTAAGGCCTAAAATTAACACCTCGGACCATTAATTAACCAATTAATCTCATTTTCAAATTTTGGCCAAAATTGTGTGTAAACAATTACACAAGAAAATGAATTGGATCTCAATTTGCCTAAAATGGCTCACCAACAGTAAATCGGAGGAAACCATTCTCACAGGGGCGGTCCTAGAGGTTGAAGGGGGATCTGGCCCTTGCACAACTTCAAAAATTCCCACGTATAATACTAACATTTAGTTTAATTAAAAAAACTTCTATGAGATTGACCTCTGCAAGTTCCTAGGGCGAAAAAAAAATTCTTGAATTTTCTTTATGTGGGGTATAAATTTTTAAAATTTCAAGTTATCTAAATTGTACGTATAAAATTAAACAGTGGCTACATATATACACAAACCATCATCTCTTCTCTGGACCCCATAAGTAGTACTCCCTCCGTCCCTAAATAAGTGTCCGGCGCGCAAATCTAGGCCTTTAAAAAAATGCATTTGTTTCGTTAAAAAAATCAAATTTTTTTCACAAATGAATAGATAGCAATGAGTTCTATTAGATTGTGAAAAAAATTAAGAATTTTTAACAAAAAATATGCATCTTTTGTAAGGACTAGATTTGCGCGCCAGACACTTATTTAGGGACGGAGGGAGTAATATTCTTTAATCAAAATATTTTATTTTTAATATAAAAATACACGTGGTTCGGACTCATTCTAGACACAAATCATGTGTCCGCTACTGCATTGTCACATTATCTCCAAAAATCATTGTCACATTTTCTAACCCTTCATTTTTTTCGGTGCTAGTAAAAAGTAAATCCTCCATTACCATAAATGTGACCCGACACATTGTAAACACTCTCTAACCACATGTCCCACGGTTCCTACATGTAAGCTGTCGTTTTGTTTTTTGACGTTTTGTTATTATTCAAAAAAAATTGCATCTTTTTTTTCGCCAAAATTTTATGGACTATAAGTTTGTCTCAACGAGAGGAATTGAAAAACCCAAAAATTTTGATTTTTACCCGAATAATTTTGCAAATATCCAAGATAAAACTCCAAATGCTAGCTTTTTGGGCTTTATCTTTGATATTTCCAAAAGTATTTGGGCAAAAGTGAAATTTTTTTACTTTTCCGATTCCTCTCATCGAGATAAATCAATAATTCGCAAAAATTTGGCGCAAAACTACCAAATGCGAAACAAATTTTGAATAAGGACAAAACGCCAAAAAAAACTCCCAAAGCCAACAAGGCCAGATCTCTGATGGGAGGAAAAACATTGGATCAGATGGTCTTGGTCCTCTTGTACTGTAGTCATTTTCGCGCTCCACTTTTGTACGTAGGTGCTCCACTTTATATATGAAATTACTAGTAACTTCACGTTAAAAATAGAGCGTCTAGTGGAGCACCAAAATCAGCATCCATGTATAAACTCCCATATAAACATGGCTTGTGCTCCGATCCCCTGCAAACCGTTCATCTCCATGATCTCGTAAATCATATGGTCTAAAATATTACTGTAAAATATCAATTAATCGGGAATTAGATATCAGAATAATATATATATTTTTGTTTGACAAAGGAAATGTGTAAGTTTTAATTTTCCCCACCGTCCACTTTAATCAAGAAACCCCAATTCGTTCACGCATTTATTGATGTTCGACCATAATTTTTCCGCAGATATTCTACTCAGTGACTCTTACAAGATGAATGCGGATCATCACTTTCAACTTAGAACGGACCCAGAAGTTTAAAATACGGAGGAGCAGAAGAGATATTGATATGGAGAGAGCCGGTCGCTATAAATATGTGATTGTGAAAAGTGTTTTAGCACCACATGATAGACGCCCCAAAACCACAGTATAGTTACTCCAACAAGGAAGCTGCTCTAAAATACATCCCCTTTCTCTAACTCTCGTCTATCCTAGAAAAGCAGGCATCCGAAAACAAGAAACTCGCAATAAGTGATCACGTTGAAATTATTTCATAACCGAACGTTCGGACCAGCTTACGCAACTCTCGATTAATTTCGGAACTCTGAAGCTAACGGCCGGACAAATCTTCCCGTGGCCCCGATTCTTTATAGTATTATTACCTAACATTTGTGCACCAAATCTAAGACCTAAATCACATACTACTAGTTTAGAAATGTACAACTAGAAATCCAATGCTAAATCACTTTCTCACTCTGTAGTTGGGTAGATTAAAACATGCTATCCCCAAATCCACTCTCTCTCCTCCTTTGTGCTCTTCTTCTTTGCCTCCCCCTTGCAATCACATTCACAATCCTCATACCAACCACCACCACTACATACAAAGCTATTAGCAAGCCGCCACTAACCACATTCAGACCTCCAATCAAGAATCAAACAAAGGCCAAAAACATAACCACCGCATTGCCGCCACACGCGGCTGAAGACGACGACAACCCACTTCTCCGACGAGCCGCCAGAGTCAACCCAAACCCAAAATCACCAAGAAAACTAGCCTTCATGTTTTTAACCACCACACCACTCCCATTTGCTCCACTTTGGGAACTCTACTTCAATCGAACCCCCGAAAATCAATACAACGTATACGTACATGCTGACCCGAGATTTCCATACGACCCGCCTTTCTCGGGTGTGTTTGAAAACCGGGTCATACCCGGGTCCAAGCCCACTCTTCGGCACTCCCCCACTCTCATTTCTGCAGCGCGTCGGTTGCTATCCCACGCGCTTCTTCACGACCCGTCAAATTACATGTTTGCCCTTCTCTCCCCATCTTGTATCCCTCTCCATTCCTTCAATTTCACATACGATACTCTTATCGGGTCAAACAAGAGCTTCATCGAGATTTTGAAAAATGGAGCCCAAGACCGGTGGGCCGCTCGTGGAGGATGCTACCGGAGGTGCCGTTCAAAGATTTTCGATCTGGATCCCAGTTCTTCGTGCTGACACGTAAGCACGCGAGGATAGTTGCGAGTGACACTAAGTTGTGGTCAAAGTTCAAGCTACCTTGTTTGAGTAAGTCCACGTGTTATCCCGAGGAGCATTACTTTCCTACACTCCTAAGCATGGTGGATCCACGTGGGTGCATGCCAGCTAAGCTCACCCACGTGGATTGGAGGGGGAGTCACGGCGGACACCCTCGCACGTATAGTGCGTCTGAGGTGGGGCCTCGATTGATCTTGGCCTTGAGAAGGGACAGGCCTAGGTATGGTGGCGATGAGATCAACGGCTCTGATTCGTCTTTAATTGAACGTCACGACCCTTTCTTGTTTGCTAGGAAGTTCTCACCGGACTCGATCCATCCGTTGATGAGAATAGCATGTGACGTCATATTCAAAGATTAGGTTGAAAAATCAATAAAATTTATAACCTCTTGTGGGGTTATTTAGTAGGTACTACATTCCGCAAAAAATATGGGACGAACCCGTGCTTTTTTTGTTTCTATTAGACATAGCGACCCAGTTATTTTGGAGTAACGTGTACCTATTAACTCATGGGTTAAGTGTTCGGACCAACTTACGTGCACTTAAGTTTACATCTCTACACAAGAGGATGGAGTTTTATACTTCGAATCGAAAAATTGAAAGGAAAACACCCAAAATCCGCTTCTGATTTGAAACATAATCAACAATCTACTATATAATATATAATATTAAGAAAATACTATCGCAAAGAAACTTGGTAAGAAAACAAAGATACAAAAAGTGCGGTTAGAGCTGACGCAAATATTAAATCACTTTTAGAATAAGAACTTAACTTTTAGTCCTCTCGAGTTTGACAGTGACTTAGTCAGGAATATATACCAGTGGGATCACTATGAAACAAACTTGATCTGAGGAGAGCCAAGCTTCTAGAATGACCCACCCACCAACGAGTTGATGTTTGTTAGTGATGCGACAGTGACTTGGATGTTGCGTCGTGGAAAACAAAGAGGAGTTTCAGGCTTCCATATGGAATCCACGTTGGCCTTTTACTTTGATAATTAGAAACATTCATTTTTATAGGGCTTGAATTTTAAACAATTCAAGCAAAATATTTGTAGTTCATTCCTTAAAGGTAGGTATTTGATCAAGTAACATGTGTCTTGTTTTATAATTTAATTTGCTTAAGAATTTAACAAAATAATTGTATGATTTTCATTGAGTATTTGCGAATATGCAATTGATATGGATCCTTTTTAGGAATGATTAAAAGATTAAGTCTTATAAAATAAATGATTCAAATCATCGAAGTGAGAATTGGTATGGATCTCAAATAAAGTAGGTAACGTTCATCTAATTTTTGAGTGAGTGAACAAATATCCTTGTGTATGTGTGTATTTGAGTCCATGATTGAATGAATTGCATAAACGATAGTAGTTGTTTGGTTCAAGTAAAACAGAAGGGGAGTGATTTTGGCACTCCCCAAATTGATAACCGCACTTCTAAAGGGGAGTGTCAAAATCAATTTGAGGAGTGCCAAAATCAATCCTATATAAAATTGATTGATTATTAATTTGGAGAGTGTCAAAATCAATTCTCAAACCAAAATTATACAGTTGAGTGGGGCACGTGCCCCTGGTGGTCTTTACATAGCTCCGCTTATGTGGAGATGCTTTTAAAGCTCGTGGAAAGAGAACTCTAGTTATGAGCGATTGCATTATTTTCGCGATTGCTTGGTCGGGCATTTGATATTGGCTGTTGATTTTGTCATTCTCTTTTTTGTTAACGTCACTTTCATGCAAGTATATTTTTGCACTTGCAGGGAAGTGACGTTAAAAAAAAAGGAAGTGGCAAAATCAATTCCCTTGATATTTCGTTTACATCCGTAGAGTGCAGAAAGTAGCCCATGTTGGGAAATCAGAGCCTCGCACTACTCACAACGAACAAAAAACACTCAAGATCTTAGGATACTATCATCACAGAAAACAAACCAGAGAAATAGAAACAAAAAAATAGAACTCACAGATATACGAGGTTCGGCAACTTGTCTATGTCCCCGGGAACCACACCAGTCCACTATGAATGAAAGAAAATGAAATATTACAAGTCTTCTCCTTCCTTTCTGAGAAAAGTTTTCTCTTGCACTTTCTCTCGCTAGAAATCCTCTTTAGAAATTTTCTCTCTCTATGTGCTCTCAAGAAATAATGAATATAGCAACTAATATTTATAGGCAAACCCTAAGTGACAGCTGGACCCCTCCAACCAACTTGGGCCATGGCCCATCCCGGCCATGAGCCTGCCTGTCGCGCACTACCTGCCGCGAGCCTGATCGCGTGCCTACCTGTCCCGGAACTCTTCGCGCTGGTCACGGACAACCTACCGCGGAACCCTCTGTGCGGGTCGCGAATCTCTATTGCTGAAAGTTATCTGCATCCCCAACAACCCAATGTTATAAAAATCGGACCGGACCAACCGTTTCAACCAGTCGAACTGCCAACCGACCTCTCGTCCGGTTTAGTTGGACTAAGAAACCGCTAAGTAGCCTAAATTTTTTAAAAGCAGACTATATTCACAAAACCGCTAGCCTACGCGCACCTCGATAGCCTACGTGCACCTCGATTAATCCTAGAAACTAATCCAACCGTTCATTAGCGGGTGCGTCATTTAAATCCAGAGCGGGTAGCCTACTCACACTTGTCACTTGCTCTTTTTCTTTAGAATTTAGAGCATCTCACTATTTTTACCCACTCGAACTACAAGTTTTTTTTGCAAGTGGAGTGGAGTGCAGTTGGTGTCTTCCTTATACTCTCATGCATATAGACAGGGTTCGATTAACACCTCTCCCTCTCCCCAAGTCTCCTAAGATAGAGTAGATTAGGATTAACGAATGACCCAAGAAAAGAAAAAAAACAGCTCCGTTTGCTTTGATGTAAAATGTTTTCCACGTAAAATGTCTTTTTTGAAAACAAATTTCAAACTTTTATTTTTCGGTGTTTGGTTGGCACTTGAAATTTTTTTCAGAAATTAACAAAATAGTAGTGTAGAGAGAGAGGAGGGGCTTAAATGGTGTAGAGATCTGAGATTATTGGAATTGAACGTGGGTCAGGACTGACGATTGAGAAAACTGAGCAATGAGAATTGTAGTAGAAGGTAGCGCGTTCATTTCGGAAAATAACTTACGGAAGATTTAAGGGCAAGTCATTTTCATCCAATTAATGGAAAATGTTTTACTTATTTTTTACACAACCAAACACCAGAAAATAGGTAAAATATTTTACCGAAAATTATTTGACATCCAAACAAACGGAGCCTACAAGTTTCATTAATACACGAAGGAAGTATTGTTCATAGCTCTCTCTCGTTCATGCTTAACCCTTTCAGCCCAACTTCCTGCTTTTTTCTAGCCCAAAAAACCTAGACTAGTTTGGGATCTAGTTTTAAGCCCGTCAATGTAAAGCTCTTCTTGGATAAGGGCCCATTAGTTAGAAGCCCAACGATCTTGCTTTCGTGTTTTATCAAATCAAGTGAAAAGCCCATCACAATTTTATAAAAAAAAAAGTGAAAAGCCCATCGGATTTCTAAACTCAAAAAAGAATCCCCCACTCATTTTGCAATAATTGTTTTGTTTTTGTTTTTTTTATTAGCAAAAACGCCCAAAGGGCGCAATAATTGTTTTGTTAAGAAGCTCCAATTAACTCTTTTTCTTTTTGGTGAATAACAATGCCTAACTCGGGCGATTATTAATCAGGAGTATGTTCCCATTTTCAAGAAATAAAGTTCAACAAGATACACGGTTAACTATAATAAAGATAAATACTACTAATTGGTAAGGCCACAAGAACCGGAGTTGGGGAGCTGTTGTCCCTCTTTTAAGGGACAGCAGCGTGCTGTTCCGGTTGAGGGGGCCGTGCTCCAATCTCGCTTCGATGATCGGAAACGTTCACTTCGTAGAGCTCGTCGAGTTGCACAGGTAGGAAAAAAATCAGCTCGATCGGATATCATTAAGTGCCTAGGTATTGGTCCGAACCCTATTATTCGTACCAACCAATAGCATACCAACGGGAACGCAGGGCCCACTCTAGGTCCCGCACGAATGATCTGGATCGAAATCTGAATGAAAAAATGAAAAATTGGATCGAACACCTACACATCGGATTGAGCTGATTTCTCACACAAACACTCGATTTTTTTTTTAAATTATTGAACGGCTCAAATCATCCGTGCAAAACTCGAGGCGGGCACCGCAGCAGTGGCGGAGCCAGGAATCGAAGTCGGAGGGGGCCGAAATACTAAAAAAAATTTGGTTCGATGATTTTTTCAAGACTAAATCAATTCATTCGAGTTTCTATGGGACGATTTTGATAAATTGAAGAATTAATCTCAAGTATTGTTGCTATCATATCCAAGGACGGAGCCAGAAATTTTATCACGCAGTGGCGATCGTGCATATGAGAAAAAAATATAAATACACATGCATAATCACGTTAATACATTAAAACTCAAAAAAACGTAAATACATAAATCGGTTTAATTAATAGGATCGATCTTGATGTATGTGTCTTGTTTTTCTTTATTGTTCATCTTCTTATTTTTCATTCATCACAACTGGATAAATTCGATACATGGGCTCTCATGTTACTTGATTTTACTAGTCAAAAAATAAAGAATTAGTAGAAGTCTAGAACAACAATTGGGGAAAGACATACCTACAACTTAAATTTCACCAAAATTACTTAGAGTTTCCAAAATCTCTTCTCCTCCATCGCTATTTTCTCGAAATCGCCTTTGAAGTCTTAACAATTGGGGATGTTTGTGCCAAGAGAGAAAGGGGGGATTTGGTGTGCCATTAAGATTTTAGAACAAAAAGAAATAAAACTGTAAAACACTAAAACCATCTAACAAAAGATGGAAGTTTATTACTTGAATATTCACAATATTAACCCTATAGTTTTATTTAGAGGTGACAATCCCAACCCATATTTCTTAATCCGCCCACATGTAACCCAACCCAACCCGCCCATATTGTGTAATGGGTTCAACCCATATCAACCCATATTTTTATGGGTTTAGATGGGTTGAGAGGGTTTAATATGGGCTAGAATTAAAAATCGTCCAACATCCCTTTTTCTCTCTCGCCCGCACTCTCTCCCGTCTTCTCTGATTCTATCACTACAACCAACCCAATTCACCCATCTCTCTCTCTCTCTCTGTGCAAGAAAACTCAAAAAGTAACGTACTAGATTTAGGATGGATTTGAATTTAAAAGATAAGTGTTCTTATTTGAATTTTTTTTGCATTTGTTAATTTTGCGTTAAACTTTTGTGACTTAATGATACGTCTCGACGAGAGGAATCGAAAAAGTAATTTTTTTTTATCGAAACTCATAATTTTTTTCAAAAAGACAAATAATATAATTACAAGACCAATCCCTTTAGCTCCTCTCCCTCTTTTGGGCTTTTTTTCGTTTTGTCCTTATTCAACTTTTTCCGCGTTTGTCATTTTGCAACAAGTATTTTACGATTTTTTATTCGCTCCAATTAGAAAAGTAAAAAATTATGACTTTTACCCAAATATTTTTTAAAACATCCAAGATAAAGTCTAAAAAGCCGGTTGTTGGGATTAATCTTGAATATTACAAAAAATATTAGGGTAAAAGTAAAAAAAAAAAACTTTTTCGATTCTCTCATCGAGACGAATTAATAAGGATAAAAAGTTTGTCGCAAAACAAACAAATACAAAAAAATTGAATAGACAAAAAAAAAAGTCACTTGACTTTTTAATCCAAACCTAAGTGGTGGCTTCAGTGAACGCAATGAATACCGAAACTATACAATCGGTGCAATCATCACCTTCCAGACAATTCTCTGATGTGGCCTCTGACTCCTTGTCGAAGTTACATATTACTGTTTAGAAATGGAAAAAAGAAGTAAAAACCAGATTTTTTACTGTTTGGAGAGAGAGAGAGGGTCAGACGGGTTTGGGTTTGGCTTGACCCATATTCGATTCGACCTGTTTCAACCCGTTTACTTTTTGACCCATATTTGACCCACAACCCGTTTTAACTCGTCCAAACCCGCCTGTTTGCCACCTCTAGTTTTATTATTTGTTATATTTTAGCCCTTAGCCTTTAGTAATTAATGTTGGTATCCTTGTTTTTCAAAGTTTACTATTAATTTTTTTTTTTCAAAATTCTACACAGGGGCGAGCCTATATACTTTCATAGAATTTTTTTTTTACATATAATAGTAGTATTTCTTTTTCTTCTTGCAGGAACGACTGCCCCTACTGACCCCTCCCTGGTTCCATCCCTGATCATATCCTTCAGCGAACACATAGTCATTGTACGGTATCATTTACTATAATTTAGTGTTCTCGAAATGAAAATTGTTCTTATTTTTAATTATGTTTGTAAGGTTTATAACTTTTTTTTTTATCAATATTTATAAAAAAAAATATGTAAAACATACTAAAAATATAAAATTGGGTGGAGCCAGGCCGGAGCCACCTCCGACCCCTATATACCTCCGCCTTACCCGCGTGCCCGTCGTCACCCATCGATACCATGGGTACGGCCGTACGGGGTGGTAGATCCCCAAAGCTTTACTGTATTGGCCCCCTTCTTCATTGAAAAGGAGTCAACAACTACTGCAGCATGGTGAAATAGGGTGCGACAGATCACCTGCCACCATTGGTGGTACCATTTAAGTTCCACCGACGTTGACTTTCAATAATTTGATATACATACATACATATATATATATATATATGGCAAAGGCTGTGATGCTCCCATCAAAAACCGCTGGTTTTGGGAGCATGATACTCCCATCAAACCTGGACCGTAGGATGTGATTGTTTTAATCCTGGCCATTCATTAAATCCCCTGAATGCAATTCATCTCTCTCCTCTCTTTATCTCAACACCTGCTATTCCGGTTGCATCAAAACATCCGAGTAAAATAAAAAAAAAAGGTACGCATCACAGGTAAAAATTTTGAGCCCTAATCGCCGCTCTCTCGTCGTCTCTCCTCTCGTCAATCGTCGTCTACCTCTCCGACACCTCCATAGCCGGATGCCTCCACCTCCACAGCTCTAAACGCCTCTATCTCTCTCCCTTCTGCACAGTCAACGGAAACCCTCACCACTCTTCCACCTCTATACCTCCATAGCCCCTAAACAAACAACGACGAGCCCTCTCTTGTCCTCAACAGTCAGTCACAACGAAAAGCCCTCTCCATTGTGCGAGGTATTTCTCTCTCCCACTCTCTCAAACACACAGCCACCACTACAATACACAAACACCCCTGCACTTAGGATTTTGTGGGTTCTCTGGAACACTCTTTTTCTTTTGACAATATTTTTTTTTTGTTGCTAAGCTTTGACGTGGGTTTGTTGGCTTGTTTTGTTTTAACGTGGATTTATGGGTTCTCCTATGAACTGATTTGTATTATTTTAGTTGACAAACTAGATCTGTACATGATTGGCTCAAGTTTCGACACGTTTCATTATAGTCTGTAATTGAAAATTCCAATTGTTTAGTTTGTTTGACCTGGGGTTGAGGATTTTGCTTTCTTTAATCATTGTACCTCAGGAGTGTTTTTTGGTCATCTTGATTGTGCATCTTATCATAGTTAATTAGTCAATGCACAAGTTTGAGAATCGATGGCCCCATCAGTTGTAGATATTATCGACTAAACCACCTCACATTGGAAATTCGCCTAGGAATTTAAAACTGTGTGCCGGCCCTTAAAATAAGATCGAATGTGGTAGATATTATCAACTAAATTTTTAATTAAATCATTCATGCATTACAAAAATGGTCAATGCATAGTTACGCCAATTTTGAATTACAAAAATGTTTTTTTCTCTTTGTGTGACATACTAATCAAAGCCCATTTTTACACACGTCAAAGAAATGGCCGTTTTTATATGTGGGGGGAGTAGAGAATGAGGGTTTTTTTTTTGGTAGGCTGTTTGTGTGCTGTGGAACTTTTATGAAGTCCAATGACTAATGGAGCAGACCATAGATCATTTAGATTGGAAAATTTCCTCTACCGAAGGCCATGGGACAAAATGTTGAAGATATTGGGTAGTTTCACGTTAATTTCTCGGTAATTGATAGGTTTAATGATCGACATGGCTATTAATTTGCTTTTATGATCATGGTAAATTTGCCATCATGGTTTCGTTAATTGCCCCTCCATTGGGATGGGGACCATGGGGTAATATTGAAAGCATTGTACATATGTATTCAACATTACTTTTCACAAACTAACTATCAATTTTTTATTTAACAGGTCTATTTGTTTTAGGAGTTGAAAATGGTTAAAGAAGACCGTAATGCTGTTCCAAAGCATCCTTGTAATTGATGGATATATTTCTTGTATGTCTTTTTGAGACTTTGAGTATCTTTAATGGCCACAAGTTACAATTCGTTTGGACCACTTATTATTTCTAATATTTGGTTATTTTGTTAAATGTAGTTGAGATTCACTTCTGAAGAGTGTAGGAACAACTTGATTTTGGACTTGATCCTTTGTGGGGAGAACGTAATCAGGAATGAAGTCATCCGAAAGGCTCAAGAAAAATACCGCAACACTAGAAGGATAATTTGATACCACGGCGCCTTTGTGGCTTTTGTTGTAAACTTGATTTCAATCATGTTGTAAACTTGATGAATGTGAGGTGCCTTTGTGGCTTTTGTTGTAAACTTGATATGGCAAATACTGCCTTCAGTTTAGATCATTCTATTGTTTGCTGCTATTGTAATGGTAACAGCTCGTTGTAATGGTGATCTGTTTTGGTGTGCCAGATTGTTTGGTGTGCCATGAACAGATTGTTATGCTCTCAATAACCACAATTACAAAAAATCTGGGTATGCTTCTCATTTTCATAGCATTACTTACCATTTATACAAGGTGTGCTTACTAAAATCTGGGAATTCTTACCATTTCAATAACAGTACTTAAAAAAATCTGGGCGCTATTCTCATTTTCATAGCATTACTTACCATTTATACAGGGTGTGCTTACTAAAATCTGGAAATTCTTACCATTTCAATAACAGTACTTATAAAAATCTGGAATTCAGACGAGTTGTCTTTGTAGAAGAAAAGAGAACTTGGCAGGTAACAATAACGAGTTCTACTAAAGTTTTGAAAGTTTCAATAGAGTGCTTTAGTTCACTTATTTTCTTTTGAGAAACTTCTGTAAATTTCTTTGTTCTTCCTGTACATTGGCCATGGGCTTTTAAAAGACCCTTCTCAAGTTTAATCGACCAGGATCCGAGTTTCCTGCTCAAAGTTTTCCTCTTCATTTTATTTGCTTAATCTTTTTTACTACGCTCTTGCCTGAAGTTAAAATTTTTCCTAGTCACATTAATCAGTAATAGAGGCCGAACCAGATGCCATCTCTGAAAAAGTAATTTTGGTTTTCAGGTGAGCTATGTATTGTCACCCGTACTAAGTATAGCTACTGCATCCTTACATGCTGCTATTGCTCCCAAGTCCCACCATATTTTTCCTTCCCGCTTTACCACTCTTTCATAGCATTACTTACCATTTATACAGGGTGTGCTTACTAAAATCTGGGAATTCTTACCATTTCAATAACAGTACTTACAAAAATCTGGGCGTACTTCTCATTTCCATAGCATTACTTACCATTTATACAGAGTGTCCTAACTAAAATATGGGGATTCCTACCATCTCAATAACTTACAGAAATCTGGGCATTCTTTTCATTGCCAAAGCAATACTTACCATATAAACAGGGTATGCTTGCTAAAATTTGGGCATTGTTACCATTTCAATAATCGTACTCACTGTCTTACCATGACTACAGATAAGTTCTTGTCCAGATCATTGCCTTAGTTTTACTGAATTAAAAGATTACAATAAACTTCTTGTCCCTACTCAATGCCTTAATACAAATAAAGGTTACATTTATCATTCACAATCCTTATCCGAAATCATCTTCCCATCCTCCAACGTTGCTGCCATGGAACTGGGCTTGCACACTCTCGGGATTTCTTGACCAGTTAGCAGTCTACAAAGTTCAAGTTTGAAAATTAGTAAATGGACAAATAAATAATAGTCTATCAACTAACTAGATAGTAAGAGGTATAAAAAGCCATAGTAAATGGTAAGTATAACCATAAAAAACGTAAAAATAGCTTCATTAGATTATTATGAAACACTTATTCGAGATTTTTCAACTTATGATCATTTGGTAAGTTGGTATGAGATAATCATCACAACTAATTTCAGTTTATTCTTCAAGAAAACTTACTTGGTGTTATTCTTCAAGGCAATTGACAAACCGTGAATAAGTTTGTGTGGTAAAACTGGTCTAAGTATATAGTCGTTGTTCCCTTATTTCATGGTAAGTATTGTCAATCACATGGTAAGTTTTATCAATGAAAATTAGTCCGTCGTAAAAATTCAGTTTTTGTGGTATCTCTAGCCATATTCTTTGGTAAGTAATTTTTATTATATAGTAAGTATAACATTAATGACGGGTAGGTATACATTAATGTATATCACCATTAATGTCTTAATACCCATTAATGTCTTATTACCTACCACATTAAATTTTATTTGGATATATTGTATTACTTTTATGATAAATTAAATAAAAGCAGTCATATTAATAAAATTACTTTTATAAAAGGATCAAATAAATGAGATATTTCAATTTATTGGTTCACTAGTGGTTATTCTTACATTAGCAAAGTGATCAATGTTAACCTCAAGGACTATTACTCCTTCATTTGTTAAGTGATCAATGTTAACCATCAAATAACCATTTTTCAAATTTGCTAATTGTGTAACTTGAAGGATTGAAATAGATAAATCTGTGGTTAAGCAATTAAACAAATTAGTCAACCTACTTTAGCCAATTATATTAATTTTCACTAATCACTATCATTCAACATCATTGTTAACTACCACATCTGCCAATTGGCTGAACATATAACCAGATCAATCAATTACAAATGAATCAATTCTCATTGATTGATCGCTGCCAAATATATTAGTATCAACACTATTAGTTGTTAGATTTGTAACATATATCATATTGATCACTATAAACTATATTAATGAATTTGAATGGCCTAATTTCATTAAATACTAGAGAATTCTACAAAATTATTCAATCACTATTAAACAAAAATATATTTATCGTACAATGTTGTTATAACAATCAACTTGTGGCGTCATTTTATAATATATATTAACTATATTTGTAAGCTATCAAAATATTAATAAATATCTTATTTTTTCCATAATATTTAAAACTAAGCTACTTAACTCAGATATCTTCTAATATCTATAATAAAGGATTATTTAAAAATTAATCAATTAAATACATTTATAATGTCATTTGGAAATTATGAAAAATATTTTTCAAATTTTTATATTTTCATAACCAATTAAAATTAAATTTTTTTATATTTTTTAGATAATTCTTCTAATATTTAAATCCCTAAAATCTGCAAATTTTCCTGCCAAAAAATCAGATACCTTTTTTTTTTACTTAATGGCAACTTGTTACCTGGCCAACCGGTTGTAGTAAGCGTTGCCTGTTTGTGTGGTAAGTGTTGCCTTATACAATGGTAAGTGTTGTCTTAGTAAATGGTATAAGTTGCCTATTCTGTGGTAAGTAATTCTCCGTTTTTTTGGTTAAAACCATCTCGTTTTCAACAAAACCACCCATGTTTTAGTTTTTGGTTTCAATCCAAGGGTTGAGGTTTATCTATTTTCAATTTAATGGCTGTAATTCAATGGGAGTATGATGCTCCCATACCACTTGGGAGCATCACAGAAGTTTTGATATATATATATATATAAAATTAAACAAATAACTTAAAATTTGTTAGGTGAACCGTGGTTATTTTGAGCTTTCTACATCATAAAGTGCATTAAAGTGGAGGGAGGCGATAAATACTCTTTTCGTCCCAATTTATTTGTCCAATCTCGAAAATTTAATTTTTTTTTTGGAAACAATGACTACACCTAAAAAAATATAACTTTCCACATTTACCCTCGAAAAAAGATTAATTAAATTTTGCATGCTAAAAAGTTCCTCACTTCAACCCGCATACAACTTTGGATTATTTAGTTTGATATCCGCAGTATCGATTTTAATCAGAGTGACTATCGATTTTTAATATGAGTCCGTATCCCCAACGGAAAAGCTAAGAAGCCATGAGAAATTGTGGATTCTCCGCACAAGGATTTCCAAATACATGACTTTTGGAAGGGTAACTTTTATTTGGAAAACCTAAATACTAGCATTTACCAATTGTAAGGTTGACTAACATTCTATAATTGAGAGATCAAAATTCTAAAATTCAAGTTTTACAATGGGTTGGAAGTGTAATTGACCAATAAAGAAGAACCAAATGAGCTTAAATCTCTTTTAAGTGATAATGGGGCTTCCGAGTCAGCTTGCGCACACCTTAACTTAATCTGTAGAGCCCCTCTACAGCTATTAAACACGCTTACGCATAGGGTAAAGTGGCCTCAACTATTTTTATCATAAAATTGAACTCAAAACTTTAGGAGGAAATAAATCCCTTATCACATATATACCACCGGGCCAACCCTTCGATGTTAGACCAAATAATTACTTGACAATGGCATGTTTCTTTAGAATATGCACTTTTGAAGCCTAACTTGATACTTTATGCTGCCTTTAAGCCTAAAATGATACTCACCTATCACCTTTGTTCCTTCAAAGGCAATAATGAATTACTTTAACCTTCACGGGACAAAATATCAAACTGGCTTTTCATTAATTTATGACTCCCATTATGAAGTACTCTAAAGCAAGTTCCCTGGCAGGGACATAATTTACCAAATAAAACAAAGAAAAGGTTCCCTAGGCCATCAACTTTCTTCAGTGGAAGGACTGAAAACAAAAGAGAAAGTTGAAGGCAATAGAAGAAAAGCTAAGAAAGGGGAGAAAAGAAGAAAAGATAGAGAAAATAGTTATATTATATCTGATGATTATAAAATATTATTATTAGCACTTCAGTTTTATTTTGTCGCACCTCCTTTATTAATAAGAGTTTAAAGGCGAAAAAGAAAAAGGAGGGTAGGTGGGTGTGAAGTAGTATAAAATGGTGCGTGCACCTAATTACCTATACCGACGAAACCAAAACGTGAGAGGAACCGAGAAAGAGAGAACACAAATTTTGAGTGGTTTCGTTTACTTTGGGATGTAAACATACTCCACATGCAGCCGATCAATGACTTCAACTAAAATAAAAGACAAAACGAATGCTCAAAGGAGCTACAAAGAAGAAGTTCTGTAGTAGCCTCTTTCAAATCTAACCAAGCCCCAAAGAACAAGAATCTCTCTCTCTCTCTCTCTCTCTCTCAAACCCTAATTGAAAACTCTAATATTTACTCTCGCACCAAATAATGAGCCCCAGTATAAGAATTCATGGTTGAGTTCTTGCCTAACCAAAACTAACCAAATTTGGCCTTTAACCCAAACAAAACCCTAAAAACGAAGGAGGGTCCGAGACTTGCAATTGTTTCCGGATTCCAATTTGTGTTCCACCATGCGACTGTTGTCGGGACAGAGCTGACCATCACAAGGAGGGCATGTCCCACGATGAAGGGAAAAACCCCCCGTTAAAGGGCAGGAATCATATACAAGCCATTTACTGCGGTAAAGATGGTTGTGAACATCTTTTGGGGGGAAAATGTGATCTTGTGAGGATGTGAAAGTTGCACTTTTGTGGCTTGGAATGTGTAATATATATCGGGCACAAACGTGCCGAAGACAAACACAACATAGCACAAAGCTATAAACATGTAATGTTTTGGGAATGGGAAGGGCGTCTCTCTAGCTTTACAAAAAGTCTAGAAACCCAATTTTCTAATGGACCTTTATTAAAAATGTACGTAGTATCTAAGTCCAATTACACCAATCGACACTAAATAATTATGTCCGGAGTTATGTTTTGAAATTATATTATTATAGGATTTCTTCTTTTGCATTTATTGGACGGAGAAACCGTGGGGTAGGCAAAGGATGGGATACTCTTTGGAAACCTGTGAGCAGAAATCCATGGGCGGTCCTTCCACGCAATTCCTATCAACCAAGACGAAAGGCCAAAAGCAACAAAAAAAAAAAAAAAGGCTAAAAATACCACTACTTGATAAAAAGTCTAGGACACATCTTCCGGACATGGCCTCGTTCGTTTTGGGGTCTCAAAATCCCTCGATGCGGTCTCCAATAAATTTTCTCTATCTATCTCTCCACTCATTACTCTCAAAAATCTCCCTCAAAATCTAAACCAAACAGGGTCGTGTCTGTAACCATTCGATGTATGTGGACTCACATGGATCAAACTCCGGAAACAATTGTGTTATTAGCATTGCTCTCCTCGATAGGGAGTCTACTTGAGTTCTATTTTTTTTATTTTGCTCTCCAAGTATAAGCATTTTATTTTTAGAATCTTATGATACGAATAATGTTGCCCCAACACAACTCAACAGTTTTTAACCAAGCCCGCGTGGTCTGGAACTAAAGTCGCATAAAGCTCGTGCGAGTGCGTGAAAGCATCTCTAAAGAACTTGCAAAATAGTAACTAAAATTCCTGAGTGCGAGAATTGAGAGTGCGAGCGTATGTCATTTTGAAGGATTATGTAGAGACCCGTGTTTATTTTATCGAACGTTAACATTTTATAAATGCATGATTAGTGGAAAAGGAAATGAAATATTGGTTTTATGTGATTTCGGGTCAAAGTGGTAGAATTGATTGTTGAGGGTTGCAAGAGTAATTGGTTGATTTTTGGGTATAAATAGGAGAGTGTGAGAGAGTATCACATTAAACCCCCTCCCTCTCCCCACCGGTTCCCCCTCTCTCTCACGCCTCTCACTCTCTCTCTTGCTCTCTCACCAAAATCACTCAAGAACCCACCAAAATAACCTTCAATCCTTCATCCTCTACGCGTATTGTGGTCCATATCCCACCGGTTGGAGCTCGGTGGAGTCGTATCCCGTTCGAATCAAGGTTTTCGGAGAGCTAGGGCTCGTATCTTCTTGGGTTTCGTTCTTCGGCTTCGAGGTAGGGATTCTACCTCTCAATACATGTATTAGAAGTGTTTACCATGCCTTGAATCGTGTCTATAGTTGTTGTTGTTGTTGTTATGGTTGAGCTGCTTGAAATCTGCAGAAAAACTGCTCGAAAGCCTCCCGTATCGATACGGCCCTTAATCCGTATCGATACGAAACAAACTGGACAGATTCGTAGTCATCCCGTATCGATACGGATTTTCGCCGTATCGATACGGTGAGCTTATCACCAGATTTTACTGTTTTGTTCCGAAACCCATTATTTTGACCCCCGATCACTTTCAACTCGTTCTAAGTGCTTCTAAAACACTCCTAATCATTGTTGATCACCCTTGTTGAGCCCTTTGTGCGTTCTTGGCATTTCCTCACTTTCGTTCGATATAATTTGTCTTAATTATCGTATGAACATGAAATGGAACGAGACGTTACGAAATATGAGACACGTGAAACTTTGTTGACACAACGCATGAACACTCAAGGCCCATCGACGGGTGGGTGCTTGGCAGGAGATATCAGGGTCCCATAAACAGCCTGGCAAGAGCTAATGCTCGTATTGAACATTCAAGGCCCAATCTACAAGGTGGGTGCTTGGCAGGGGATATCGGGGTCCCATGAATAGCCCGGCAGGAGCTTCGGCTCATGACACGTAACGCGAGATGGTTTGGACACGCGAGATATGAAAACGGTTAATGGTTGAGATGTATTCTGAATCTCTTGGCTTGTTTGTCGGATTGTTGAACCGTTTCGATTGTCAGTTGCTTGGGCTACCCTTTGTTCATGTCGTATCATCGTTCCCGCATTTCTCTTACATATATTGTCTGTGTAGCATTTCTACTGGACTAGTGTAGCTCAAGCCTTATTTCTTTTCAGGTACTAACTCTGGGCGGTAGCGAGCATGGTTGGAGTGCTTGGATGTTGGACACGTTTTGAAAAGCTAACATTGTAGAGTTATTTAGGCATCTTTGTATATCCCTTTTGGAGATGTATTTGTAACTCTCGTGATAACTCAATTGACTATGGGATATTTTGTAAACTCTAAACTCTTTGACTGTTGATGTTTAATCTGATTCGGGGCCGTTGTGCCTTTGAGGTGATATTTTGAACACTTGGATTTAGAGGGTGGTTATGGGAAGTTAATGATATTTTGGTATCGTACGGTTTAATGTGAGGTATTTGTTTAAGAAACTCTTTATATTTTATGTCGAAAATGGAGGACGTGACAGATTACGTGGCTAAGGTTTGAAAACTTGTTTAAATATTTTTTCTGTTTTTGGTAAATTTTTTGGTCGTATTTTACCCAATCCAGTTACTTCATCAACTTAATTTGAGCCTGAATTTATACATAGTTTGAAAAACGGACTTCAATGAGTTTGATGGTAACAAGTAACCTAAAGTTTGAGAAATAACCCAAAATTATTTGACAATGCATCAAGCAACTCCAATCGGAGCTGTCATTTTGAAGGATTACGTGATCCGGCTGTTCATTTTGGCACGGACAGTTCGGATCTAATCCGATCGCATAAAAATCTGAATCATCCGTCGCTCGAATTAAGATTCGAGTTATCGATTGTCGAAATGAACGGCCGGAACGGCCATTCAGCACCGCTGCCAAGCACACCCACTCGGCAGCATCTCCGCCAGGGGCTTTATGTGATGGGGACAACATGAGCAGTTATGAAGGTTCCAGTCACTGAAGTAAAGTTACCCATCAAAAAAAAGGTTGGAATATATTTTGGTGGTTGTCATGCCATGTGTTTTTGTGTGTGGAAGTCGTGCTATGTTTTGATTGGATTAATATTTAAAAAAGTTAAAGTAGTATAATCGTGAGATTACCCTCAAAAGCCATTTCGCTTTTTTATTTTTATTTTTGTCTTCATTCATTTTTTTCACATTTGCTAATTTTGTGTCAATTTTTTTTAATGAATTACTAGATTTTTTCAACGAGAGAAATATAAAAAATAATACGTAAATTACATTGAAACTATTTTTTTTAAAAGTCAAATGGCCTAAACTCAATAGAAACAAGAGAAATGCTAAGTACAAAGAAAATGGACAAAGAAAAAACCCTTAAAGTGTACATGAACGGCTCAGATTCACTGTACTGTGAATCTGAGCCGTTCATGTACACTTTAAGAGTCTTTTAACAAGAGAAATGCTAGGCTTTTTTTCTTGCTAGGCGAAACAAAGAAATTTGGGCACATGCAATCTTGTGGCATTAGACAAATCATATCTCTACTACCAATGAATCTGTCTGGCCACAATAATGTATTTGAGAGGTTTTAGACTGCCTGGGGACAGGTGAATCCAAACAATAAATCCAATTTAGGTTTTTTTTTTTTTCCCCAATATTGTAGTATAAATTAGTGAAGTGTTAATTAGCAGAAAATTAGCAAATTAACAACCAAAGAGGGTTCAATATCTCTCCATAAACTCAGATGCCAGACCTCTCTCTTGAAAGTCAAGGGGTACAACCAGATGAACTAGGCTTGGGGGTGTTTCCGGTAGTCAATAACTTAAAGATCACTTGTTATTGTAGAAAAATGTCAAATTATTTTCACTGACCAACAAATTGTTGAAAAATGTCAAATCGTTTCCACTAACCAATAAGTTGTTGAAAAATTTAAAGATTGTTGAGAAAGATTTGTTGAAAAATATCAAACTGTTTCCACTAATCAATAAATTATAGATGGGATGCAAAACTTGCTGCCGAAAATTGTTATTGGAAACATGGCTTAAGACACTTCAGTTCGGGTAACAACCATCATGAGCATTTGAATTCATATCATCAACAAAAGTTCATTTTTTTTTTTAAAAAAAAAAAAAATCATTTTCAGAGGCTTCATTAGGATTATACTTACATCTTATTTTTCCGTCGAATCACAATCAAGTTGGAAAGCCACTTTTTTCACCAGGGACCAATCATATTCATAGCTTTAGAGCCTCCACATTGTGACAAGCAAATAGGTGTGGTCCGTGTGGATAATCAAACTTAACAATAATGCTCAAAAAATATCCCATATTGTAATAAACAAAGTTAAAAGTTTTTTTTAGCAAATACTGTAACTAAATTTCACCCATTCCATAACCAAACTTAACAACTTTTACCAATAATCAAATTCGGATTTTTCGTAAACGAGTTTCAATCACGCATCAAACCACACCAAATTATTCGTCTCGACAAGACGATCCCAAAATTGAAAGGCCGGTCGCCTTAAACCTCCTCACATACCCTCACACGCTGCCTAAAGAGGCTGCTCATGAGATCCACTCGCATCACGCGCCGAACACGCCAAATTGAGTAAAGGCGTGTGAAAATGTTTTCGGCAACCGACTTTTCAGTTTTGGAATCGTCTCATTGAGACGAATAATTTGGTGTGGTCGGTTGCGTAATTGAAACTCGTTTGCGATTGGACAGATGTGCGTTGTGTATTGTGGGGAATTGTTTTGTTAAGGATGCAAAAATAACCAATATGTTGAGGTAAAAGTTGTTAAGTTTGATTATGAACTAAATGGATAATCAAATGCTGACCAGACACATTTTGGTTATTGATTTTGATTATTACCCTTGCGGATGCTCTTATAGCTAATAGTCTTGACTTCTAGAATAAAAAATAATACATGTCAATTTCGGGGCTAATACATGTCAATTTCGGAGTAGAAGAGTTTGGCTTTCAATTGATACGGTCACCTCTAGTCAAACAAGAAACTCTCCACAACATTTCAATGCATCAGCAGCATCACAGTTCCACCAATAAGTCTACGTACACTTCTATCGACCACTGTTTTTACATAAGTGTGGAGCCGACAAATATGTAAGAGATGAGTGGTCGGAAAGTAATCGATAGAAGTGTACGTAGCATTCTTGTAGTTCCAATATTGCTACATTTGAAACCAGAGTACTGGTGGAATGACCATTTCGTCCGATCCAACTCTACCCTCTCCGATCCCCGCCCCGAATAGGTTAACTAATTTACCAACTCATTTCCAAAACCAGACTTCACTCCATTTGGGCAAAACTTTTGACCCCAAACTGTAACTCAATTCGGAGAACAGAAGTCAAATGCTCCATCTTGGAAACTAAAGCTTTACACAAAGTGACTAAAATATTGGAGAGAATCACTTTAAGGGTAGTTTGAAACTTAATGCATGTATGAAATATTCTTCGCATCCCTTCTAGGAATGAAGTATCTTGTAAGTCACTTCGGATACAAGAAAATATTATACCCAAACAGGCAACAGCAAAGTAGTGACTAAGCAAATAGTAGTAGCTATTAGAGCATCCGCAATGGGTGTGTTATATTTATGTATCAAAATGTTTGTTAAGGTATGTGTTAGGATAAAAAATGGATCCCACAAGTGTGTGTTAACTTAGGAGTGTGTTAAGATATATATGAGTACCTCAATGAGTTAGTTAGGAATGTGTTAACTCTTTAAAATAATATCAAAACAATGGCTATAATAATAAAAAAAAAGTAGTGTGAACATTTATGTTTTATGGTTGAAATTTGGATTTATAGAGATAGGGCCCACTTATTGTTTGTTAGCTTGGTTGCCAAACTTAATAACCATGCTAACACACTACTAGATTTAGCACACTCTAGCACACTCTAACACACATGCATTGTGGCACAAAAAACACATTTTTGTTTGCTAAGTCTTAGCACACACAATTAACACACTAGTTAGCACACCCATTGTGGATGCTCTTAATATCCCACACAACTGTCTGGAATCGGTTAGTTTTCTTTGCCAAAAAACCTATGGGTACATCATTTGGTACACCAGATTGTGTGGGACTCACCCCGAGGTCCCCACACAAAGGGCCAGAGCCGTTCAATTCATTTAAAACATGTTTTTAAGAGACCCTGTAAAAAATCAATCCAATTGGACGTCGGTAAAGACTTGATCGATTTTCGCCTCTGAATTCGCAAGGACAAAAATTGAATGAATTGATCAAGCCATTACCGAATACCAGAATGAGCTGATTTTTTGCAAGAACCCTTATAATAATGATTTAAATAAATTGAACGGCAACCATAACTTGATACCCTGAAATGGGTCCCACGCATTGTGACGTACACCAATGTAACACCAAATGGTGTGCACATAGTTCGGCTTGTTTCTGGCGGTAGTCTTGATTCCCTAAGTCTAAGAGGTGAGTAATTTTGGCACTCCCCAAATTAATAACGGCACTTTGAAAGGGAAGTGTGGCTTTCAGAGTGCGGTTATCAATTTGTAGAGTGCCAAAATCAATTTCCCGAAGAATATATATATAGTAATAATATACTACACGTCAATTTGGAGCAGAAATAGCTTCAAGCAGAAGAGTTTGACAGTTTGACCAAAAAAGAGAAGAGTTTGACAGTAAGTTTGGCTTCAACCGATCTGTACAACAGGTCAGACAAGGAATTGTCCTCAACACATTCCAATGATCTCTGTACAACAGGTCAGACAAGGAATTGTCCCCAACACATTGCTCCATTCCAATTCAGACGCAGTGCCAAGTCCCCCACTACTTTTAGTACTTACAGCTACACCTCTATGATAAGCTAAAATTAGAATTGTCCTGATGGTCCTCTCACCAAACTCAAAAGAACAGAAAACTATATATTTGGCTTTGTTCATTTCTCTTTTTAACTTTGTTCTATTTTTATTTTCTAATTATTATCCTATTTTTCTCTCTAATCATTACCCTATTTCTCTCTTCACCCACTGCCAAAACTAAAATATCCAAAACTAGCAAACGAACAAAGCCAACTTTTGACTTGGTTATGTTTTCCCTATCTTGTTCCTATCATCGAGACGATTCTTCTTGATTTCTTCTAATATAGAGTTTTCTCAACCAATCATAAGCTTTCAATGACAGAACAGCGATGAAAATCATGTTGTAGAGACACTATTTGGCTTAGGTAAACCTTACAAGAGAAGAAGCTGAGGTTCCACGTCGCTGTAGCGATTAAAACTCAACCCATTACAAAACTAATCGACACATACAAAAGAAATGAATACGACGAGTATAGTTCTAGTAACATAGGGTGTTTTCGGCACAATCAATCGGTCAACGAAGGTACAACTTCACTAAGAATTGGTCGTTACCCTAGTGAATAGGAAACAAGCATCACATGGAAGAAATGAACAAGAGTCGAGTTCAAGTCACAGAGCATCTTTTTGGCACAATCAGTGTCAAATAAAGATACAACTTTAGAAAGTGGAGTAAAATGTTGTTACCCTAATTGTTAGGAAGCAAGAATCACATGGGCAAAAGTGGATGATGCAAGAAAAAACCAAATATTACAAAACATGGAGAGACATCATAATCGGATTACAAAGCACCCAACATTCAAATCCCCTATAAGCAATGATCTCTTAAGCTCATATTCCCTAGCCTCTACCCCCATTGATGTGCACAAAGTTGCAGGAATAAGGTCGCAATAAAATACAGTGGAAGGAATAATAACCACAAGAAATGGAAACATTAAAGGAAACAAAAGAAGTAATAATGAACTATTTATGGAACACAAGTGGGAAAAAAAAAATCAGTAAGGAGTAGTGTAGTAATACCCTGCCGGTGGTACTCCCATCCCGTTCACCGGCGGCATTCCATAAGGCATCATCGGTTGAACTCCGGGAGTGTAGTATCCGCCACCACTGATCTTGGTCAAACTAGTTTGGCCTTGCATTCCATCCCTGGCATACTGTTGCCACACCACTTGCTCCTGAACAAGAAACTGTTGTTTCTTCTCCATATCTGACATTTGGACATAAGCAGGGGGAGGAATGCTCAATGATGCGGCGAATGGGTCCCCCCCAACGGTCTGAACAGTTCCGTCGGGAGCGGGAAGAGCTAAAACGGGCGTCGCGCTCTTCCCTGCAGCAGGCAACGCCACACTGCTGGCGCTACCGCCGCTCAATTGGGCAGTGCTGACATGTTGCCTCACAATTCCCTGATCATAAATCCCGTTCAAGAGCAACGGATCCAACCCACCACCCATTGCCGCCTTCTGCTTGGATAGATTACTCGCGGACTCCACCAAAGCCAATTCCCAATCGGCTTTACCGCTTTCTGCTGCGGGATTGTCCCAAGCAGAGTTTACTTCCGGCTCCCCATTTGACGGAAAAGCCTCCCACGATCCGTTCCCTTTATTCGTCGCAGGGCCTGCAAACAATGCCAAGGCCAATCTATTCCCCTGATCATCCGCAGTCATCGCCTCCTCCCTCAAATCCACCAAATCCCCCGTATCTTGTTTCTGAGGCTTGGGAGCCTCCGGCTCAGGTGGCGGTGGAGGCGGAGGTGTGTAATTCTCCGGCGCTGGCAACGCCTTAATTTCATTCATATCTGGTACAGGCTCCTCCTCCTCTTTAACTACCGGTTGCTCTACTTTCCTCTCCGGGCTTTTCCCAGCCTTCGCCCTATCCCTCACAAACTCCTCCAAAGTCTCCAAAAGTTTTCCCGTAATCCTCTGCACTTCGGGGAACTCCGACGACCTAGCCACCCCCGTATCCTTACACCAATTGTAAAATGCCACAAGTTCATCGATCTGTTTGGCAGCACTCACGTAGGCATCGAACGCCTTAACGCAATCCGAATACTCCATATCGAAAAACCGATCGAGCAACACTGCCAACACCTCGCATATATCAGCGTACAGCTTAGAGCTCTCTTTCACGACAGGGTACAACGCCACCAACACCATCCTGCTATTCTTCGCCATACCCGTCGGCCTACAAGCCAACAACCTGTCCAAAAGCCTCTGTAAATGACCCATCTTTCCGAAAACCCTCTCCGGTTTCATGTCCCTCAACGGCGTGATCACAACCACATCCCTCCTCTCGTTCTCCCTCACGTCTCCTGACGACCTCACCCGCCTCATCCCTCCTCCTCCATAGCTATCCTCCCTCGATTCGAAGTTATCGTACTCGTATCCCCTATTAGGGGGCGACCGCCACCTCTCCTCCCTCGATCCATACCTCTCAAGCTCACCACCACCACCTCCTCCGCCACCACTCTGCTTCCTCTCATACAACATCAACTCGAGTTTCTGGTCCAGGAACAGCGCGTAAGTCCTAACAAAAGCCGAATTATCCCACGAATTCGAGTGGGCCTCGTCGCGGAAATCCGACATGTTGAGCAACCTCGTCCCCCTGCGGGTGGCGTACATGATCTCCTGGTGGAACACGGGGTCGCCGTCGGCCAACAACCGGTGGACGAGGATGAGGGTTTTTAAGGCCACGATCCAGTCCCTGGTCTTGCCCAGCCGCTTGGAAACGGCGGCAACGCACGCGGCGACGTACCCGCGCGAGTACGACGTCAGGTGGAGGATCTCCCTCAAGTACTTGTCGTCGGCTGGCTCGTCGTCGTGGCTGGTGGCCTTGACGATCGCCACCTCCAGCTCCGGCGCCATGTTGGACGAGACCTTGGCGATGCCGATGCTCGTCTGGTCCTTCACGGCGCCGATCGCCTTCCGGATCGTGCTCGGTGCCATCGTCGGTCGCCGATCCGCCCTTCAGATCCGAAACAGACCACAGTAAATTAGCAAACCATATTTACGACAACGACAAAAAAAGGGATACTAGCAATGAATTAGCAACTAAAGTACATTCACCACAACAAAGTAAACTTCAACTAGTTGGATCAAAACTGATATAGATCCAAGTCGGATCATCCAACTAGTTGAATTTTACTTCATTCATTCTGTTTCTTTTTAGGGTTTGAACTCCATCAAAAAAGAAACAGAATGAAATGCAATCACAAGTTCTTTTAAATCCAAAATTACCTTAGATTTTCAAGAAAGACACAACCAACTACAGAAGATAGATATCTTCCAGCAGCACAATGAAGGAAAGATGGTAGTTGGATCTACCGTGACATTAATTAGGGTTTGAGCTCAAAAAATAGACAAAATGGTTTGGAATTACAAGTTTTTTTTTTTTGGAATCCAAATTACCTTGCCAATCCAAAACAGACACAAAATTGGGAAACTACCGATATTTGGATCGAAGTTGACTGTAGTAATTAAGATTTAATACTGGAGATGGACCAGAAATTAATGTAAACGAAATAAATTGGGATTTTTTTGAAAGATTTTGGGTACCGTTGAATTGGAAGGTCTGGTTTGTAGATCTGTCGGAGAAACGAAGGAGAGGAACAGTTGACTTTTCCTGTTGAGTTGGTCTTGTAAAATGGAGGTCAGGTCAGGTCAGAGATAGCGGCTCCGCTAGCTGAAGTTTCTCTCTCTACTCTCTAGATTCTCTCTCTCTGGGAGGAGCTTCGGTGAGTGGGATGGCGATTGGCGAGGGATAGATGGATAGAGAGAGAGAGAGAGATTTGATTTGGAGGGGAAAGGTGGGGGTTGGAAATGGAAATAAAAGGTGGATTGAAGGGGTGGTTTGGGGTCCGGAAGGATCTGGGACGTCGATCTGGGACCTAATTGTAGCGGATGAGTCGGGGGGTGTCGGAGCGAGGGCAGCTCCTGTCCAGTCTTCAAAAGTGTCCGGTCCGGTTCAGCTTTTTTTTGGTTGGATTTTTTTGGGGCCCACAATAATAATCAAAACTGTTCACATTTTAGAGATCGTTGAAAACATCTCTATTATAAAACAGAAGGGTGTGGGGACAAGTTGTTAGAATGGTTGAGATTGAATTGATCCAAAGGTTGATGTGGGATTTCCCTTTTATTAAATTGTCCAGCCTCTTTCATTTAATTGCAAAATTGCCACCGATCAAAATTACACTCACTTTCAAATTTGAAACCCTACTATAGAAGCATTCTCCTTCATCTTCTCTCTCTCAACACTCTCATTGGTGTCACCGGCGAAATCCACTGACATCGGTCCTCAAGTCTGGGCTAAAAGCTACGTTTTGAAGGTAATTTGGGAAAACTAGACATTCGAACCATTTTTTGATTCTATCGTGCATACCCAGTTGAACCATTTACTTTACTACCTCACTCCTTTTCCCATTTATATTTTTCCAGGTATTGCTCTCTTTCTTTTCATTTGTTGGGTGTCTTGATGGTGATTCCAAAATCCAAAGCGACCCATTAGATGTTTTCACTCTTTACGGTATGGAGGCTTTTCTTTGTAGTAGTTGTAATTCTGTAATTGAAATTGCCTATTTAAAACGTAAAAAAAGTGGGTGTGATTGAGCTTTTCTGTGGTGATGCAAAGAGGTAGGAGGCGGGACTCCGTGCCGAAAACCCCCGTGACTCTGTGCGGAGGGGTTTTGTGTGGAGGGTTTTTTTTAACGTTTTTGCTATGCATATTCATTAGAAGCTAAATTATTCATTAGATTGCAAAGTGGATGGATTTGTTTGCTTTCACTTTTCATCTTTTTGTATTAGATTTTTTTTGTATATTAGGAAAATTTCACAATCTCCTGTGCACTTCCTCAATTGTTAGGCTTTGTGTTCCAATGAAAACTCTTTTATCCTAACTGTCGCTTTGTGTACCAGTTAAATTTTCAACAATTTTAGCCACCATCAAGATTCAAAGAGTTCCAATTCCAATCGGGGTGGGTAGTGCCGTAGGCACGAGCAAACACTAGTTATCCATGTGAAACAATCACGTTGATCTTAATGTCGTTTGGTATAGCTTTGAAATGTATTAAGCTCACTTAGAATGAGTTAAACAACTTGCACACCGTTTTTTTTACAAGATTAATCCATTTCAGAACTATACCAAACGGTATCGGATCAATTTGATTTTTAACGACGCCAATGGTCTCGGCAAGTTATAAAAAGTGAACGATTCTAATTATTATTTTGGGCCTCAAAAGAGCCAACGAAGGGGCAAAACTGAACAGGACTGGACGCGAAGACTTGACTGGAGAGGAGTTGCCCTCGTCGGATTGTGTGTGTCCATTACAGTTGGAAGGTTAAGACAGGGAAGGAGGGTTTATACTGGGCGAGGGGTGGACTTTATTTTATTCAGATATCCTAATATGGAGCCAACGGCCCGTTTGGACAGATGATATGATTTTGAATGGATATAGAAGGATGGTAGATTTGAGGGTGTATATGAAACGAGGGGTAATATCTAAGAAGGGTGAGCCCACCTCATAAGAATGGTAGATTTGTGATCCAGTATTTGGATGATTTTTTTGAGGAGGAGGATATAGAAGGTGGATACTGGATATGAATAGATAAGTTACCAAATGACTTAATTGCCTCTAGTTTATTATTTTAATGAAAAATTTAGGTTAATTTCATTAAGATTAAAATAAATACATATTTATTGTTAATTGTGGGATAAAATAAATTTATTTTTGTCTTACAAATGTTTTAATCATATTATTTATTAGAAAAAAAATTCAAAAATTGAATTGAAAAGTGAATTTTTTTTAATAGAAAAAATACAATTCACATACATAGTTATGGCAAAAAATACAATTCACATATTCTCTTCACATGGAATGGGAGACCCTGCCAAGCAGGGGTGCTTGGCAGGGGTGCCGAGCGCATCTCGGCCGTCCAAAAGTGTTTTGGGCGGCCCAGATGCAAAGGTACCGAACGGATTTAAAAAAAAAGAAAAGGAAAAGGAAAAAGATGTTTCGATCCAGGCCGTTGATTCCGAGATGAACGGCCGGATTGGCCGCTTGGCACCCGCTCGGCAGGGGTGCCGCTCGGCAGGGTCCCCGGGTCCCTCTTCACATATACCCCATCCCATATATGTGAGATATATACGACCCCAACCCCATCCTCATTTCTATCGTTTCTTTTTTAAATAAAATAAAATAAAATCAATTCCGGAGGTTCTTCTTCAACGCCGACAAGAACAACAGGGGTCCCTTCTTCTCCGACGCCGACGAGCTCTGCGAGGTACCACTTCTCCTCCTCCTCCTCCTCCTCTCTCTCTCAACGTTTTCTTTTTGCCCCTGATTTTGATCGAGTGTTTGGCTGGAAGAGAGATTTCAAGGGCAAATGAGTCTTTCCATAGCCCCGCATAACCAATAACAAGGGTACCCCCATCGTTGCAAATCCACCTGTGGGGTGGATTACAACTCCGAAGTCCCCAAATCCGGCTGCAAATTGGGAAAGGTTTTTCCACTTCCAAAGACCGGACAAGAGGAGAAGCTGGATTTTATCTCCGCCCGCATCGCAAATCCGAGTGCAAATCAGCCATCCAAACAGGCTGCAAGGGTAGTAGATAGTAATTTCGAAACACACCCGTGTTCGGAGTTGTTGGATGGTATTGGATCCACACATAGAAAGAGTCGGACGCAATTGTGCTCGGAGGCATTGTTGAAAAATTGTGTGCCTAAACTTCTGTATATTATTACCATATGAATGCGTAGGGGATACGGTGATTGAGATACTCTAGTAGTTATTTGTAACTTTCACTATTTCAAATTTTTATAAAATGATGAAAACAGATAATGTTAAAAATTGGTTTTGTTAAGGTCAAAATTTTATTTGCTCTAGAGCCGTGTACATTACGCATGTTACAAAATCTTTATGTCATGTGCATTTTGATAATGCAAAATAGTTTTCGCACTATCACCACCCAAAAATTGTTTGTCCATTGTTCACTATTTTTATATGTAATATGAATCTTGTGCAATAATCTTAATTAATTAGATTAAAAAATTAGTACTAATCTCAATTGGTTCTATTAAAAAAACTTCGAAACTTTGTAAGTCATTATAAATTAGAATATCTAGATAATTCTTTTAAACATTATGAATGCTGAAATTGACTACGAATGAATGGTTGGGACATTTAAGAGTTAATCATTTTTTAAAGTTTGAATTTTAAATTGTAAAATATAGACTTTTCAATTTTCCTTCTCCCAGGAATCTGTAGAGAAGCCTTTATTTTGTTCAATCGCACATAATCTCTCTCGCCTCATAAATCTTCACAACCATACAAAGTCAAAACTAGGAGGTAAAGTGATTAGGAGGAAAATATGAAATTTTGCTTCGTAAAGAACAGAAAAGAAAATGAAGAAAAAACCCATTCTAATTTATTTTCAAAATGAAGGTGAAAGGAAGCTAAAAAGGGCAGACTAATAAATAAGGAGAAGAGAAAGAGAGCGTAAAATGATTTTTTGCACTTTATTCTCTTATAAATACACTTCAAAACATATCTTTTAGTGTTTATATTTACACCCAATGTAATTCTCAAATCACTCAAGATAACAAATTTTAAAGTGCATTTACTAAAAAATGGAGCGCAAATATTGTGTCACGAAAGAAATGAGTAGAATTACACTTTGAAAAATTACAAAAAAAACCTCCTTTCACTCTTGAAAAGATCGTTCATTGTAAAAAAATATATAGCCTCATAAATTATTACAACCATACGAAGTCAAAATTAAGTCTCATACCAATATTTTTTTTTTATCGGCAAAAGTAACAATTTGTTAGGGATAGGTGGAAAGGATTTCCAACCAAAAAATGGGAAATACAGCCTGAGGGACAAAGTCCCAAACAACACCTGAAGGCCTAAAATGCCCAGATAAAAATAAATACAGCTCATAACACCCAAAAGGCCTAAACAGCCCAAATCTAACAATAAAAATCAGTCCAAAGATAACCCAAAACCTATGTTTATTGGTCATACCAATATATTTATTGGTCGAATTAATGATATTAAATCAATTAAAAGCCACCCATTAGCAATGTTACCGTTGGATGGTTAGTTATGGTAGTGGTGCAATGAGGTAGGCCATAGAAGAGCCACCCATATTAGAGTAGGATTATTTTTTATTGTCTGATTTGACTGCATTTTTTTTTGCTAATGTATTTAATTATTTAATTGTGTTCTCATCTCGTTGATTGCAGTCGTATGATCAGTTATTTTTAAGAGATACAGAATGACGATTTTGGAGTCATCGTATGTAAATAACTGGTCGAGCCAAATCCACCTATCAAGTTGACATTCGATTGCATAAGAAGTGATTCATTGTCTTTTTTCATTTTATTCGTTGGAAATTTGTAATGCTGTCATTATTTAGTTATGTCGAAACTTTAGCTCATTTAATGCATATAATTTCCTATGAAGAAATGTAGCAAGTGCTTTTGGCAAGTGGTGGATAAGATGATAGGTTACATAAAGCACAATAGACATGCCATAGCTAGTATTACCGGGACTTCAGGAGTGCACAGCACCGTGTTGCACACTTCCGAGCCGTCGGACGATTCGACGGCTCGGATCTTATCTCGGCAATCAACGATCGAGAGCTGTTCATTATCGAGATGAGATCTGAGCCGTCGGATGCACGATCCGACGGCTCGGAGGTGCGCAGCACGGTGCTGCGCACATCACTGCATCGCACCATCCCCCAATTAGTATTACTGGGACTAATGCATTTTATTTCCTGCTGCGCACATCACTGCACAACACCATCCCCAAAATTCGTATTACCGGGGCTAATGCATTTTATTTTATGACATGGTTGAGCTTAGCGGGAGTGCTTCAAGAAAATAGGTTAGCTTATCGGGTGCAAAATATATTTCTTGGGGACTAATGTTTGGTGGGAGAAATATTCAAAAATTTATGGAGCATGCGGTGGCCTAGCTCCGTGGGAGAAATATTCAAAAATTTATAATTCTATCGAGAAAAAATTCTTTGAACGTATCCGATAAAAAAATTACAAGACTTGTTCCACTCTAGGTATACTTTGTAAGATTTTGATCGCGCGTATGTGTCATATTATGACCCCCACGTGTCGTTGATGAGAAATTTTCTTTGATTGGGCCATATCAGATTGAAAATCATGCCACTTTTATTTAATACAACTAAATACGGAAAATGTCAACTAGAAGTGTAGGAACCCCTCAGATTTGGAGGGAATGTAGGGGGGGTGCGCGCACGCTTTTATACAAGTAAATGGTGTTGGTATGTATTGTTATTAGACTTATGCTAATTCCTTGTATTCTAATGATTTAGAATGGTTGTTAATTCACTTCTTGCAAAAGGGATTTGCCATTTAGCATGATTCATTTTGTCCACGCTTATCATCTTATCCACATATAGATTTCTTAGAGATTTTTCTACTGGGGCTAGTGTAGCTCAATCTATTATCATTTTCAGGTTCAAATGCCGGACATTAGCTTGCGTGCATTGTGTGCTTGGATGTGGAAGACCTCTTTTGAAAGCTTGCATTGTGTAGTTACTTGATCATCTTTGTAACGACTTTTTTTTTTATAAAGACGCTTTTGTAACTAATTCCTATAGATTTTCTTTTGACTAAAGCATTTGTAACTTCTGAACTTATTCGTACTTGTACTTATGTAATTTGGGGCCGGAGTGCCAATGATGTAATTTCTGTAAACTTGATAGTCGGTTTGTAAGGTAAACAGTTGGGAACTCTCTTTTGGGTATTATTCATGTAATGCGATGATCTCATTTCCAAGAAGAATTATATATTTATATTGAAAATCGAGGGCGTGACAATGCATCTTAGAAATATTAGTATTATGGGTTTTGGATTGCCAATTGGTTGAAGTTTGAACTAGTTATTCACTTTGTCACTTTATCCTTCAGTAGGACCCTTTACTTGATCTTGTGAATTTTAATACTTTATGAAATTATGATGTTTTCGTGAGACACCTCCTTGCTCATGCTTCTTCTCTTTTATGTGCACACATTATGTGACGAAAGTTATTCATTTAGGGGTTGTTTGATAACCTAAATTCAGCACTTAAAACTGAATCAATTAAGTAATAAGTGATTCAGTAGATTTGATAACCAAATTTGACATTGCTTAACAAATTAAGGCTCCGTTTGTTTCGATGTAAAATGTTTTACAATGTAAAATATTTTCCATGTAAAATATTTTTTCAGAAAATAAACTTCAAACTTTTATTTTCCGGTGTTTGGTTGGTACTTGAAATATTTTCAGAAAACAACAAAATAGTGTAGAGAGAGAGATGGGGAGCTTAAACGGTGGAGAGATATGAGATTATTGGAATTGAACGTGAGTCAGGACTGACGATCGAGGAAACTGAGCAGTGAGAATTGTAGTAGAAGGCAGCGGGTTCATTTCGGAAAATAACTTACGAAAGATTTAAAGGTAAGTTATTTTCAACCAATTGATGGAAAATGTTTTACATGTAAAATGTTTTCCTCATTTTTTCAACAACCAAACACCGGAAAATAGGTAAAACATTTTACCGGAAAATATTTTACGTCCAAACAAACGGAGCCTAAGTGTCACTTAAAATGTAAGCTAAAAAGTTGAAAAAAATTAAGTAGCTTTGAGCTACTTAATTCTGGCTGAATTTTGTGTACTTGCATTCAACAATTATACCACCACTACAACCACTCCTACCAACACCTCCACCACTCCACCACCACCACAACCACTCCCACCAACACTTCCACCACTCCACCACCACCACCACCACCACTCCTCCACCACCACATCACCACCACCAATTCCACCACCACTACCACCTCCACCACCACCACTACAACACCACCACCACCACTTCCACCACCACCACCACTCCTCCACCACCACATCACCACTTCCACCTCCACCACCACCACCACCACCACCACTCCACCACCATTATTCCACCACCACCACCTCTACCACCTTCCACCTGTACCACTCCACCACCACCACTCCACCATCACCACTACTCCACCACCATCACCACCACTCCACCACCATCACTCCTCCACCACCACATCACCACCACCAGCTCCACCACCACTACCACCTCCACCACCACCACTACCACCTCCACCACCACTCCATTACTACTACTCCTCCACCACCACCACTCTACCACCACCTCCACCACCACCACCACCACTCCACCACCCTCCACCTCCACCACTCCACCACCACTAGCTCCACCACTCCACCATCACCACTACTCCACCACCACCACTCTACCCACCACCAGTACCATCACTACACCACCACCACACCACCACTACTACTCCACCCACCACCACTACCATCACTACATCACCACCACCACCACTCCACCATTACCATAAATATATTGTGACTATTAGTAAATTAAGAGAGAATTGGAACAAAATTTATTCATAATTTTTTTATCAGTGCTTAATATATTTATCAAACAGCTTTTCAGCTTAAAAAATTCAGCATTCAGTTTTCAGTACTTAATTTTTCAGCTTTCAAATTCAGTTTTCAGTTTTATCAAACAGCCCCTTAATCTTATGTCATTCTCTAAAAAAGGTTTTCTATGGAAATGTTTTTAGATAATATTTTCTATCCAAAATAAATGGAGTGTAGGTTTCCTTTTCCTTTACTTCACTTTTTCTGTTATCAACTTTCTCGCTCAACTTAACCGACGACTGAACGGAGCAATGGACATTCATTTGAGGTTGTTAATTTTGGGGTGTGGATTTGTGTTGGCTATGAAAGAAGTTGATTGCTTGGATTTTGCTTGATGTGTTATCGTGGCCAAAGGTTCATCCATATGCTAAAACACGAGGATTAGTCCCCCATTTTAGACTTCTTAATTTGCTATCATTGTTATTAAAGGGAAATGATATTGCCACACCCTTTTTTTGTTATTGTCACACCCTGCAAGTGTATTTTTGCACCAAAAAATACACTTGTAGGGATGTGACAATAACAAAAAAAGGTGTGACAAAATCACTAGCCTTATTAAATGTTACCTATCCCACAAATGCTGTTTACGGAGTATCCTTTATGAGTTATTGTTGCTGCTATATTTTAAGTGAATATGAGGATTGTCGGTAGGAGGCTAGGAGGTTTGGATGTAGAAAGCAGGATTTAACTTTGGTATGCGATGCTTGTCGACATCAGTCTGCATGTTTGAGCTGTTCAGTTACCTTCATGGGAAATAATTGTATCAAACTTTATCCTTGAACAAAGTATTAAACATTATGGTTATGTTTGGTAACACTTATGTTTTCTGTTTTTATTTTCAGAATTTTCAAAAAATAGAAATGAAAATATGTTTGGTCTCTGATCTCTTCCTTCTCCCTCACCCCTCCATCCCCCTTCTGCCTCAGCTCTCTCTCGCCTCTTCTCCGGCCTCCATGGTTGTGAGTAGGGTGAGATTCTTTCCTTTGGGATGGAGTTCTCCCCTCTCCTCATTATATTCGGACGCAGGGGGTCCAAATCTAGGTTTCTAGATCTGGTTTTTCGGAACCAGCTCAACAGCGGCGATGGTGGCGGCTTCGGCCTTGAATCCTGCGGCGGGTTTGTGCTCAACTGATGACCACTCCACCCACCCTCACGATTGTGATCGATGGGTTCGGCTCCGGCGTTTTTGGTTCCTTGCGGCTTTTTTGGTTTTTTTCTGTTGTATTTTTTGTTTTGGTTTGTACTTTGTACTTCGGACCGGTAGTGTCCTTTTTTATACTCCCTCCGTCCCATAATATTTGTCCGGTTCGCAAAACAAGGACGTAAAAATAATATGTTTTTTGCAAGAAAAATTCAAATTTTTTTCAACAATTCATTAGATATCGATGAGTTCTTGTAATTTATGAAAAAAATTTGAATTTTTTATTGAAAGAAATACATTATTTTTTAGTCCTCGTTTTGCGGACCGGACAAATATTATGGGACGGAGGGAGTATATATACTATATTTCTGCTTTGATAAAAAAAAAATTTGAAAAACCGGCTGCCTGAAGACCCGAAACCTTCCGCTTGCACTTATCCCAGTCGATGCGCGGGTTCATCAGACATCGAGACAACTGTTCAAGCGGCCAGGTTCTCTCTCTCTCTCTCTCTCTGGTCTCGATACCATTTTCAATTCCGCTGTGGTTTGTTTCTCTCTCCTACCTCTCCTGATCGAGAAAACTGTGTTTGTGTTTCTAGGGTTTTGAACTATGTAAGAGGTATTCGATCGGCTTTTGTGAATTTTTGGTGATTGAATTGACTTCTGTTTGGGGAATTAGCTCTGTAGATTCAAAGTAGATTTGAGACTTTGCCAATTCGGTTCATAGGTGGTTTGAAAACCTTTTCTCCGTATTTTTAGAATTCTTCCCATCTGGTTTTAGTTTCTTTTTCTATTGATAGATTTATATTTGTAATTTGCTCGAAATCAACTTTTTACATCAATATATCAAAAGCTAGAATGCATTATTGATGCTGAAAATTCGCTCCAAACTTGAACACTGCACTATGTGTTTCCATGAGTCGGCTGTGCAAACTCGATTCGATTCAATTAAAGCTAAAAAGGCTAAACTCATAATGCATTTTAGTTTGTTGATATTCGGGGTATCAAAATATGCCTGGGTTTCTAACGGCATACAAGGGCGAGCGGTTCCACTTGTTCTTGTTTCGTGGACGTGGACGATTACCTACAAAAGAAGAAGAATGGTTCAATTATCGTCACTCGTCCCGTCGCAACGTGATAGAGCACTGCTTTGGCGCATTGAAGGCGCGATTTCCTATCTTGAAACAAATGCCTGAAGGCTTTAGTGTGTGGACCCAAAAGTATTTGCCAACCGCTTGTTGCACGGTCCAAAATGATGAGGTGTTCAAGTTCTATAGCAAGGAAGACTTGATTGTGGAGAGTGAGCAAGGCAACAGGGGCTCTTCGCAACAAGTCAATGTGACCCCTGCTCAATTGTGAGAAATGGCTAGAGTTCGCAATACTATTGCCCGCCAAATCTTTGATAGCCAAAGGCTTTGATAAATTGTCCATTGGCAGCATTTTATAAGGATGCTTTGGCAGCTCTTGTTTCACTATCAGCATTCATGTTTTTGTACTTTCCTTACTTGCTTTTATGAGACTATGGGAGTGATTGGAGTTTCTGCTGGATATGTACCATTGCAGTTTGAAGTAGTAGTTAGTCCAAGTATTAGATTGATTTGATTCAGTTTGACATGGTAGAGTATGGAATTTGTTTCTAACGTGGTTGCAAAGGCTAGGATGATTCTCTCTCTCTCTCTCTCCCCTGTATTGTTCGGGAATTAGAGGAGAAATTGCAATAGAGACAATTTAAGAAAAAGTGAAAACTGGTTTCAGAAATTGATTTTTTTTTTTTTTTGAAAACAGGTTGACACAAACATGTTTTCTGCTTTCACTTTTTTTTAGGATAAGTAGAAACTGATTTCAGCAAACAGAAAAAGAGTTGATGAAGTACTTGGTAGGTTTTGATAGTGCTTTGCTCTTGAACCCCCTTCTTGTTCTTCGTATCAACATCTCAACCCCGTCCATATTCATATCCAATTGCAAAATCTTAATCCATTTCTTCTAGTTCTGAATGGCAAACTTATGAATTATCTGTCTCGTGCATGGAAGCTAGCAATACATATTTGATACTCCCTCAGTTCCTAATTGTTGGTGCTCTTGGGGATTCCAACTTTTTAAGGGAACATGTAATGATTACCCCGAAATTCAAATTTAATGACATCATTTCCACCAATACCCCTATATTCTACCTTTTTTTACAAATCTTTCTATTCACTCATGAGGGACACTTTTGGAAACTCATCAAACTTCCATTTCCCATTTTAGAAAGGACCAATATTTTGGAACATCCCGGAAAGGAATGGTGGACTAACAATTAGGAACAGAGGGTCTGAGGGAGTATATAGCCATATTGCTGATCTTGAAAGCATTTTTATGTGGTCAAATTACAAGCTGTAATGTGGATTATGTTTTCTGTTGTAGGTGTCTAGAATCTGTGGATTTTTCCTATGCTACTTGGATTAGCTGAACGGAGTGAAATTTTCTGTGTGTTGGATACTGCCAAAGATGCCAACTCTAGTCGCAGCAACACGGGTTCTTCTCCTTGCTGGTGACATTTTACCCTTAAGAAGATTGTCCTTGGTTTCCAAAAGAGCTCCATTCTGCACTACTGTACGTTCCTTTAGCCAGGCTGATCGCGAGAATGGAACTCTCACCCTTGCAAGCCTAGGGTCGAAAAGTGATTTCAAGACAACAAACAAGAGAAGGCCAAATAATATTGTGCACTCAGAAGCTTCTATTGAGTTACAAAGAACTGAAGAGAAGGTGGTTAAAAGCAATGGAGTCAAGGAAGTTGGGGTAAAAAAATCACTTGAAATAGAAACGGCTCCTTTTGCCGCAAATTCATTTTCTGAGCTTGGCCTCCCACCTTTATTATTAGAAAGGCTCGGAAAGGAAGGCTTCACTGATCCAACTGATGTTCAGTCAACAGCAATTCCAGTGATTCTAAAAAGTCACGATGTTGTAATTCAATCATACACAGGTTCGGGGAAAACCTTAGCCTATCTTCTTCCTATTCTCTCCAAAGTGGGCCCACTGAAGATGAAGAATCACTTGAATGGTAATGAATCAGGGAAGAAAACAGATGTAGAAGCCGTAATTGTAGCTCCATCTAGGGAACTCGGAATGCAAATTGTGAGGGAATTTGAAAAGCTATTAGGACCTGTACACAAGAAAATGGTGCAGCAACTCGTGGGGGGTGCAAATCGATCAAGGCAGGAGGATGCCCTCAGGAAAAACAAGCCGTCCATTGTTGTTGGAACTCCAGGGCGTCTCGCGGAGATTAGTGCTTCTGGAAAACTCCACACTCACAGCTGCCAATTCCTCGTACTGGATGAAGTCGATGAGCTCCTTTCATTTAACTTCCGGGTTGACATGCAACGAATATTAGAGCATGTAGGGAGGAGATCCGGGTCAGACCCGCGGGCTACACGAGACCCACTTACTAGTCGGATCGAGCGTCAGACAATCATGGTTTCTGCAACAGTTCCATTTTCGGTGATAAGGGCTGCTAGGAGCTGGGCGAAAGATCCCCTGCTTGTGCAAGCTAAAAGTGTTAAATCTGTTGAGTCTGTCCCACATTCTGAGCCCATTAAGTTGTCAGGAAATAGTTCCAGTACAAATTCATCCTCAAATTTGCCGACGGAGAGCCTTCCACCAGCTCTGAAACACTACTACTGCGTCGCAAGGGTACAACATAAGATAGATACCCTGAGGAGATGTGTTCACGCGCTCGATGCGAAATCGGTGATAGCTTTTATGAATCACACGAGACAACTGAAGGACGCGGTGTTCAAGCTAGAGGCGCGTGGGATGAATGCTGCTGAGTTGCACGGAGATCTGGGCAAGCTTGGGCGATCGACGGTTTTGAAGAAGTTCAAGAATGGGGAGGTGAGGGTTTTGGTGACGAATGAGCTTTCAGCTCGTGGTTTGGATGTGGCGGAATGTGATCTTGTGGTTAATGTGGAATTACCGACGGATGCGATCCATTATGCGCATCGGGCAGGTCGAACAGGTCGGCTTGGAAGGAAGGGGACTGTGGTCAGTATATGTGAGGAGCCTGAAGTGTTTGTTGTAAAGAAGTTTCAAAAGCAACTTGGGGTTCCTTTTGAACCTTGTGAGTTTACTGAGGGGAAGCTTATTGTTGGTGAAGAAAAAGGGAAGTCCAGATGAGTGAGGTAGGACATATTCTAAATTTCAAAACCATAATCAGTGTGAAAGAAATGATGAGGAAAAGCTTCCTTTGCTTTTGTTAAAGATGGAAATGTTTTATGCTAGTTCTTGTTTTTCACTAATGTTTTATGCTAGTTGGCAGAACTAAGTAGTATGCAACATTTTGATTTGTTTCAATATCACTATAAATAGTCTTTTGTATTAAGTTCAGGATTTCATTTTAGGTTCTCTACTAGTCACACCTCACAAGAGGTTGCAGTATCTATATTAGAAGGGAGGATGGTGTGGCCCTAGAAAATACAGTTTGTTAGGATGGCTGAGATTGATTTTGAGCCTAGAGGTATGGTCTAGATTGATCTTAGCTGAGTCGTTAGATACTTAGATTACTGACGTTGTCAACCAGTCTTCCGTAAGACTATATCAAAGATTCAAAATCTGGATTCTCTCTCTCTCTCACACACACACACACACAACCCCCCCCCCCCCAAGGGACGCCTCTCTGTCTCTCTTCCCCTCCTCCACCCCCGTTGCAACCCCTTCCTCCACCCTTGCAGTAGCCCCTGTCCGGATCATACCCATCAAATCCTAACCTGCTCAGCCCATCACCACCGTGGGGTAGTTTGGCCCCCTCACTTCCTTTCTCTCTCTCTCTCTCTATTATTTCTTGTCCAAGCCCAACGTCAACATTTCCGCCCACCATGGCAACATCTTCCTCTCTGGTGAGATTACAACCGGGAGCAATGGACAATGGTTATCCAGGAGGTCAAGCAAATCAAACTTTGATCCACGTTTTAAAGCTCATCCTTTCGAAATCCATGTTGAAAAACCAGAAACTCATCTTCATTGAATCCTGTTATGTACTTTTCATAATACTCATTTCTCTTTGTCGTTCTTATTTTGCAGGTGAAATTTCTTTGATTTGGTGATTTCCCATACCAAAAGAGCCTCAATTGAGGTAAATAAGAACAATTTTGGTTTTCATTTTGTTTGTTTTGCTGTCGGTATGAGTTCTCTCCGTGTTCTTTGGAGTTAATCTTTTTTTATCTTTTTTGCATATATGTGCCACAGTAGCATTTTAGTTAGTAGCTTATTGTAGTTGTTAGGGTTCACCTTTTGCATGCATTTTTATTCAAGTCCATTAAGAACTTGAATTGTAGCTTCAGGTCAAGTGATATGTGGATTGTGAACCATAAAATAAAGGAGAAACATTTCTAGGTGATTTATTGCAGATTGTTACCAAATTGAAAGGATAGATGGATATGTATTTCAAGTTGAAAGATGCCAACTTTAGAAAGGCACCATGATTGAGGAATTTGTTTGGTTCAATTATCTTCAGGGGAAACATTTAGTTTCTGAGAGGTTATTGTCATAAGTAGTATCCTTTTGTAACCTTATGTAACTTTGTTCTTTTAAGTGTGTAGCTCTAGCGTCTTTGTATACCATAATGAAATCGATGTTGATAATTGAAAAGGTAATTAGATGTTAACAGAGAACCATCCTTAATCCCTGCTTATATTTTGCATAGCTCGAAATACAAATTGGTCTATTTTCTTAAGTGAACACATTAGTTGAAGTTTGAACAATGATATTCAACTGGGATGATCATATTGGAAGAATACTCTAAGGCAATGATGTGCTTTTTTCTTTTTAAAAGAACGTGAGAAAAACTGGATGACGGATTGTGTAAATGAGTATTCTAACTGCGAGATTGTACTGTGTTCGTTAGAGTTGTGTAAGTTGGCACTGTCATCGGCCATGTGCATGTAGACACTCTTTCATTTGCTCACAAAGTATTGCTTTAGTTTTTCATCTTTGTATATGTGATTATTCTATATAGGTATTCTCTTGCTTTTCAAGATAGGAGTTGTGCAGAGTATGCAAGTCAAGAAATCATGTTAAGAGTGTAGCAAAATCTGGTGTATGGAAATGCAGGGAATGCAAGTAGCTTGAATATGTTTGGCATCAAGCCATGTTTGTAACTATTTAATTTGTTTTACTTTTACCCACTTTTGGTACTGATTTTCGATTCCTATTAACCTTGACAATTTTATTGTCCAATAATGATCACTTATAGAAAGAATTGTATAGCTTCTTGCCAAACTTCTTTCTCTGCTTTGTGTTGATTTTCATTTAAATCACTTGCTACTCTTTTGTGTGAATTTTTTCTTGTTCCTTTTTGTGTAGGAGGTGGTATGGATGGTTGTGTTTTGCGATAGTGGCCTAAATAAATAAAAAACCACTCTCTCTCATGGTGATCAAGGAAAAGAGTCACATTTATTTTGTTTGATTTTAGCACTTTGCCTGTATGGAATTTTATTGGTACTGATGGAAAAGGTATCTTTCATATTGCCCATAGGGGGTGTTCCTAGCTTTTGAAAATTTCAAAATCAAGCAAGATGCGAAATATGATTTAATCTAGACTCTATTGAATTTATAATTCTGTAGTCTGTAAACGATGTTTACTGGCTTATTTTATTTTATTTTATTGGACAATGTTTACTGGCTTTGCATAATTTTGGTTTGGAATGGAGATGAGTTTGAATTGGTCATGGATGATCTTGATACTTGGCCATCTTTATGATTCTTCCCAATAACCTCACGGAATTGGCGGTGGATGGTGGTCCTTTTTCTACTTTCTTATGGTAGTAAATGGGTGTTTTTTTGGTCTCGGTTTGGAATTTTGTAAGTTTGTGTGTCATTTGTACATGAAAGTTTCAGTTTCTAAAAATAGAAGTTGATCCTTTTTTTAACTGCAAACAGGAGTTGAACACTGATATTGGAAGATTATTCTCACATGGGTTTTTTGCTTTCTTGAAGGTTGGAAAGATTGTAGACTTTGTAGTAGACGATGTTTTCATATAGAACACCTAATGCTATTTTACAAACCCGTCTTAAGGTTCTATATCACCATGTTGTCGATGCATCTTGTTGCTCTACAATTATTATTAGTTTTTTTGATAGGCTTTCTGCTATATAAAATTGGCAAATAGTCGAGTTGCTTTCTCCCTTATTTCCCAAATCTGAATGCACTCTAGCCCTTCGGAGCGCATGGGACCAAGCTGATGTATGTCTTTTGGTTTTTGTGCAGGATGTTTTATGTCTGATCGTGGTTACTAACTAACTACATGGCGGTGGGAGTGTTCCTTTATTCCCTGGGTAAGATAGTCTGATCATGAATTTTCTTCCCAGTTTGTGTGGTTGTTTTTATTTTATTTTATTGCAAATGGTAGGAGAAGGGGAGGAATAATCCCAACAAATACAAGGTGAACACCCACATGCAGGTGGGGAGATTCAAACTCCTAACCTCTCTATGAGATGCAGGAGTCCTCGCCATGTGAGCTAGTCCGACTTGGTTGAGATACACATTTGGGAATTGTTTAATATCTACTTTCAAATTTTGGGATTCCTGAAACATCTCTAATGTGATCACTCGTGTTATTTTGAGTGTATTTGTGGCTATTAGTTTGGTTGAAGTGTTTAGTTTTGGCCATGTTTGTTCAAGAATGGAATAGTACATTCTACTAATTTCCGAACTCGGCCATGGTTTGTTGGTTCTCCAGCACATGAGGAAGTTTGTTCTTTTTTCCTTGGGGTGTGGCGTCGGGAGGAAGTGGAACCAATTATGTATTTACTTGGATTCATTGCAATGATGAAAAAATTTCAAGGACCATTAAGTTGAAACAGTAGGTTAAGTAGTTAACTCTATAGCACAGTTCATTGTTGGTTGGACAATGTTGCTTGGATATGCTTTTTGTAATCTGACTTTGTGTTTGCTGTTATGATACTGTAGGCCATGCAATCTTCATTAGTTTTTGACGAACATTTTATTTACCTTGTGCTTTCATTTTATTAGGTATGACTGACTTCGAAGATGGTAAGAATCTCAACGGAGATGTCGCTAGCTTCTCTGCATCTCACTGGACCGTCATCATTCCATTCGGTTACAATGCAAGCTAGTAATACAGTTTCCAAGGCAGTTGATTAGCTTTAGGGCCATAGCAAGCCAAAGTGTTCGTGTTTGTACCTATGCAAATGAGACTAGATCCTTATATTCCAACACACGAGGAGGAAAGTTGCATTTGTAGCTGGGAAATACCAGAGTTTCTCTGTTCGTATTGTACCCAAAAGGAATCGAAATGGACGTCTAGGATGATATTTTGCGATACTGTGACGGATGTTGCTTCTTAAATCGGACCTGATCAAATGGATAATGTATAACTTGTGAAGCAAAAGTTGACCAAGTACGTCTTGCATGCGATCGTCTTGCTTTTTGAAACTAAATGGATATAGGTTAAGGGAGTGCAGGCGACCGTAAACACCTTTGATGATTTGTTAGCCATTTTTGTGAGTTACTTTGAGATCATTAGCACTTTCTCTTATAGTAGTAGATCCAGTTCTGTGAAGCTGGCAGAATTATAGCTTACGAGAAAATACTCATTTCAGTTCAGTCGAGACAGCGATCCGACCGTACTCCATTGGCAACAAGAAGTGAATGACCACGGCTGACTACTAAAATGAGGCAACTTGAACATGTTATTTTTGAGGCAAAGCTACAGTAAAGAGTTCGAAATGAGAAAATAGTTTTGGCAGATTTTTTTGAAGAGTTTATTGGGCTTTCTATTCACATACCAGAGTGGTTCAACAAAGCACATACCAAAATGTGACCATCCATTGAAAACTGAAGAAACAAATAGAGCTGGCCGGTGTGTTTTTTTTTTAACCCCCCAAAAACGATAAAAGATGATACTATTATTAATTCCAAGCAAAATACATCAAGTAGAAGACTTGTTTCTAGACAATAAATCAATCTACCAAAATGGTGGGGACTCAGCCCAATGGCTATACCCCAAAGCTGACAGACCTTTCACAGTAAAAAACACACACTTCACCATAAGCTTTGATTGAAATCAAATGGAAAAAGAAGGGGAGAAAACCCGCACCAAACCATCCTAATCCATCACTGGTAAAACCACTGCGACCATGACCACAAATCACGAATCTCCGATGACCTCGGGATGCTAACTAGAACCATAACTATGAACGCCAACCCACTGGCGACTACGCGTTGGCGATGATGGAGGAGGACAAGCATAGGAGGGATCAGTGATGAAGGGAAGCAAGAAAAGAGAGATTAACCCAAAGAAACTCTCAGATTTGAAATCGAGAATGAAAATCCTCACTAAAAATGGGGTTATTGAAAGTGAAAAAACCATCACTATGGAGGAAGGAAAAACATAACTATCAAGGGTAAAACCCTCCCCTCCCCCCACCGCATGAAGGTGTTAAAATCCCTATCAAGGTGTTAAATCCATTCGGTACTTTTGCATCCGGGCCGTCCAAAACACTTTTGGACGGCCGAGATGCGCTCGGCACCCCTGCCAAGCACCATTGCTTGGCAGGATCTCCCGATCTTTGAAGTATCTACTTTCCAATAAAAAATAAAAAAACTTTTAAGTACATTTAGCATTTTATTGAGGGGTGAGCAATTTTTAGTTCCTCTCATTTGAACAAACCAGATTAGCAACAAATTTTTTTAAAAAAACAAAGTTTTCTAACGAAGAAGAAATTAAATTTCATCTTCCGTTAGCGCATTTTATTTTTATTTTTATAGTTAGACCCAAATTATCTCATTTTCCCATCATCTGATGTTGAGACAAACCAATAAAATCATATATTTTGGCCAACATTAGAAAAAAAGAAGAAAATTTCGAAACATTTTATTCTAAAAATAAGATTTCATCAAGACATGCTAAAGTAAGGATAAGAATTGTCAGAGTTATAACTGAATGACTACTATAAGAAAACCTCAACCTTTTTTCATTTTTATTTATGTTTGTGTAGTTAAATCTTTAAAATGTGGAAGTAAAAAACCAAGAAAAGAAAAATAGAGCAAGTAAACAATCTTTTGAGAGAGAGAGAGAGAGAGAGAGAGAGAGAGAGAGAGAGAGAGAGAGAGAGAGAGAGAGAGAGAGAGAGAGAGAGAGAGAGAGAGAGAGAGAGAGAGAGAGAGAGAGAGAGAGAGAGAGAGAGAGAGAGAGAGAGAGAGAGAGAGAGAGAGAGAGAGAGAGTCGAGGTTATTTAATAGAATTCCAGATAATCATAGCATGTGATCGCGTGGCCTAATGGATAAGGCGCTCGCCTCCGGAGCGGGAGATTGTGGGTTCGAGTCCCACCGTGATCGACTCTTTTTGGTTTTTTCACTCAAATTCTATCCTCTCATCCTTTTTCCTGATGAGAGAGAGAGAGAGAGAGAGAAGAGCCCAATTGACATTCAAATACTTGGAGGGTGGGTAGGCCTATCGCAAGGTTCACAGAAATAGTCCCAAAGTTAACAAACATGATTTTTTTTTAATAAGGAAAAAAAAAACCGAAAAAAGCCCAAAAAACTGAGAAACAACCACTAAAGATTGTAAGTAAGATTTTTTGTGCTTAATAAGCAAGATGATGGTGTTTAATGTTGCATTATGATACCATTTGACATTGACACATGGTATCAATATAATTCCCGAAAGAACGATGTGCGAGCTCTCAAGCTTTCTACTCAGTCTTACCTACAAACTCGACTAGCTTAGGCATCAAAGAAGCGCGCGTTGGCTAAAACCGTTTCATTATATGTACAACCAAACATCTATACCTAACAATCAATGCAGAATGAAGCGAGAAGTACTTTTGATTGATTTATCATCACTCTAAAGTCTAAAGCCAAGCCAAGCCAAGCAAGATTACATTAATTAACTATGCCAAAGTGTCACTGCCACATTATTCTGGTCAAGAATTGCGTAATTCAACTGAAAGATAATAGAAAGTGCAAATCAACAACTACAACTACCAAACATGGTGATCAATGTGTCTGAAAGTGCCCGGGAAGAATGAAACAGTAGTAGATCGATCTTTCTTCCGGTTGCGCGCTCCCGCCATCCTGACCTCCACGTACGTGGAATTTGATCCGCGGCTTCCCCTCTCAACCGTCCGATCTTCCATTATCCTCCCACCACCTGCTTGCTGGTGGCGATGCATTAGCTTCTTCCTCCATGACTTTATAGGTGGCCACCCCACAACATGGTTTTCTGCTTCTTCTTCTTCTTCTTCATTCCTGTCATTAGAGTTTGAAGTTTGATGAAAAATTAGGGTTTTCTTACTTCATAAAAATTAGGGTTTTCACACTTCCATTATCAACAAATTCAGAGAAAGAGGCTTGGCTCGTTTGCAGCTTTATATTTTGGTAATCACTTTTCACCTAATCATTCAGTATCACTTTTCTGTTTGTATAGAGGCATTACTCAATTTCAACTAAAATCAACTCACATGCCAGTGGTGAAAGGGGCTCCCTTTCTCTCTTCTTTGCCATCATCATCTTCCTCATTTGGCTGTCCATTCCAACACAACAGAGACGACTTCACATTTCTGTTACTATCCCCAGCAGCTACTTCCTCAAAATTAAAAGCCGCTTCGAAACTTCGGTTGTAGTAATCTTTCTGATCATTCGGCTCGAACCCATTTCGGTTTCGGTCGAACCCTTTCGTTGGATTACTGTGGCCTGTTGGAATTAGAGGTAGACCAAGTACTTCAAGCTCCATAACACATATATATATAGAACTGGAAACAAAGAACACCAGAATGAAAATGTGATCAAAAGCAAGATATTATGAAAGGGTTTATAGAGTAGAGCTTTAGTTTGTTTTTGTCCAATATTTATACACATGTTGGTGTGTGTGTGTGTGAGAGAGAGAGAGAGAGAGAGAGAGACTGTCGGTGTTGAAAGAGATGAAGAAATTAGGACAGCAATGTTGGTGGGTCGCGAAAAAGTGGAGCAGTTTGGATGTGCGGAAGGGTGAAGTACCCACCGTGTGAGGACCGTCGAGCCACTTCCAATAAGTCTATCAATAGACCCCAAGGAATATTGGGATGCTGCCAAGCAGAACCTGCGGGATGTGGCGGATCCAGAAATCTGACATAATGAGAGCACTAATTTTCTTTGTAATCATAATATAAGAGTTATAGTTAAGCACGTTCACACTAAAATAATTTTAGCATTCATGATAATGTAACAATTTTAAAGTATATATGTATTTTAATAACCAGCTATTGTGCACCTCGACTATATGTGTTAAAACAAAATTATCATGTTCCTCATCTATTTTCCTATTATTAACTCTACTGGTACAAGTTTCGGAGATCAAAAGTGTACAAATGCAATGTATGGGTTCATATTGAATACTACACAAATGATTAGATACGTTAGGAGAGTAGGAGAAAACCTTGGTTTTGGCTGTGGGAGGATAGTTCGGAGCAGTGGTGTGGATTGTAAACGACGCTTACAGTGAAATATTTTTGTCTTTTCGTTTTTCCTCCAAGGTACACACTATTTTCTAGGGCCAAGATTTTGAAACAAAAAAAATTACTTAGAGGAGTGGGGGAGACTCAAACACACACTCTTGTTCCCAAAGCCAGCTACTTACCATTGCACCAGATGTTGCTTACCTACACATATTCGGCATATATATATAATATATATACAAAATCAAAACAAAAAAAAATTAAAAGGGCGTGGGGCACGTGACCCCACGTGCCCCAAGGTGGGTCCGCCCCTGTCTATAGCCTGCAAAGCGGCTGATCCAGCTGCTCATCTCGCGATAACAATGGACGATTTAGATTTGTATGCATTCAGATTCGATTTGAGCCGTCCGTGCCGAGAGATGAACGACCGGATCGGCCGCTTTGCACTCGCTCGGCAGGGAGCGCACGGCAGCATCCCCAGGTCTTGGATGATATTGGCTTTGAATTCAATAGGATCCTAATTTGCTCCGACGAGAAAAAAAAATTGTATTGGTTTCGACACCGATTTTTGAGAATTCAGTTAAGTCAGCCCGAATTCTAATTCGAAAAATTGGATAACCGATCCGATTCATGTAACCAATTCCAATCTAACACTTTCTTCTTCTTTTTTTGGTCAAGCGGAAAATGAATTCCAATCTAGCTATCACTTTCACCTCTTGAAATTAATTACGTAAAAATAATATGAACACTCCAACAAATCAAACATCAAATTGTGGGATCGGATTCGTGCACGGGTTGGATAAGTTTTCGGATTTCCGGAATTGGATTGCAACGGATCGGATCCTAATCTAATCCAGTTAGTTGACAAGCTTAACTCACTTGTGTTCTAACTTCATCATTTTTTTGAAAACTACTTATCTGACATACTAATTCACTATTAATATTCTACTGTGTCACGGAAAATAAAAGGATAAATGATATTGGTACTCCAAAAATTGATGCAGGCACTCCAAAATTAATGTAATTTCAAAGCCACTTTCCTTTATTTTTTGGAGTGACGGCATCAATTTTCTGGAATGCCAATATCATTTACCCTTTTATTTTCCGTAACACATGAGTGCTTATTTATAGTCGAGGAGACCTCAAACAAACTACTCCCTCCGTCTGGATTTTTTTTGAACGGCAAAAAAAAGATTTTATTAACCTTTGAAGTGTTACAAAGATTAAAAGGACAATGAGAGAACAAAAAGTCCAATCCGAGACCCATACTCTTGTTTGGCAAGATTGCAACCAAGACAACATCCAATGGGAACAAAGTCCCAACACCTAAAGGCCTAAAACCCAGATACAACAGTGAAAACAAATGGGACTATTTTAAGAGTTCTTGCCACTTTTCAATCGATTATATCTTGTAATTTATAATATTTTATGTAATTTTGAAAACATTGTCTTATAGAACTAATCGAGATCTTTCAAACAGGATCCATATTAGATAAAAAAAAATTCATTACTAATTTAAAGATATAACTCATTTTTTATCCGGTTAATTAGAATTAAATGTGAGACTATTAAATCTGGACGGAGGGAGTAGAAAAGAAGATAACGAAAGGCAATACTTGCCAATCAAGCCCAACTAAACAAATGAAGGAAATTACCAAAGCGGAAGATGAGAGAAGCTGAATCTCACAAATGACGAAATTGAAAAGATATATCATAAACCTAATTGTGAATTACGGATAACTACAAAAATCGCTAATTCTTATTGACCAAGTAAATATGAAAAATCAAAATCAAATCAAATCAGGAAGCTAAAACTCTATACCGCGCGCGCCTAGTCCTATAATTGCATAATTCCTAACACGATAGCAAATATCAAAAATTAAGTATTTATTATTTTCATGTTTAAACAATAATAATTTCCCAAATTCCCTTCTGCATCATAGATTCTTATAATTAAAGCATAGTTGTCACTGCTCCTAATAGGAAATTCAAGACCATTGGGTTTTCTTTAAGATCATTAGGTAACTAAAAGTAACTTTAGATCAACAAAAGTGGGTAATTAATGTGGACACGTTTTGCTAATAAAGTTTCAAAGTTTGTTCCAACGAGTCAAAAATGGTGGATTATTGCTCTTAATTAATTTCTTCGACCAAATATCCTTTGCCACATCTAGTCATTGTCATGATTTTAATTTTCTTTTAACTCATCAATCAAGAAACATTAGACTCCAAGCACAATGATGGCTAATCATCACATTTGGTTTCAAATAACGTTGTTGATTAAAACTCCTAGATATCACGACCAAGTCCTAAGTTACTTAGATTAAACGCTAAAAAAATGTGTTGATACATGTGAACAGCTGATCAAACTTGTCGGAGATACCCGTCAACGTACCATACCATGATGCATTCAACCATCCTTCCATTCAAACCTCCCTTGATAATGCTAATTCATGGTACTATATATATAAATATGAGCTGTAACGACCCGCACTAACTGACCTGCTAACCATTCGACTAACCACGTGGCTCAAAAGATTAACCCTGAAGTTAATAGTAGCTGGTGGACGAATCCTTATATATTACCTTTCTTTTATTTTCCCCACCGATGTGGGGCAACCACAAGTTGGGTTCTCACATGAGCATTCTCTTGATCTCATGCAGATTATATATAGCTACTAGCATTGATTCTTAACATGACTCTAACATGAGTCTTGATTTCCTTGGTAACATATAATAGCCATGGATTCTTTTGGTCTGAGTTTAGTCCAACAAGTCAACCCCAATGATGGAAATTTGAAAGGGAAAGGGAGTGAAGTTGGGGGTAAAAAAGAACCCTAGACAAAGCAGCCAACAAGATCCATACGTTTTGATACATGTGAACCCTAGACATTTTTTTAGATTAAACGCTAAAAAAATGTGTTGATACATGTGAACAGCTGATCAAACTTGTCGGAGATACCCGTCAACCATACCATGATGCATTCAACCATCCTACCATTCAAACCTCCCTTGATATTGCTAATTCATGGTACTATATATATAGGGGCCGGTTTTAGAGACAATAAATTTGACAATACATTTTTTGGAGCCCCACGCGAATAATCGGAGCCATTCAATTTGTTTAAAACATGTTTTTAAGCGTTCTCGTAAAAAATCAAATCATTTGGATATCGGCAATGGCTTGATCGGCTCATTCAATTTTATCTTGTCAAATTTGACAGGAATCAACTAAATGAGCCGATCAAGCCCTTACCGATATCCAAATGCATTAATTTTTTTACAGAACCTCTTAAAAACATGTTTTAAATACATTGAGCGGCTCCGATCATTTGTTTGAAGGTCCCATGCAAGGTTTCAAAAAATGCATTGTCAAAAGTATTGTCTCTAGAACCGGTCCCATATATACATATATGTATATACATACATACATGAGCTGTAACGACACGCCCCAGCTGACCATTCGGCTAACCACGTAACTCAAAAGATTAATCCTCAAGTTAATAGTAGCTGGTGGATGAATCGTTATATATTACCTTTCTTTTATTTTCCCCACCGATGTGGGACAACCACAAGTTGGGTTCTCACATGAGCATTCTCTTGATCTCATGCAGATTATATATAGCTAGTAGCATTGATTCTTAACATGACTCTAACATGAGTCTTGATTTCCTTGGTAACATATAATAGCCATGGATTCTTTTGGTCTGAGTTTAGTCCAACAAGTCAACCCCAATGATGGAAATTTGAAAGGGAAAGGGAGTGAAGTTGGGGGTAAAAAAGAACCCTAGACAAAGCAGCCAACAAGATCCATACGTTTTGATACATGTTTTGTTCTTTTTCATTCCAAATAAATGTGATCATAACAGAGACCATAGATGTAGTACTGTTTGTTTGAAACTTGGTCAATCACACCCTTGTGATGTTCACGTGGTAGCCAACAGGAATGGGGCATGCAAGTACTTTCCAGCCCCCACATAACTTTTAATTCAAAAATGCTGCAAGCACATCAGGTGTGGCACACCTCAGCCACACCCCCTCACATATAGTGGAGTCAAATTGGAAAGAAATCATGCTCATTTCATTGCCGTTAGGTCTAGTCCCTTAATGGTAAGGGGCAGTAAAATAGCTTCATTGTGGTCTTTGGAGCAATTTTCCTATACTTGGGGGGTCAAATGTGTAGAATACCAATTATCAAATTCTGAAAACAAAAAAAAAAGCTATGAGTAATGAACACAATATGTCCCATTGGTAGATGCTGGATCACAATCACACGTGAAATGGAACCTAACAACTAAAATTGGTCCAACCATAACATCCATAGCTGAGCTGGGTGTTATAAATTTCCAACCCATTAACAGCAATGCCCCATCTCTCACTTTCACTGTTCCCCCAATTTCTCAGTCCGTCTCGGCAATTAATGATTTGGATTTTAAAAGAATTGTTCCTTGAAAGAGTCTTTTAAAAATTCGGACCATCTAAAATACTTTTAGACAGTAAAATTGAGTGCACTAAGGAAATGGTGAAAAAGAGCGGAAGGCGTAGACTTTTTGACCCACTAACAGGTACTGTGACTGGGAATCCAATCCCAACCCTTTTTGACTAAGTTGAGTACTGATCAACTCCATGATGATTACAAAAAGAAAATGTTACAATTCACTCTCCCTTCAATTTGATTGAGAGCATCTTATCATGGCCTTATTTGGTGACCATGTTGTAGGGGTTCGATTAATCGAGACCTTGACCGTGGTTCTGGCTAGGGTCCTTCCTCCGCCGCTCCGCGCGTCCGCCGCTAGTCCTGCAACAAGTCACTAGGGCTTGGGATGCCCAGTGACCCTCCGACGATCAAGTTAGATCTCAGGGAAGGTATTTAGGTCTAGGGTTAGGATAGTATTGCGTACCTCTTTTAGGTGAGTCTCTCTTTGTATTTATAGACCTAGGTTTACTTGGCCTCCAAATCAGCGCGTGGAGAATACGCTCAGGTAACCGCCTCGGGTGACGTCACATATGACGAGGGGGACGAGGCGGTTACGAAGCACATGGGCCAGATCCCAATGATTATGCCTGCTGCGTGAGGAGCATGATCCTCACGGGTCCCACCTGCAATAACTGCTTTCTCCTGAACGTTTCTGGAAGCACCGAAGCAGGCGTACGGCTGATGATGGCTCCGAGGCCGCTTATAACCGAAGACCGAACCATCACCGAGGTGGATGTCGGAGGAAACTTGTTATCAGACTGCAACCCGGACCCTAGCCACCGGTTCATTATATGTAGCCCGGTTACCGAGCCGTTAACCGAGGGCCAAACACATGTCAAGAGTAGTGATTATTCTGTTCTCTTGCCATGGAGCACCGTCACAATGTCACATGGTGCACTCTTGGATCATTCTCCATCACATCGCACATTGACGTGGGAGCCACACACTTACAATCCTCCCCGATGTGTGGTGGAGAGAAGTCTCGTGGAGCAGTTAATAATTTTTTATAATTAAGAGGCAAGTAATAGTTGGTGACTATTTTATTGTCTGAGAAAATTTAAACCTTTCCCACCTTATAGCTTGTTATACAAAACCCACCAAGTTCCTTTTCACTTGATTTCCTTCACCATTGCTATGAAAGAAAAATGCACGAGGCAGCAATCAGAGATTGAACTGATCATGAGGCATCATGTCTGGTGGTGAAGTTTTTAAATAACGTTGGTGGGAACTCTAACAGTTGAGGTGTAACGGTATCGGGAGTATCGAACGATATATAACAGATAATGGGTGTCGCGGTCGTGAATTTTAAAAAATCATTTTGGCACATTTAAAAAAAATTGAGCGACGAAAAAATCACCCAATAATGGTCGAATATCGGTTGTAAGACCATGAATCGGAAATGGACCGATACATCATGAGAATCGGCCGATACGCATGTGATTTTTCCCATCACTGGTATATCAGAATGTAACGGTATCAGAAAGCAAAAAAACGTTTCGTAACAGCCGATTTTTAAAACCTTCCTAGTGATGCACCCTAAATTACACGGCCTACTTCTATCTGATTAACTTTTTCACTATTGTAAGAATGCATGGTAGCCCAAGTGCTTAATTAATTTGCTTTGAATGGGATGCTCTTTTGTAGGGCAAAAAAATCCGCTCGGCAGCGTCCCCGGGTCCAAAAAAAAATTTGAAAGAGCATTCATGGTCTTTATATCTCAAAGGGGTCCCCCATTCTAGGGCTCAAAGCCTCCCAAGTTGGAGAGCAGTACCCTTATTAAAAGAGGCTTCCTCCTTCGGCTTTCAAGTTTCAAGATAAGGAACCACCCCATGAGATATAGACTGAGAGACCTATACTGCAATTTCAGGCTATTTGCAATCTCAGGTCTCTTTCACTCGAAGACATGACACTCACCAAAACTAATGTTGGAGTCATCGAAACCTGCCAAATCGTCAAGGCCTTGGACTTAAGGGTTTGCCCTTTTAAAGTCTCAGGTTCGAAACCTCCTGGGTGTTATCAAGTCTTGTGGAGCAAGTTCATACGGAGCTTTATTCCGGCTTTAATTGGGCTCTCTGTAAATTGGTGGTGAAATTGGGCTCTCAGAATTAGTCGAGACACACATAAATTGGCCCGTACACCTAGATGTTAGGGTCATTGATGGATTTTGCCCCACAAACCCCCTTATCAGGAGCCAAGTACTGCATATGCGTGATCCGCACGTGGGCACCATTGCCATAGCTCAAGATAAAACTTTTCTCTCATTAAGGTCCGAACTACCTTACAATAGGCCCCATCGTGGTCATTAGTTAGGTTACGATTGTAACGTAGTGTGGAGTCTGATACTACTGTACACCGAGTCATACTTGTTACCCTAGCGGAATTTCTTAATGGTGACTCTAGCTAGTAGGCATTTTAGTTTAGGATAACTCCGACATAACTCTCTTATTCTTTCGTCGTTGAAAATTGATCGTAGCTACCATGGATGTAGGCCGAACCATGTAAAAATTGTTATTTCTTGTGTGAAATTTATCATTTGAAGCTCATTTTGATGTTTCATTAGATTCAAAAGAAGATTAGCTTTGGTTCATGAATCCGTACGTTGAATCCTTTATTTAGGTATCATTGTTTGGTTTAGTTCCTTCCTTCCTTCTTCTTCGATTATTGTTTGCACACTAATCCAAGCTGCCATTTTTGTTTGGTTAATTCTTACTAACATGAAACAAGACTCAGGGGTTTCAACTAAATTTTTTTGTCTTCAAGCTAATGACAATAGTTATTAAGTTACTTTCTCAAAATTTTATTTTAGTCGATCTATGCAAAGAGAATGGGTTGCCTAGGAAAAGCTTTGGTGGATAGATTGTGTGTAAAGATTCGGACACAGATTATGTACATGGACCCCACAAAAGAATATGAGACCCACGTGCATTTGCACAATTCGAGACACATCTGTGTCTACGTAGATGTATTTAGATCTAGATCTATGCAGTCTGTGTACGCAGCATTGCTCAGACAACTAAACTCCTACTAGTTTGTAGTCACTTTTGTCGGTCCTTTCCAGCTCATGAACGTTGGACCTCTCAATCTGATGTTTCGTCCAAGGGATCAGCTAGAGCACCGATGTTTCTACGGGCACGGTACGTACCAGTGCCAATGAGATAATGTTGGAATTTATCGCTACTGGTGTTGTTTTCAAATTAATCCAGTATCGGCCTAGCCATACCAATCAATATTTGAGCCGAAACAGAATCGCAGTTCTACTACCGAACTTGCTAAAAAACGGTATGCGCCGGCGAGTACTGCACAAAATTCAAATCCTTTGGTTTCGTCAGATGCAAAGTCAGAGACTAGTATCTGGGTTCATGAATCAAGTTATATTCATCCTCTATTTGATGGTCTAATAGTTAGCTTTCATGCATGGGACCAGCCAGATAAATGTTCGCCCGATCCATCAGTACAGACATAAAAACAAAAGCTCCAACACTCTGCTTACCATTTCCATTACTAAATTCATGAATCTAGACCTAAGTTTGACCCTTGAAAATATTTTGCTTTGAGTTCAGATTAATGGTAAGTACGAATTAATAGTTCATTATTACAATAAAACATTTCATTTTGTCATTCTCTCCTTCTGTTTTTTGCACACCTCCGATAAGTCATTGATTGGTATCCACTAAATATTACTCCCTCCATCCCTATTTAAAGGACCACTATTCCATTTTGGCCATTGGGTTGTCCCAAAAGGATTTCCAACCCTCAAATCCGGTCAAGTTTTGTTGATTTGTGGGCTCATCTCAGACCCAAATAATGATATATGAACCATTGGGCTCAAAGGTCCCGCTTACAAAATTAATCAAGCAAAAGATTAGCTTGATCGAACATCATTAAAATCCCACACTATTACGCCCCTTTAGGCCTTTACTCCAATTCCTCGGCTAAATAAAAAAGGTCTGTTCAAACTAGAAAAAGGAAAAGCCTAGATTTTTTTTTGGTAGTGATTTTGCCACTCTTTTTTTATAATGCCACACCCTGCAAGTGTATTTTTTGGTGCAAAAATACACTTGCAGGATGTGGCATTATCAAAAAATGGTGTGGCAAAATCATTTCCCTTTTTTTTCCTTGGAAAAACTGAATTGCCAAATCTAGTTGTATCTTCTCTCACACCTCTAAAAAAATCAGTCTTGTTTGGATGTCAATTATCATCTCTCCATCTTTTTCACATATTTTATATTCTATTGACCTTTTCCAAAGCTCATCAATAGTATTTATGTAGCTATAAATCTGGTTTGGTAACAGATTTTAAGCCGAAACTTGTACCAAAAAACCCAAGTGAGAGGTAACTAGCTAGATGTATGACGAAGGCACTGGAATCATGGTAGAGTTGCTACAAATTTCCAGTCAATTGGCTATATTTCTCGGATGTTTTCCCAAAGTCGATTTCCAACCATAGCACGAGTATATCAATCAACATGTAAAGCAAAGAGAATAGAAAAATAGATACTAACCAATAATGGCTAAAATGCCTACTGTGCCTCCGGCCCCCCATCTTTCTACAACAAAAGCATGACGATTCCCCGAATCAATTAGGCTCAAACTTCTTCGTAAGTAGAGTGCTTATACCCAGTATATCTCCTTCCAAAAAGCCGTGACCATCAAATCAAAACTGTGGATTCTTAATGAAGAAGCCTCAGCAGTTACTTCCCTATGAGCTTATAGTACGCATACAAGCCCGAACCAATAAAACCAAGCAATTGCCCCAAAACATTCAACTGCAAGGTAAACCAATCAAACTATGAGCAACACTCGGAGTTCAAAGTGATAAAAACGAAAAGTCCAGATAGAGGTGCCGTTTAGAGAAACAAAAAGTGAAGTTCACACTCACAAAGTCAAATGGAAGCCCACCGAACAACATCCAGCCAAGTCCAATGGTGAAAAGATCCTACAACAGTACACCAAAAAAAAAAAAGGAACTGAGCGTTTGTTGGACTTTGAAAAGTAAGGATTATAAGGACCTATATCGAACAAGAAAATAAATGAACTCCAGGAACCGTGCCACTCAGAGATTTCTTTGACATCCTTAGCCATCTTACTGCACAGTTTCGCCCAATCAAATCAATTGAACTTCAAACCAATTTCACAAAATCACGCCACCTCTCACTCAATTCCCTACATATTGTCCAAACTTCACTTCTTCTTCTTTTTTGTTGAAAAAGAAGTCTCCCAGTTTAACCAAAGTGGTAAACAGCTAAACAGGTTTTATAGGGTGACCCTAATTGACTACTTTAAACCCTTCCCTTCATTGGCTTATCTGTCACAAACCTAAAAGCATGGCAACAATAAAGCAGTACTTTGGTTTTCTTTGTATTTTGTAGCCCTTTTGAAATTCTTGGTTAACTTTGGCAAGCAATCCTCGAGTGTCCACACGCACACTGTGAGTTACACCATATTGCATAAGACAATCCATTTATCTTCTAATTCCAATTGTAGAGCATCTCATTTCAGGTCAAATAGCTCTAGCATTCTTAGAGCAGCATCACTTGTTTAGGTTGAAAATGATCTAGTTGCATATTCCGTAGGGTAATATTACCACGTTAATGTACAAGTTTGTCAAGACTTTGGTCACATTTGGGAAAATTGTGCATGCCATAAGGAAAAGCCGCAGGTAAACAAACCTTCAAGTTGCCACAAATGGTCTGCGTGAGTGCTGAATTGAGAGTTGTGTTCAGGAATATACTATAATTCAAGAAGAAGGCCAGTATGCAGGATAGAAGCAACACAGCCTGCAATTGACGATACAGAAATAAATCAACAAAAGCATTACCTTTAGTTACAGCATCATTGTAATAACTAAGACAGAAACAAGTGCATAAAAATACAAGCACCCACAAGGAATGAATAACTGCAGTTTTGAGTTGCACATAATTTAGGCATAAAAGATGGAAAGATTACCTGAACTTCTAGTAGAATATCACTCGTCAATGATTGATGACTAAACAAATGAAAAAAAAAAACTAAAATTGTCTGGTGAATTTGGAAATCTAGAAAAAGTCAAAACACTTTAATCCTTCAATCCAATTGCAAAGGTTTATACTTGTTTCCTCTCTAAAATAGGTTCTACAAAATGAAAAAGGACTATGCGTTGGACTTTGGAGAAACAAGATTACTTCTAAGATTTCAACTATCTGCCAGGATTACTTCTCAGATTTCAACTATCTGCCATCACTATAGTCATGATTCTAGAGTCAATGGTGTTGGAATGACCGGTTGTCAATATCGGATGGATGTGGTCGAGATTCGAGGAAGGCGTTCAAGTTTTGGTTTGGGTCCGCAAGTTACCCGGTTGTCAATATCGGATGGATGTGGTCGAGATTTGAGGAAGGCGTTCAAGTTTTGGTTTTGGTCCACAAGTTGATTGCAGTCAAGAATGTGTTCAAGGAACAAGTAGGCTGTGATGAGAGTATCATACAGAGAGAACAAGATGAAGGAAGACCTAGTGAATACATAAACCACATGATCTTAAGCTAAAACTGAAGATGTGAAAACATATGCTCAACTCATCGCATTAGACATTGCCAGGAAACGAAAACGTTATTGAACAAACTTAAGGACAGTTCCCTCCGTCATCGCATTAGACATTGATAGGAGCAAAAAATGTTATTGAACAAACTTAAGGACAGTTCCCTCCGCAATTGTCAGGAACTTTAGGGACCTATGAAGCACCCAAACTCTTAGAGGTCAGCGTGTCCCCGTTTCGGACACGAGGACTCAGGGACACAGCAAGACATGCTACGTGACATGTCCATTAAATTTAACTAATCTTTTTAGGGGACAAGGCGGGGACATGGGAGGGACACGTATAGGGACACAGCGGGGGTTAAATATATTGAGTTTGGACACCGCAAACTAATTCACTTCTAATGAATACTCTCACTCGTACACAATACAAGGTTACACGAGTACACACTCACTCACACACAAAACACCTCTCACTTACATTTGAGAGCCTTCACTCATACTTACACACTCACTCACATCTTGAGCATTTCTCTCTTGCACTCTAACCAAATGAGCTCTCATCTCCTATTTATACGGAGCCTCGGAAGTTTCAAGACAAGAACATCTCTAGACTAGTTTTAGAAGTTTCTGGAGAAACACTGAAGACTCCATCACAATGTAGAGGATTCTGAAAGATTCAGGAAGGTTCCAGTATGCCCCGGAACACTCCAGAGAAGTCCAGACGAGTCCAGAATATTCTAGTGAATTCTAGAGAAACCTGGAACATTTCTGGAATACTTCAGTGTCTGTATCTAGATGTACAATTTCATGGCCAAACATATAACCATGTCACAGTTTTCTAGACTCAAATCAAACAGATGAATACCCTGGTGCATATCTTTCTTTAGTTACCGATGCAACATGAAGTAATCAGATTTCAGACCATACAAAACTTCAGATCTTCAGAGAAAATCAGAAAGGAAATGCAGAGTGTAGTCAAAGACGAAAAATGCTAGTACAATTTTGAATAACCAATTTGCAGGTACATATAGAACTCTAATGCAGCAAGAAGTACAGGTCAATTTTGAACTTTACAAAGCTTCAAGTGATTGATTAGAAAAAGAGGTGCAGAAGGTAAATCAGGATATAGAATGCTAGTATACTCATTAATGAAATTATCAAGCAAAATATAATTTGTCTCCCCTTGTTGAAAATCTGCATGATATAGAGCACAATTCTATGTTTTTCATTTTTGATAAGTGAGACGTGAAACTGATGTCAGAGCCTCTTGCCCACAAGGAACAATATGCCGATTATCCAAGTCAAGTTTGCAAATGAGCATAGAACTCTCGTATGCAAACTATGAAACTCCTACTGAAGATCACAAATTACCAGAAACCCAGGTGAAAACAAATATGGAAAATTCAATGTCAACTCCAAGTCACCCCTGATAAATGTCCAGAACAGTAAAAACGGCCCGCATATTATTCCTGTATCAGAAAGTAAAATGGTATTACCTCATAGTTCATGAGTTAGAATGATACTAAGGTGTTTTGAAAGAGAAGATAATCAAGTCCACATGACATTCTTTTGTTTCAGCTCTTTTTTTTTTTGGGTACATTTTGTTTCAGCTCTGGTAACGTACCATTGCACCACATAAGTCCAAAGCTATTGAGGCCGCTAGATTTACCTGCGAAAAATGAAAGTATCAACAGTGAAAAGGAGGACCATCAAGCTACTGAAAAGGGTCTTCCAAACAGAAGAAGTATTACCTATGCGGGCTATGGTTGCCAGATATATTGCAGTAGTAATGTTGGCTAAGAAAACAACAGCATAGCCATAGGAATCAAATGATAAGTCTCGAGCTCCCGCAATAAATGCACCAAGAACAATCAATGCCACACTGATATCACCTTAACGTTTTGGTTACATGGAGGAATTAGAATCATAACAATTTAAACGATAGCAACATGACTTCATGTGAAAAAGAAAACGTCAATCACAACTTTAATTATCAAAGCCAAAGATGCTATGCACCATGATTGACTGTGATGGAGGAATTAGGAACATTATAACCCAAGCAAGTTTTCATAACAATGGGGGTAAAAAGGAAGATAACTTGTCAAGTGATCCAAAACTAACCTGCTAGGCACTCAATTGACTATTTGAAGTACCAAAAGCTAAAAAGGTTCACAATTCATAGGAAAATGGTCCTAGATGTGAGAGTAACTGGAAAAAATCAAAGATGTGTCGATTCCAAGGGGGACTCACACAAGATAGTTGGAACTTGGAACCCACCAACCAAATGGGTATTGTAGTGGGCCGAATATTTTGGTTCCGTCAGACTCAATACGCTCGGCAGAAGGCCGGGCTTAGTCCTTCGATTCTGTCTAATCAGATCAAGTCAAGCATCGGACTTTTAGGTTCGGATGCTGGAATCGGCGGTGGAAACGTTCGGATATGAAGTATCCAACTGCCAAACTATACCAGGGTCAACACTCTACTCCTCAAGGTTCGGGCTTTTAGGTTCGGTGGACTCGCGCAGGCCAACTCATCCACGTGAGCCTTACCGCCTTGCTCCCTACGCCAGTTATGACATCACCTGGAGTGGCTAGGGCACGAGATGGGCACGAACACACATGGGTGACAACTCATGCAAATGCACAATAACGGCCTTATCCGGTAAGTCAGGCATGATGTCAGCCGGGGCAGTTTTTGAGCATGCGAGGCATGCGCTGGCTTGGAAGGCAAGCCAAGGAGGTCTATATAAAGGCAAGGATGAAACCCTAGAACGGTACGCAATCTTCACCTCTCTAAACCCTAGTGCTTCTTCCTCCTACACTTTCTAACTAGACCGTTGGAGGGCCTTTTCGGTCTCCGACCGGTCTGGCCCTTAGTTGCGCATTGCCTGTGGAGGTCAAGCAAAAGGTTAGGCGAACCCATCCATCCAAACCAGAGGCTCAGGTGAGGTTAACCGATCTTGATCGACAACCCCACAGGTATCAATGAAGGTTATACCAGTCACTTTCAAGATATTTGGGTTTAGGTATTGCCAGACAATCATTTGTTGCTTGTTTTTTGGTTGTTTCTTTGATACATTAAAGAGAGAGCATAAATGCATGTAATTTACAATGTATCAAAAGATGCCAATGTACATGATTTCCATAAATGTACAAGATAACTGAGCCTCTCATTTGACTTGTCCTCGGTTCACCTTTATAGTATTGCACTCAGTCTTTAATTGATAACAGTGTCTTCTCGGTAGATCTGTGTTTGCAAATTTACCCAACCCATCCTCAGTGGGTAGGACAAGGTTCCTCGTTCCTCGAATAAGATAAAACATTACTCTAGCTGTAAAACCACATATTTTTCACCGGTAGACTACTTTATGGGCATATTTACCATAGCCCTGCGTGCGGACGTAGTAGTCAAGAAGAGAGACATGATAGTAGTGGATGGTCGGGCAAGGGGAAGAGGAAGACCTAAACTGACTTTGGATACCATGATACGGAAGGACTTGGGCTTACTAAATCTAAGTGAAGAGGTAGCCCTAGACAGACCTAAATGGAAAAATAGGATTCATGCAGCTAACCCTAATTGATTGGGACACAAGGCTCAGTTTGGTTTGGTTTGAGTCTTTGAGACTACTTTATGGACATTGCACCAATATGTTTCGTGTTTTAGGTAAATATTTCCATCTCCAACAAAAGTATCATTATACACTGACCTTTAACATATCATAGCTTGGTTATGTAAAGGCAAAAACAACAAAATTGAACTCACATGAATATTTGTCCATGGAATAGTGTTGAAAAGAAGCTATAGTTATGCTTAAAGACAACAATGGTCTCGACTCTCGTTGGATTTCGTTACGTTTGAAAAGCATAGTTCAAATGAGACAAGCTTTTAGCATATGATAGTACACTCCCTGATGCCACGACATATGAGGCTATGACGACAAGACCTTTTCGGCCAGCCGATTTGAATTGGCTCTCTGTCCTATCCTTCTACAAGGTAAAAGTCAGGGTCCGCAAATCCTCTTAGTCATTAACAAGAAGATCTAGCAAATTATTTGGAAGGAAAACAACAAGGGCCATGAACATGCGTATGTAAGTCCTTGCATTGTATTGAAAAGTATTTCATCATCCAAACTTCGTGGGGATTAGCTTGGAGAGAGGCTCGTATTTATAGACCTTGACGTTAGGTTCGATGGGAATCCTTTGAGGTGAGGTTCAAGAAGAAATCCTTGAGCCACAATCTAAAGGAAGTTAACTACAATAGTAAGTGTAAGTATAAATCCTTTTCATAATCCTAAAATTATGTTTACTACTCATATTCAGCTCTCCAGAACAACCAATCAAGTGCATTCACAAAATTAACAGTACAAAAACCTTCATTGAGCACAGTTTAGAGACAAAGTCAAATAACATTTTGCATTTAAATTGCTTGAATTAAATCTTCAGCATCTTCTGATGACCAACAGGTTATACACTTGGAGAAGGAGGAGTTATAAAGGCCAGTTTACCTTCCAACAACAGAAGACGTGTACTTCTGCCCTGCCAAGACAGCCTCAACAACCATTGCGAATACCACAGTTGTCCTCCTGAGGGTGGTGTACATGGGTACGTTTACTCCGCGGACAGACTCCATGGTAGCTAGCTTTCAAGGATGAAGAAAACATATCGGTAGCTATAAATTACTTACAACCAGATTGGCAACTCAAAAATCCACCAAAAGAAAAGCTTATATGTTGAACTATGTGGACTTAGTACCATATAAAGCAAATAAGTCACTGCAAGAGGTAGGGTATGGATCAATGTCTTCAATGGAACAAATGTTGTGGACTTGTCACTGATACTCAAGGATTCACCCCCGCCGAAGGAGATAAGCTTCCAGCGTCTTAATGCAAAAAGAAAAGCACATGAGCATATCATCTGCAGCAACAGGTCAGAACACATGTTAACATAGACCATCACATTCGCAAGGGTCCATCCTGATCAGTGGAAATATGATGCTGTAGTATAAAAAGACAAAAACTTAAGGAACAAATACAGAAGACCAATAAAAAAACTGAAGGCTCGAGATAGCAAAATTATGAAAAGCTAAAGGTTTAGTGGTGAAGGATCTATTGCTTAGTCAGACGAAGCATATTCACCTACTAGAAAACAAAAAAGATGAGTCAAACAGTGGTGGTTTGCTTAAGAAACTAATAGAATGTGTATCAAAATACTTGTATCAACATGTCAGCACAATAAGTGGACAAATATTCATTAGGTATTGGGTTAGAAAACAACAACTGTGAGAAAATGAGAGCAGCAACTTCTGCAAATCGCATTCATCATCTTCCTACCTGGAGGAGAGTGATGACATTGGCACTTGGGAAGCTATATGAAGAAAGAGCTGCTTTGTTGAACAAAACCAACAGCACTGCAAATGGAAAAGGGGTCATAACATAATGAAGACAAAAGAGGAAACATCAAGAGTAAAGGAATAACAATAAGGCTTAAGCATAAACGATATGCTGAATTAAGGAAAGCAAGTTTTCTTAGGGGTGGGGGCATCGATGATCGACCTAACTGAGTTTCTATCAAATGAAAGATCTACCTCAGAATTTAACATGGATTAGTAATCATACCAATGCCTCCAAAAATTCTTTTACTTGCAAATCAAGCTCATGTCAGTTAACCTACAAGTATATAAGAGAAATAATGCATCTAGAATCTTAAGCACATTAACTGTCTCGCATTCAAATGCTTTCTTGATGCAAGCTAACTTGATGTATCCCAGTAGGTAGCAGACTAGCAGGTCTCTAGGGTTTCAAGTCCAGTAGACAGCAATACGATTCTCCCCAAAGCAGGCTGGTGAGGAATGAAGGCCATGTGCAATGCCAACAATTAACCACAAAAAGCCCACATTCCACGAAAGAAAATGTGAATTACATTGAAGCCATACTCGCATCTGTCATAATGAGAAATTACAGAATCTGTACAATGGATCAAGCTAATTGGACCACTGGAATTAGCAAAACCATTTATACAAGTACAGCCAATGTTGCTTTGAATCATAGCCCGGGAGTGGAGAGTGAAGTTGAAATGACATTAGCAAAACCTAGGAAACTAAAAGTATTTTCATTTCTAACTGATATGGTAGAGCCTACAAGTTCTTTCGGCCATCAAGATTGAGTGATCCACCTCCATGTCGATTGGCCTGGAGCATCACATGCTTAGCACACATATAGTGCACCATAGAAACATTGCAATCTTAGCACCTACATCAGTCCAACATGTTTATCAGCTGAGAGAAACTTCATTTTATTATTCTCTTGGCTAGATATTCATTTATTCGCCTTTCCTAGTGCATTTCTCCTTCTCTAAGCAAAGGAAACTCTACTTAAATTAAGCTAGGAGTTCATAAATTTTCGCGACAATTCCTGATAGAAGGTCCAAAAGGAGTGCACTTACGCTACCAATTAAGATTGGTCGTGGTAGAGATAGAGGCAAGTGTAAAAGTTTGTAACCACTGCAAACCTCATCGCAACTGCAATGGCAGATAGCACAAAATGAAAACTGTGATAGATCAAAGACAGCACAAGGCTAAATTGTGATCAGTGATCTAATGATCCATGCGAACCATTCGACGTTTTTAGACATTTTTACACTGGCAGTGCCAACTTATTCACAGGGTTACGACAACTTTGTAACAGGTAACCTTGCTTCCTTAGTTCATACCCCTATCAGTCCATCACCAAGAAATACTCCCTGATGTTTACAACTTTCAAGATACTAAATGGGCACCAAGATCAAGGGAAAAGTGTAAGGAGGGAGGTGACTTCTTGAACGAATTATTACATATAAAGCAACAAATAAACACGTGACATCTAGAAGATTATCTCAATCTCCTAATGCTTAGAAAGCAATAAGGTATAATCTGATTGAATACATTATTTGATTTTCTTAGAGTACGAGCAAAACCCAGGTTATGTACATACTAGAAGTAGAGGTGCAAACCGGACTGCTCCTAAAATCCTTGAAGATTTGAGAGAACACAGCACTAAGCAAAAAACCTTCACCGGTGAATTTTAAATTGCCATTTCAGCTTTTGTGCAAATGTGTACAGTGATGATTTTCTCTTAGATGCGCCTTTCAAATAGACACTGGAAGCAACAACAGATAAGCTCCACACATTTGAATATAAACATCTGAAACAATCACCAAAACCTACTCCAACATTTCATGTTCTGTTCTTCAAAAACCTAATTCTATGAATCAAACAACCATTCTCTAAGACATTCAGTAAGGTATAATCTGATTGAATACATGATTTGATTTTCTTAGAGTAGGAGCAAAACACAGGATATGCACATACTAGAGAGTAGAGGTCCAAACCGGACTGCTCCTAAAAGATTTGAGAGAACACAGCACTAAGCCAAAAACCTTCACCGGTGAACTTTAAATTATCATTTCAACTTCTGTGCAAATGTGAGAATTATGACGATTTGCTCTTTGCTGCACCTTTGGACGGAACAACTGATAAGCTCCATATATATGTCGGCGAATGAAAACATCTAAAACCGTCACCTACTAGTAAAACAAGGCGCCAAACCAATACCCTGCTATACCGTCAACGTCGAACAAAAACTACTCCAACATAACATATTCTGATATTAAAAAACCTAATTCTATGGATCACATAATCATTCCCTAAGACATTCATAAATCCGATTCACCGATATAGTCCTCCACTTAGTCACATAATCCTTCATCAGGCCCATGCGCTCTCAATCCTCACTCTTGTTTTGCAAGACGCTTTCACACTCACGCTCACGCTCCTATGTGACTTCGGTCCTCCATACGAAGCCAAACAATTCTCAGACGAATCGATCAGGAAACAAGCAATTAAAGAAAACTCGAATAACTGGTTCAAATCACGAAACACAGGCACATCAAAAATCTACCCAAGAAAATCAACGTAGTTTCCACTCTCATAATCGATATGGTTTTAGGTTCGTACCAGCGCAAGACATGTACGATATGGCGGCGTAAGCACCTCGCTTAGTCATTCCAGATCCTTTGAAGAGCCTCTCGTCTCCTCCTCCTCCTCCTCCTCTTGAGGGATCTGATACAGGTAATTCCATCTTGTTCATCGATGAACTCGACGCCATCTACAGATCTTTTCAAAATCTCTCTCTAAGAGACAAATTTCTCTCTCTTGACTGGGTACGTAGTGTTGTGGTCGGAGACTCGGAGTGTTCAAAGATGGGCAGGCCAGGCAGGCGGGGTGGTATCTGGTACAGGACGGGGAAGATGCTCTCTCAGCCGGTCGCAAGCGTCTTCGGTCAAGGGTCTGTTTGGACCGGAGGGATATTTCATGTAACGGTTATATTTATATATGCCCTCTCTCACATTGACTTGGACCATAGTAGGAGGAGGAACGAACCGGTTGATTGGTATATTTGCTCCTCACATAATAGGTTAGGGTTCGATCTTTGTTCAAGCTGTAAGAAAATAATTTCTTGTGTATTCGCTAGTCCTGAGATGGATGGTCTGCTTTTGACTAAATTGATGAGAAAATTAGTTGAGGTGCGCGGTGCAGACACCTCTAACGGTCGAATTCAAGAAAAAAAAAGAAATAAATGACCTTTCGTCACTAAATAATACTCCTACAATACACACCCTTCTCTGGTATGTGTATGATATGCACTTCTTAATTACTATTTTGAATTCATAATATTTTGCATCAAAATTCTTAACTTTAATTTGGAATTCATTCAATTTTTTATATAGAAATAACAACTCCTTAACTTAGCATATATATTGAGTCCAATGTGTGTGGGACCCATTTCTATTATGAGTAAGTGTGTGTAAGTGTTTGTGTGTGGTGATATATTATTGAAACGTTTTTCGCAACACCAAAATCGATATTTAATCATTTCTTCAGCCAAGAAAACAAATTAATGCTCTATTTGTTTCGATATAAAATGTTTTTCGGTAAAATATTTTACTTATTTTTCTGGTGTTTGGTTGTATAAAAAATGAGAAAAATAACATACCTTTAAATCTTCTGTAAGTTATTTTCCAAAATAAACCCGTTGCCTTCTACTGCAATTCTAACTGCTCAATTTTTTCAATCGTCAGTTCGTACTCACGTTAAATTCTTTTATTCTCAGATCTCTCTCTGAATTCCACCTTTTAAACCCTCTCTCTACACTATATATTTTGTCGATTTTTGAAAATATTTTTCACGTGTTAACCAAATATCGAAAAATAAAAATTTAAAATTTGTTTTGCTGAAAAAATATTTTCGATGTATTGTAAAACATTTTATATCGAAACAAAGGGAGCCTAAAAGTTAAGAGAAAAAACAATGAAACGGAACAATTCAAAAACAATGACCGTAGAGATTTTTTTATTCCCCACATAAAATAGAAGCATTTTCGTGATCACAATCTCATCATTCTTTTGTGTGGCATACAATGAGATAACACTAGTCCACACCCCCCACAAACAAAATCCCACACAAAAACCAGACACACCACCACCATTCCACTCCTACACCACCACACTCACACACCCAAAACAGCCACTATGGCCAACATGATCATGGCCTCCTCCAAAACCCTAATCCCCCCTCCCTCCCCCACCCCTCCCTCAAAACCCAAATTCCAATTCCCCCAAATCTCCTTCTCCAAATTCCCCAAACCCCAAATCCCCAAACTACCCCTCGCCTCCCTCGCCGCGGTCGCCGCCGCCTCCCTCGCCTCCGCTCCCCCCTCCCTCGCCGAAGAATTCGAGAAGGCCGCCCTCTTCAACTTCGACCTCACCCTCCCCATCATCATGGCCGAGTTCCTCTTCCTCATGTTCGCCCTCGACAAGGTCTACTACAGCCCCCTGGGGAACTTCATGGACGAGAGGGACGCGGCGATCAAGGAGAAGCTGGCGAGCGTGAAGGACACGTCGGAGGAGCTGAAGCAGCTGGAGGACCAGGCGACGGCGGTGATGAGGGCCGCGAGGGCGGAGGTCGCGGCCGCGCTGAACAAGGCCCTGAAGGAGGCCCAGGAGGAGCTGGAGGTCAAGCTGGACGAAGGGAAGTCCAAGGTGGAGAAGGAGCTGGAGGAGGCCCTGGTTAAGTTGGAGGCGCAGAAGGAGGAGACCATTAAGTCTCTTGATTCCCAGATTAAGGCACTCAGTGAGGATATTGTCAAGAAGGTCCTCCCTGTCTAATCTCTCTCTCTCTCTCTCTCTCTCTCTCTCTCTCTCTCTCATTGTTTTGTCTTAGTTCTGGTGTAAAATGTTTTATAGATGGGCTGATATTGTGTTCTGAGATGCATTCTTGTAATCAAGATTACATAAATTGAAAATACTACATTTTGGATGCTGCCACATTTTGTTGATGTTGTCTCCACTTGTTTATTGTTTATATACTCCATATGTGTAGCAGCTGTAATTTCTTGAATAGAGATTTGGGTTATTGGGTAACATGTATCCAATTCCTTGTTAACTGATGGTGGTTAATGTATTTGAATCTGCATCCAATTGGGTCTTGTATAACTTTGAGCTATTGAATGTTTCACTCCATGCAGAGCTCGTCATTTTGGGGGCCTGAATTTTGTAGATGGGGCCTTACTTTTTCCTTTTGGACTTGTATACTGGGTGCTAGAATTTTTTTTTTTTTGAGCTACATGTTAGGTACTAAAAACAGTTGGGGCTCTAATTTTTGCACTTTTTGGAGGGGTCTCTAGCCCTGACCAGGGTTTGAGTCCCGTCGTGGGCAATTGTGGGTTCAAGGCTATGGACAGCCTCTGAATCCCTTGTGGACTAACTTTCTAACTCCCCCTAACCCTGCCAATGTATAACGTGTGGCCAAAAAAAAAAAAAAGAAGCTGCCTTTTGGGCCTTAGCCCAGTGCCGGCTCTGACTCATGGCCTTGTGTCGAGTACCTCTACTAACTCAATTGAACAAGCATATGTACCAACTATTTGGGATCCTAAGTTCATGAACGACTCAAGCTCAGCTGGTACAAGCGACTCATTTTGCTTAAGAATGTGCTCGAGAGCAAACTTTTTGTCCCGTTTAGTAATTGAGTTGGCTCGAGTATACCTAGCTTAGCTTGAGTAGGATCGTGAACACAATGATCTGTTTACTGAATTTTACTCGTGGTGAGATATGCCTTAACTTCTGATATGTGTTTGCCTGTGTTTGATGTAAACATAACCAGGGCTTAGTTTTGCTTTCCAAGTTTGAGTTTGAGATCAAGCTTGGTGGTTTAAATCAGCGCGAGTTTATCAAGCAATAGTTGAGTCAAGCCCAAGCTTGATTATTTGAGCTCAAGCTAAGCTCGAGTTCAGTCAATTAGCAATGAGCCAAGCTCAAACACTTCAAAGCTCGGCACGATTGCAACCCTGTCCTCAATCGTATGCACGTTAGGTATCTATGCCATTCTAACTCATGCTCTTCATTTGTTTCTTTTACCACTCTCCCCATGGATCAAACCCCTCGAGGATGTAGATGCCATTCCAGCTTATTCCACTTCCTCTCATCTCCAGTACGGAATGCCCGTTCCGTTTTTGTATGGCACAACATTCGCAGGTGGGTATTAGTTAGTTCTGCTTTCACATGTAGGTATTAGATAATTCTTCCTTAGTTTTCTTCCTAGTTTTCTACTAGGAATCCCTCTGTAAAATCTAAGATTCAAGCACGGCGCACGTGGTATTGTGTTGTTCTCCTTTTTCTAAAACCTTCCTCGTGTTCGTTTTGAATCGTGGTCGCCTTTCATCGGTTCTTCGCTTCTACTGCAGTTCCTCAAACAAGATCACAAAGAACACCCCAAAAGTGCTTAACCAATAAAGATCCCAAACCCTGCAGCCTCATAGGCCAATAGATTGGGGGAGCTCAACACATAGTAGGTAAGCAACCTCACGGCTTACACCTTGCGTTTTTATGGCGAGCCTGATTCTCCAAACTCGAACATGAGCCACGATATTATGACGTATAACACTTGTCATCCCGTTAAGTCATCAGATCGGACGAAACAACATACGAAGAAGATGGCCGTTTTTTATGATTTAGTGACATCTGTTTAGTAGGGTGATTTTTGGTTGGGCAACTGGCTATAACAACTTTCCACAGTAGTAACCATAGGAACTCCAGGTCCACGTCCCGGGGAGACCTATCTATCACCCATAGATTTTAGTGGTTCACAGCCTGATTGTAAGCCGTAAGGCATGAGGAGCGTTGTTCACTTGCTTCAAACCTGCTACCTCCTACACCCAAAGCCATGGAAGTTGCACAATTCCTCGTCACCTGTTACCACAATGTTTGACCTTTTTGGGACTGCGTGTCATTTTAGGGAGTAATCTAGTACTCCCTCCGTCCCTTTTTAAATGTCCTGTTTCGTAACTCCAACTTATTAAAAAGACATCATCATTATACCTTTCACATCAACTTTTTCCTCCACTTTCCCTACTTACCCATCATCATTACACTTTTACTCACTAACTTTTCAAAATGGAATCTACTTTTAGGGACAAAATAGACAATTCACCAACTTTTACCCACTAACTTTACAAAATGGACACTTATTAAGGGACAGCCCAAAATGAAATACTGGACTGTAATAAAGGGACGGAGGGAGTAACATTAATAATAACCAAAAAAAATCCGGGAGTCAAGGTCCTGTTTTATTCATATGGATGGATTTAGGAGTGAAGTATTCGTTTGAAATAGTAAATATTTTTATTATGGAATGGATTTAGTCAATTTTCGTGAGAGATTTTGATAAGGACATTAATGATAACTAGTTTTTTTTTTTTAACTAGAAGTGAACCCGTGCGATGCACGGCTATGTACATTTATCTATATCATCATATTAGCAAAAAAATCGTAATATACAACTTATGAGAGAACATAAATTGTACTGAAATTAAATGCAATGGAAGATTGAAAGCTAAAAGTTGCTTTCAACCAAATCAAAAAATTAATTTGTCGCCAATAATTGACTTCTAAAAGAGGAGAGTAATACGTTAAATCCTAGTAAAAATAATGATTTGAAAAAGAAAACAATACATTTATTTATCTTAAATAATAACATCAATCATACCAATAATTGAATATTTTATAATATGAAAGCAACAATTGTTTTGTCAACCTTTAGTGAGATGTTTCAGCCAGGCAGCACGAGGTTATTGTGTTGTCAACCTTTTTTGATGGAACTCCAAACACATTTCGATTTATAGACTTAGATTTAGATTTTGTAACGCTAGAGCATAACGAGGTGGGTCGCGTGACCCCCTACCTTTTATGAGTCATGCAGACTCACGGTTTTTTATAATAATTAGTGATTGCCCGTGCCTAAAGGTACAACACAACACGCCGAACAAAAAAAAAAAACGACACGACACAACACTTTTTTATTACAACTTACAAAAAAAATTATCCTTCCCTTCTAGTGATCCTTAACAAACCCAAATGGAAAATTTTATAATTTATTTTTTAAAATTCTCTTCAAATAGGATACATTGAACTAATTTCTTCTAAGAATAGTTTCACAACAAATAATACCACACCCATTGAAAAAGTAGGAGCACATACCCAAATGAAATTTGTAATTAATTAACTTATGCACAACCATTCGTTAACAGCTATCACAATCAACTAATACTTAAATCACACCTGTATCCAATACAATTCAACCAACAACTAATCCCAAAAAAAATATGAACAGTTTTAAAACTCCACTTCCCGTAAGTTAAAGAATGTTGTTTTCCTTTAACATTAAAAATGATTCTTGCAACGGAATGCTACAACCTGAGGATTTTTCCCCCTTCAAATCAAAGAAATGCTACGGGCCTACAACTGAGACAAATTATCAAGCACTACTACTTTGAATCATGCGTCCAAGAAATAGGTGAAACAACTTGTTACCAAAAAAAACTAAGTTTATTCTTTTGTATGACTAAAGTTTCTATAATGTTTTTCTATCGTTACCTCAGTTGATGGAAGAAAGGAATTAAATTGAGTTTTCTGGACAATGCACAACACCCCAATGATAGAGTTAAAGATTGACGATAGGGAGAAGAAAACGTTTTGATAATAAAAGACACACTGTTAAATAAAGAAAAAAAATATGTTTGTCCCTAGAAATGGCAACATTGCCAAAGAAGTAAGGAAAGAGGGAGGGAGAGGATAAATTTATTAAAGAAGTTAATTGGATGGCTATAACCTATTGAAAATTTGATCCGACGCTGGAGAGGTGTTTTTGTTTGTATGTATAGACAAAAATTGCTCTGTTTTATAATATAGAAGATATTGGAATTCACGAAATTGTAATTTGAAGACCACTATAAAGGGTTTCCGATTTACTCGGGGCTTCAAACGACAATGATAAATATCAATTGTCGCTAATGCTAAGTGGGCAACCAAGTGTGAGGTTGGGCTTGTGTTTTACACCATAATTTATCAAATTGGCCACTGATGATCGACTGGGTCGAACGGCGACACATGGCAGCAGCGAGTTGGCTCGTTTGGCTATAGTTTATGCGTGGCAGCGAACTGAATGGACTAATCGACTGGTCGAAAACGTGCATTACAGTTAGGGACACGTGGCAAGTGATCGAGGAACAAGTGAAGCACATCTGAGTCGTGGCTGAGACAGTTGACGAAGGCAGTTGAAGATGGAGTGCACAATGAGGCATCCTGTCAGAATAACTACCTCACTCAGAACGTGGAGAAAGATGAGGAAGGACAAGAGAAGTAACCGCTTGATTCAAACTTAAGGAGGGAACTTCTTCAAGTTTGAATTTCAAGTCGAAATGGCAGCTATAAATACAAGAATCGAAGACATTTAGAACCCCCACTCAATTGTCCAAAGGCTTCTACTTTTTATCTTTACTTTACTTTTCTTGCACTAGGAGTAGCTTGTAACGTAATCGTCCATTCGACTGTGTTTCCACTGTCGATTGACTTCTACCTTGAAGTGTAATAAAGTCCATTTATTATTCTTCTTCCACTCTCCATTCACTTCACTAAGTTTGTTTCCAGAGAAGTCCTGAAATACGGTAAGGAACCAAACTCAACCATCATAGACATCCACATTCCAGCACACAAACAAATTCTCTGTCGATCATCGACATCAAGTAAAACAAACGGTAAACAGCTTGGGTGACCCAAATGTCGGGGCCGGCACTGGCCGCATTTGAGAACTGTCACGTGTAGCCTCTTTTTGGGTCTATCATCATGCAACCTTTTTGCTAGTCTGTCATCATGGGGTATGGATTGTAAATACGGTTTTGTTAACCCCCGCCCACTAGGCATATCTCACGGATATTAGTACACTTTCAAAAATATCAATACACTTTTCTCGAATATCAATGCACCGTTTTACCTATTATCTTATCCCTTTGGGCGGATGTTAAAATAATCTTTGTAAATTTTACACAATGTGAGGTGGAATGGATCCCGCTCTGATACCATGTACAAACTTTATATCTATCTTAAAATCAATAAGCAATGAGTGGAGAGATCTCAACCTACATTAAGGATCACCCATTCTACTCCCAAACAATATGAGTCTATATTTTCCTTAACAGTCATCCATTTTTTCTTCTTTTCTTGGTTTACGGTAGAGTACCAAGTCGATTTTTAATAAACAACTCACAGGAGTACTACTTCCAAGGAATTGGAAAATAAAGGTAACAGAACCAAAAAGTGGGGAATTGGAAAGTAAAAGGCCATTGTGGTCTTTGTAGAACAAAATTGTCTTCTCATTTAACTTATTACATTATTTTCTATAGTAATGGTTTTAGTTGTTCTCATTTAATGATCTTTTTAACATTTGCCCCCAAGGCACACATTAACAAAAAGCCTTCAAGATACACCTAAAACGTAAAGCAAAGTGAAATATGATTGTCAAACCTACGTAATTACTTACTGCTTAACCCATTTTTTTAGCTTATCATTATTTACATGCCCCAAGCATGCATGCCAGAGACCTACAGTCTCATTTTTTCGTGTCTTATCTAAGTAAAACGATTCGACGGCATTTATATGGATTGACTCCAGACATCATCCTTCCATAGTATACCTACTGGCTTAAGTCTTTGATACACCTTAATGTCCTCTGGGCCAAATACCACGTAATTACTGTTCTAGAGAATTCGACAACGGTGCAGAACTCTTTAGAAGATTAGAGAATAATATAGACTACTGAAAAATGGGCTTGAATTTTGGAGATTTGTTCTATATCTTTTTGAAACATTCAAGAAGTGAAAGAACCTGAAGAGTTTTCTAAGAGAATTCCGAAGTAGTCTAGAAGATTGTGGAACTCTACAATATGCTAGATTTGTGTTGAGAGTTGAAAAATATCATGGAGATATGAAGAATGGAAGATATTTTCTAGGAGGATTCTAAAAGAATAATATGAGCTATTTGATAAAAATAATCATAGCCGTCCATTGAGGAGGTTGATGGCTAATAAAAGGAAGGATCTGCTCACAAGGGAGATGAATATCATAAATAACCCTTTTTCTATGGGCGGTTACATATGCTGGACCATGGTAAGTGTCCTTATTCGATCGTTAACTGTTGAACATAAAAATCCTTTGGGGATTACACAAATCGGGGAAGTATTTAGTCAAGTCTGGTTATCATTCTGCTCATGAGGCCAAGGTTAGGAGAAAGATTCATCGTCCTTCCTCATCTTTCTGTCTCTAGGTGTGGAGGAAACTCTGGTCTATTCCCACTATTCCCAAAGTGCGTCACTTTGTTTGGAAGGTAGCTCCCAATGATACGCACCTAACCAAGAGTTAGTTGGTAGTTGACAGTAGCTAGAATAGTTCATTGGTTTTGTGAGTGGTTTTATTAGTTGGTTTTGTTGGCTGGTTTTGATGAAGTGGTTTTGTGAGTCGGTGGAAAAGTTAGTTAGGAATTGTTGTTGCTGTATAAAAGAGAGAAGGAGAGATGTAGTGAGGCATGGTATTTTGTAAACTGAAGTTGTAGGAATCAGTTGTGAATTGGGCCAAACTGCCCTGCAACTATTCTTGAATAACACATCTACTTTTCTCCATTTCTTTCCGTTCATACTTTTCCTATTCTTTCTGTCATTTCCACGAACACATCCATAGCACCGTACTTATCAGTGGTATCCAGAGCCAGCGTTCCTCGGATTATTCAATCACAAGGCAATCATGACCAACGCTCAAGAACAGAAGCGTAACGAAGAAGCCATTCGACAGCTTAGAGAAAACTCAGAAATTCAATTCAAGGAAATTAAGGACCTTATCTTCGCGATGAATGTGAAGTACGATCAAATGGCAGCACGATTTCCGAACCCTACTGGAGAACGAGAGGAGGCGGCCTCTCATTCGAACCCAGAGCAACCCAATCCTTCCTCTAATTCTGTCCAGACTCGTTACACGAAAATTGATTTTCCAAGATTCCAAGGAGAGGATCCCGCAGGTTGGGCCTACAAATGTGAGAGGTTCTTCGAGTTTAATCAAATTGAAGAGGGACAAAGGGTTAAGCTGGCTGCCATGCATTTGGATGAAAAGGCGATACAGTGGTTTCAATGGTACGAGAAAACCCAACCCAACATGGTATGGAAAGATTTCATTTTCGATCTCAAAGTCAGATTTGGTCACAATGCCTTCGAAGATGCAATTGGTGAATTAACCAAGTTGAGGCAAATCACTACAGTCAAGGCTTACCAGGAAATATTTGAAGAATTAGCCAATCGTACAAATGGGTTGACTGCAGAATTCTTCGTCAGTTGCTTCTTGAGTGGATTAAAAGAAGAAATCAGGGCTTCTGTACAAATGTTCCAACCTACTACCATTTCCCAAGCTATTGGTTTGGCCCGACTTCAAGAAGAGACAATCGAAGCCCTAGCCAGGAAAACTAGGTTATCATACAAACCCACCAACTCCAATTGGCCTCAAACTACTAACCTAGCCATGCCAAAACCCTAAAATCCTTCCATGGCGACATCGAAACCCCTAAACCCAACCCCAAACTATTTACCAACCCATGTCAACACCCGAACCACCTCTCAAATCCCTATCAGAAGATTAACTGAGAGGGAAATGGAAGCAAGAAGGGAAAAAGGGTTGTGTTACAACTGTGATGAAAAATTTGTGAGGGGCCATAGATGTCAACGTAGACAGCTGTTCTTATTAATTGGGGAAGATGAGGAAAAAGAATTCTTGGAATTGGAGCCTGAGTTTCAAGAAATTGAGGATTCATCAACTGATGAGAATGTACAGATCTCTATGCATGCCTTAGCTGGGTGTAATTCCTTCAGAACCATGAGGGTAACAGGAAGGATTAAAGGAAGAACTCTCACCATTCTGATCGATTCTGGCAGTACCCATAATTTCATTGAACCTGGAATCGCCAAGCAATCAGGTTGCTCCATTGATTGAACCCCTGATCTTGCAGTTGCAGTAGCAGATGGAACTAAGCTTTGTAGTAGAGCAGTTTGCAAAAATCTAGTTTGGGAAATGTAGGGGAAAACATTTGTTGCTGAAGTTAGGCTGTTACCTTTGGGGGGATGTGACATGGTTCTTGGTATTCAGTGGCTATCTACTCTAGGGCCTATCTTATGGGATTTCAGGAACCTAAACATGTAGTTTCAATTGCATGGGAAATCTTTTGTTCTTAAGGGAGAAAGTCAGATGAAGATTGAACAAGTGTCCCCAAGACAAGTGGAGAAAACTTTGCAGAGTACAAAGCAAGGGTTCATAGCTCATTTGTGCAGTTTAACAATGGAGAGGCAAGACAATGAGGTAAATCCTGATCTACAAGTTATTTTGCAAGAATTTTCTGATATTTTTGAAGAGCCTACGACCTTACCACCTCAAAGAGTTGCTGACCATAAGATCCCTTTAAAAGTAGGAAGTGAACCGGTGCATGTTAAGCCTTACAGATATCCTTACATTCAGAAAAACGAGATTGAGAAGTTGGTGAAAGAAATGTTGCAGTCAGGAATAATCAGGCCTAGTGTGAGTCCTTTTTCGTCTCCAGTGTTGTTAGTTAAGAAAAAAGATAATACTTGGCGTATGTGTGTGGATTATAGGGAATTAAATAAGTTGACAATCAAGGACAAATTTCTAATTCCTATAATAGACGAATTGTTGGATGAACTCCATGGAGCAAAGGTGTTCTCTAAATTGGATTTAAGGGCAGGATATCACCAAATAAGGGTTTTCCCTGGAGATATAGAAAAGACTGCTTTTCGTACCCATGACGGTCACTATGAATTCCTTGTCATGCCCTTTGGCCTAACGAATGCCCCTTCCACATTTCAAGGCCTTATGAACAACATCTTCAAACCTTTTTGAGAAAGTTTATACTGGTTTTCTTTGATGACATCCTGGTGTATAGTCACTCATGGTCTGAACACTTAGAACACTTGCATAGAACATTGGCTATCTTGCGGTCCAATCATCTTTTTGTCAAAAAATCCAAGTGTGCATTTGGGGAGCAAAGTTTGGAGTATCTTGGTCACATTATCTCTGATAAGGGTGTCTCGGCTGACCCAATCAAGTTGGACAGTATGAGGAACTGGCCCAGGCCTGCTAACATCAAGTCCTTGAGGGGTTTTCTGGGGCTTACAGGGTATTATAGACGGTTTGTTCAAGGGTATGGAAAGATATGTCAACCATTGACTTCCTTACTCAAGAAAGATGCTTTTATTTGGACTGATTCAGCAGAAGAAGCTTTCCAGAGATTAAAACATGCCATGACAACAGTTCCTGTCTTAGCTTTACCTAATTACTCTAAAGAGTTTGTGATTGAGTGTGATGCCTCAGGGGTAGGAATAGGAGCTGTGCTAATGCAAGAGGGGCACCCTATCGCTTTCATTAGTAAGGCATTAGCCCCAAAACATCTTGGTCTATCTACCTATGAAAAGGAGCTTCTAGCTGTGGTATATGCTGTTCACAAATGGGGTCATTATTTGATGGGAAGGCATTTTATTATTAAAACTGATCATTTGAGCTTAAAGTACTTGCTAGACCAGAAGATCTCCACTTTAATGCAGCAAAAATGGCTCACTAAGCTCCTAGGTTATGACTATGAGATCATTTATAAGGCTGGGCAGGAAAATAAAGTAGCGGATGCTTTGTCAAGGCAGCAGGTGGATCAATTTAGTGGTGTAGCAGCCCTGTCTGTGGTACAAACTGATTGGTTGGAAGCTCTCAAACAGTCATGGCATACAGATCCTGAATTGCAAGGTCTTATCACTGATTTGTTAAGCGACCCTATTTCACATGAGGGATACTCTTGGCATCAAGACCTTTTAACCTATAAGGGCAAGTTAGTTGTGGAGTTATGGGAAATACCAAAGCATTAATACTTCAAGAGTTACATGGCAGCCCGGTTGGTGGACATTCTGGGACAGAGAGGACTTACAAGAGAGTGAAGAGATCTTTTTACTGGAAAGGCATGAAAAAGAAGTGTATAAATATGGGCTTATTTATCTTTTTGGTCCCCAAAATATTAGCGATTGGCCAATTTCGTCCCCAATGTAAACATTTGACCAATTTAGTACCCAACGTTTAAAATTTGCGTCAATTTGGTCCCTACCCATGACGCCGTTTCTTGATTCCATCAAAAGAAGGGGCATTCTTGGTATTTCACCTATCATCATCTTCTTTACACCCCACACCCTAACCCAGTGAATTCAACCGGCGGTCCACCCCACTCCTCATCCTCTCTTCTTCCCAAGGGACCCCATCTCCATCTCCACTCTCCTCTCCACTTCCCCACCACCAAACCCAGACACCATTTCCTCATCAAAATCCCAATCCGGCCTACTCTCCTCCACAGAACCCCCAAAACCCACCACCACCAGTCAGCCTATTGATTGCAGGGGCTACAAGAACGGATTTGTGTGGCAGGATTTGTCCGAGAGTGATTTCATCTACCCCGCCAGTGGCGAACAGTACGTTCTCAAAGGATTGGAGCTTCTCGACGGCGCCGCTCTCATCTCCACATCTGACGAGTCCTTCTCCAATTTCAGGAAACCGCGCCTCCGGCAACGATTCTGATTTTTCGGCTGAATCTGGGTAGATGGTGAAGAAGGGTTTTGCTCCCTTAATTGACTCAATTGGGGATTTGGTGTTTGATTTTTGTTTTAGGTAAATCTAAAACTGATATGGATGTTGTTGATGGTATGTGAATTGATATCAATTGGGGTCTTGTATATTGGGTGGTTTGTTGTAATTTCTGTACGATATTTGTAGTTTAGGAACAGAATCCCAGAGATAGGGTTCAATTCTACCTGGGTGATGAAGAACGGTTTCGAATCCCAGAAATTGGTTCGACGGATCTCTGATTCTACTGAAAATGTGAGGTGAGAGAATACCAATAATGGCCCCTCTTTTAACGGAACCAAGACACGATGTTATGGATAGGGACCAAATCGACGCAAATTTTAAACGTTGGGTACTAAATTGGTCAAATGTTTACATTGGGGACGAAATTGGCCAATCGCTAATATTTTGGGGATCAAAAAGGTAAATAAGCCTATAAATATGTTTCTGAATGTGATGTTTGCCAACGAAATAAAACTGAAACAGTAGCAAGTCCTGGCTTGCTGCAACCTTTACCTATACCTACCCGACTGTGGACTGATATCTCTATGGATTTCATTGAAGGATTGCCCCTATCCAATGGAAAATCAGTTATCTTTCTTGTTGTGGACAGACTCTCCAAATATGTTCATTTTATGGCTCTTTCTCATCCATACACCGCAGCGAACGTGTAATATCCCAGATCCTTAATTAATTTATAATCGGAGTACGTGTTGAGTTCTGGTTAATTGGTGGTTTTAGAATTGATTTTATTTGTTAATTAGCATGTGTGTATATGATAGCATGTGGTTGCACCACACACAATAATTTTTCCCAAGTCTTAAAAAAAAAAACAAAAGAGAGTTCCACAATGTTCTTTTGTTTCGTTCCTATCTTCACCGTTAAGAGAGAGAGAGAGAGGACGGTGAAGAAGAAGAAGAAAGAAGAAGGAAGATCTAGAGAAGGAAGAAGAAGAAATTGGGGGAAAACCTTTCTTACAAGAGATTGAAGCCCTAGGAGGTAAAATACATGTTCCCTTGTCCTTAATCTCTTAACTTCCATGTTTAATTTCGTAGCTTAACATAGGGTTTGGAGTTTAGAGGCCATGGGAACCCTTGTTAATTGAGTTTTGGGAGAATTCATGGTGAACTCTTGAGGATTAATATGAATTTCAGAAGGATTGCCTAGTTTAAGAATTCTGCAGAATTGAAAATCTTGCATCTGACTGATTTTAGGGATTTTTATTGAGGTACTTCTAAAACTCCAAAAATTATGAGATTTTTACTGAGACTTCCTTTATGTGTCTTCCATATATGGTAAAAATTTCAGACCATAACTCGAAGTATTGAGTTCTATAGAAATTCATAACCTAACAGCACTCAAATTCGTTACTGTGCAGTCAGCACTGTCACATGTTAGGAAAACAGCCGTATCTTTTAGCACGAGCATCGAAAACGCGCACCGTTTCTTGATTTTGAAACTAGACACATAGACCTTTCAAGCTATATAAAGATTGTGCCTCAAATGTTCTTGAGTTAAATCAGTTTTTGGTTTGAAGTTGGTAGAATTGCAGAATCTGCAACTTTGTCTTTCCAAAGCTAAAAGGCCAACTTAAACGGGTATAGCTATGTTGTCCGAACTCCGTTTTTAATCTATGACCTGTCGTTTCAAAGCTCTTGAAGTCTAGTTTTTAATGACTCTGGACTTTTTACCGGAACTAGCGATTCCATCACTTCTAAGCTATTGAATCTCAACCTAACCTTATACCTTGACCCTAGAATCTTGTTAGTAAAATATGGGATAATGAGGAAGTTTATCTTAGAGTTTTGAATGACTATTGATGCCTAACATATTTTCACCTTACTTGCTTACTATAGGGGACTTGTGTGAAAGCTCGGATTGAGGTGAGTGATTAATACCCAAAACACATGGTTTGTTATAAGCTTTTCGCTTCAATGATGTTTTATACTTTGATATGAACTCCATGGATTATGAATGAAAGGTGGACATGTTTTATATCTATTAATGGCATCCTCCCACGTCCCAGCTTGCTAGGGGACACGTGCTAAAAGGCTAGCAAGATATGACTGATATGGGATAATGTAAAGACGTCTTAACTTATCCACTACCGGGGACGCCTGGTAGACATGAAATGAATAGAGGATGTGCATTACTATGCTATGTTGCTATGAAATGAGATTCCTTTTCAAATGATTTAATCATTGTCCATGGAAAGCATGTGAATCGCGTATTAATCATTCATACGAGCTTCGGCTTATGTAGTTGTTCCACCTTTCAGGGATTGAAGAGTTGGATGATGTGGTTCCCTTTCATGTAGACTTGAGGCAAATGTGGTGTCCTATATCTTTGTTGTCGTACGGAAGCTATGTTTCAGTTGTCTATGATTTTCTTGTAATAGCTAAGGACATTTATAAGTGTTGAACTATGCACAGCTCTGAGAGGACATTGGTTGTTATAGCTCTAAAGTTAGAGCACATTATGGTTTTATTGGATCACATGAGGAATGTTTCTATCGGTTTTGTAACTTAATCCCTTAAAGTTTTACGATGATATGATAAATATGTATAAGAAGGCCTTGGTGATGGTTTCACCGGCGCTTTGTTATGGCTAAGACCCTTTGGGACGGGTCAGGGTCGTGACAGAACGTGGCTCAAACTTTCTTAGATACTGTTTATAAACTTCATGGCATGCCTGCTTCAATTGTTTCTGATAGAGATGCGATTTTTACAAGCACCTTTTGGCAAGAGCTATTTAGATTGCAGGGTACCACTTTTGTCTTTGAGTACATCTTACCATCCCCAAACTGATGGCCAAACTGAGGTAGTAAATCGCTGTTTGGAGGTATATTTGAGGTGTGTTGCTAGGGACAGACCAAAGACCAGTGGCTTCCTTTGGCTGAATGGTGGTTTAATACCACATACCACTCTTCTACCAAATTAACTCCTTACCAGGCATTGTATGGCCAACTACCTCCGTCTCCCATTCACTACATTCCTGGCTCTTCCAACATTGCAACTGTAGAACAATGGGGATTGGACAGAGAGTCTACATTGAGGATACTAAAGGAGCACCTCTCTCAAGCTCAAAATCGTATGAAACAAATGGCTGATAAACATAGGACTGAAAGGGTGTTCCAAGTAGGGGATTGGGTGTACTTGAGACTCCAACCTTATAAGCAAGCTACAGTGCAATTTAGGGCTAATCAAAAGCTGGCTCCTCGATTTTATGGCCCATATCAAATCACTCAGAAAATCGGTCAGGTCGCTTATAAGTTGGCTCTACCTTCTTCTTCTCATATCCACCCCGTGTTTCATGTATCTTTGCTAAAAAGAAAGTTGGGTCAACAAGTGGTGGCCCAAACTGACCTTCCTCCAGTCAATGGGGAAGGTTTCTTGGCTCCACAACCAATTGCCATTCTTGACAGGCGCCTGGTCAAACATAGGGGTAGGCCAGCTACTCAAATTTTGGTGCAATGGGCTAACACTTTTCCAGAAGAGGCTAGTTGGGAGCTCTATACTCATATCCAAGCCAAGTTTCCTGAATTCCTGCCTTGTGGACAAGGCTCTCAACATGGGGGAGGGAATGATACGCACCTAACCAAGAGTTAGTTGGTAGTTGACAGTAGCTAGAATAGTTCATTGGTTTTGTGAGTGGTTTTATTAGCTGGTTTTGTTGCTGGTTTTGTTGGCTGGTTTTGATGAAGTGGTTTTGTGAGTCGGTGGAAAAGTTAGTTAGGAATTGTTGTTGCTGTATAAAAAAGAGAAGGAGAGATGTAGTGAGGCATGGTATTTTGTAAACTGAAGTTGTAGGAATCAGTTGTGAATTGGGCCAAACTGCCCTGCAACTATTCTTGAATAACACATCTACTTTTCTCCATTTCTTTCCGTTCATACTTTTCCTATTCTTTCTGTCATTTCCACGAACACATCCATAGCACCATACTTATCACCCAACCAATTGGGAGCGCATCCGGCTACCATGCCCCAAAGCGGTATTGGGGTATCATGCCCCCATTTTTTTAAAATCTTTTTGGATCTCCTCTTTCAATCTCAACCTTTGGATCAATCCCCCTCTCTCCTATTAACCTCCTACACCAGTTAAAATTATTTTGAAAACACCCAAAAACGTTGAAGTACAGCCTTTAGTTGTGGTAAGTACGCCTTATTTTGTGGTAAGTATCAGCATAAAATATGGTAAGAAGAGCCAGTGTTCATGGTAAGTATAATCACTGAAAAAACGCAAAACCACCTTACTTTTTGGAGGTAGTTTTGATCCAAGGGCCCAGATTAACCTAAAACCTAATCTAATGGTCCATATTAAATGGGGTATGATGCCCCAATACCACACTGGGGCATCATAGAAATTTTGAATTGGTTGGCCTCCAAAGAGAACCTCTTTAAGAAGAAGTGTGCCCCATCTCCCCTCTGCCCAATCTGTGAGAGAGAGTGAGTCCATTGAACACATTTTGTTTAGGTGTCCTTGAACAGAAGCTGTGTGGTTTGGGAGCGGTCTTTCCTATTGGATCAATGAACAACTGATTACCTCGGCAGATAAATGGGTGGAGGAAATTTTGTGTGGAAGCATGGCCAAAGAATTGATCCTAGAAAAGGTAAGACTCTTGTTTCAAATGTGCTGGGCTATTTGAAACAAGAAACGACTGTATCTTTAATAGTAACATTCCTCGTCTTGAGAAAACTATTGGTTTGGCTCTTACAGCTAATTCGGATTACCTTCAAGCAGTGTTTAAGGGTTCAAGTGAGGGTGGGAGACATAAGTGAGCAGTGAGGATTGGCAAATGGACTCCCCCACCACCTGGTGTTACTAAATTTAATTGTGATGGAGCATACTCTTCCTCCCACAACAAAGTTGCCTTTGGCTTTTTAGCCAGAGATAGTGGTGGATCTGCTCTGGTTTGGAGAGCTGGTCAAGTTGTTGCCTCGTCAGCCTTGTTCATAGAAGTGTGAGCTCTTCGCATTGCTTGTGGGATGGCAGTGGATATGTGAATCACGAAAGCTATATGTTTGAGTCCGACTGCAAAGTGTTGATTGATTGTATTAACAGTGACAATGCTCAAGGGCCCTGGGATATTAGGGCACTGGTGGATGACATGAAGAGTTGGACCTCTCAGAGGATGTGGAGCTTCTCAAGGAGCACAACAAAGTCGCCCACTGGCTGGCCTTATCTAGGTTGTATTCCGCCTGGGATGGTAGATCTTATTGAGGGGATAGGCCTTCTTAGTTCTGATTATGCTTCTTTGTAATTCTGATTGTCATATAAAAAAAAAATCCTTTAGTTGCATTGACACCTCTTGTATATTGTAGATTCTTTTTTAGCGACATTGAGTCAGGTGGAGCCTTATAGCTGTTTAAGTGCCTTGCTCAATGTGAGAGAAGTTTACAACAAAAATCTTGACATGAAAAGCATGATGAAAGCAAATGAGCCTTATAGCTGTTTAAGAAGCAACTGCTTATAAATACTTGTCATATACTAGGTTTCATATTCGAATTTTACGGAAGCAAAACATTTCAAATTTTAGAGCCACTGAAGATATTCTCGATCGTTAATTTCAGAATCTCAGAATTATTCGAAGTGCGCGTAAGTTTAAATTACGGAAATTTCATTTAAATGGATTGTGGTAATTTCATTACGATTGTTCGTGTAACTTTTGGAATTTGGTGGGCCCCTACGTCTGACATCATTCATCCCCTCTCCTCCTCTGTCTCATCATCCGTTCGTTTTGAAATTTTGAATTTGAATTTGTAAGTAATGAGTATAGGAAAAAATAGAGTAATAATTGAAAATAGCGGTAATGATTGGAGAGAGATAGATAGAAAAATGAGAATAATGATTGGAGAGAAATAAGATAATGATTAGAATTCAAACAAATCCAAAACCCTTAAACAAACGGGGTCGAGTCGAGATTCTAATCAAAGTGCAAATCTCCTCTCTCTCTCTCTCATGAATCTCTTTCTCTCTTGTACACAAGGTTCACCTGGACTCGGCACGATCGAAATTCATCCTCCCACCTTCTCGAAAAAATTCGTCGATATTTCAGCTCCTTCTCTGCACACCTTGCTCTATCCTTCTTTCTCCAGGTAAGTTTTATGTCTGTTGATTTTCACGTCATTTACGTATTTAATCGTTTCTTCTCCGTTCAGTGTATATACCTGGCTGCTGAGAAATTGAGGAGGAGAAGAAGAAAATAGAAAAAGGAAATTATGGGTTCGTCTCGATGGGAGGAACCAAAAAATTAAAAAATTATGACTTTTAAATATTTTGAAAAAAATCCAAAAAAATTGACTTTTTGAGCTTTTTTTTTGAATATTTTCTAAAATACTTTTGTAAAAGTTATAATTTTAACTCTTCCGATTCCTTTGGTTGAGACGAATCTATATCACATAAATTTTTTCCGTAAAACTAACAAACGCAAAAAAAAAAAAAAAAGAATAAAAATCAAAGTGGACCCCGCAAGTAGGGGTGTAAACGAACCGAGCTTCGGCGAGCTCGAGCTCGAGCCTTAATGAGCCGAACTTAGTCATTTACTAAACGAGCCTCTTTAATCGAATCGAGCCTCTCTTAACGAGCAGCTGAGCTAAGTCGAGCCTTAACAAGCCGAGCTCGCGAGTTGCTCGGTTCGTTTACCGCCCTACCCGCAAGGCCGGAATGGCCCCTCCGTCCGTATGGCACGTGGGTTGTAGAATCCTAAAAGAAGGCAAATTATGGGGCAAGGAAAGGAGAATTTTATTACCAAAGGAGTTCTCCAGCAGCCCAGCTATCCTTATTTTTAAGGAAAAAAGCAGCAGCACCATCTCGGCCTACAGGCTACCACGCACCAGCAGTATTTCGGCTTACCCGAGCAGCGGCAGAGAAGAAGGGGAAACAAAAAAAAAACACTAGGAAATTTCTACGTTACGTAAGCTTTAATTTCATGGAATTTTATTATTATATGAGAATATGCGTTTTAACTCAGCGAGCGGCTGAGCTTTTAAATTAGGGTTGAGAATGAAGCCCCATTAACGATTACTACTATTATATTTATATATTCATGAGATATGATGTGTCCCAAATATGTGGTTTGATTATGATTAAATTGTTATTACTCCAAATCGATTGTTACAGATAAAGTTCTAGATATGAGTTCAATCATGTTTTTCTTATGATTTAGAGTTGTTTTTTGAATGCTGGTTTCTCATTGTTAACTTCAAAATTGGACATCAAACCTAGGAAGAAGAAAACCTTGACGGCCCCTTTTCCGTTGCCTAGGTTACACCTTGGGAATACTTCAAAGGGGAATTTTGCTCTACTTCCCCCAATCTTCACTTTATGCCATGCCGACTCCCCTTTCGTCATGATGCGTATTGTGATTCGTTGAGGGGATACAATTAATGATTTGATTTTATACTTCCGAGCGGAGAGGAATATACAGTAGACTTTTAAATAAACTTTTACGATGATATTTTCCATGGTAACAGAATTAGCTTTCAGATTATCATGAAGAAATTATGAATATCGTCAATGATCATGAATATAGAATGGTAGGAATTAATGAGTGTGGATTCCGAAATCTTAGTAATTTTCCTTTGATTGAAAAGAAACTTTAATTTTCTCGTCTTTGATAGTTTAGTTCATTGTTTACTTATTTTTACTATTTGCTTCAATTTTACTTGCATAAAACAATTCACAACTGGTGTTAACTAGGTCAAGGTTCAAGCAATTTAGGTTTATTTAGCTTTCTTATAAAAAACATCACAAGTTCTTGTGGGTTCGACCTCGAACTTGCATAACTATACTTCGATACGATTTGTGATCTTATGAGTACTTTAAAATTTCACAACATAGATCATGCCATAAATTCACATGAATATTACTAAAAAGAAGTGCAAAAATTATCTCTCATAGTTTAGGGCATTTATTGACTCATTTTATTTTTTTAAAAGACAAAATATTTGAATTTAAATACTCCAACAAAGTATTTTTTTTACTCGATCCGGCAAATATGCATGCTCATTTATCACGCAAAAAATATATTGTATTTCATACCATGAACAAAGAAGCAATGCTTATAAATACTTGTCGTTTATGAGGTTCCATATTCGAATTTTACGGAAGTAAAATATTTCAAATTTCGAGGTCACTGAATATTATTTCCAATTATTAATTTTAAAATATAAAAATTAATCGAATTGCACATAAAAGTTTTAGATTACGGAAATTTCATTTAAATGGATTGTGGTAATTTCATTACGATTGTTCGTGTAACTTTTGGAATTTGGTGGGCCCCTACATGTGATATCATTCATCCCCTCTCTTCCTCTGTCTCATCGAGATTCTAATCAAAAGTGCAAATTTCCTTTCTCTCTCTCTGTCTCTCTCATGAATCTCTTTCTTGTACACTAGGTTCACCTGGACTGGGCACGATCGGAATTCATCATCCCACCTTTTTGAAAAAATTCGTCGATATTTCAGCTCCTTCCCTGCACACCTTGCTCTATCCTTCTTTCTACCGGTAAGTATTTTGTCTGTTGATTTTTCACGTCATTTACGTATTTAATCGTTTCTTCTCTGTTCGTTGTATATGCCTGGCTGCTGAGAAATTGAGAAGGAGAAGAAGAAAGTAGAAAAAGAAAATCATGGGTCGATGGTTAAATTTTATTTACTTTTCATCTGTGATTAGGATTTTGCTGTAGATTTCATTGATGATTTGATGTCGGTTTACTTGTCGATGTTTTGAGTACCAAAGCCTAATTTCTTGCTGAGTGGAAGAAAGTAATAGAAGATTATGATGATCGTTTTGTATTAGAGCATCTCCACTCCTTCACCAAATTTAGACTCAAACTCAAAATTTGAGTAACAATCACTCAAACCCCACCTCCACTCCAAACCCAAACTTATTCCAAATTTGAGTAAAAATCTCCCAGAACCCACCTCCCCTCCTTACTGATCTTATCTGATGAATAGCATCAGTGATAAATAGCATCAGCACATAAGGGAAGGAAAAAAATAAAATAAAAAAGGTGCCCTTCTGGAGTATGCTACAGGAAATCAGCAATTAGAACCTCTTTTTTACTTCACTTTTGTGGAGATGTTTTTGTCGAGATTCTTACCGGGAGTCTACAAGGACGGACTGAGGAGCGGATGACCCTGGGTGACCGCCCTACCCAAGTTTTAAATTATTTTCAGAATTAGTAATTATAGTACTTTTCTGTTCAAACCTCAGAATTATATAGGTTTGACCGCTCAATGTCTTCTAAAACAATTTGACACGAGGCCTTATCCTAGTTTTGTTTTTTGGAAAAATTTGATAATTGTCCTCCTAAGAAAGTACGCATCTGTGAAATTTTGACACTAGATTCAATATTGTATCTTTTGAAATGGATATAGATGCACAAAATTGTATGCATCTATAATTATATCTTCGTAAATGTATCAGTGATCGAAAATATGACGATAAGTTATTTGATTCTATTATTTGATAGTATCTTGTAATATGCGTTGTTAGAAATTGATATTGCCTTTGATATGTGAAAAAAGAAATTAATATTTTGCTATGAGCTTTAGTTTACCTTTGGCATGGCTTCAGGGATTCTGATCTTCTGGTGTAATCTTCTCTTGCACGTGCTCAAACATTAATTGCAAATTGAATGACATCTATGAAAAGCAAAGCAAAATATAGGGAAGTAGTATTACATAAATCTCATGTAAATTGACAAGTGCTCACCGAAGTGGAGAAGGAAGACCATCAATGTCTGCAAAACAGTATTATTGTAGTTTTGAAGTATATGGTCTAGGATTATTTTCCTATTCATAGTAAATTTTGGTATTGACTTTGATATTTACGTTTTCTGGGTACGGGCTGTTTGATGGTGGTACTTTTGTAGTAGCAAGGATGGCTGGAAAAATTGTTACCAATCGATCGACTGGTTCTTTTGACTTTGAGCTTGTTGAGGGTGATCCTGATCAACTAAGGGCGGTTGTAGCATCACCTAACCAGATTAGTCCATGGATTGACCCTGCAACAATAAAACTGAGACACAGAATTGGGAGGGGTCCTTTTGGTGATGTATGGTTAGCAACTCAGCATCAAGCAACTGAAGATTATGAGGAGTATCATGAAGTGGTTGTCAAGATGATGCCTCCTATTAAGGAAGATAACATTAAGGTTGTACTAGATAAGTTCATTGACTTGTCTTCTAAATGTCAAGGCCTGAAAGGTGTTTGCTCACTGCATGGTATTTCAATAATTAGTGGAAAGGTACGTCTTTTATTCGAGTTTGTTTATAATTGTGACTTACTTCCACCCTTTTTGTTTCTCTTTTTTTTTTTTGTGCGTCGGAAATTGTGTCTAATTATTTGGCTATCTGAGTCTATTTATGCACATCCTTGTAGGTAAGCATCGTCATGAAATTCTACGAGGGATCAGTTGGTGACAAAATGGGTCGCCTTAAAGGGGGCAAGCTTTCATTGCACAACATTCTGAGGTGATGTTTGTCTCATGAAGATATGAAAACATTGCTTTAATGGTTTCATGAACTAACGAGGATGTAATTGTCACTTCATGGTGATGTTTGCAGGTATGGTATAGAGTTGGCTCAGGGAATTATGGAACTGCACTCAAAAGATATCCTAGTTCTTAACCTCAAGCCTTCTAATTTCCTTTTGACTGAAAATGATGGGGCAGTGCTTGGAGATCTTGGGATTCCTTATGTGTTGCTTGGAATTCCGTTGCCAAATTCAGATATGGCTCGAAGACTTGGTACCCCAAACTACATGGCTCCAGAACAATGGAAACCAGAAGTAAGAGGTCCGATATCCTTTGAGTCTGATTCTTGGGGGTTTGGTTGCAGCATTGTGGAGATGTTCACTGGAATTCAGCCTTGGTGTGGGAAGTCTGTAGATGAGATATATAACATAGTTGTTAAAAAACAAGAGAAGCCACAAATACCCAGTGGCCTTCCTCCTGCAGTGGAGAATGTCATACTCGGATGTTTTGAGTTTGACTTCCGTAGTCGTCCTGTGATGGCAGACATCCTACATGCATTCAAAAGGTATCTCTTTCGTTCTTTATGCATCCGTTATAGTGCTCATTTGAAAGCATCTTTCATTAGTCCATGGTTTTGGATTGACAAACTGAAATATAGTCAATTGTTCCAAGTGAACACGTACCATGTTACCTGAACTCAACAAGCTTTTTTCTCAACTGTGTTCCATTCCCCATCAGATCCTTAGTTAAGTTGAAGGTAGTCATTTCCTTATCACCTCAACCCAAGTTTTCATTGGCCTATCTCTATTCCTTTTACTACCCTCTATGTGTTCTAATCATCCTTTATAGGTGCATTAATCGGCACATGAACGTACATGATTGAAAAAAAGCACATGAACATACCATCTCAAACGGCTTTCCTCATCTTATCTTCAACCCATGGCACTTCTACCTATTGGATTTACTTCTCATTCTACACTTTCTTGAAACACTTTCATTTCGACTACACTCATTTTCTAAGCAGTTTTGTAACAACCAACATTTTGTATCATACATCATGCCATGTTCCAGTAAAAGTGCAATTCTATGTTTCCTTCAACTTTCTAATTGTTTCATGTTCCCTAATCATGTAACGCTCCATACGCTCTTCTCTAATTCATCCATCTTGCACTAATTCTCTGGGCCCTCCTCAATCTCTCCATCTTATGGAAAATTGGCTCTACATTTTCACGATATTGTCACTCTTAGGTATCTAAAAATCTTCAAGATGTAGTCTTATATTCATCCTTAATTATAGATTTCTATGGTTGTAATCCAGATGTTATATCTTTGTCCGGCCTAACATGAAACCATTTAGATTCTTTAGTTCCTGTTCACAATTTTAGCTTCAATAAGTTTTTGGTAAATGATTCATTTGTAGAACCAAAAAAATGCCTATCTAAAAGAAAGAACCAAAAGCCAAATGAATTGTATACATAATAGAATGGTTTAGATTGATCTTAACTGTATGATTATGTCATCATTTTAACGTCAAATTAGTTGACACATGACTAAAAATTAAGGAAATTACCAACGGCAAAGAGTCCCTATAAACGATTTCATTTGTATTTCAGAAAACGGAAGGGTAGTTATCGCCGAACGCTGAAGTAGTTCTGATTAAAACGGTAACCTTGAGAATCCAGAAAAGGGCATTACACAAGTCCTCAAGAACAACCTAACAGCTTAAAACCTCACCCCAGGACCAGAATTTGAGCACAAAAAAAAAACCATAACCAGAAGCGTCAAGGCAATACTACATCTCAAAAATTCTGGGATGAAGCCAATCTGGAATATGAACAGTAAAAGGGCTCAACAGTCTTGGTTACATACCTGAAGATGAAAGGGAGAGAGAACCCAAACGAATGGAGTGGGAAAAGTACTATTCTTTAATTAGCCGTAGTCCTAAACAAGCCCCAAGACTCAAAACGGAATATTCTCAGCTGAAGGGGGAAGCCTTTTCAAGAAGAGGACATGCTAACTCTCACATCCTCCACAATTTTTAGCACCACCTCACCCCTATCCAGTCTTTTGTTCTGACTTGTTCTGCTACTTTTTCCACCCAAATGTGGTACACAGCCGCAGAGAAAAAGAGCCCGAGAACTGATTTAACGTCAACATTACTCATGATCTTTTTTTCATTTTTAAAAGCATGTCGTCTGCAAGTAATGTATTACGTATGTCAGCAGATTTCTTTTTAAGTTTCCTATTGAGTCATCCATAACTAATGTGAAGAGGTAAGAACCTAATGATGATCCTTTGTTAGAGACCTACTTTAGTTGGAAATTCGAATGTTTTTCTCATATTGTTCCCGCAGTTGTCACAAGTCCATCTTACACTATTCCTCAGTCAGTAAACGTCACATGGAGGTCTTTTTTTCTTTTCTCTCCACTTTACCATCAGTCGCCTAAGTAAACAAATAGATTTCATTGTAAAGCTCCCAGGAATTAAGGAAAAGTGATCTTTTTGTTTAAGTTCTTTATTTAATAATTAATAGTAATTGTGTGGTAGAGCAGTCTTTTGATGTTGGTTGCCCTTGGTTTTTGTTTCGTCTTGGATTGCCAATCTTTTTCCTCTTTTCCTTTTATACACGTTTTTTGATATTTCGTCCTTTTCAGTAGTAACATCACCCTCCCTCCGTTCCTAATTGTTGGCCCCCTATTCTATTTTGAGATGTTTTAAAATGTTAAGTCTTTCTTAGAAAGTCAAAAGCATAATAGTAGGTTTCCCAAACTATCCTTGCAAATATGCATGACTATATTCCAAATGAGTTGAGTAAGGGCACTGAAGGAAATGACACCTTGAGATTTGGTATGTCTGCTTAAAATTTAGAATTCTCAAAGAAGACCCCTTTAAGGAACAGACAACGTAATTATTGCCATAATACTTTGAGACAATGTAGGAGCAACTTAAGAGTAGCCAGCACTTAAGAGTCTACCATTAGAGCATCCACAATGACCTTAACTAAAATTGGATAACCAAAAAATGTCACATAACCTTTTGATTATCCATTTAAAGGGTTGCTAAGGTTACCAATGTAGAGGTCCACAATGACATAATCAAAATTGGATAACCAAAACTTGCCACATCACCTTTTCAAATTGCAAAAAATTAAAAATTGTTAACATAGAAACTAGTTTAAAAAAAAATAGTTTTCAAACTAATAAAACCTTTTTATTAGATATAAAAAATATTTTAAACAATTTTTGAAATCACTTTTTGGGGAAAAAAGTTTCCATTTTGAAGAATAACTGAATAACTATTTTTTAAACAGAATTTTTTTTTGGAAAAAAGAAGTTTTTGAAACTATTTATTAATATAATTTTTCAATTTTTTTTTTGAAAAACCTAGTTAAAAAAACGTTTTTTGAAAAAGAAAAAGAACTTTTTTTGTGTAAAGAAAGTTATTTAAAAAACAGTTTCTTGTAAATACAATTTGAAAAAAACAGTTTTTTACAGTTGTTTTTTGAAAACATTGTTGAGAGAGGGAGAACGTTTTTGTGTAATGATGGGTGTACTTGATTGAGAAGATGTGGGTCACAACTAAATTTGGTTATTGGCAAAATGTTGCTAGTGTTGGTTATCCAAGGGCCAAAATTTGGTTAGGTTCTTTGAGGTTGCTAAGTTTGGTTGTTCCAATGTGAGCACTTTTTTGAACAAACATTGGTAACCTTAGCAACCTTTTTGTTTTGGTAGGCCATTATGGATGCTCTTATGAGAATTGAGAGTCTACCATTATATTTATGCTGCATTAGTTGTAGAAACTAGGCTTCTGAAAAAATCTACTAAGACAAACTTTACTTCGTATTTTATTGGACAAACTGCAAATAATATTTTCAATCCTTGTTGTTCGTTTATAATTGCTTGCAAACTTGCAGCTCACAAGATGCAGTGCTTCGTGATGGAGTCTGGACAGGTGTCACTAGTAGAACGCTTGTAGACAAATCAAGTGGAAGTGGATATACAGAGTGGTTTCTCTCGAAGGATCATCTCCAAGTGGGTGACACAGTACGGTCCAGAAAGCCACCGAACTTGTGCAAACTTGAAAACATGGGTATTCCGGAAGGAATTGTTGTGGGTTTGGATTGTGACTCTGATCCAACTGGGTTTGTTCTAGTGAGGGTCCATGGCATCCATGACCCAATAAGAGTCCATGTATCCACACTAGAGCGGGTCACCTTTGGTCTTGCACCAGGCGATTGGGTACGTTTGAAGGAGGAAGACAAAAACCTCTCTCCTGTGGGTATTCTTCATTCCATCCGTCGAGATGGAATTGTGGCTGTCGGATTTATAGGAGGGGAGACCCTTTGGAAGGGTAATTCTTCGGAGCTTCAAATGGCAGAATCGTATTGTGTGGGCCAGTTTTTGAGGTTGAAACCAAATGTGTTTAGCCCTAGGTTCGAGTGGCCACGGAAACATGGCGGTGAATGGGCCACCGGAAGAATCCACCAGATTTTACCAAACGGGTGTCTGGTTGTCAAATTTCCTGGGATATTGACATTTGGAAACGAAAATGACAATTTCCTGGCAGATCCCGCCGAAGTGGAAGCAGTTTCGTTTAATTCATGTGCAGGTGTTATTAAGAAGTACCAACATCTCGAAGATTTTCACTGGGCTGTAAGGCCACTTCTTATTGCATTAGGGCTATTTACTGCCATGAAAGTTGGTCTTTTCGTTGGGAAGAAAATGGGAAGGTCAAAGGTGAAGAAGCGAAATCATGCCTTGATACCATGTGACGTTCAGCAGGCAGATGGACAGAACGGTGGGAATGCAGCTTGGCTCCCTCCGAAGATGGCAAATATGTTTCCTAAAACTACTTCTCGGTAGTGTCACCAAACTCCAGGTCACTTTTCCAAAATCTACTCACTCCTAGTGAAAGTCACTAGTGTTAAAATCAAGATTTGTTGACCTTTAGGTTAGGGAATTTGATGAATCTGTTTCTGCTTCAGTAAGGACTCATATTCTTAATGTCTGTAAATAGATGGATTTGCTGTTGATTTAAGTACTGCTAATATGTGCTCCATGCGCTTATTTAGCGACTCTGGTCTTGTAAATATGTGTTTCTGCTCTGTCTAATGCTCTTTTTTACTACACCAGTGAGATATATGAAACCTGAATGTGTTATTGCTTAAGTCTCCCAAACAGCCAAAAGTAGAAAAGGTAAAAATGAAAATGCAAAAAATAGGTATCCAAACACTAGAATTGGAGAAACCAAGCTTGGTGAAGTTGGTTGTCTCATGTCCCTCCAGTGGAGGCCTGAGTTCGAGCCCCACGAGGGGCGGGTTTGGAGTTTAGGGCGATGGCCAGCCTCTGAACCCCTGTTGACTAACACCCCGCTGATGTATAAAGTGTGACCAAAAAAATATAAAAACACTAGAATTGGATGATAACTGTTGTAGTTTCTAGTAATAGAGTAATTTGTTGTAGTTTCTTCTTTTTCTTCCACTTTATTAAAATGTTTTTAATGTTTTTTTTTGGTTTTGGTGTTCCGAAATATACTGAACTTTACTGGGATCTGAGCATGAACTTAGCGTAAAAGCGTCTTTTGAAAACACTTTTGGGGATCTGAACAAGGGATGTTGTCTAGTCTCGGGGCCAACGCTAAACATTTGGGGATCGAAGCGGGGTCATAATATGGGGCCTCAGCATCCACTATTCACAGGTTAAATAGTAGGTTAGGAGTAAGCCTGTAAACGAGCTAAGCCAAGCTTTGTCAAGCTCGGCTCTTTAAGTAAACGAGTCAAAAACTTGAGCGAGCTTAGTCATTTACTAAACAAGCATCTTTAATCGAGCATAGCCTCTCTTAACAAGCCGAACTTTTGTCGAACGAGCCGAAAACTATTAGTTGATTCTAATATAGAGTTGTTTTTCTTAAGGGAATCAATTTTGGCACTCCCCAAATTGATAACCGGAATGCGGTCATCAATTTGGGGAGTGCCAAAATCACTCCCCAATCGACTAATAGAGCTGTTGGGACAAAAATATTAGCTGCTGGAATTTAAAATAAAAATGGTTGTGGGGCATTTGTTTACCCCGTTTTTGGCAAAAATCATAGGGCCCTGTTTGATGGGTCATGAGAGGATGGGCCCAACAGTATATTGGATATTCATCAAAGTTATTTGGGCCTAAATATTTTGGGCCGGGTCCTCCTCGGCAGAATAATATTGAGGCCGTTGATACGAAGTCATTGAAGTCCCTGAGTAATAGGAGCAGCCCCTTGAGAGTTTTAGGGGTATTTTGGCCTAATAAGTCAAATGACTTTTTTTTTTTCCTTATTCAATTTTTTTTTTTCGCATTTGTTAGTTTTTCATCGAATTTTTATAGATTATTGCTTCGTCATGACAAAAAGAATCTAAAAAGTAAAAAATTACGATCGAAATCTAATTTTTGTCTTTATTAAAAAAAAAAAGGGTTTTGATCGTAATTTTTGTCTTTCCAATTTTCATAACTTTACTTGTTCCTTTTTCATTCAAAGACTCCTAATTCCGATATAGAGAGTTCTAGTTCTAGTTCCTTTCCTTTCCTTCTCTTTTCATGTATCTTGTCACTTTCTTCACGGCAACACAAGTGACTTTTGTTTGTTTCTTGTTTCACTATTTTTATTCACTGAATTATTATAAGTCCTTCACGAGTAAGGCGTCATCGAACCAACTCTCACGGCCTTTCCCAAAGGGTGATGACTAGAACATTCAAACAGTATCTCACGAATTAACTTTGGGTTCTACATCCAAGAGATTAAAAAATTAAGCATGGAAAACAGAAAAGTATATCCTAATAAAGCAATTTTTGGCTACCATTCAAATTTGGAGGGTGAGAATCAAAATTTAAAAGATGAGATAGTAGTGTTTGAGATATGTGCTAGGAGCCTAGAGCATACGAAAAGAAGTATCAAATCCTTTTTACGAGTATATTTTTGAAGGGTCTGGTCCTGTGATCAAGACAAAAGTAGTATAAATCAAAGTAACCACAAGTTTACCCAACTGTATTTGCCTCGTTAGAGGAGTTTTCTTTTTTTTGCAGATTGATTCCTTGCACAAAGAGTATGGTTGAACACATGCATCATGAGTGAGAATTGATTTTCATGTTCTACTTTTTTTTTTTTTTTAATGCATGTGAATTTACTACATTATTCCTTGATGTGTGAAAAGGTGAACTATTGAAAGGGTAAAATGGTAATTTTATGTGAGTAGAAACAAAGAAAGGAGTGCGAATGATTAAAAAAAAAAAAAAAGGTTGTGTAAAAATCAATCTATGAAAGACTACGATGTATTGCTTTGCCTCCTTCCTTAATAAAATTCCATCATTTTTTGACAAAAAAAAGACAACCCCGGCCGGGCCGGCCCTGGAGATCAGCTACACACGTCCCTTGGGCTCTTGCAACCTGATCGAATTAGACTTCACAAATTCAACATTCTTATGCTATTTGTTAGATTTATTGGAATATTCCAACCTAAGATCAATTGGCAATAGGTGGAGTAGCCTTCAGATTTTATTAACCAAACTTAAGTGGCTTAGATGAGCCTTGTGTGATAAAGTTTAACACTCCCCCTCACGTACAGCCCGGATGCATGTGGAGGTACGAATTGAGAAGACCAAGAGATTTGACTCGGGCGCCGGAGACTTGACCACGTGAGGTGAGACTACCAAAAACCTAGCTCTAATACCATGTTAGATTTCTTGAAGAGTTCCAACCCAAAACCAATTGGCAATAGGTGAAGTAACTTTTAGATTTTATTAACTAAGCTTGGGCGACTAAGATATATAAAAGTCTTTGGCGCCCAAGTCAAATCTCATGGTCTCCTCAGTTCGTACCTCCACGTGCATCCGGGCTGCACGTGAGGGAGAGTGTTAGATTTTATCCCATATCGTTCATCTTAGCCTCCCAAGCTTAGTTGATAAAATCTAGAGGCTACTCCATCTATTTTCAATTGGTTTTATATTGCAACCCTCCAAAAAAACCTAACAAAATCACGGAATTGGAAATCCTGTAGCACAGCAGCCGATAATTCTGGCTGTTCATTTTGACGCCGACAGCTCAGATTTAATCCAAGTTTTATTGATCCGAGCCGTCCATTATCGAAATGGACGGCCAGATCGACCGCCTTACAGTCCCGCCCTACAGGATCCCCTTGTCCAATCACATCGCAGTTTGGGAAGAAATAAGTTAGGCTTATGATGATCACCACATTCGTGGAGTCGTGGTTCTTACTGTATTTGATAAGGGGAAGAAGAAGAAAAAAAAGTTGAAGCCGGCCAACACTAAAAAGTACTAATAAATAAAAAAGAAAGAAAGAACGAACGAACGAACGAGAGGGAGAAGAGACAAAGAGGCGTCATGATTAACCAAATCTATCTGTACTTATCACCTAATCAGAAAACCATTGTCTCCCAAATGCTTCCAAATTAGCTTGTCTCTGTCACCCGTTACGTAAGTTAAGGCATGCTGCTAAACCTAAACAACTCCCCTAATCTCTCTTATCGAATCTTTCGAACGACAGGACGAATAATAACCCTCGTCGCATGTGACTTAAATCACTTAATCAAATCGAATCTACTAGTGTACTGTTTTGATAATAATACTATAATCCCAGGATAAAGCAGGAGTCCGGATCCCCTGTCCGACTCCTCCTGTCCCATCCCTCTCGGCCGTTGATCTCGCAAATCAACAGCCGAGATGGGCCAGACACTTTTTTCTCAAAACGACGTTGTTTTGGAGCAAAACATGCTCGGCCTAACTCAACCGTTGATTTGCGAGATTAACAGCCGAGAGGAGTGGAACAGGCGGGTCGGACAGGAGATCTCAAGGCATAAAGCAGGGGATTAATTAGTTTAGTAAAAGAAAAGAGATGAGTTTAATGAATCTTTTTTTGTGGGTATCATGACATATATGCATGGAGTTTATCACCATCTATAAAAGTACTAGACAAAGTAGATAAGAGTTGAAACTGATGACGATGAGGGGATATGTTTGATTATTAGTATGGTTTAGGAGTACGAGGTCCAATGATACGTTGGAAAATTAAATACTACTACGTAAATTAGTGATACAAAGATAGATAGATGTACGACAATTCAGACGTATTAGTATTTAAAGTCGTTCGAAGCGCTTAGAACCCCTATCTTTCGTACGATAATTCAGACATATCTTAGTATTTAAAGTGGTTCGAAGCACTTAGGACCCCCTACGCACAATATTAGAGATTGATCTGATATCAGTAGCCACGTGATCGAACAACGTTCATCTCTAAAAAATGGACGATTAATTTGACGTAGAGAATAAACAGCAAGGCAAATGTATATATATATCTCGATCATATGAGTTTTGATCTCCAATTTACTTGCATTCATTAGTAAATAAAGTCCTCATCAGCTTGTTTAAAACGATCCATTTGATCGAATCGTGACGAAGCAATCTCAAGTGGTCCAAATGGAGTGCACTATAACCCAATAATGCGTTTCATGCGCTACAGGACTCGGGTCAACCTCGGCGTCCTAAGCATTTATATACACATAAAAAGAGATAGAAATATTATCCACATGATATATATCATGCTCGATATATAAGTGGGCCATGACTAAATTTCACAATCGCATTCAATACTCATGAGTACCTCATTCATCGTTAAACCCAAGTTGTGTCCCCTCTCATTGTATAAAAATAACTTGGCTTTAATTATTTTCTTAGAATACACAACAGTACATTTTTATTTTTATTTTGTTATTTTCAAGATTCAACTTGATAAATTTATGTTATAATTAAGGAACAACTTTTTAACAAGATATGGGGGTGAGAGAATATATAAAAAATAAATAAATAATTATACATTATTGCATGATTTGTACGACAAAAGCTGAAAAGCATAAGGGGTCTTGTTTGATACTTAGGGGAGATTTTGTAACCCTTTCATGTTAGATATCATCGCACTCATTTTCAGGCAAATAAACAAGCCTTTTAATTAATCAACCATGGAAATTTTCAAATTTCTTTAACTTCTTGATTGAAAAATTAGGGTTCAAACTCGGTTCGAGTTATCTCCATTCATCTATAATTTTACGTAAAACTTTTTTACCGTAATAAAATGCACGTGTACCACTCTCGTGCGAGGTAGTTCTGAGAGTTTAAGGTTATTGTTTAGATTATTAGGAATTGTTGCAGTAGTTGAGATTTTATAGTTCAAAACTGATCATGCTTCCAATGAGTTTCTTGCCAAAAAAAAAAACAACAAGAAGAAGAAGAATTTGTAGATAACTGGACATATATAGAATTTTTCATCCAACCAATTTTATCGTTTTTTTTTCTTCCGATAAACAAATGATCCTTTGTCCCCAAAGATTGTCCATTCTGAAGACGAGAACTTACAAAAATACAATTTGGCTAAGAAAAATTCAAACTTTCTTCGTGATATATATATATATACATACAGTCAGTCTCCTATGAGGGGGTCCTCATTTTAGTTAAAATGCGGACCTCCTCATTTCCCGATTGAATTTCGATGATCTGAGCCGCTCTATGTGTTCAGAACGTGATTTTAAGGGTACAAGCAATAAATTAGCAAAAAAAAAAATACCGGGAAGAGCTTCATCCGAGCAGTTTTTATTTGAATTGTTCGATAAAAAATAAACAAAAACTGCTCGGATGAAGCCCTTCCCGGTCTTTTTTTTTGCTGATTTCTCGCGGGTACCCTTAAAATCACGTTCTGAATACATTAAGCGGCTCGGATCATCGAAATTCGATCGGAAAATGGGAGGTCTGCATTTTATTAAAATGAGGTGGTCCTTACGAGAGACGGACTGTATATCTATATTCAAAGAACTCATTAACTTCTACTAATTAGTAGCAACAAGTTTGAATTTTTCTCGATAAAAAATATATTATTTGTAATTGAATTTTTCTTGATAAAAAGTGTATTATTTGTATGTTTTTGTATTGCAGACTAGACAGTTTTTTGGAACGGATGTTGTAAGTTTTTGAACTTTCAAGTCTTCACAACATGTGGTCATTGAATTTCTCCCCTAAATTCATCAACATCATTTTCAACAAGATTTTCTGAGAAATCCAACCAAGATGTTCATATCCCGGACAGGGGGAATGCTGCCTAGCGCATCCATACAAAGCGGTGTCAAGCGATCAATTCGGTTATTCATTTCGACACAGACGGCTCAAATTTAATATAAGCGCATACAAATGTGAGTCATCGATTGCTCGAAAAAAATTCAAGCCATCAATTATCAAGATAAACGCTTAAATCGACTGTTCTACACCCGCTTTACAGCATTACTACAAAAACATGTGCTTTAGAATATTCCACCAATACAATGGTGGGCTACAGCGCTTGCGATTAAAACTCTTTTTTCCCCTTTTGACTTTTCGTGGGGGGGGCAAAAAGGGTGAAGATCTTAGCATGATCTTCCCCGAACACCAATCTCAACGGCGGAGATCTTACCCATCCAGTACGGATGGATCTCATCCGTCCAATCGCGCCGTACTATTCCAACATAAGATAGTAACGTTGGATATCGTAAATCTAGGCGACACATGTCTTAATGATAGATGTTATGATGGTCTTTTCTTTTTATAGTACACCCGCGTGCACATGAACAGTTCTCTTAATAGTGACGTTCCACTCGCTGCTCAGGCACGTTGTTGCACTTTTTAGGTTCATTCCAACTGGAAGAGTGGTTTGCTCAGTGGTCACGTAATGCGCGGGCACGTGCAAATGCGAGAGCGCGAGCGAGAGCAAAGACTATTTTGGAAGAATTAGTATGTGACTAATTACGGGCTGAAAAATTCAGACCCGGGGATGCTATCGAGCAACTCCCTGCTGAGCGGTCAATCTGACCGTTCATCTCACCACGAATGACTCGGATCGAATCTAAGCGTTGAGAAATCACATATACATCTGAATCGTCCATTACTCGGTTAAGATTCGAGTCGTCGATTACCAAGTTGAGCGTTTGCACTGCTCTACAGGGACATGCTTGGCAGCGTCTCCCATCCCGAATTTAAACTCGGAATTGGTTGGATAATGTGCATGTTCGAGTCCCCACAGCTTTTTATTGGAGCTGAACATACTCCTGATATCACACATACATTTTGGGATGTTAGCTTTGCTCGACATAGGAGTGGTGGGTTCTACAAAAGTAGTAATGTGATTTGACGACCGACGAGACAATACTTCATAGCGGAAGGTGACGGGCACCACACCTGCACTTCCATTTTGGAAGGGGGGGGGGGAGGAAGATGAGCGTTTGCACTGCTCTACAGGGACATGCTTGGCAGCATCTCCCATCCCGAATTTAAACTCGGAATTGGTTGGACAATGTGCATGTTCGAGTCCCCACAGCTTTTTATTGGAGCTGAACATACTCCTAATATCACACATACATTCTGGGATCTTAGCTTTGCTCGACATAGGAGTGGTGGGTTCTACAAAAATAGTAATGTGATTTGACGACTGACGAGACAATACTTCATAGCGGAAGGTGACGGGCACCACACCTGCACTTCCATTTTGGAAGGGGGGGAGGAATTTTGGAGAGTGATCGTAACGCTCCTGTATGAGAATGTGATAGCTGCATGTGGGTTCTACTGTACGCATTTGGGTTTTAATGCGTATTCGTCATTCGTATCTACCGTAGGGTCCCAGTTAATAAAAGAACGTGTAAAAATACACCGATGGTCCCTGAGGTTTTCAAAGAGTACAATAAAAACCCTTGCAGCGTGTCGGTTGAATAGTTGCTGTAATCCCCCATGCTTTTGAAACAGTAAGTCTACTGGTACATAAATTCTGTACAAATTTTGCGTACAGATTTTTTGTGTGGCCCACTACGGGTCCCACACAAATGATTCGAGACATTCATTAAATGTAAAACAGTTTTTCAAGGGCCCCCGTGAAAAATCAGTAAGTGATAATGCCAAAAAAACCTACAAAATGTATTTTTGTACATATCTCTCAAGCAGCCAATGAGACAATAAGCCAAAGTGGCTTATTTTTTGTCCTTATTCAATTTTTTTTTGCATTTTGTGGCTTATTGTCAATTTTTTGGAGATTATTGCTTCCTTATGACTAGAGGAATCTAAAAAGTAAAAAAATTCGATCGAAATCCAATTTTTTTTGAATTTCGACGAAAATTGGCGGGAAAGCCACTTATTTCGTCTTTATTCAAAAAAATTTGGATTTCGACCAAAATTTTTTACTTTTTAGATTCCTCTCGTCATAAGGAAGCAATAATCCCCAAAAAATTGACAATAAGCCACAAAATGCAAAAAAAAAATTGAATAAGGACAAAAAAAATTTGGCGAGAAAGCCAAATGGCTTATTTGTCCAAACACCCCCTTAAGTAAAATGTAAAAAAGCCAAAAATTGAGGCTCCCAAATACCCCTTTAAAATCCGGGTAGTGATAACGCCAAAACTGTTTTTGTTGGTGCCAAAACTCCAATGCATAAAAGTTTTGTACATTGCATATGGTACAAGCCTTTTGTGCACAAGAGTTTTGGCACCAACAAAAACAGTTTCGGCATTATCATTTTCCTAAAATTCTTTCAACATTTTTTTTTTTTTTGTATATTACTAAAAGGCTTGTTTGATTTTTGACACCAAGAATTACTACTGTAATTTTAAGACCCAATCCAAGTACGGCTTGAGGGGTTTTTGCTTGACTTCCAGATTTTTTTGGCTTTTTTCATTTGTAATGTGTTTTTAAAACTTGGTTTACATATTTTTACTCTCTCGATTTTCCTCGTTTAGACAGATAAAAAGCCAATGAATTTTTTGAGAAAAATAAAAAAGAGTACCCTAAAGACATATGTAACTAAAATTGTAGCTTTTGCTTTCCTTTTTCATCCGTAGTTTAAATTTACAAATTGGATTTACTTTTTCGATTGCTTCTTATGGACATTAACTATAAAAACAATAGATTGTAACAAAATATTAAGAAAAAATCTTGACGACGAGAGGACTAAAATTCTTAGTAGTTTTTTTTGGTCCATTTTTTAGTGTTTAAAACACTAGTCCAAGTGTTTTCACTTTTGCGGATCAAAAAAAAAAAAAAAGTGTTTTCACTTTTTAGTTGCTTCCGTCAAGCTAGCTAAGCAAAAGTACCATTTTTTTACCAAAAACTACAGAAATAGTATATTAGTACTATATACATGGAAAAAAAAATAAAATCAAAGCTTGCAAAACTTTTCCTCTTTGATGGATTGTTTTAAACGGACTTCGGATGGGTGCTGTACAGCGAAATGTACAGTACCGTGTTGCGCGCCTCCGAGCCTTTGGATTGTGCATCCGACGGTTCGGATCTCATCTCGACAACCAACGATCAAAAGTCGTTCATTACCGAGATGAGATCCGAGCCGTCGGATGCACACTCCGACGGCTCGGAGGTGCGAAGCATGGTGCTGTGCACACCATCCCCCATTCGCTTTTAAACCTCTTCTAGCTTCTTCTTCTTCTTTTTTTTTTACCTTGGGTGCGTTCTATAAATTTGGTCCAATTTGTTACCTAGTCTTTTTTAATTCTCTTTTTTTTTTTTTTGTGTATTTGAATTTCAAATTTAATTGGTAAGAGAACAAAATATGATTAAAAAAATAAACTAGTACATTAGCACTTACGAGATAATGATGCTTTTATCTAGAAGTAAGAAAAACTGTGGATTCAAATGCAATACTCCAAGGACAATCCCTCGTAAGTTACGCGAACCCCACCCCCAAGGGAGGCCGCTGGAGTAGTTGCTCCTCAATCAATACTCCAAGGGAGTCAGCTCTCATCCAGTTTCCCGTTCAAATTGGGTTGTTTGTGAGCTCTTTTCGGACCCAGAAATAATAATAGGAACTGTTCATTTTTTAGAGCTTATTTAGAACAGTGATCACGTCAAAAATCTAGTTGATTGGATACTGTTTGATATGATTTCAAAAAGCATTAAGCTTCAGATAACAATGTCAAATGGGTTACAATCTTGTGTTGTAGGGTATTTGAAGCTTAATTCATTTCGAAATCATCTCAAACGGTATCCGATCAACTTAATTTTCGACGTGGTCAATTTTCTTGACGAGCTCTGGAACGTGAATGATTTCAATCGTTGCTGTGGAAGGGTCCACAAACAGTCCAAACTGGAGGGAGACTGGATGGGAAGTGGGAATCGACCTCTACTCCAAGGACATACTCCCTCCGTCCCAATTTAAGTGTCCACTATGATTTTGCGTGCCATTTTTAATTGTTTATATATCTCAATACATATTGCTAAAAATACGTAATATGGATCTTGTTTGATAGATCTCTATTATTTCTATAAGAAAATGATTTTAAAAATATAAAATATAATATATGTTTAGAGATATACTGTAAGTCATTGAAAATAGTACACAGAATCGTAGTAGACACTTAAATTGGGACAGGGGGGACTACATCACTTATTACTCCCCATAAATTACGTGCACGCCACGAAAATGTGTGGTGGGTGCGCACGCCACGAAAATGTGTGGTGGGAGGCCGCAGGAGTGGGAAGCATCTCCCTGTAGAGCGGGGCAGATCGCTTATCTCGGCAATCGACGGCTCGGATCTTGACCAAGCAATGAATAGTTCAAATTTGTATGCAATTTGTTTGCCCTCAGGTTCTATCCGAACTGTCCGTGATCCGGCCGCTCTGCACCATCTTGACAAGGAGCTAGTCAGCAGCATCTCCGGATCCGCTGGAGTGTTTCTGTAGTAGTACTAGTACAGTAGTACCATATACTCTCTTACAAGCAAATTATCTCAACAGTATAACGAGTCGCAGAGAATCTGCACCCATCAAAAGGGTAGACAAAACCTGGTAATAGATCTCGTATGTAGGCAGAGTGTACGGGCCGATGGCGCAGATGCTTCTGACAAGGCGCATGTTTGCCACGTGGACGACTGGATCACCAGTAGAATCGTTCCACGTGGACCCGGAGAAACGACAAAATAGCGCCCCCTTGGGACCACACTGGAAAATCTCCAGAAGTGGTCCTGCCACTTGATTCTCTGTTTTATCAGTCAGCCGTCAATTTTTTGTAGAAAGACCAAAGGGCCCTTACCTCGTTCAAATCAAAGGTTGGAGAGTGAAAATGCTCCGGTGCAATCCTACCCACGGCACTATTGTACACGGAGTAGTGGAGTAATTTTTTTTTAACAATACTGAATTCCATCGACTAAAATAAATACTAGTAATACTTATTTTTTAAATAAGTAGTTTTTTTTAAATTAAAAGTGACGCATTATGACAGAATGATCTATCTCATAAAGCGAAAAATAAATATTTAAAAAAATAAGAATATGGATGATTTGAAACATATTTGTGAAATCCAAAATGGACGCAAAAAAATAAAATAAATCATTGACTTGGTATTAAGTTTTCGCTATGCTGGGTATTTAGCAAGCACAAGGACAGACCCCCTCAAAGCCATGAAACGACACCGTTTGTATGGACAGTAGACTCTGTCATCCTTTTGGGACTTCAGAGTTCCCCAGTTCTCTAATGCCACTCTTTTTTCTTCTTCTTTTTCTAGAAAATGAAAATGTTTATTACTAATCTGCAGGCTAAACGCCTAGGCAACTGTCATGTGCAGCCCGATATCAGAAGGCGGATCCTCTGATGCCACTCTTAATTAAATTCACAACACACAAAGGAACGTTTAAGTACCAAATAGTCACGTACTATAACCCCAATATGAGAAGGCGGATCCTTCGATGCCACTCTTAATCTTCATTCTTAATCTTCATTTTAAGAATATGGATGATTTGAAACATATTTGTGAAATCCAAAATGGACGCAAAAAAATAAAATAAATCATTGACTTGGTATTAAGTTTTCGCTATGCTGGGTATTTAGCAAGCACAAGGACAGACCCCCTCAAAGCCATGAAACGACACCGTTTGTATGGACAGTAGACTCTGTCATCCTTTTGGGACTTCAGAGTCCTCCATTTCTCTAATGCCAAACAGTCACATACTATAACCCCAATATGAGAAGGCGGATCCTTCGATGCCACTCTTAATCTTCATTCTAAGCTTCTGTTCTTAATTTTGCTTTCGCGAATTTTAGTATAGTTTGGAATTTGCAATCTATTGCGTTCTTGTAAACTTATAAGTCTGAAACTTATTTCGATATTTTTTTTACTTTTCGTAACTCTTTGTTTAGATTTTTGTCGTAATTTTTAGGATTAGTCGTTGGTCTCGACAAGACGAATCAGGAAAAGTATAAAAATATGGGCCGATAATATAAAAATTCAAATAAGACGGCGTTTTAAACAGATAAAACAACTATTTAATACATTTTTTTTTGTAAGTAGTGAACCTTTTTTTATTTTCCGTCATAATTTTGTAGTTTTTAAATTCCACTTGTTGAAACGGATGATTAATTCAAAAAATATGACGCAAATCAAACAAAAATTCAAAAAAAACGAAAAACACACACACAAAACGGAGAAGAAAAATTTATTTACAAGAATGGAACAATGTTTTCTACTATCGTTCTACTGCATGCATAGATGTGGACTAAACCAGTATAAATTAACTTTACCAACTCCCAAAATCCAAATCCAGTACGAGATTATCCCAACACTATTTTATAATCCTGAAGCTCCAAAAAAATGAAACTCTGAAAAAACACACCTACATAAATTGACAGCTATAAAGAGCAAAAGTGTCGTCCACGCGCCCCAGGGATGATCTGTTCATGCATCCACTCTTCGAGAATCTTGACTCTATCCCTGACCTGACCCTGTCTCTCTCTCTCTCTCTCTCTCTCATCTCTCTCATCTCACCACTGCTTTGGTCTGGCCAACAGGAAAATTGTTTAATTAATGCCTATCTCGATCCCACCTAGAAAATCACAGAACAGATCTTTCTCACCTTTATTGCTCCTCCTACTACTTACCTTGCCTGACTTCTGGAGGGAAAAATACAAATACCATCACACCATACCATACCCTGTTTTCACTTCGAAACCCAAACCCACTGATGAATATTAGAGAGAGAAATTTATAGAGAGAGAGAGAGAATTAACTCAAACCAAGCAAGAGAGAGAGAGAGAGAGTATTAACTCAAACCAAGCAAGACCCAACACTTCCAAACCAGTTCTAGAGAGAGAGAAGATGTTTGCGGCAGAGAATGGACTCAGGGGAGACCCAAGGCTTCAAGGCATCTCTGAAGCCATTAGAGTCGTCCCTCACTTCCCCAAAAAAGGTTTCTTTTTCTTTTCTTTTTTTTGGTTATTTCCCTTCTTTTTGTTTCATTATGCTCACATACACACACATTATTGGGGACAGGAAATGATTTTTCACTTTTGCCCCCTCCACGTTTTTGTGCATGTATTTCGAAAGGGAAAAAATATGTTTTCAATCCACTATTTTGTAAACGCACTTCAAAATTTCTCTTTCAGTGCTTTTGTTATAACAAGATTTTTGAAAATCGGGTGTTCGGTCCAACTCGTGCGCAATTTGGCTAGTTTCTGGGACATTGATGTTAACGACCGGTCAAACCTCAGTGGCTCTTGCAATGTTTGGCTTTCGTAGGATTCAAAGTTTTTGCGTTATGACAAATTTTTGGTGTGCATTTGAGAAAAAATAAGGGTGCGTTTATTAAAAAAAATGGAGCGCAAAAATCAATACCCATTCCGAAATTTGTTGTTTTGAAAATTTTTGTTGCACGTAACTTTAGGTAGTACTGGAGTAATAATTTTTGGAGTGTATAGTTTAGGAAATAGAGTGGCAAAATTAATTGGCCTTGGCGAAAAATTAAAATATTTCTGTATTTTCCAGGAATAATGTTTCAAGACATAACGACTCTGTTGCTGAACCACAAGGCATTCAAGGACACTGTCGACATTTTTGTCGATAGGTACAGGGACATGGACATCTCTGTTGTTGCTGGTAATTTTCCTCTCTCTCTCTCTCTCTCTCTCTCTCCCTGTTTTTTGTTGTCATTTCCTTCATAATTTTCCTTGTTTCATCTGAGCAAGACTAAACCCGTCGCTCAACATTCACCGCTCTCAATATTTACGGCTCAACATTCCACCGTCACTCTTTTGTGGAAGAGTTTTTTAAAATCCAGACCGTACTTTTGGACGGTGAGATTGAGAGCGGTGGGGGGAGCGGTGAATGTTGAGATGTACGTGGGCGTAGACTTTCTGTTTCATCAAGGCATTCATAATTATTTTGTGTGTGCTGTTTTTGGTTTACCCATTAGTTAGCTATTGAAAGGTTGTAATTTTTTTTTATGTGTGACTACTCCTATATATATTTGCTGATTTTCATGCATCTTTTTCTGATAGAGTGAAAGTAAGAGAAAATGCAAGAAAGAGAAAAAGCTGATACTTTTCTAGCGTTTCAGTAGTATGAAATTACTAGAAAGTGCTAGAAAATGAATATTCCTATACAACTCATTGAAGCATGATTACATTACCGTTCATTTTCTTGTTAAAAAAACCCAAAAAAAAAAATGCTTACTAATGTTGCCAAATCTTATGAGACCCTCAGTATATCCGTAGTGTTTATACGTTGAAGGGTAATTTGGTAATTACCCTTTAACATTCTTATGCTCTCTTCTTTTAACCAAACACATAGAAGAATATCCGTAGGGTTTATACGTTGAAGGGTAATTTGGTAATTACCCTTTAGCATTCTTATGCTCTCTTCTTTTAACCAAACACATAGAAGAATATCAATGAGGCATTTTTATTTTTTCTTTTCCTCATAACATGGAGTGGGATTGAGAGCAACTAGGGTTTGCCCATGCCTGAAGGCATAGCGCAACGTGAGATTTAATTAGTGACAATTGTGCAATTAATATTGTTTGAGAGAGAGAGGAAGAGCCGTAGGATTTATGGAGCAAATCAACGGTTTGGATTTATAGAGAGATAAGATTCAAAAACCGTTAACCCTTATTATGTAGATGTGGGGCTTAGTCTATTAATAGACAACCGCACCTTTAAAAGATAATTGCAATTTTTTATTGCTGTGCTTTTGGAGATTTGGTCTATGAGTTCTCTGATTCACCTTTTTTGTATGGGCATTGGAACAATTTGACCTTTTATATTCCAATTATTTTGACTGGAAGGTATTTTTTTGTCTTCACTGAATGTTTTTTAGATTCTTATTTTTTTGATTGATCATTGATCTCGACTCGACGAGAGTAGTCTAAAAAAGTAAAAATTATAACCAAGAGCGAAAAAAATTCACTGAAGATGAAAAAAATACCAAACAAGTTTTTTTTTTTGTACTCCATAGTGTCTTCTTATATGTACTTTTTCCAACTTCGGTCCACATTTTCACACTTTTCTGTTCTCATCGAGACGAATGGTTAATCTCAAAAATTACTATGAAAAGCTAAACGAAAAATTACGAAAAGTGAAAAAATACCGGACAAAAAATATCGGGAAAAACTCACCCTAGTCATTTTCGAAAAGATCTGATTTTTAATCGTCGAACTAAGAGCTGCAGCAAAATCAGTCATGGTTCTTTTAACCGAAACAAGTTATGCTATTATTAACAATCTACGCGTGAGGCCCTAAACGGTTTAGGCCTTAGGGCCTCAGAGCATATATTGTTGATGTTAGGTGGTTCTTTTTACATGCATTAACTGACTTCAAATAAATCCTCCTGACTAATGCTTTTTTCCTTTTTGGTGATTGAGAGAGGTTAATCACTGAGGTTAGTATACCAACAGCTCTTTGGTGAATCTGTCAATCTCTAGTGCTTCCGTTGTTGTCAATCGACTTATTAATCAAATATAGCCCATATTTCCCGCTAGTTTTGATAAGATGATGTTGACTTATAGCTGATACTTGTAAAAAAAATGATGTTGACTTATAGCCGTTATAGGTAACAGAAGTTTGTTTGGTCTACGAGGTTTGAATGTGCGAATAGGATCCTTGTTCATTTTTTGAAACTTGTCGATGACATTAACTATGCCTAAAATTACGTTAATTGGAAATCAGCTGATATATTCAAAAACACGTTTATCTTTGAAAAAAGTATTTGTAGCATTCGACCTGTACCTTTTTTCTCAATATAGATGTGTTCCGAAAGTATAGAGAAGTTCAAAGAGGACTAACCGTACCATAGCTTTGAATTTCGTTGTGGTGGCACCCTTGGGGCGCTTGAACTTCGAGTGATGGTACCTCCTCTTTTCCTCTCTCTCAAATAGAACTGCCCATGCATTATTGGTCAACACAGGACTACAATTTACAGGCCGACATGGAAGGTAGTGGAATTTTGATACATGTATTTTCCAATTATCGGCCGACAATTTTGTTACCCAACACATGGCCATAGAACTGATACCAATATGTATCTTGTACTGCTATTTAAAAGACTTGCTACATCGATTAATTTCTACTTTCAGCTTAGAATGATAGTTTTAGATCTACGTGTGTTCCCTATACCATTTGTTGTCTTACTTCATTTCCTTCGCGTGCCTTCATTTCTATGTTTAAATGGCTTCTTTCTTTGTTGATAATGTCGTGTAAGACTGGAAGTTACTACTGATATACATAGCTTGTTGAACTAAACTTTGTATTTCTGAATTAGAGATCTTCTGGTTAAACAAGTAAATTGCTTCTTTCCTTTTTCTATTTTCTTTGGCTTGTTTCAGTGCTTTCTCACGTTACCTGCTCATCTGTAGGAATTGAAGCTAGAGGATTCATGTTCGGTCCATCTATCGCCTTAGCAATCGGTGCAAAGTTTGTTCCATTACGTAAACCTGGAAAATTGCCAGGTATGTTGATTTCTTGTTGAAATCTGAAGTGCGGTGCATTGAAGTTCATCTTTTTGTCATTTTGCAAAACGAAGGTTCATCCTGCTTAGGTTTTTTCTTTTGATCCTCTCATCCCGCTTAGGTTGATTTTGGAAAATGGTTGAAGGAAATCTTAATATCGTGGAAAAATAGCATGGATTTGAGTGGAGAGAGAAATTACGGAATTGGTTTTAAGGATTCAAGAAATAGCAGATCATTCTCTTTGTTCTTGTTGATCAGCTTTTGTGCCAATATCTTGTAGTAAGTGACCTTTCCCAGTTTCCCTTGTGTCTTAGAAAGATATTCCTCATCCCAATACGTTAGGTGGACTCTTTTGTGGCTGGCTGGTGCGAGTATGTGTACAAGTGTTGAATTCATCAAATTTCGACCCCAAGGACACAAAGACATGACAAGAATATCCATATTTTGTATCATGTTTTATTTAGTTCTCAGGGTAAGTTGTATTTACAAGGTGCTTTATGGCATTTCGAGCGTAATATAGGACTTCTTAGCATAGTTAATGATAAATTTTAAAAGATGCATGCTAGTCTAGTGTACAGCTAAACCTTTAGGACAAGGTTACCCTACCAGCCTACCCTTGTCCATGTGGCAAGAGTCCGTCAGGTTATATCATTCATCTTAGAAGTGTACATGTAATATAGGTCCAAACCTAGTGCTTGACGGCCTGCGGACCTGGAGTCTATCTAATATATGGTTACTGATAATTAAAACGTCTCATTGGAAAAGTGGAAGGCTTTTTCATTTCCAGTTTTGTGGGAATTTCTGCATTTTTTTCCTTGAACATTAAGTATGATGAATCTGCAGGTGAAAGAATTTCAGAATCGTATGTGCTTGAGTATGGTACTGACTGTCTAGAGATGCATGTGGGTGCTGTTCAGCCTGGGGAAAGGGCAGTGGTGATCGATGATTTAGTAGCTACGGGAGGGACACTCTCTGCAGCAATAAGACTTTTAGGTAAGTTGAGGTCCTTTCACATACCTTCATCTTTCTCCTGTATATTTTTTTCCCGATATGCTACTACTTTGCTTAGGCTTTACATTCGCCCTGCTAGTGGATGGTAGGATTGGTCCCCTTAAGGATTAGTTGAGGTGCGCATAAGCTGGCTTGGACACCCAGATATATTAAAAATGCTAGTACTATTTTAGTGCAGAAAATAATCTCAAGGATGGGTAAAAGAATGATTCATCTGGAACCTAAACTGCAAAAACCAAAACAAAGCAAACCACAACTTGACACCCAAAGCTCGAGAAACTTAAAACCTACTCTCTTTTATTAGGATCATCATTAGGAACATTCCAAGATCGACGAAGGACTAATTGGAATGGGTGTTCCTTGACACTCCACCAAGAGCCCAATAGCAAAGACATGTGATCTTTTGCCGTGTTAGGGAAAATCCTAGCATTTCTTTCAAGCCACGAATGATACATCACAGCAGCTTGCACACAAAAATGACTTCTTTGGGGCATATTGGACAGCCTATGTCAAATCCTCAGACCATTTTATAGCTCTCCTCTTAATCTGGCATTTATGTAGAAAATTTTCCCAGATGACTGCACCGTACGCATAGTCAAAGAACAGATGCTCACGAGTTTCTTCTTCCTGATTGCATAGCATGCCCCGGGTCTTTAGTCTATCCCTAGTACTCTATTTACCCAGCAACAGAGTGATGGGATGATATGCTATTTTAAAGGCTGGCCTGGTGTTCTAAGCTCAAAACAGTATACTTAATTATCCTTCTTTTTTATTTGTTCTGTATTCATCAGTATTTTAGCTCAAAACAAGCTGGGTAATCATTTTACAGAACGTATGGATGCTAAGGTGGTCGAATGCGGATGTGTCATTGGGTTGCCAGAGGTCAAGGTAACGTTTCTCATTGCTTTTCGATCTCATAACCTCCTGCAGCCTTCATGTTATTACATCTCTCATCTACAGTCTTAGTGAGTTGATATCGCTCTTAAGAGCATAGTATTTCCTATCTATCGGAGAATATCTGGATTTTGTTCCTCTGTTCATTTTTGTTCTTTTGATCACAGTCATCTCGATTTTGTACCCTAAGTTCCCCATCTATGACTTACATCCTGCCATTTGACCTCTTTCAGGGACAAAACAGACTAAATGGAAAGCCGCTTTATATTCTTGTGGAGCCACGGGAATTAGAAGATTGTTGTTAAGGTACAATACCATTGTTCTCGAAGTTTGTTGTTAAGGTACAATACCACGGGAATTAGAAGATTGTTGTTAAGGTACAATTTACCATTGCAATTTTAGAAGTTGTCACTACATATGCCCATAGAGTTCAGTGTTTTGTCGAAGATTTTTTTCACATTCTCCAGAGGATAAATCTTGGACCCGTATCTTAAAAATCTCAAATAGAACTAGGGGATATTGTTTCTCACTTTTCCACAAGAGGGACTCAATTACTCAAGTTCCTCGCGAATTTAATTCTTTCACGAAGTCGACTAAATCCAGTTGTCGCACAATATCGCATTCCTTCGTCCTTCCGACTTGGCCATGCCTGTAAAAGTTTTAGTTGATTATGTAATTGATAAGTTTGCCCCTCCTATCTATCAATTCAAACATTTAGGATGAAATGAGTTGGACCACACAATAGTTAAAATGTAGTAGTTTGTTTTGGCTATACTGGGACCTAGTTGTAAATGCTTAATTCTTACCCTTCCAAGAGTTGCCGATTTAGCGAAAACATTACTACATGCAGGTGCTGTCAATATGTTACATATGTTCATTTGAACAATTTTACGTAGCGAATTCCATCTTATGAGGGCTGACTTTTGGGTTTGTTCTACAATATTTGAATTCGATCGAACACAATGTCTTCAGGGATTTTAATAATTTCACTATTTTTCATATCTCCGGATCCAACAAATGTGTATTACAAAACAGCGATTTGAAATCCGTTAGTATTTGGAATCTACGCATCCAAACGGAAATATTTGGAATCTACCTTTCATAGTCGAAATAGCTCCTTTCAGCATTGGCCTGTGTTGAGTTAATCTCTTTAATTCAATCGTATTGTAATCGTTCCGCATTTATTTTTCATGGTTTTCAGGTCTGCAGGTGCTTAGGCCGAATTCTGTGCAGAAAAGTGGTGCCAAGGCCAAGAATTCCTGGTGTCTCTCTTCATAGTTGATCTCATAAGTCACCGATTTCTAGATTCCGTTTTCCCCGGCGTTCTTGTTCCTATTCTTTTTTCGTTTCGTAACTTTTCCTGTCAGACACTTGAATCTTTCAGACGCTTCGATGCTCCATGAAGAATTTAACAAAACATGATTAGAGAAAAGAATGTGATTATGAGATGCATCGCGGAGTGTAGTTGAGCTGTTTGGAAAATGGCAAATTGAATTTACTAAGGCTCTGTTTGGGTGCGTGGGTTGTGAAGGGAAATGAAAAGTCGAATCTCAACTGCATTTTTGAGTCTCATCAAAGGCGAAAAAAGTGAGAAGAGTATGGCCAAGTGGTTGTTTTAAAGGGGCTTTAGTGTCTGTCGGAAAGGTCTCCCATTCAAGTTGATGGAGTAATCTTTTTTGATATTGATATCGATATCGTACTCTGGCTTTTCCGTGAACGACAATCAACCCTATATCTTCAAAAATAAGAGCTTTAAAAAATAAGAGCTTATGTCCGAAGAGATCCATTTCAAACCTATTTGCCACAATTCCCTACAAGAGAATATTAATGTGCTTATGCGTCAGTTTAATCTTGCTTGGCTCAAAATATAAAAATTCGCCAAGAACAATTGTACATCTTACTTGGCTCAAAATATAAAAATTTGCCAAGAACAATTGTACATCTTACGTATTTCTGTATTTTTTGGTGGCATAGTTCGCACTAATTAATGCGAATTAGTGTTTATATGGCGGGTTAATAGAGTTTGAAGAGTTAAGGTAGTTGTTGAACACCTTAGTAAAAATTTCTGGAGCCGCCACCGTTAGAAATTCATGCCAATGTACAGAGTTTTCAAAGTCTAGTATGACAAGATTTACAGCTGCTTTGAAGTTCTGCTTCCTTTGTATACTTGATTTTTCAATTTGCGGAATTCATGCCTCCATCAAAGCTGCAATTGTTATCGTTGTTACATTTTTACTTTTGGTTGCACATGTTTCAAAAAAACAAAATAACTTCTTTACGGAGCTTTCTGTAAACTAAACAGAGGCCCAATCGTGCGCGTTCAAAGTGTTTTTGGACGGTCCGGATTGAAAACTAATATTTTAGCCGGTAAAAATTAGTACCGGTCAACATTAAAAGCAATTTCGACCATTAATTGCACAAATAGACGGGCGATATTCACAGCTCCTCGTGAATAATTTCTCTCTTCAAAAAAATATGAATGCTGAGTGAAGAGATGTATAATGACTCTCAGAGATGCTTCTCGAGCTTAATTCAATTTGAACATTGTAAACTCGGCTCGTTTGCAATTTGCCACATTAGTATATGAGAATGGGAGCCATTACTTTGATGATCGGAAACGTTTCCCTCAGCACAACACGTCAAAAATAATACCAATGTCAAAATTCATGTTTATCGGCCATCGACGATAAGTGCATGATCAGTACACATTTTTTTTTTTTGATAAGCAAAAAGATTTATTAAGAAAACTTGACAAAGGGTACATCAAGTTGGGGGGAGGGGAGGAGAATCCAACCAAGGTTGGAAACAATGGACCAAGGTCCAAACACCTTAGGGGCAAAAGCCCGAACACCAAAAAGCCTCAAAACACCCACAACTGAAATAATAAGCCCAATAATCAAAACCAAAACCTAAAGCAAACAACCCTAAACACCATCGCCACAAAAACAGAGTGGTCGCCAACATACCACTACCGATAGTAACACACGAGCACACACCATCGCCACTACCGATAATAAGCCCAATGATCAGTACACATTTACCTTATGTGTGACAGTGTGAGTTGGAAATACTGTTGCCTAATTCTCAAAGTTCTGCATTTACATCGTCTAGCTTATAGTCTTGATCGTTCCAAGTCATGTGCACCTAGCCAATCGAAAAGAAACATTTTCTGGAATCTTATACAGGACATCAGAGCATTCTTGATGTAATTTTCGTGGCATGCATGAGTTTTTTTTTCCATTAAGATTTGCTCTTCTTATATAGGGAAAAATTCAAAATACCCCCCAACCTTTATACCAAAATTTAATTAGACTCCCAACCTTTTAAAAACTTCAATTTTACTCCCAACGTTATCTTCCGTTAATCAAAATGCCCCCTTCCGTCCAAATGACTAACAGATTTCGTTAAAAGCTCCGTTAAATAGCGTCTCAATCGAATTTCGATGATCCGAGCCGTTCAATATGTTCAAAACGTGATTTTAAGGGTACTCGTGAGAAAGTCAGCAAAAAAAAAGACCGAGAAGGGCTTCATCTGAACAGTTTTTTATTAAACTATTCAATAAAAAATTGTTCAGATGAAGCCATTTCCGATCATTTTTTTTGTTGATTTCTCGCGGGTACCCTTAAAATCAAGTTTTGAACACATTGAACAGCTCGGATCATCGAAATTCGATTGGAAAAGAGGAGGCGCAGATCGATCCGGATTTTGTTCAAGTCCGGACATCCGGATTTTGCTTCGGTCTGCACCTCCCCTTTTCGATCGAATTTCCATGATCCGAGCCGCTCAATGTATTCAAAACGTGATTTTAAGGATACCCGCGAGAAATTAACAAAAAAAATGATCGGAAAGGGATTCATCTGAACAGTTTTTTATTGAATAGTTTAATAAAAAACTGTTCAGATGAAGCCCTTCCTGGTCATTTTTTTTGCTGATTTCTTGCTGGTACCCTTAAAATCACGTTTTGAACACATTGAGCGGCTCGGATCATCAAAATTCTATCGGGACGATATTTAACGGAGTCTTTAACGAAATCTGTTAGTCATTCGGACGGAAGGGGGCATTTTGATTAACGGAAGATAACGTTGGGAGTAAAATTGAAATTTTTAAAAGGTTGGGAGTCTAATTAATTTTTGTGTAAAGGTTGGGGGGTATTTTGAATTTTTCCCTCTTATATATTGTTAAAACATCCAACTCAAAACCAATTGGCAATGAGTGGAGGGGTCGCCCAGACTTATAACTAGTTTTGGAGGTCGTAATTAACCAATGAGGGACAAGATCTAACACTCCCCCGCACGTGCGACCCCAGACCCGCACGTGGAGAGGTAAACAAATGATCCATAACATAGAAATCTCGACGAACAAAAGAGTTTTGAGAGTTTTGTCCGAAAGCCTAGCTTTGATACCATGTTATGCATCCAACACAAAATCAATTGGCAATAAGTGAAGAGGCCGCTCAGACTCATATACTAGTTTTGGAGGTCGTAATTAACCAATACGTGACAAGCTGTTATAGTCTCAAGTTCTTCCACCTATTCATTTCTTAAATACATTAATTCTCTGAACCTTATTTCTTATAACCTAGGTGTTAACATCCCTTTTCTTTGACTGATGCTCTATTGTTGCTGATATAATGTGCTGTAATATTTTGGTGAAAAAATTGCACCTACCTCTGGTGCTTTTGTCTACTGGGAATAAGAATTTCCATGATGCGCCCAATCTGTAAAATAAATCTTATAACCCTAAAATGTGCTGAATTTTATAAACTCCTAGGCCCCTATTAGTCTCTATGCAAAATTTAACATCTCAAAATAATACAAAAATCTCCATTTTATTTAAAAAGAACTCCAGAGCGACTTTTAGTCCTGTCACGAATCCCGAGCAATATGGGCCTAGTCTTCGTCTCTGAGGTCCCACCTGTATCAACTGCTCCACTGTTGAATCCTACATCCTCTGACAAATTGATCACCGAAGCAAACGATTTGCCAGGATACAAACGTATCCTGAGTGATAATTCACCAAGTAGAAATCCTAAAACCCAATACCACAATTTGCAATTTCAATGAAATAACACAAAATTACACATCCATTACAATACGCAGTTACAAGTAGTCTTTTATGAATTTATCTTGTATTTAAACAGTTTCTACGATTCTCCTCCATCGAGAATCTTTTCCTCTCAATATTTTCACCCATGACCGTCCCATGATTAAATTCGATCTTGTTGTCCTGCAACGGGGTCCTAAGTGAGTGCATCTAAGTTATTTACCTAGCGGACTCACTTATTTCCATGGCAAGAGGTAAAGGTCCCACCGAAGTTAATCATGACTGTCATAACCAGAAACTCAATCTCATATCGGATATCATCTTGTGCACCATCTCATATACCATCTCTTGTATCAACTCATTCTCCCCCCTTAGGACAATGTACATACAACACAATTCCTCGGAAGCACATACAACAACACTCCTCGAGAACTCGCATACAATGCACAATCCCTAATCACTTTTGTTACACTTGCCTTATTGACGTCTAACCAATTTAAATCCGGCCTCGAATACCACCCAGGGTACCTATTGTCCAATTTCTATGTTCACGTAGCAATTCAAATTACAATAATCCATGTAACAATCAACATCATCCGAATTTTTTAAAAAAAAAACTCACAAATTACAACATTGAATTATATCTGACATAATAAGTTCAACACATGGAATAACAAAATTCTAAATTTTATTAGATATCAATTGACGAATAAGTCAAAATAAGTATACGGCGATTTGAATAAAATCATTATCTCAAAAGATGTAGTTTTTCTTTTTCTTTTACAAAACTTGTAATATCAACTTATATTTTTTTACTAACTATTATTGAATATCTTAAAATTGATATTTCCTCTAATTTTATATAACACTTGAACACAATATTTCCGGTGTTAAAAGTACATCAGTTTAAATACGGAATTTTAATAACTTAGTAGTTTAAAAAAATGCATATATACATATATAGTATTTCTTATCCACTAATTCACCTTCTTTGGGTTCTTTTTCTAAATAAAACAAGTACCGTAATTAATAATATAACTTCTTTTAACAAATTTCCTTATTCCCGATCTCGAATTTTAATATCCCCCAAACACATCATAATATTAATCCATCAATTTCTCACAATGATTAATCAATTTACAAACAATATCATTTCCAAGCCTTACCACTAACTTTCTACCACAGACAGGACTAAATATTAATGAAAATAAGGCTAAACAGTAATTAAGAAATTAAAAACAGGTCATCATCTTCATCAGAAATTAAGCTTTAGTCCTAAACTCCATTAAAATGCCGATTAAGCTACGGGTTTCCGGAATACTACCTCAAATGCGAATTAAAGCCCGGAAGAGTGTTGCACGAGGGCCGGAGAACGCTGTGGTGGCTTCGAAAATTCAAGGCGGTGTCCGGCGGCACTCCGTCGGGGCTGTTCGGCGGAAATGGTGGTCACGGTTGTGATGGCGACCGTGGGAGGTGGTGCGGGGTGCAGCGGTTATGGTGGTGAAGGCAGGAGGTGGCGGAGGTTCGGGAGTGATGGCGGAGCTCGGCTGGAGGAGGTGGTGGTGATTCATGATTGTGAGCTTGGCTGGTGGTGAGGTGGAGATGACTTTCGGTGGTGGTGGCTGCTTCGGTTGGGAGGAGAAGGAGTGGTGAGGAGAGGAGATCGGGTGGTGGTGGCAATGGAGGCCGGCTGCCCCCCCTCCCCCCTCTCTCTCTCTCTCTCTCTCTCTGTGCCGAAGTGAGCTGAACAAACAAGAATAAATGGGAGAGGGGATTTGCATGGGGAATATTAACCCATGGACAACTATGAGGTGTCGAGCTGGGAGGGAATTAAGGAGTAAAATGGGGGCATTTGTCTCTCCTCTCTCAGCCGAATTTTAGAAGGGTGGGAAAGGGTTTGTTCCGGAACAACACACTAGTAAAATTACTCGTCCGGTAAACGCGCGCACAATCGATTACGGAATAAAATTGGTGAGACGACATAAATAATTTTTCGAGCAAAAAATAATATTAAACAAAACAAAACTTATATTTTTGTTTAAAAAAAAAAAATTGGGCCTTTACCTTTACAGATCTTTACTGTGAAGGATTCCAACTTTGAACCTAATTAATTTATAATCATGATTTTCAGTGAGTTAGAGCTCTCCGTGTGTAGTAACTTCCCTCAATTCAAATTGCCTTGTTTCCGGATTCAAAAAGGAAAATGATTTTGCCACTCCATTTTTTGTTAACGCCACTCCCCTGTAAGTGTATTTTTGCACCAAAAATACACTTGCAGGGGAGTGACGTTAACAAAAAAAAGAGGAGTGGCAAAATCAGCAGCCTTCAAAAATCGTACTTCAGGGACTAAATAGTCACGACTCAACTCCAAAGGCCAATGGAGTCCTGAATATTTAGGACCAGTGGCAGAAGTTGAACAAGTTTCTCAGAAGTGGTAATGGATTTGGTCCAGTTTTTGTTGGATCAGTTTGGTCGGACTTAAACCGAGATGCTCTAGCACTTTCGTTGGATCAGTTTGGTTGATCTTAAACCGAGATGCTCGATCTAGCGTTGCTTCCTAAGAGTTGTGATCTACTGATTCCACCATAGCTGCGTGCCCAAACTTATAATGGTTTATTCATATGCAATCATGAAACGGAAGGAGCAAACTCAATGGTGAGGGAGTGAGTGTCAACCTAGTTGAGCTATTCTCCTCAGTCCACATAATCTAGGTCTTCATCATAATTTTTATATTAATAATTTCTTTTTCAAGAATAGAAAGACAAGAAAATAATTTAAGTCATTATATGCAGAGAGAGTAGGAAATCATAGGTGTTGAAGTATGTAGAAAAACACATCCACATGCTGGAAAATCATGCAAAATCAAACAATTTAAGACATATATCGTAATCAAAATTACCATTTCCCAAGTATTGCCAGACAGTTTTTCTAACCCAGATTGTTTTCTTGCTGAAAACACGATACAATCCAAAAGAACTTACGATGTTGTACGAGGACCTACCGATGCTTCAAGAAAATTCCCAGTAAACTCCTTTAGGAAAGTGACAATCAATAATTGACTCAAAAACTGGTTTGAAGCAAACACAGAACACAATCACAAGTTCACAACAACAACACATTTAGAGATCCAAGGCACATGAGCCTGTAACCGTCCAACAACTCCTCACACTCTAGCCAAGCTTCAGCTAAACTCCAGCTGGAGCTCCTGTTTGCACGTGCTTAGTTGGACTCCCATGTGTGGTAGGCCACTATTTTTTTCAAGTTGGAATTAGGTTTAATTTTTGTACTAATTTAAAGTGTTTTTGTGCTTCTTGTGTTTGTTGAGCTCTCTCTCTCTCGTGTCTTCTATATAGCAATGGAAGCAGTGCTAACCAACATGGACACTGATGCATATCTGCTCCCTCATGGATGCTCGAACAGGCTTTGCTTTCAAGCGTATAGCAATGGAAGCAGTGCTAACCAACATGGACATTGATGCATATCTGCTCCCTCATGGACGTTTGAAACAGGCTTTGCTTTCAAGCGGTGTGTATGACTTTCATGCGTGCTGTTATTCTCGGCTTGAAGTATACACAGCGGTTATGACTGTCGTTAATGAACTGGGAAATAATGAGACAGTATATTTCAATTAAAAGTTTGTTACGTTTGGTGGCATAGTTGTCAAATCATGTATCGAATATAGAATCGAAATGGTTCTTTTCTAGGTGTGGCGATGTATTAGAAGTTTTTGTTATATGAGTTTAATTACTATGTATGTTATCGATTCCATTGGTGATATGGCATGATTTTTTATTGCATAAAAGTATCTCTAGCATTTTATGACATGACTAACTGAGTTGCAGGGGTTTGTGAGATTGTAGCAAGGTCAGTTTTCTATTTCTTAGTTTTTTTTTTGTTTATTAGTTTTACGTTTTTTTTTTGTTTATTAGTTTAGGTTTAGGTCTACTTTTCTATTTCTTGTTTGTTTTTGTATTAATTCTATTTTGTTGCTTTAGGGGTCTAGTGTCAGAGTTCTTTAAGTTTTAGGTCTTAGGTCATAAGTCAACTCCACCTAGGACGTATTTAAAGTCTTATCTTTTTTCTAGCCAGTCCCAAGTCTAGATAAAGGAGGAGGGTTGTGCATTACAACATTGCTTTTAAGATTAGACAAACTTCGTTCGACATAGGAGAGATGCCTCGATCCCATAGAACTATTCCACCAACAAATCTAGATGCATCTCAACTTCTTCAAATGCCCAGAAACATCACAAATCCTCAGAGTAACTTTACTATCAACATTCTCAGCTAAAGAGTCATAATTTGAATTGACACTAAGTATATTTCACTCATAGTATGATGTCACTAGCACATGCATTGCTCTTAAGAGGTACTACATTGTTAACGTAATACACCCTGATACCCTAACCACGAACCCTAAACTTAAACCCTATTTTTTTCTTCTAAATGTCTAATAAGCAAAGCAAAGAAAAAAACATACGCCCCCAAGTCTTAAGACCTAATTCACAACCCTCCCCCTTTATCTAATGGGGCTTTTTAATGCTAGCTGTCAGCTACCTAACACATAACCCTCCTCTTTTATCTAGACTTGGGATCGACTCGATAAAAGATAAGGCTTTAAGCACATCCCAGGTGGAGTTAACCTAGGACCTAAGACTTGACTAATACCTCTGACACTAACCCCTAAAGCAACAAAATAGAACTAATACAAAAAACAAACAAGAAATAGAAAAATACACCTAGACCTAAACTAATAAACAAAAATAAAAACGTAAAACTAATAAACATAAAAAAAAACTAAGGAAAAATAGAAAACTAACATTGCTACAATCTCACGAGCCCGAGCAACTCAGGTAGTCATGTCATAAAATACAATAGATGCTTTTATGCAATATATTAAAAACCATGATATATCACCAATGACACTGATAACATACATAATAATTAAACTCATATAGAAAAATCTTCTAATACATTGTCACACTTGGAAAATCACCATTTCGATTCTATATTCGATATACGATTTGACAACTAGCTAGCCACCAAATGTAATAAACTACTAACTGAAACCTACTGTCTCGTCATATCCCAGTCATTAGCGAAGCCCATAACCATATACTTCAAGGTGAGTAACAACACCCATGAAAGTCATACACATGGCTTGAAAGCAGAGTCTGTCCATGAAGGAGCAGATATGCATCTCTATGTCCATATTGGTTAGCACTGCTTCCATTGCTATATAGGAGAGAGAGAGAGCTCAACAAACACAAGAAGCACAAAAACACTTTAAATTACAAAAATTAAAGATTGCTACCAAATTGCTTCCAAGACTTCGTTACCTGAAGTGGAATTGGTGGATTCCTCTATCAACAGAAATCACCATCTGCTCTTTCAAAAACATAGTACAACGTTTCACTCATTTGGATCCAACTAGATGGATCTATAAGTGCATGTGAACACTTTTTTGAATTCAATCAAATAAGTGCGAACGCTTTTTTGACAATCAGTGAGGAGTTACAGAATGTGAAGTTGGTAGTTATGCACCTAGATGACTGAGCCATACAGTGGTTTCAGTGGTTTGAGAAGAATCACAAATCCTTTGACATGAAAGGATTTCATAATTGGTTTGTAATTGAGGTTTGGACCTAATGCTTTTGAGGATGTAATTGGGAATAAAGTCTACTAGGAGTGTTTTAAGGAATTGGTCAACCGTACATTTGGATTAAGGGAGGATATCAAGACTGCTGTACAGATGTTCCAACCAGTTAACATCATACAAGCTATTGGATTGGCCAGGTTACAGGAGGAGCTTTTTCTCTTATACAAAATGACTAGACATGATCTCTATTTATACTACATAATGGATGGTTCTAGATTAAATGTTTTCCTTACAAGGATATTTTTTATGGTAATTCAACTTGCAACAAACATCTAGGCTCTTCCTATTAAAATATATACAGATATTTTGAACTACTCCTTAGATTCTTCTACACAGAGATATTATTAGAGTGTTCTAAAGATTATTCTCGAACTTGGACTTGAATATCTCCATTTGGGCTCTGTATATGGATTGGGCCAAAAAAATTAGACCAACTTACACACAATTTTACAGACTTAATTTGCACACGCATCATCGTTTGTGCCCCAGCCTCTGATTGAATCATTATCCGAGTTTCATATGTATTGTCTCGGTTTTGGCCCCATAACTACATCGTTTCCGAGCAAACCACCCGAGTAAGTTAACACGACTTGTTCCCTTTCTTCAACCTAAAAACATCACCTAAATCCTATTCTCATCTTCTTCCCCTTGTTACACCACCCGATCTCTGAAAACCCGAGCTTTTAACGCCATGGCTCTGGCTCTGGTTGCTGGTGCCTGATCCTCCACCTAATGCGGTGGAAAGAGCGAGAGAGGAACAACGAGCTGGTCATGTAAAATTCAGAAACTTTCATCAAGCCAAAATGGAGCTTCTCGAGTCAAAGAATAACCACATGCATGGATGCAAAAGCGAGCGTGTTCGTGGTGTGATCAAAACTTGCTAAGAAGTTTCCTATCCCGATTGTGAACCAAAACAACATAACATCGGTTGCCCGGCTCAAAGTGGATTTTCTTTGGGACATGCCGTGTATCCCGACGTTCCACAACTTCTCCAACCACACGGCCGGTTAGGTATTGTCTATAGAAGAGATAAAATCCATTGGTAGAGCAAGAGAATGCATTTCGTTTGTTTGGTTCGGGTGCGGGATATGTTGGTCCCAAGGAGGACCAGGTTGAAGTCCATCAACTATTGGGCGAATATCATCACTAGTTTACCGTGCTCGACGACTTTAAGACATTTTGGGTGATAGGAGGAATGCTTTAGACAGAGTAGCTGCACGTCTCATGAATGAGTAAAAACCTGAGTGCTGTTGAGGCTGGGATGTTTTTTTATGTGCATGTACACTTGTACAGTGATTGTTCAGGTGTCAATGTAGTTTTATTTACCTTTCCTTGTCTCGTTGATGCTTATATATATGTAGTAATAAGTAGGAGACTATGGCCGATCAAAAAAAAAGTAGGAGATTATGTATTCTTTCACTGTTTGTTTTGTTAAATAAACATGCCCTACAACTTATCCCATAAACTTTTTAGTATTCCGGGGATACCAAGTTACCAACACCCTTGGTATCCCCTCCGGTCCGTTTTCAATTTTTCGGCCATTTTCCAATCACACTTAGATGATCGACTCCGTTCATTTTATAGAGTTTGGCGAGAACCTTTAACATGCCAAAAATCGTGTTCGTTGGATTTTTGTAGATACATGATCGGCACACATGAAAATTGAAGAAAACCAAAACTGGATCCAAAACCACACTGAATCGGAACCTAATTTTGTTTTTTTTGCAATTTTCACGTGTGCTGATCATGTATTTATTAAAGTTTTTTGATATGATCATGGTTCTTGTTGAACTCTGCAAAATGAACGGAGTCGATCATCCAAGTGTGATCGGAAAATGGCCGAAAAATTGAAAACGGACCGGAGGGGATACCAAGGGTTGGTATCCCCAGGATACTAAAAAGTTTCTCATCCCATATAGCTTATCCCATATATGGAGTATTGGCCCTATTGGGTTATTTAAGCTTGACTCAAACTGAACGAGTTTAGAATTTGTGTTTTTGCTTGTTTATTCAAGTTTTTTGTTTGAGCGTGGCTTGTTTATTACTACTTAAATTTGAGGAGATCTGAAACAAACTCTTAACAAGCCGAACACAGTTAAATTTGAGTAGTTTGGTTTCATATTAGAGGCTGGTCTTCCTCTTGTTGCTTTTGGCTGGTTCATCCTCTTTCTTTTGGTTCTCCAAAGGCAAGTGTAATGAGCGTCAGCGCAACATCTAGTATTTTGGTATCATATCCGATGGCTAAATAACCAAAAAATGCTAAGGTACAAAGTCAAAATTTTGTCTCATTCGCTATACGATCAGTTGCTATCGGCTCATGTTGCCTGCTTGCGTATTGCGACGCCTGTGGATCTTGCTCAGGATCAATGCACAGCTGGCTCATTCGCAGCAAATGATGGCCAAGTATTCGATCAGTTGCTTATTACCACTTCACGAGCATTGCCAGAATCGTTTCTTAACCCAGTTTTTTTTGTTGCTCAAAACATGACACAATCCAAAACACTCGGTGTTGTACAAGGACCTACAGGTGCTTCCAGGAAAAACCCAGCAAACTCCCTTTTTTTTTTTAAAGGCGTTTTTTTTTTTCAAACTCTGGAAATGTGACGATCAATATTGACTCAAAAACAAGTTTGAAGCAATTAGCAGAAGACAATCACAAGTTCACAACAAACAAAACACATTTCCCTTTTGCCCAAAATTAAAAATAGGAGTATTGGACAATCCAGGTTGCACACTTTTCATTTGCTTCAAAGTGTTGTGAGAGAATAGAGAGTAGGTCTCTTTACCTTTAGTTTCCATGTTCCGCAGCTAGCACAACAAATCTGAAGGGATCAGGCACATGTTTACCATTTCCCACCACTATATACATGCGAGAGAGCGATATAGAATGTAAACATCAAAATAAGCTGTCAGCCTCTACAATACTAAACTTGTGCAACAACTCCTCTAACCCTTGCAAAGCAGCCTTATAATGTTGCTGAGATTGTGCCCCTTGTTCCACAACTTGAATAACACGTCTATACAAATGATTATACCACTGCACTGGATCATTCGCATCAACATCATCAACGGTGTCATAATCAAGAGGATATCTCCGCTTAAAATCCTTACACCATCGCGGTAGAATGTACCGCGAAGGAATTTCTTCCACACCATTGTAGGTGAGGACATTCAACGCGTGTCTGCATAGATAACCCTTAAAGTTGAACAGACTGCAGATACAACGGATGTCCACTTGAGCTGTCTCATATAAAACTTCGTAATTCCTCACCTCCTTGTCTCTCCCCTCAACTTCAACTCGTTCTTTGACAACATATGTTATGATTGGCCCATTGACATTCACCTGCCTTGTGTTGAAGCAGGAGTACATCCCCTCCACTTCAGATAGAAACTTCTTGAAAATTTCTTTAGTATACACCCGGGAAAGCTGAAGCTCAAACTTGCATCTTGATTTCAATTCAAAATTTGAGTTTCTCGATTCCAAATCCCCTGTGGCTTCTTTAAGGTATTTTCTTTGGAGAACTAAATCGTATTTATCCACAAATTCCTTAAACGACGTGTGTTTATGGACATACCCATCGAAAAATGCAGTCAAGCCCTTGTTTTCCTCGATGGGTATCATTCCTGCAAGAGGAATGTCTTTTAAGTAAACCGGGACCCATTTTTGTCGATCTTCATAAAGTGCTTGAAGCCATTTATTATCGCCAAGCCCATGCCTCCCAATCATATCACCCCAAAAAGTTTCAAACTCGGATATCTTCAAGGAGTCATAAACTGCTTTATGTAACTGTGTTTTGATCGCTTCAAATCCATTAAGTCCTCCCAACTTCTCTGGAACCCGTTGCATAATGTACCATAAACAATAACAATGGCAAGCTTCTGGAAAAACAACTGATACAGCAGTTTGCAAGGATTTGGACTGATCGGTTATAATAACATGTGGAGGTCGTCCTAACATACAGCTAAGCAATGCCCTAAAAACCCAAATGAAGTACTCCACAGAATCATGCCCAAGGAAGCCACATCCCAACAATATGGATTGCCCATGATGATTTACTCCCACAAAGGAGATAAGAGGGATTTCGAATTTACTTGCCAAACACGTTGTGTCAATTCTGATAGTGTCATAAAAGTAGCTATAAGCAGCCCTAGATCTTGCATCTGCCCAAAACACATTCCTCAATCGCCCTTCATCGTCAAGATCCATTAGATAAAAGAAGTTTGGATTTGTTAACTTCATGCGACAGAAGTAGTTATAGACTGCATGTGCATCCCCTTCTTTAAGTTCCAAATGCTTAGAGTTAACATAATTCCTTCTAGCTCTTTCGTCAACGTCGGAGTACCCATTATCTAAAACATCCACAGCTGCAGTTCGGTACAACTTTATTGTATGTACTTCCATAACGGGCTCCAAATGTTGCGCCTTTTTGGCTGCAAGGATCATCTTTTTGTGAGACTTGTAAAACCGTTTAACATCTGGACTCACAGGGTGATTGTGCTGAATCTCAACTTCAACAATTCTCCACCTTTTGGAATCAACAAGCTTAATGACAATCATTGCTGGACAGCCAGTCCTTGTTTCCGGTCTAGGGTTATTGGCTTCGCTCTTTTTCTTGAAACCTGCACTACTGCAACTAAGTTTTGCCCTATACCTTTCTTTTCGTTTTGATCTGAACCATGAATTGCTTACTCTGATGCCAAAACCTTGTTCCTTGGCATATACATTGTAAAAATCGTAAGCTTCATCAAAAGATTCAAACTCCAAACCTATGGTAGGTGGTGGTCGTTCCTTTTGTGAGTGTGTTTCACTGATTTCATCGTCCTGGTCCATGATGGAGCAGTCTCCTTCATCCTCACATTCATCGCCTCCGTCAAACACCGGCTCACTGTTCAGACAAACTGCCTCCATCTGAAACAGATGGAAACCTCATAAACCATAATGGATATCAAAATGTGATAGTAATTTGTAGACTACTCAACTTATGAGTTCCCACGAGTTCTTTATTTTTAGAAAGGACGTCAGAAATAACACTAAAGTTGTGGTGAAAGAAAAAAGAGAAACGCATGTTCTTGCTCGGGCGTATTGACAACACGCATACAGACATATTTCTCTCCAGGCTCACGAGCAAAGTCCATAGAGTTTTACAAATCGTATTCTGCCATTATGTTCCTTGTCAATGTTAATAATTTAAGACTTACCACTTCTGATCTTTAGAGCTTTACTTTCATCAAGTGCATTCAACTATACTCATATCTAAGAATACATGGTTAAACTCCCCGACTTTGGCGGTGTCAACAATGTCAACTACACACGACAAAATAACGTAGAATAATCTACTAAATCTAACCAGTAAGGAGTTGCCATGTAAACCATGTCATCTATGTATATACTCTGATGACACCATTCATGATTTTATTCAGACAAACCACAAGAGAATTGCTCTAGAGCCATACAAGGCCAATAGATTGGGAAGAACAAACAAATATAACTCTCTTTTCCTAAGAAACCTCCACATGTAACCAAATCATCATTAAGCAACGATCACCATTGAAGAAGAGCAGTTGAACCCACTAACGTACAAAAGTCGAGAAGCATAGCAAGTTCGGAGACTTCACATAAACATTTGTTCCAACCCACCGGGTTTTGGTTAGATGGCAAGATCTTTTGGCTATGAAGCACCTGCATGCCCACCTGGTCGCCATATCCGTCTCCAACACGCCGTGACACTCCCAAAAACGTAAGGGGCACGCTATGTGCCATGTTCATGTTCTCGATTCATATTTTAAGAAAAACACGTCTAGGACAAGCTAGGCCACATTTAGGAAGCATTAGAGACATAGCCCGGATCCTGTTGCAATTTATTTTGACAGGTTCAAACGATAATACTTGACAATGATAGGCAGTCAACCTCAATCATCTGCGGCATGTACTCTCTCTCTCTCTCAGTTATATAGGGTTAGTTTTAGTTTTTATTTAATTAATTTTGGTTGTCTGTGGATACAACATCCATCAAGTTAAAATAAAGATAAACAACAACAAAAAATTTCTTGGCCGTGTTGCCACCTATGTCTGTATCATGATTTTTTGAGAAATTTCATGTCTCATGTCCATATTTGTGTAGGTGTCTACAAACCATCTCAGTATCCGTGCTTCTTAGCCCATGGGATGTTACCATATGGGTCTCAAGTTCAACTATTGCCAAAAGCCAGGACCGCTGCTCTTTATCCAGTTGGGCCCTCAGTACCCCTGGTTTGGGTGTTGAACCACAGGACCTAAGGTGGCCCAACCTGGATGGTAAAGGGCTCGTGGGTTATCAACAAAAGAAAAGACGAGAATTTGAACCAGTAAATTGATAACTATTTGCAATCCATAGAACTGTTTGCGCTTATATGAGATGGCTGGATGAGTATAACTCACTAATCAACCCTGAACCCACTGCTATGATTTCACTAAATGCCTAAACTCCTAATTGCAGTGAAAGAAATCAGGCAGCAATCCTTGGGCAGTCGTACAGCACAGTACTAGAACAAACTTCAGGGCTTGTAAGCTCTATCAGTAAAAGAAAGATCATTCTTACATCGTATTGAGATATGGTCAAATTCCCAGGTTTGGCACTTGATGGCAAGCATCAAGGGACGAATTAGGCATGCTGTTATGGCCAATACCAAACATCAGAAAGACAAAAACTTTCATGTGTATCCTCCAAACCATCAACTCAGTAGCCAATTAATTTCAAGCATTGCTTTCATATAAAAAAAGATACAAAACCACACTACACGAAAGGACCCAAGAGCTCAAGAACTTAAAGACGTTTAGGAAGAGAGAAACATGCCACGATTTCAACTCGTCATGCATAATTTATTACATTGTGTAGAAAGTAATATTTCTTGCAACCAATGTTTTGAAAACCGGACCAGTGAGTGAACTTGAAAAGGGGCTGGGTCGACGGGTTACTGGTTCCACTGCGGTCAAACCGGAAGCAAACCGTGATGTCAAAAGTATATTAGAAATATAAAACTAACTAATAATAACAATATAAAAAACAAGTGTAAAATAAGATTGGAATGTCCATGTATGTCTTACTATCAGAAGAGAGCGAGAAGAAATTGGGCTCTTGAGATGAAGTGTGCACTTTATGTTCAATCCCACATCAGTAGGACACAATAATTGGAAGAACCCTTCCACTTATAAAACGATATCAAGGCTAAGTAATGCAATGGGCAGGCAGTTGGTTGGTTGTAATGCCAGCTTTGAGCATCAAAGAGGCAGTTGTAAGGGCTGTTTCTGATTTTACCATCTTGATTAGTTCAAATTTTTCGTCTTTTGGTTAAAGTGGCCCATGACCGGTTCACATGGGTTACTGGTTTAACCGCTAAATTAACTGGTTTTTGATAAGGAAGCCGGTTTTTAAATATTAACGGTTTTATGGATTGTCTGGGCCGGTGCATGTCCCGGTTAATGGTCCAACCGGTTCAACTGGCCGGTCCACTAAAACATTGCTTGCAACTTGCAAGGTCCAGCATAGCACATTATTTTCCATTAGAACAGACATGGATTTATTTCACATAGAACCTTTACCAAACCTATATAGAAGTGGACTAATTACAATTGCGTACTAAAGAAAACAAATAATAACAATTAGGATTCTACCCACAAGATAGGCAATAACTTTCTGTTTCACTCTATTCCAATGCATATGTATTAGTTTCAGAATGACCCTTAAATATTCCTGCATGCAATCCCTAGGAAGAATCCTTTGACAATGTTAAGAAAGTAGCACAAAACGATGTATAGAGTAAATGCTGCTGGGAATTCTGTTAGTCCACACGGTCGGATGATTTGATCATGGATCAATTTCTTAAAGGATTTATCAGGGGAAAGGAAAATGAAAGGAAAACTATAGAAACAAATGCAGCTTACTTACCTCAGTTAGTCTGATATTCCTCTCCTCCAGCTTTTCACATCCTTCCATATATCAGACTTCCAGTGCGCCAAAGATGTTTGTCAGCATCCAGGAAAGTAGAAAAGATATTCCCCTGCATAATCAAATCACAGATGGAATTTGAGCTGCCTAAAGTCCAAATATCGTGAGAGTAGTCTCAATAAAATACCGAAATTTCTGTTTCATCTTTTTTATGTGCTACTATGGCTATTCTCAGAGGAAGTTGGAACAATTATTGGCTGATAGCTATCTTAAATGCGAAATATGTAGTCATAAGATCAAAAATAAAGTCAAAGCAAAACAACTACCAACCTGAGCTAACCCTTTCTCAAAGAAAAAAAGAAAAGGAAGAAATGGTCAAATTAACAACCCACATTTCTTTCGTTTACATATGTAATTCATTGTATTTGGTTTCAACACATGTAGACATACCTTCCGGAGACATTTGGCTGCATAGCCATGCATTTTTAGCTTAGCTAACATCTGTATCTCATTTGATTACCCCTCTATCCATTTCCAACTCATTGAGGGCCTGTTTGTTTAACCGGATGTTAGTAGTGGATTGGACTAATATCCAAGATGACCACAAATCCGGTGTTCAGATTAAAATTTATTGGACCTGGTTAAACATCCGTTGTTATATAATGCATTTAATGCCCCAAAGTGTGGATACATATTCCATATGAGGTGTGGTTTTACTAACCCGATGAGATAATACAGCTGATGAGATTATATATTCCTTCACTACTCGTCTTGTCAAGCAAATAGACCTAACCGGGTACCCACAACCCATTGAGCTGGCAATTTTTGAGTTATCTGTAACTGCACACTTACCTTTCTCCAGTTCTCACTCAGTGAGTGTTTTCAATCATCGAGTAGTGGGTCGTAGGAGTCTCAGTTCCCCAAATCTAGTATGTGTTGGAGTGTAAGCAAAATACTTTATAAATCAAAAACCTTATACTATCTCATAGTATGTCCTTTTCTAATAACACCAATTGGACAATTTGGACCAGATAAGTTCAAAACTTTCCACTCAAGTAATCAATGTCTTCATAATTTAGTAGACTTTTTCTCCAATAAACACCACAAATTCCATTTCTTTCCGCTGCTTTCATTTTCCCAGTAACCAAACAATATGGTCGGTTCATTGGTCAAGAAATTAGTGCACGAAGATCACCCAGGAGAAAACTATAGTGGATAGAATTAAAGGAAAATGAAAAATATTTTCTTTCATCGCTCTTTTGATACCAAAAAATTTAAGAGAAAGTTGAAAAGTAGTACTAGTTTAACTATGTAGAAACTAGTGTAAAAACAATATTCTTCCGAAATCCTGTGTTTCTTAGGTAAAAAATTTTGACGGAAAGCTAATCTTAGTGGAAAAGTTAAAATGCCGGTCTCACAACTTTCCTGCTAACTAACACAATAAAAATGCAAGGAATTCAACACTCTGAAAATCAAAGTTGTCATTCCCGTACCGACAAGCATACCGTTTTCTCGGTACCGGTGTGTATCTCGCAGTGTTCTAAAAGTCGGCCGCCTAGGCGCTAGATGATGGTCCAACGCCTAGATTAGGCAGCTAACAAGTCGGCACCTAGTTCCCACCTAGGCACTATGCAGCCGACTAGTTGGCGACTAGGCGCTAGGCGGCACTTTTTCGCTCGACTAGCGCCTAGCGATTTTAAAACATCGGTATCTCGGTACTGTTCCGGTTTGACCCGGGTGTTCCCACCAAGTATAAACACGTCAAACTCAGTCATCTGCAAACACCATTCTTTAAACTTACACAATAATACTACTCTATGCAAACAAGTTTACGTGTGTAAAGTACTGGGGGAAACCTAGAACAAAGGTTTTTAACCAAACGAAACTGAATTAAAACGAAATTGAGGAATTCAGCGTCGAAAGACAGGGAAAAGGGTGAGGGTTCGAGCGATCTTACGGTTGTTGAGCGAGTCGAAATGGGCAGGAGCTCTCCAACTGCGATCCGAATCGCGGCGGTTCTCTCTAATGGCGGTCCGATTCACGGCGGTGCTCTCCGACCGGCGGTCCGATTCGCGGCGGTTTTAGGTTGGAATTTTAGTGTGTTTCACACTAGGGATGACAGACTCTCCGTGGATTTACCACCTATCGAGCTGACACGTGTGGCTCACGAGCGCTATATTGCAATTTAGGCCCTTTGGTGTTTTGATAAATGATTTTAGTGCTCCCATTTTATCCTCGTGCACTCAATTTTTTCCTTGATTACTAGTAGTAGGAGAATACACGTATCAGAATTATGTCAAACTGGGAAAAAAATCACAATTACTATAAACTTAACTCGACTAATAATCTAATTAAGGGAAGAAGTAATCCCAACAAATCTAAGGGAAATAACACATATACACAGTGGAGGATTTTGAGATCATGATCTTTTAGCTCGAGTTTTTTTTTTTCCATTTGTTAATTCTAATTTACTCTATCATAGAGAACTTGGGAATGAGTGCTAACGGGAATTGAACTCTACTCATGTGCATGGAAGTATAAGGGAGACACCAATTACACTCCACTCCACTTGTGCTCGAGTTGGCATGCGCACGTTTTCTTGTCATTATTGACTTGGAATTCTTGATTGCAAATTGGGTACGTACCCTTTTGCGCCAAAATGCAACCAATGGAAAAAAGGAAAAATGAGTTTCAATCCTAACCGTTGATTGCATTTTTAGATGACTCAAATGTGCGCAAAAGATACCACGTCAGTCGTATCCCTATTTGCACCCAAGATTTCTCATATGAAAGACATTTGATAATCTCATGTGAATAAAGACAAACGAAAGAGTGCAAATTGATAAAAATGAGGGAATGAAAATTATTTTCTTTGCTTTTTCTTCGTGAAATTAGTTTGGGAATTGGGTAATCTTTAAATTTAAGCCTTAGAAGATAAAACTTAGATCTAAATTTTATATTTAAAAAAAAACGGCTGCTGATTTTGCCACTCCCTTTTTTGTTAACGGCACTCCCCCTGCAAGTGTACTTTTGGTGCAAAATTACACTTGCAGGGGAGTGCCTGTAACACACAAATTCGTGTCCTGCAATAAAGAAGACGAAAAAGATGCACAAAATAATACTTTTATTGATTTTGAATTGAAAGGGGTACAATCCTCTAATAAATGCTCTTTAAATAAGAAAAGAACAAAATCCTCTGATTCGATCTCCGGAATTGTTAGCGTTTTAACGGCTTGAATGCTTGTTGTTAAATCGCCTGAACAGTAACTTTCTTCGAATCTTCAAGTTGAATGAACCGAAGAACAAAGTTTGAAGATGACTTGAACTTTGGAGTTTGATCCTTGAAATCTCCAAGAGTTTTGGTTTGTTGAGTGATTTGAGTTGCTGAATGATTTGATGTGGTGGACTTGCAAAGAAATCGACACGATTTCGGTGTTTGATGATTCTCTGCAGGATGTTGAAGAATTCTTGAGTTCTTGAAGAGTCTTGAGAGCTCTGAAGAATGCCAAGCAAAAGTTATGTCTTCTCTCCCTCTTATGAGCCTCTATTTATAGGCTCCAGGAGAGAAGAGCCAAGTATGGCAAGATCCTATAATAAGATCTTTGATTGGCTTGATTGATTTAATTTGATTGGCTTGATTTGATTTGATTGACTTGATTTGATCTGATTGGCTTGATTGATTGACTTGATTTGATCTGATTGGCTTGATTGGATCTTGATTGGCTTGATTGATTGACTTGATTTGATCTGATTGGCTTGATTGGATCTTGATTTGATCTGATTGGCTTGATTGGATCTTGATTGGCTTGATTGATTGACTTGATTTGATCTGATTGGCTTGATTGGATCTTGATTGGCTTGATTGATTCTATTTCATTTCCTATGTAAGAAGATTTTATATTTCTTTATAGGGAATGATTTTAATTTAAAAGAGAAATAATATATTTATTATTTGACTCTTTTTTCAGGATTTATTTGAAATGGGCCTGCACTTTTGGGCTTGTATACCTTAACCCATTTGGCCAATCAAGCTAGCCCAACTCTTTAATCCGATAGATTAATTAAGTTAGCCCAACTTATTTTGGTCTTCACTGTATTTCAAATGTATTGAACCGTAGAAATTTGATGGGCCCAATATTTATTCGAGCGCTTTGACCAATCTTGACTTTAATTTCTTGAGGACAATTTATCCCAATTGATCGGACGGCGATTAAGTTATGCCGAAATTTTAGTGTCTACAAATTTGCCCCCACTTCAAGACTCAGGCAGATGCTTGCTTGCTAGCATCAAGCGGGAGACTTGAAGTTCTTTGGCGTCTTTGTAACTTGAGGTGCTTGCTTGACTTCACCGTTCCAAATATTTGAGCAGATTGCAGACGGATTTATTTATTTATTTATTATTCTTAAACTGGCAGTGCCTCACGACAACTTTTAAGTGTTGGATTTTATGGTCCACAAAAATGAACCTTGGTGCGCCGCTGCCCTCGAGCAAAACCGTGACTCGTCCAAGCAATCACTTTATTTATTTATTTATCCCTATGAATTGTGCCCAACTTAGCTTCAGCCCGTGAATTAGCGAGCTTGACTTTAAAATTTTAGGCAAGGAATATTCGACGGGAAACTATTGCTTTTCTGTCATGGAAACTTTTATTGCTACGAAATATCTTCCCATGCAGTCACCGATCCAAAGCTTTCCTTTTGTACACAAGGCATGTGTATGAATGAGTCAACAAGACCAAAAGATGGCTTGCGAATCCTTTGTAGAACCCCACGAGCTCACGGCTGAGAATTTCCTTTGTAGAAGTTCTTGATTTGGCAATAAACAATTAATTAGGATTCTTTCATGGCAAGTCAAGCTGTACCTTCCTATTAAGTCATGCACGTGCTCAAATCATTCCCATAAGAAATACGCCCAAACGGGAGAGAGATTAATTTATACACTTACAAAAAGCAAGAATACAAACCCATTACAGATTTATTTGCCGAGAATAAAAGAAACCACATATTGACTTTCCCTTGCAATTCTTTCCTTTTATTTCCAAAGCCCAACAATTTCCTTAGAAGTTGGACTTTTCAGTCGCTATAAATTGCCCCGTTAGGGGAAACAAAGCTTCACATCTTGTGTACTGTATTCACACCAACTTCTTGCTTCTGTAGCCGTGCTTGGCTTGTCTGCCTTCTTGCAGTGGGAGAGTTCCAATAGGGTAAGCATCATCTCTCTTCTTCTTCTATTTTCTTTATTTTATTATGCTCTTATGCTACTAGCTTTGTCTATATGTGAGCAACATGTGAAAAACTACAAACAAAAGCCAAAGTCAGCAAAGTGAGCTACACGTGGAATCCCTTTCTTCCTTCTCTTGCCTCAAGCATGCATTTATTTGCCCGTTTGCTGGCCACATGTGAATATCACAAGAAAAACAGTGGAGGGATTCATTTGTTTATTATTGAGTTTCCACTCGTCACTGAAAGGGATTTTCTGGTGCAGCACCCCTTTTTTTATTTTTTTGTTGCCAAAGTAATGAAGCAATGCAGGGACCCTTCAGTCGACATATATATATATATATATATATATATATATATATATATATATATATATATATATATTTTAAAAATGCCAACTGTTAAAAGCTTGCCATTATGCCACATGACTTCTTGTTTGCTCTTAAAGAAAATATGCATGTCTAGACTTGTTGCTACAGATTTATTCACGTTTTTTTTTTTTTACTTTGATTGCATGAATGAGCAGTTCACGAAGCCATCCCTACATTCCTTGCTTGCTGCCCCCCGCTAAAGAATAACAAGGTATATTACTTTTTAGCAAAGTTTGCAAAGTTTAGAGAATTTATCTTCAATTGCTTCGCTTTCCATAACTCTTTGGTATACGTAACACTTTGACCGTAGCGGAAAATGCGCATAGTGGGCTAGTCATTGGCTGGTTATCTAAGCACTTTTCCTACCTTTTGAAACATAGGTGGCTAGTTTGACTTCACGGAGAATGCGTCTATTGGGCTAGTCCATGACTAGTTATCTAGACACTTCTTCACACCCACAGACCATAGGTGGTTAGTTCGACTTCACGGAGAATGCGCCTAGTGGGCTAGTCCTCGACTAGTTATCTAGACACTTCTCCACACCCATAGACCATAGGTGGTTAGTTTGACTTAACGGAGAATGCGCCTAGTGGGCTAGTCCTTGACTAGTTATCTAGACACTTCTCCATACCCACAAACCATAGGTGGTTAGTTTGACTTAACGGAGAATGCGCCTAGTGGGCTAGTCCTCGACTAGTTATCTAGACACTTCACCACACCCATAAACCATAGGTGGTTAGTTTGACTTAATGGAGAATGCGCCTAGTGGGCTAGTCCTTGACTAGTTATCTAGACACTTCACCACACCCATAAACCATAGGTGGTTAGTTTGACTTAATGGAGAATGCGCCTAGTGGGCTAGTCCTTGACTAGTTATCTAGACACTTCACCACACCCATGTACTCTCGCAGTTCGGAGGATGCGCCTAGTGGGCTAGTCATTGACTAGTTATCTAGACACTTCTCCACCCCAATTGGAGAGGGTTGGATGTTTACCATCATGGAGAGTGCGCCTGGTGGGCTAGCTTCTGCATAGTTATCTGGGCGCCTCAACAGGTCCTGTGGCCGTAGGCTGATTATGTCTTTCTTATAACATGAGCTTTTCTTGTAAGTTTCTTTAGTCTCTTTTCCTTTTTTGTACTCTATTTTGCATTGTAGGCATGGCTCGCTTCAAGAGTTTCCAAGAAGGCTCCATGACTATTCTTAATGACTCTACTGATAAAGTTGGGAATGGGACCACTTTGACTGTTCACCCCGCTTTTCTTGGTGCATGGGCTCTACAGTATGAGCCTCTAGGTGACGTGCTTCATCCTCCACAATGGGCTATCGAGACTAGTTGCGAGGTTATTGGAAGCAAGTCTGATTCTCTGGCGTTACTCTTGCAGTCAGCTCATCATGATGAAGAGCAACCTACTCCATTCTCCCTCCTTGGCCATAGGATCCAGACCGAAGAAGCAGTTTGGGGAAACACTTTTAAAGCGATCATTGATCCTTCATATTGCGAAGGGTATTGGGAGTGGCTAGAAGACATATTGAGTCGTCATGAGCAAATGTTGAAGAAGGCGAAGATTTATGAGGCCATATACGCTTCTTTGTTTTCATACGATCGACTCGGAAGTGTCATGCGACATTTCTGTGAATTATGGAGTCCATCCACCAACACTCTGCATACTGCTGCGGGAGAGATGTCCATTTCTCTTTGGGATTTGCGAGCACTTGGTGGGCTTCCAATTTCTGGTTTAATTTATGATGAGGCCGTTCCACATGCAGATGAGTTAATCGGCGTTGATGAGGATAATACGTACTATCTCCCGGTGAATTGTCGCTACCTTTTCCTTGCCTACCATCGTCTTCTTACGGACTCAAAGAAATGTGAAGTGAAGATTGATGCCTGGGTGAAGTTTTGGTTCAAAGGGAAGATTTCCTATTCCAAGTCATCGAGGAAGACTTCTCGGAACAAGACCCAGCGACCTGCCAATGTTAACAATCCTTCTGGTACCATTGGCGAAGCTCAAGTGCGAACACCCAAGCAGGAAGAGGTTTTCACCATTTTGGGGGTCAAAGAGACACAAAAGGACGTTACTCATCTGGCAGCTTTTCTTGCTTGTTGGTTATGCAAATTTGTTTTGCCTGTTGGGAGTTGCGAATTGATCAGACCTGGGGTTTTCAAAGTTGCTGCCATGATGGCTCGTGGTACAAGATTCTGCCTTGCTGTTCCCGTACTGGCGAGTATTTATAGAGGATTAAATGATATCGCTAAATCTTCTAATCCTGGGAAGTGTGATGCTGTCTTTCCTGTCCATTATGTTTATGCATGGCTAGGAGAGTATTTCAGCACCCATTTTAGCAGCGGCTCCCAACCATCGACTCAAAGACCAAAGATGATTAGATATGGTGGCGAAAGGGTGGCGAAGCAGCTTGATGAGGCTGAAGCACTCGACCTATTCCGAAAGTGTGATGATTTGGTTATGGATCGTTTTGCACAACGAGAGGGCAAAAGCAAAGAATTGGTTGACGATGGTCAGCTTAGTGATTGGGAGATGGAGTACCTCATCAGCATTCGATTTGGATATCTGACGTTGCGGAGTGGTTCCACTAAAGTCATCGAACCGTACAGCCCTCATAGATTCAGCCGACAGTTTGGCTTTACTCAGGATGTACCAGGGAGACTTAACGTCAACATTCGTATTTGCAGCTTAAAGAATATTGTCAAGCATTTCGAGTCCCTTGTTCGTGAAAAGTCCCATAGCAAGTTGAGGTTGCCGAACCGTGCTGACCGTCGAGCCATTCCCATTACCAAGGCATATCTAAAATGGTGGTCTTATGTTTATGGAGATTATTTTCGAAGCTCGGCCAAGCACTCTGCGAGGGGTAAGCGTCCTGCCTCCCCCAAGCAACAAGTGGTGAAGGCCAAGAAACTTGCTACTGCTGAGCCACGTACTGACCTTCTTACCATACAGATGAACGGTGGAAACCACGACTTGGTTAAAAGTGTTGTTCCTCTTAACAAAACAGCTGATGAAAGGAGCAGTTGTGAGGATCGCAATTGGCGCCACCTTAAGAAGAAATCTGGCTGCGACATTGCTGAAAGGGTCAATGTTTCATTTAATGATGTGGACAAGCTTCTTGAAGGTGTTCCAAGTGGCACTCAACCAATTCAGGCCAATCAAGTTGAGGTAAGGATATTTATTTATTTATTTTTACTCCAACCAATATTTGCGTGTTATATCTCCAAACACCAACAATTTTTTTTTTTTTTTTTATAGTTGCAGGAAAGTGATATTATACACAACTCAAAGGATGAAAACTTTATCCTCCTTGATGAGCAGTCTATGAGTGGAGAATCAGTTCACGGCCTATCTTCCTTTGATTTGGCACTACGACAACGACCAAATCATGCATTTGGGACAATCCGACTTCCATTTTCATCCAACCCTTCTAAGTTGGGTCTAGCTGCACCATCGACTGTTACTGCATATGATACTGGAAGTGCTATTGTAGACGCTCGTCGTGCCGCTTGTTTGATTTTGGATAACAGCATTAAGAGTATTTTACGCAAGACCCCTCTTGAGAAGCTAGCATCTTTGAGGCCAAAGTTACAAAAGATTTATGATGAGTTTTCGAAATTCCAAGTGGATTATTCTCCGCTCCAAATCGAGATAGAGAAGCACATACAGAATGTTGGTAACTATATTTCGATGAGGTCTGGCTTTGCTAATGGGGTGACCTTGGAGGTGCAGGTGCAACGACTGGCGGATGTAGATCAACGTCTTACCAATGCATTGGCTCTCGATGGCCAAAAAATGCAACGTGCTCAAGCACTCAGCTTTGAATTGAATGGCATTGGTCCAAAGAGAGCTAAATTGTTGAAGGAGTTAGAGCTATTAGATTTGCAGGAAGATAAGCTCAAGAAATCAATTGATGAGATTGACGCAGAGAGAGCTCAGGATCAGCATGTTATCGCAAATTTGCAAGCAGAACGGGCTACTCTAGAGGCAGCTGAGGTGATTGAGAAGGATGATATGGAAGTAGCGAATAATCTGGAGCAACTTCTAAAGTCTGAGCGAGACGAGATCCAGAATTTGGCATGGCTACCTTAGTTCTTATTTTGCTTGCTTTTGTCATATGTTTCTTTCTTTAGGTTTGTTTAGTCTGTTGGATGAGTGTTTCATTTTCACCCAAATCATGTCTTGCGTTTATGATGCTTAGTATAAGACAATCACTTTATTATTTAAATAAAAGCTCTTTGCTTACGCCACAACCTTGCCTTCAAATATAAGGTTGATAGAAACCCGAAGCGTAGGGCTAGGTCATTGCACGCATAATATCCGGAAGTCCGGGATCGTACCCACAGAGAATCGAATATAGCTTAATTGGATTGTAGGTATTAAACGATGGGATTTCGGCGTTTAAGACGGCCAACTTGGTTTTGCTTTAACGGTGAAAAATGCTAGTAAAAGAGACTAGAAAGACTTAATGAACTTAAAGAGGCAAGTGTAGGGATCGTCTAACCCTTGACAAAGGCCATTACCGATTCTCAAATATAACTCAAGCGAGAGTCACGACCGCGTGCTCACGCCCGGAAGATTTAGCTTTAATGACTAAGTTTATCAAAAGATGTGATTAACCGGAACTAAACCAACTTATTTTTGCTAATGTATCTAACACGTAGGAGGCCACGAGCCCTCGATATGTCGCTTGCCAAGACCGCTTGACTAAACTTCATATCAAGGAGTTAACACCCCTCGCTTAGACCAAAATGGCTAGGTTAATCCAATTCCGAAAACCATGATTTTAAGCCCGAAGATTTGAGAACCAAATAACCACCTAAGTCATTGGGAAAGATTAGCCCAAGACTTAGCCAAAAGACTACTCAACCATACTTAAAGAACCGAGCATGCTAGAAAAATGAGACATATGATTTAACCGACAAAAACGAAAATAAACTTGATATTAAGGAGAATCTAGTTCGTAGCTACAACATTAATAAACGAGAAATTAACAAACGAGAAAGACTTACAAGAGTTCTTGAAAGATTTAACTAAGAAAGCTTGGAAGACATTAATGGAGAAAAGCTAACCTAAACTAACTAACTCTATATGAGAGAGAGAAAGACTTCCAACCTATTTATACAAATAAATCCCTCTCTACAAAATATCCTAAAAACATACCAAAAGTAGCAACTATTCCATAAATGGAAAGTCCAAAAAGCAACAAAAATCTGGCCGGAAACTCCCCGTATCGATACAGATTTAGACAAAGTATCGATACCACGCTGTTATCTCCAAATGGCCATTCCCCACGTAACGTCTCCGTATCGATACGGATTTTGGCTGTATCGATACGGAACAACCTGCCTTCCCACGAAGCCTACGCGTATCGATACAGCTTTATGCTGTATCGATACCAAGAGCTTATCTCCAGATCTTCAGGCCAGCTTCAGCAGGCAGCTCCCAGCAACTTCCAGCTCCTCAGCACTTATTTTCATTCTCTAAATTTAAGTAAAGATGACATTTTAAATCTTTCTTTTACCTTTTCTTTACTTTAATTTTATTTAATGAAAATAAGAAAGTACCCCCCATTTGGAAATAATGGCATTACCAGAATTTTAAGATTCCAATTAAATCAAAATGTCAACCCCCCACTTTTAGTACAAAACAGAAAACTGCACAATTTTCTCAAGAGAAAAAGGCTCGAAACATGACCTTGCTCTTCAAATAAAACCTTGCAACTTTGTAGTTACTCTTAGAAAAATTCAAGGATCAATTACCGCCATTTTTAATCTCGAAAATCGATACTTTTTCAGAAAGTCATTTTTCCATACTTAGACAAATTTTAAGGGGCCGACAGGGTCTTCGGGTACTTGGAAGCACTTGGGCCATCCATGGCGTCAAACTACGCCTTATTTGCACGTTTAACCTGAAATACACAAAAACCACACCTTACGTGCAAAACCACTATAAAAGCTAAATAAACATAAGCAAAAGCAAGATAAGCTGGGACTAGTCGCATCAAATATCTACAATATTGGGTGCTCATCACTCTTCTCATACTTTGTCCGTTCACAGTTCGTTCTCTTTCAGGAGTAACAAGATTTTGCTCTTCTTTTTTTTTTTTCTTTTTTTTTTTGGATTGACTGTACTCAAGGAAAATTCTCAAGTTGCCTACGTACCCTTGGAAGGGATCAAGTCAAAACGTAGTTCCAAATGAAAAATACAATTATTTTTTTGGTTGACTGTACTTAAAGAAAGTTCTCAAGTTGCCTACGTACCCTTGGAAGGGATCAAGTCAAAACGTAGTTCAAACATGATAGAATCTTTTTTTTTTTGGGCCGTACACAGTTTTAGCTCATGCGGGCCAGGAGCATTATGCAGTTTAGGCTCGTGCGATTTGGAGTTTGAGGTCTCAAGGATAGTAGCGCTTCAAGAACTTTCCGTTGATTGGACCAATTCTGAAACCTTGCTCATCAGCTATCGTGTACGCTCCGCTGTTGTAGACTTCCACCACCACATATGGACCATCCCATTTTGACAAGAATTTGTTGCGGGTTCGACGATTAGTGATGATGGGTCTTCGCAGTGCAAGCACTAAGTCTCCAAATTTAAAGGAGCGAGGCTTAACTTTTTTGTCGAAAGCTTTAGAGATTCGAGCTTGGTAGCATTCCAATTGTTGCTGCGCTTCCAATCTCTTCTCGTCTAGTGCTTCTAACTCAGCGAGGCGGAGTTTTGCATTTTCTTCATCAGTCAAGCCTTCTTGGAGGGCTATCCTTAGTGATGGAATTTGTCGCTCTAGTGGAAGAACAGCTTCAACACCGTACACAAGAGAGTATGGGGTCGCTTGAGTAGGGGTCCTATACGTTGTTCGGTATGCCCAAAGAGCTTCCTCAATCCTTTCATGCCAATCTCGCTTAGACTTTGCGACCACCTTCTTCAAGAGGTTGCTCAATGTTTTGTTAAATGCTTCTGCGAGCCCATTAGCCGGTGCATTATACATTGAGGAGGTTCTTTGCATGAAGTCAAACTTGTCGCAAAGCTTATCCATTAGCTTATTGACGAAGGGTGTTCCATTGTCCGTGATGATGTGACGCGGCACTCCATACCGAAAGATGATATTTGACTTGATGAAATCAACAACGGTTTCCTTCTTGACTTCCTTGACTGGAATAGCTTCAGCCCATTTTGAGAAGTAGTCCGTTGCAGCCAGAATGTACAAATGGCCGGCGGAAGACTTGGTTAGTGGTCCAACGGCATCTAGCCCCCATGCATCAAATGGCCACGAGGCAACTGTAGGGTGCAATGGTTCTGGTGGCTGATGGATAAAGTTTGCATGGAATTGGCAGGGTTGGCACCTTTTCGCGTAATCCAGACAATCCTTGACCATAGTGGGCCAGTAGTATCCCATCCGTTTTACTCGAAAGTGAAGTTTTGGACCAGATTGATGTGCCCCACAGATCCCAGAGTGGGATTCTTCCATTGCTTGTTGGGATTCTTCTTTCCCAAGACAGCGGAGAAAGACACCTTCGAATGAGCGACGAAATAAAGTATCTTTGAAAAAGATGAATCGAGGAGCTCGTCGTCTTATCTCTGCCCTATGTCGACGGTCATTTGGAAGCTTTCCATGTTGGAGGTAGTCAATCAGGGGTTGTCTCCAATCGTTGTCTTCAATGGGCAAGACTGTGATTGCATTTGCTTCTTCGAGGCGGCAGTCCAACAGTTGTGGTAATATCCATTGTTCGCACACATGGACGTTGACATTCTCACCTTTTTGCACTGCCAAAGTTGTTGCTAGATTAGCTAGTGCATCTGCCATGCGATTCTCCTTTCGTGGCACATGCTCAAGTGTCACTCCTTCAAGATTTTTCAACAAGTGACTTGCATATTGAAAATATGGGACTAAGTCTTCTTTCTTCACTTCATAGTCTCCGCTTAGTTGGTTAATTATTAGCTTGGAGTCTCCGAAGATCTCGAGGTCTACAATCTTCATTTCATTAGCTATTTGGAGACCAAGAATCAAAGCTTGATACTCAGCGACATTGTTTGAACATTTTTCGCTAAGTATGAATGCATAAGGTAGGACTTGCTTTTGTGGAGAGACAAAGATGACGCCAGCTCCAGCCCCTTCCAATCTAGCAGCCCCGTCAAAGAACATCGTCCAGGGCTGAAGAACCTCAATAAATAGCACATCTTCATCAGGGAACTCTTCGGATATTTCCCAATCAGCTGGGATAGGATGATCCGCCAAGAAATTTGCTAATGCTTGCCCTTTTAGTGCTTTCTGTGGGACATATACGATCTCAAATTCATTAAAGAGGAGAGACCACCTTGCTAAGCGTCCTGAGAGGATAGGTTTGGACATGACATACTTGACCGGGTCCGCTTTGGCCACGAGATGAATTGTGTGTGCTTGAAAGTAATGCCTTAACTTTTGCGAGGAGAAGACAAGTGCCAAGCACATCTTTTCAACAGGTGAATACTTGAGCTCGTTTTCAGTCAATCTTCGACTCAGGTAGTAGAGTGCTCGTTCTTTGTTCTCCTCATCATTTTGCACAAGCATTGCCCCCAGTGACTCCTCTTGGGCAGCTATGTAAAGTATCAGTGGTTTTCCAGAAATAGGAGCCCCTAAAACTGGAGCATTGAGTAAGTACGTTTTGATACTTTCAAAGGCATTTTGACAAGCGTGATCCCAAATGAAAGGTGCATCTTTTTTCATCAGACGACTAAAAGGTTGGCAACGCCCTGCTAAGTTTGAGATGAATCGACGGATGTATGCCAAATGGCCTTGCAAGCTCCGGAGCTCCTTTATGTTTTTCGGTGCTGGCATCTTTTGTATGGCATCAATTTTGGATTGATCGACCTCAATGCCTCGATGTCGGACAATGAAACCAAGAAATTTTCCAGATGTAACCCCAAAGGCACATTTTAGAGGATTCATCTTCAAGTCATACTTCCTCAATCGATTGAAAACTGCCCGAAGGTCTTGCAGGTGATCCTCTCTTTGTTTGGTCTTGACAACCAAGTCGTCCACGTAACACTCCACGATCTTGTGGAGTATATCATCAAAAATCTTTTGCATGGCGCGTTGATAAGTGGCCCCAGCATTCTTGAGACCGAAAGGCATTACTTTGTAACAAAAAATTCCTTTCGTGGTACGGAAGGCCGTTGCTTCTTCATCTTCGGGTGCCATCCTTATTTGGTTGTATCCGGAACATCCATCCATAAAAGACAATGCCTCGTGGCCGGTAGTTGCATTTATCATTAACTCCATGATAGGAAGAGGAAAGTCGTCTTTGGGACATGCATCATTCAAATTTCGAAAGTCGACACATATCCGAATCTTTCCATTTTTCTTCACTACTGGGACCATGCTTGAAATCCATCGTGGGTACTTTACTTCACGTATGAACCCAGCTTCGATTAGTTTGTTGACCTCTTCTTCGATCACGGGGATACGCTCAGGTCGAATATACCGACAAGCTTGCTTTACAGGACGGGCACCGTGTCTAATCCCCAAGTGGTGAACAGCTACTCTAGGGCTTAGTCCTGGCATTTCTTTATAAGTCCAAGCAAAGACGTCTCTATACTCGAACAACAAGTCGAAGTATGCTTTTTCCTCTTCTGGGCTTAGATGTGCACTCACAAAGATTGGTCGAGGCTCGTCGGGAGTTCCAAGGTTGAGTTCTTTGAAGTCGTCAACTGTTGGTTGCCCTCCATCTTCCAATTCGAGAGGAGCTTCGGGAAAATCGTCATCTTCAGAATCCGAGCTTGAGTGTTCCTCAACCGCCACGTGGTAAGATGTAGTATACTCCATCTCCTCTTCATTTTCAGCTATTTCATTACCCTTAGGCTGCCCAGTTAGTACGATGGTGCGTCGTTTAACTTTGAGTGGACCCTCTGCATTGATTTCGAGTGATGTTATCCGCTTCATACGAGAAGGAATAGAGCTTCGAGTCTCCTCATCTTCCTTAGTAGAATCTAGCTCGATGCTTTTTCCCTCTCTCTCGGAATTGTGCTCTCTCGATGATGCGCTTCTATTCCCAAGTCGAGAAAAGATTGACTTTTTTGGCTGCAACGTTGCCCCCTCGCACATCTCTTTTGTAACACCAAGTCTGTTGAAGACAGAGGTCCGAGGTATGGGAGCTTCGATGCGGTCAAAGACAGAGACTCGAGGAGCAACTTGTTCATTGTCGTCTTCTTTCACCTCTTCCGCTGTGATATGTTGCACATCTGCTTTCTTACCTTTTCCTTTGGCGGATATGCGGATGGGCTTCGGTGGTGTGAACCCAAGACCAGTCTTTGGAGGGCTAACTCTATATCCTTGCAGCCTTAATTCTTCTTGTGCTTTACTAAGGCCGTGAACCTTCTCACCAGTGAGTTCAGGACTCAACTCTCCAAGTGGCGTAGGATTGTTGAAGTCATAACCCGAATTAGCCAAGAGCTTGTAAGCCTTTGGATCAAAACCGTCAGTTCTCTTTTCGGGAAGAGGGGAATGTTGAAAAGGACTTTGTGTAGACTTAACAAACCCTTTCAATGGGGGCTTGGTTGAGATAGGTTGTCCCAAGGTCGGAAGAGGTGTTGTTAGGTCTCCCTTTAGCATTTGAAGATCTTCCTTGCACAAAGGTTGAGAGCATTTTGCTGGATTCTCTATAGTGGTGATGACCTCTTCAAACGGTGATTGTCCTTCCTTTCGTCGCGACTTTGGAATGTATCTGAAACTCTTTTCCGCAGCTTGCGCTTCTTCAGATGAAGATCTCTCTCGTGAAGATTCAATTCTTGGTGGTTCTTCACAATTTCTTGCATTTTCTTGTGAATGCGTTGTTGTGGCTTGTTTCTCTTTCTTTGAGCTTCCTTGTCCCATGGAAGGAACCTCAGTCGGGATGACTTCAAGAACGGTAACGGACTCCATGTAAAACTTTGCATCTGCAAAGTGAGAATCAGCTTCGGTGAATGGCTTGTCGTCTGCTACTACAGTTTTTATCCCGTCTTGATAGAATTTAAAGCATTGATGGAGTGTGGACGCAACTACTCCATTTCCATGAACCCAAGGTCTCCCAAGTAGCAGATTGTAAGAGGTTTTGGCATCAATGACATGAAATAGTGTACTTGCTACAAGCTCATTGATGGTGAGGTTCAGACGAATCATTCCAATTGCGCGCTGCCCTCCTTGGTTGAAGCCTTGAATGACCAAACGACTACGGGCCAACTCATCGATTGGGATTCCGAGTTTCTTCATGATGAACTTTGGCATGATATTTACTGCAGAGCCTCCATCGATAAGAATACGACCCACCTTTTGTTCTCTGATGTACCCCGACACAAACAATGGTCGATTGTGCGGTTTTGAACCTAATTGCTGTAGACACCCCAATTTGGCCTAACGATTATTTCAAGTCCCACCTTGGGACAATCCCGATGATGAAATGGATACAGTGATTGCTGATTGCTTCCTTGAGGACCTTAGGACTTTCGGTAAGAACTTTGAGCCACTTAGAGGACCCCATCCAGAGCCATATAGCCTTTGACAGAAAATACAGAAGCCTAGGAGAATCCATCTGTCGGCCGTAACATCGATCTCACGGCCTTAACATCATTTCCTCACCCGAGCAACCTGTTGCTAGAAAATCTCCCTGAGAGATCAATCCCTCGGCCGTAAGATCGATTCCTCGGCCGCAACATCGTTTCCTCGGCCGCCAGATCTATTCCTCGGCCGCCAGATCGTCAAATCCATTCCTCAGCCGTAAGATCGATTCCTCGGCTGCCAGATCAATTCCTCGGCCGCCAGATCTATTCCTCGGCCGCCAGATCGTCCTTTTTCCAGATTCTGGAACATTCTGTCAAACGTTTGATCCGTTCACCAAACCCTAGCAGCCAAATCCCGATGCGTTCGGGCTACGCCAGAGGATTGCCATGAAGAGTTAGAATCACTCTCTAACTCCAATTTTAATCGTGCATTGTGATTGGTTGGAGTGAGTCATCCGGTGCCTATATAAAGGAACCTTTGGGTTCCGAAATTTACATTCAATTCCTCCATCTCATACCTCAAAACTCTGCAGAAATCATCTCACGTACTCCCTCTATAGAAGCCCTAACCTTCCAAAGGCAGCCACATCTCGAACGATCAAACCCCGAAGTTCAAACCCTAATCCTAGGGTTTCCAAAGAAGCAATCAGTCAATCATCACTAATCCAAAGCAATCAAGCAACTGAGGGATCAAGGTGGTGAGGCCCAACGGCCTCTGGTTTGGTTTATTTACTGTTTTTATGATTAATCGTAGCGTTTTGATTATCTACTAACTTTTCTGTCTGGTGTGAGGAAGAACACCGACCGGGGCTTCGATCCCTCGGACGGTACATAAAACCAGTGTGATTACTCGGCCGTGACATCCATTCACCGGCTGAGTAATCGATTTCCTGGGACAGCTTTGTTTTGTTCTGCTTTCTAATGCATGCTTTCAATTACAGTCCTGGCTCACCTTATTCACTGTTAAAGGCTTAATTAAACAGACTACATGTTGGAATTAAACAAAGCATCTATATGTCTTATGTTGAATGATTATGGGCCAGTCTCATGACTGGGCAAAGAGGGGTGCCTAACACCTTCCCCTTATTGTACTTTTGGCTCCCGTATCCAGAATCTCTATCTGTTTTCCCAGTTTTAATAAACTGGGTGGCGACTCTATTTGATGATAACCGTTATCATGTGGCGATGTTCCTAGCCATGGGAATGTCCATGATTTTGGTTTATGAAGCGAGCAACCAATCGAGCAAATAAGTGTGATCAATCTGTATGGTGATGCCCCGTTTGGGAGGTGTCTACAGTTTTTGGCGACTCTGCTGGGGAATATGAGAGCCATAACCAAAAAGTTCAACATAAGACTAATACATGCCTTGTTTAATTCATCTATCATATGCATCGAGCAGGCAACCCGTTGAGTTCACCTGATATCCCGGCATGACACGGGCTATGTTGGGGGTTCCAACAAACTCCACAGTCACTCGTACCTAGTGGTATATCAAAAAGGGAATCACCCAATCACCGCCTATGATGGGCTGGTGAGAGGATTGGTGCCCTTTGACAACGGAGCACCCTGAGACTACCAAAACCTTGCATGTATTAGAAAGCCATAGAACTTATCAAACTAAGACAGGAACCTACAGGCTAGGAACCTACTTGCATTTTCGCTTCCAAGTTCTTCCTCACACCTTGTACCATCTGTTGTTGTAATTAACTCTTTCTGTGCAGAAGGGTTGGGATTTCCAGCCCAAATCCTAACCCTACACAAGCCAAGTACTGACTTACAGGTACTCTACTTTTCAAAGCAGACACAATAAGTAAAACAAAGAAGCAACCACAGCCAATTTTATACTCTTACAACACCCGAAGTCATGCCAAACAGAGGTCTTTGCAACCGTCCCGTCTGTCACTCTCACCGGCCAAAACACCTACACTGCTACGGTCCCAATCACTTCCTGGGACTCCGCGGTCATCTCCTCAACAAACTCAATCATCTATCAAACCCTAAGCTTCATCAAGTAATCCTCCCACTCTCATGGCAGATAACGACGCCATCATTGCTAATCACCAAGCTCAAAGTCGCTACCTTACTAGTAGAGAAAGCAGCAAGAGATGCTGAGAACGAAGAGAAATCGGTGGAAGATGAGAATCCTCAAGAAGTGGTATTGGCAGAAAACCCTGAATTGGCCAAACAAGTCAAGGAGATCAAACGTACTCTGGCCCGTTCACAAGGGGACCAAATTCTAGATTTTGAAGGACTCTGCCTTTTTCCAGATTCTCAACTACCTGAGAAGTTCAATAGAACTGGCAATCTCACTAACCATGTCCGCCATGTCATCAACACTCTGAAGCCAATGGCTTGAATGATGAGCTCATTGTTCAGTTATTTCAAAGGGCTCTTACTGAAAGCGCTCTCGATTGGCTTCTCACTTTGAAGTTTGTGCACTATCATACTTGGCCAGAAATTGCCAATGCTTTTGTCAAGCAATATGCATACAACGTCCAAATTGAGTTAACAACTCGAGATTTGGAAATGACTAAACAGGAGTCAAACAAGGACTTTGCAACCTTTGTGGCTAGATAGAGAGAAAAAGCCGCCAAGATGAAGAACCGCCCCTCTGAGGAAGATCAAGTGAGAATAGTTGTCAAGAGTTTGCAGCCCAAGTACCTCACTCAGGCTATCACTGATTTCAAGTGCCTGCATGCTACTGGGCTGCAGATTGAAGAGGGGATCAAGCTAGGCCTCATTGGGAAAGAAGAAACTCCTCCACCCAAGAAAACATTCCCAACCCGTACATCTTCTGCCTCCGTCAACACCCTTAACTCAACCTTACCATAAGACCCTTTTCAAATTAGCTCATCCCGAAGCTCAAATCGCCCCGGTCGCAACTTTGACCCTCTCTATATGACCTCATCTCCAGCCTCAGCCATTCTGAGCCGTTAGGGGCATCTCAAACCTTTAAACAAACCACTTCCTCAGCCACTCTATGGCCCAAACCATGATCATAACAAACAGTGCGCCTACCACCAACACCTTAGGCATGAAACAGATAACCGCATGCAAGATCTCATTGATAGCCGAACTATAAAACTTCCAAAACCTGATGTGCAAGCCAATCCACTTCCTACTCACAATGCTGAACCACCACCCCGAAACATTGATCTCATAAACCTACCTCACAACCCCACATACAATCCTGGCCAATACATTGTCCAAAACAATCAAGCCAAGCCAACCTTTACCTTCCCAGAGGAGGATGAATGTTTCATGATGAAGGAGGAAGAAAACAATGAGTCCGATCAATCGGAAGTGATCAATCCCGACATGTCTGACAAAAGTAATGAAGAAGAACAAGTAAAGGGGAAAATGACTTTGACGAAATGAAAGGAGAATACAATGATCCACTCGATGGAATCTCCTTAGCATCACTATTCAATCAAGTGGAAATGGCTGACGACTACACAATCAATAAGGGGGAAGAAAGGGTGATGAAAACCTAGACCAACACTTCCATTTGGGGACTACTCATGTCACAAAGAAGTAGCCACCAGTGAAGATGAATCCAGTTCAAAGGCCCTGTTTGGCAAAGAAGAGGGTGGAAAAGAGTATAAAGTTGCGAAAGGCAAAGGTTTTGAAAACGACCTCGAAATGCTACAATAGCTAAGAAGTCACAACATGGCAAAGAACATTAAACATTGCTTTTATCAAGCTAAAACATGTTTTGAGCCCCTGCTTGGGCATTTAATTTCTACCAAGTGAATTCCTGTTTCATCCTCTAGACTATGCTTATTCAATGATTTATTTCCTAAATTGCAATTACCAATACACCATAGTCTCTTTGCCAAATAAGGGAAATTTCAAGGAATCAAGTTCCTTGTGTCGCTGATAAAAAGGAAGGAAAGGATGAACTCTAGTTGCTTAAGAAACTAGGTTTTTGTCAAAACTTAGAAAGAAGACACTATCTCCGCGAGAACACTTAGGGTTAGCTCGCTCATTATGAAGGTACAAACACAAGGGAGATTTAGAAAAATATCTCCATCAGATTCCTCTCCGAAACGCAGAAACCCTCTTAAGAGAAGTGCTCGTTGGGTAACCTGAAAACCCAAGCAAAAGTAAGAGCAAAGCCTGCTAGGCCAGAAAATGCAAAAACGCAGCCTAGGTAAAAGTTAAGGCATTCAAAGAAAAGCTCGCTAGGGACTCATCCTCCATTAGGTAACCTAAGCAAAATCAAGAGCATGTGAGAAGAAAAACCAAGAGTGAAAACTCAACCTCAAAGGTGATGATTTTGGAACTACGTAAGAGGCCTGATTCCTTGATTAGGGATACGTAGGCAATCTCTCATCGAGATGCAGCCCAAACATTTGGAGAGAAGGAAAAAACATCAACAAGTTTGTACTCAATGATAGGCATAGCTAACCTTGCGTATTGAGCTCGCAAAAGATGAGTATGCTTTTCTCGAAGAATTGGCAACAGCAATAGACACAAGAATTATTGCTCATCCCCTCTAACCTGAAGGTCATTAACACAATGAGCAGGATACCTCGAAAACTCTCGAGTTTGGCAATCGGACTATGGAACATGGCAAAAGCAAAAGGCAAGAAAATCAAAACCAAGCATAAGAAGGAAGAGAAAAGAGGATGCCACTTGGCCAAAACAAAATCTACCTTTGGAAAATCAAAGTAACGGCCGAAGGATCAATACATCGGCCACAATATCAATTCTTTAACCGAGTAATCGATTCTTCGGCCAATATTTCATTTTCACACAAATTGCTGTCTATCAGCAGATACTTGTTTAAAAAGCCATGTTCTGACTATCGCATGCAAACTCAAGACATCTAGGGGCATAAAAAGCATTTCTTATTTTATGAACAAAAAAGCTTGCCTACCAAATCATCACTGTGGTTGCTTTCACTATACAAATACAGTCTCTGCTTCTCTCTTTACTAACCATGAACAGGAAGGAAAAAGAAAATCCTAAAGCTGGTCGTGACGCCGTCTTCAAGACGATCTCTGAGATGAAGAAGGGGATTGCTGGTTATCCTCTTCACTGACAGCTGGTGCTCATTCAACCTCAAGCTACAAGGAAAAGAATGCAAAACAAGAGGCAAGCACTAAGCGCCTCTTCTCCGTCATCAAAATGGAAGGAGACAAAGGAAAGGGCCCGTGGCCAAACAAGAGCAACTGAAGGAACAGCAGGCAGAACCAAGGAAAATTGGCAGTACTCCATACAGTCACCTGCCTAAAGAAGTAAATCCGCCTAGATCTGAGCATTCTCCAAGTCTACTTTAGACATCGAAGAAGTAGACCTCATCAACGCCGGAGGAGGAGGAGGAACAAACTGAAGATCCTCAGCACGCAGGCGCCACTGGCTGGCCACCCGATCACATAAGTACCAAGCTTAACAAAAGGGACCCTCGAACAGGCTACGAGTACAATCTGAAACCCTGGAACGTGCAAGAGGGGTGTCCTCTGATACACCACTCCAAGGGTCGAACCTCGCCTACAAACAAAGTCTAAATCAGCCACAGCACAGAGGAATAGAGATCTAAAAACAAGGAATGCAGGGGGTACCTGGTCAACCGTCAATCGGTCCAAAACTCGTCGCCAAGGCTCAAAATTGGCAACCGTGGCTTCCGTTGCCCCTCCAACCATCGCTCGTAGCAAGGGAAAAATCACAACGAGAAAAGAAGAAGGATATACCTCAAGTACCCGGTAGTGGCCGCCAAGAGTCCTATCCCGTGAACAAGCCCTAAGGAGGCCATACAAGGTGGCCAAGGCAGATGCTCCCCAATCAAGCTCCCAAACAGCCTCCAAATACTGCAAAGGGGTTAGAGACTGCCTATGCACTGAACTATCCTTGTTGACAAACAACGAGGTAGAGAAGAAAGGCCCGTGTCAACTACTCAACAGTCACCTGAGTCAAGATATCAACCTTCATAAAAGTCTTGATCAGCCAAGAGACGTCAACATGACCACGCGAGTGAAGAGGGGGCACCTTGCCCAAGAACCACTCCAAATCCCCTACTCACTCCCAAAGCCTACGGTTAACCCAAAGAGGAGCTCCACCTACTCATAGGCCAGTAAGCAAAGAAAAATCACCTGGCGTGATCGTCATCTCGCCAACAGAAGGAAAGTGGAACGTGTTGGGAGTATCCCACCACCTTTTCAACCAGCGAGGTCATCAACGACCAATCCATCTTCGGAAGATTGAGGCCCAAAACAAACGGCTCAAGACCAGCAGCACGTACTAACTCCCGAGCCTACTCCGACAACGTCACAAACCACTTGTGCACTAAAGGCCTCCACCGCGAACCTCCAGTCTCCTGTTTCTCTGCCAAGGACAAAAAGGGAGTTAATCTCACGATTGCATAAACAAATAAAAAGCTAGGGGCATCAAATCGACGTTTAAAAAGCATGCATTGCCTAAACAGGGGGCACAGTTATCTTAGCTTCTGTAAACAGAACAACTTCGACCCAACCACGGGTCCTTCTCATTCACGCCCCTGGCTAAGAGGGATCTCATCCCGCAAATCAAAACAAAAAAACTCACTCTTAAATCATACAAAATCAAAAACTCCGAACTAAAGCAAACTTTTTGTTTTTCAGGAAGCTTACCGAAACATTGAGGACGCTCAAGTGCTGCTCAGCGGCTCTACGCCCACACCTCAACAGCTCTATGCCACGCCATGTGCACAACCTCGCGCTCAGCAGAACAATCCTGTGACTTCCACTCAATGCACCCTCCAGAAGGCGTTTATATTGCTATCTTCCAGAAAGCGTTTATGTTGCCAACTTGCATAAAACATTTAGCCACCAGAAGACATTTGAGTCGCTAGAAGGCGTTTGGACTCTGGAAGGCACTCCCAGCAGTGGAACTAATGGAAATCTCCCTAAACAAATTGGAATATGGTCAAGGACTAGCCTTGGGGACAACCCCGAGCATATGGAATCTAGCCTTGGGGGCAATCCCGAGCATACTCAGAACTAGCCTTGGGGACAATCCCGAGCCTATGGAATCTAGCCTTGGGGGCAATCCCGACCATACTCAGAACTAGCCTTGGGGGCAATCCCGAGCATACTCAAAACTAGCCTTGGAAACATCCCAAGCATCCCCGTGGAAGATGGAAGATGGAATACTCAATAGCTCAGCAGTTCTACAAGCCTGCCATCTCATCAACTCAGCGGCTCGAAGCCCACCATCTCAACTGGCTCGAAGCCGTAAACAATCATCTCAACACCCGTATTGATCATATTCAAGCAATCTCAGCGGCTCGAAGCCAATTACCTCAACAGGCTCGAAGCCTATGTCTACCATCTCAGCGGCTCGAAGCCCATATCTATCATCTCATCAACTCAGCGGCTCGATGCCCACCGTCTCAACTGGCTCGAAGCCGTAAAAAAAAGCAAATCTCAACTGGCTCGAAGCCATAACAACCATCTCAGCGGCTCCAAGCTCACTATCTCAACTGGCTCGAAGCCAAAACAACCATCTTAGCGGCTCCAAGCCCATTATCGACTGGCTCGAAGCCGTAACAACCAACTCAGCAGCTCTAAGCCCATTGTCTCAAATGGCTCGAAGCCGTACACAATCAAGTTCTTAACAGGCTCGAAGCCTGTGTTCATCATCTCAACTGGCTCGAAGCCGTAAACAAGCAACAGGCTCTAAGCCGCCCCAACAATCAAGACATCTATTCTCAGGCTCTACGCCTGAATGCTCAAAAATCTAACGTTTTTGAATGCTCAAGCTCTACGCTTGGATGCCCAGCCACTGTGTACTGGATGCTCAAGTTATACACCTGAATGCTTAAGCTCTACGCTTGGATGCCCAACCACTGCGTACTGGACGCTCAAAGCCTGTACTTTGAATGCTCGGATTCTGCCGCCCGAATGCTCGAGCTCTACGCTCTGAATGCTCAAGTCCGGAACTTGATAGAAGCTCTAAGCTTAAAACAAACACACACGCACGGGCCCGTGCACATATTGCATTATCACATCGAGTCTGCATATCTATTCACATCTAACAAACGAACATCGCACATATACACTCTGCATATCTCTCAATGAAACAGGTCAACCCTGCAATCAACCGGCTCTATGCTTCGGTTTTATTGATCGGTCCAGCGCCTCGATCCTTTGGCTCCACGCCAACACTTATGGTGGAAAAGCTCCGTGCACAGACCATCAGAATGCAACCAGCTCTACGCTTCGGTTCAAATCACGTCAAGCTCTAAGCTCCGACAACTCAGGCCCTCGCCTCAAGACTGCATACAGGCTCCACGCCTCAGTTCCTTCACCTCAAGCCCTTGCCTTATACCAGCTCCGTGCTTTGGTTCATCACGTCAAGCTCAAAGCTCTGACACCACAGGCTCTCACCTTATGATCAATACCAGCTCCGCGCTTCGGTTCTGTCAAGCTCCAAGCTCACTTCAGGCCTTCGTCTCATAACCGCAGCAGGCTCCACGCCTCAATCTACTCACCTTAGGCTCTCGCCTTATGATCAACACCAGCTCCGCGCTTCGGTCCTATCCAATCTCCTCAAGCTTTCGCCTCAAGACTACAACAGGCTCCACGCCTCAATTCTATCACTCTCTAGGCCCTCGCCTCATGACTACAACCGGCTCCGTGCCTCGGTTCCCTCATCACCAAAGCTCCGTGCTCTAGATACTGGCCCTGCGCCCCCCCACATCTAAAAAACAACCGGCATCCGATTCATCCCCAGTAGATGGTTTGGATTCCACCCCACTACATCAACTCCTTCCAGCTCATTCGCAAGGATAGGCTACTCTACCGAGCTCCTTTCAGTCAAAGTAAGGATGATCAAGAAAAGCAAACGCACCTGCAGTGTACTGATCTACCCCAAAATACTAAGGAAGCTCTCCGCAAAGAAACTCCCCAGGCAGCCCTGCGCTCCTTCAACTACTCTTCGCCAAAACCCTAGCTCAGTCTAGGTACGTCACACTACGGCTTTGTAAGCCCTAAGGTACGTCTTCTGTCTCTAACCCTCCAACTTTTTGCTTTTATTTTATTGCCCGAACTACGATTGGTCTGAATTTCCCTTGTGGAATACGTAGGCAGCCTCCCGGCCCGACCATAACAAAACCTTTTTTTGAAAAACCCCTTGGAATAGTGGTTGGACCAAATTGAGTTGCTTTTTACAGCTTTGACTCTTACTCAAACATGTCTCGCGATCCGTCTGAGTTCAGTCAAAGAGGGGCATCTGTAGACACCCCAATTTGGCCTAACGATTATTTCAAGTCCCACCTTGGGACAATCCCGATGATGAAATGGATACAGTGATTGCTGATTGCTTCCTTGAGGACCTTAGGACTTTCGGTAAGAACTTTGAGCCACTTAGAGGACCCCATCCAGAGCCATATAGCCTTTGACAGAAAATACAGAAGCCTAGGAGAATCCATCTGTCGGCCGTAACATCGATCTCACGGCCTTAACATCATTTCCTCACCCGAGCAACTTGTTGCTAGAAAATCTCCCTGAGAGATCAATCCCTCGGCCGTAAGATCGATTCCTCGGCCGCAACATCGTTTCCTCGGCCGCCAGATCTATTCCTCGGCCGCCAGATCGTCAAATCCATTCCTCAGCCGTAAGATCGATTCCTCGGCTGCCAGATCAATTCCTCGGCCGCCAGATCTATTCCTCGGCCGCCAGATCGTCCTTTTTCCAGATTCTGGAACGTTCTGTCAAACGTTTGATCCGTTCACCAAACCCTAGCAGCCAAATCCCGATGCGTTCGGGCTACGCCAGAGGATTGCCATGAAGAGTTAGAATCACTCTCTAACTCCAATTTTAATCGTGCATTGTGATTGGTTGGAGTGAGTCATCCGGTGCCTATATAAAGGAACCTTTGGGTTCCGAAATTTACATTCAATTCCTCCATCTCATACCTCAAAACTCTGCAGAAATCATCTCACGTACTCCCTCTATAGAAGCCCTAACCTTCCAAAGGCAGCCACATCTCGAACGATCAAACCCCGAAGTTCAAACCCTAATCCTAGGGTTTCCAAAGAAGCAATCAGTCAATCATCACTAATCCAAAGCAATCAAGCAACTGAGGGATCAAGGTGGTGAGGCCCAACGGCCTCTGGTTTGGTTTATTTACTGTTTTTATGATTAATCGTAGCGTTTTGATTATCTACTAACTTTTCTGTCTGGTGTGAGGAAGAACACCGACCGGGGCTTCGATCCCTCGGACGGTACATAAAACCAGTGTGATTACTCGGCCGTGACATCCATTCACCGGCTGAGTAATCGATTTCCTGGGACAGCTTTGTTTTGTTCTGCTTTCTAATGCATGCTTTCAATTACAGTCCTGGCTCACCTTATTCACTGTTAAAGGCTTAATTAAACAGACTACATGTTGGAATTAAACAAAGCATCTATATGTCTTATGTTGAATGATTATGGGCCAGTCTCATGACTGGGCAAAGAGGGGTGCCTAACACCTTCCCCTTATTGTACTTTTGGCTCCCGTATCCAGAATCTCTATCTGTTTTCCCAGTTTTAATAAACTGGGTGGCGACTCTATTTGATGATAACCGTTATCATGTGGCGATGTTCCTAGCCATGGGAATGTCCATGATTTTGGTTTATGAAGCGAGCAACCAATCGAGCAAACAAGTGTGATCAATCTGTATGGTGATGCCCCGTTTGGGAGGTGTCTACAATTGCAAGTCTTCATCGGTGAACGTGATCGTCGCACAACAAGAAGCACAAGTCGTGGAGTTCTCTGTGGTACCAACTTTATTGATTATAGACTCGTACTCCATGGGGTCTTCTAAAACTTGAATGAGTGCGAGCCTGGCTGATTGGGAGAGCTGCGATGCTTCGCGAAGACTAAACCGTAGAGGTGCTTCATTCAAAGTTGTAAGGAGGTCAGCCTCTTCTTTGTTCATTGCTACTTTTAGCGCGTGGGGTTGTTCGATGTCGCCATCAATTTTTTCACTTGTCGAAACCATGTAGACAGCTTCGACTTCGTCCTCCTTAAAGTAGCCTTTTGGGAAGAAATCTCGTAAAGTGATTGGGGCAAGAGGATTTTGCTCTACAGGTTCGCAAACTTCTAACACCTCTTTTATGGCCTTCATCTTCCTTCCTCCCTTTCTCTTTGCATATTGGTGATGATTCCTCTTTCCTTGGGTTTTTGTAGGACAGACTGGTTTAGCTTTGAGCTTGTTTTTGCATGACTTCTTTCGTGTCACGACGATCCATCCTTCATCAATTTCTGCACTCGGATTTTTGTCTACGCAAGAAGAAGTTGATATTTCTTGGCTTAGGACTTGAACCATCACAGGTTCAAGTGAGCCAAATTGGAGAGTTCTCGCAATTGCCCCTTCGGTCGGCGTTGCTACGTGCTCTCCTTTTGCTTTAGAACCAGAAGTTGGAGAATCTTGCGACCCCACAACAATGGTGGTGGTATGGTTGGATTCCGCAGCATCGTCAAGGTCCAAAATGATTTTATTCTTGCTTGCTAGATCAATAAGCAGTTCCTTCAACACGAAGCACTTTTCAGTAGGGTGGCTTACAATCCGATGATATTGACAATACTTTGGGTCATTCAAGCGACCTATTTCCTCGGGACGTTTGCACTCAGGTAGTTGAATGACTTTCTTTTCAAGTAAGTCTTCTAGCATGCCAGGCACATCAGAGTCGAGGAACGGGTACTTCTTCTCTTGTAATTCCTTTAGAGTCAGTCGTTTGTCTTTCTCTACAGGGCGGTATTCTTTTTTGACCTCTTTTTTATTGTCCCTCGCTGTGATCTTTACTGGGGCCGTATTTACCACCATCGCATCTTTTGTGGTGTTCTTGGAGGACTTGTCTCCTTTCTTCACGTCTTTCTTGTCATTTGGATTTCCCAAAATGGGAGGATTGTTTCCGCCGTGAGTTGCTATGTTGATTTCCATGTCGTGTGCACGCGTAGCCAACTCTTCAAAAGTCCGCGGCTTTACCCCTTGAAGAATGTAAAGGAGACCCCAATGCATACCCTTCATGCACATCTCAACGGCCAAGAGTTCGGAGAGTCGGTCTCTACAGTCCAGGCTTACAGCACGCCAACGGTTGATGTAGTCAACCACAGGTTCATCCTTCCACTGCTTAGTGCTGGTTAGCTCCGTCATACTTACAATGCGACGAGTGCTATAGAAACGATTCAAGAACTCTCGCTCCATCTGTTCCCAACTATCAATCGATTCTGGCTCTAAGTCCATGTACCATTCAAAAGCATTTCCCTTGAGCGAACGAACGAATTGTTTGACAAGTAGATCTCCCTCCGTCCCAGCGTTGTTGCATGTTTCGACGAAGTGGGCGACGTGTTGCTTTGGGTTTCCTTTCCCATCAAATTGTTGAAACTTAGGCAGCTGATAACCAACAGGCATCCTAAAGCAGTCAATGCGCTTTGTGTAAGGTTTTGAATACATAAACGCACTTTGTGGGGGCCCTCCGTACTGTGCTCTGATTGTGCTTGCTATCATGTCTTGGAGTTGTTGGACAGACAACGAAGCGATTGAGGTTGGTTGAGCACTTTCAACTGCCCTTGTGCGATTGACGTTACGACCATCTCCTTGATTTGACGACAAGACATGATTCTCATCGTCTGTTTGCTTGAGTTTTCCAGTTTGGTCACCCATCATGAGCTTTCCAGATTGGTCGGCAATTATGACTCCTTTTGGTGTGAAACCTGGTGGATGTGAAACATCGTGGCTAGTTCCTTCCATGTTCTGAGCCTCTAACTTGTTCATAAGTGACGCAATCTGGAGGTCTTTATCTTCCACGGTCTTGGTGAGCTTTTCGATGGCGCGTGCCATAGTAGCTAGTTGCTCCTCCACCGTTGCAGCGTCAGTGGTCATTACCTGCATAGCCATGGAGTGAGACACGTCTGAACGGATTGGCGACTCTGAGTGCTTCGGAGAAGAAGGAGAGGATCCTGAATGCGAACCCGTGCTAGAGTTTGCATCAGAAACCAAAAGAGTTGGGAGAGGCGACAAACTTGCAGAGACAGAATTTTCGGAATTAGATGGAAGCTCTTTGGAGCCCTTTCCTTCCTTCATCTTTGCTGCGAGTGTGGCGTTACCTCGACGTTTGTTGTACAACACCTTTGTTGGATTAACTTTAGACACAGCTCCTTGATTCACGTCGATATCGGTCGCCTTAGCCTTGCTGCGTGTCACGGCGCCGAAGGAAGTGCTGTCGCTATTCTTGGCAACGGCGGTGTTCTTTCTAGCATTGTTGATAGGAGCGACTTGAATCTTCTTAGAAGCCATTTGTGAAGAACTTGATTTTGGAGAAAGAGATGAGAGGTAGAGAGGTCCCACCGGGCGTGCCAAATTTGTAACACACAAATTCGTGTCCTGCAATAAAGAAGACGAAAAAGATGCACAAAATAATACTTTCATTGATTTTGAATTGAAAGGGGTACAATCCTCTAATAAATGCTCTTTAAATAAGAAAAGAACAAAATCCTCTGATTCGATCTCCGGAATTGTTAGCGTTTTAACGGCTTGAATGCTTGTTGTTAAATCGCCTGAACAGTAACTTTCTTTGAATCTTCAAGTTGAATGAACCGAAGAACAAAGTTTGAAGATGACTTGAACTTTGGAGTTTGATCCTTGAAATCTCCAAGAGTTTTGGTTTGTTGAGTGATTTGAGTTGCTGAATGATTTGATGTGGTGGACTTGCAAAGAAATCGACACGATTTCGGTGTTTGATGATTCTCTGCAGGATGTTGAAGAATGCTTGAGTTCTTGAAGAGTCTTGAGAGCTCTGAAGAATGCCAAGCAAAAGTTGTGTCTTCTCTCCCTTTTATGAGCCTCTATTTATAGGCTCCAGGAGAGAAGAGCCAAGTATGGCAAGATCCTATAATAAGATCTTTGATTGGCTTGATTGATTTAATTTGATTGGCTTGATTTGATTTGATTGACTTGATTTGATCTGATTGGCTTGATTGATTGACTTGATTTGATCTGATTGGCTTGATTGGATCTTGATTGGCTTGATTGATTGACTTGATTTGATCTGATTGGCTTGATTGGATCTTGATTTGATCTGATTGGCTTGATTGGATCTTGATTGGCTTGATTGATTGACTTGATTTGATCTGATTGGCTTGATTGGATCTTGATTGGCTTGATTGATTCTATTTCATTTCCTATGTAAGAAGATTTTATATTTCTTTATAGGGAATGATTTTAATTTAAAAGAGAAATAATATATTTATTATTTGACTCTTTTTTCAGGATTTATTTGAAATGGGCCTGCACTTTTGGGCTTGTATACCTTAACCCATTTGGCCAATCAAGCTAGCCCAACTCTTTAATCCGATAGATTAATTAAGTTAGCCCAACTTATTTTGGTCTTCACTGTATTTCAAATGTATTGAACCGTAGAAATTTGATGGGCCCAATATTTATTCGAGCGCTTTGACCAATCTTGACTTTAATTTCTTGAGGACAATTTATCCCAATTGATCGGACGGCGATTAAGTTATGCCGAAATTTTAGTGTCTACAGTGCCGTTAACAAAAAAAGGAGTGGCAAAATTATTTCCCAAAAAAAAAATAGAGAACAAATACTAATTTTGTTTTCCCCTTACCTAATTTGTGACTTTTTGTAGATGGGGTTGAATTTTGGGGCTTTAGAGCTTGCTTTTCATCCTTTCTTTTCCCAGATTTTGTGTTTCATTGTTTTGGGTCCATAAGCCATTTGATTAGTATGGCAATGTTAAAAAAAGATGAAAAGATGGGGAAAAATCATAATGTTGATCTAGCCAAAGAGTAGTAGAAAGTGCAACAAAATCTTTGCTACTTATAAGTGTAAAAACCTCATGATTTTTGTCTTGGAAAAAAAATCCTGTTAAAGTTGTTAATAAGTATAATTTGAAAGTTATTCTCTTTTCCAACTCATCATTTCTCAGTTTTTTTTTATTTTTAAAAAGGGGTAAGATTAATTTAGACACGTAGGAATGTTTTCTTGTGATTTTCATTATATGAATATTTTGAACAACCTTTTCCCCCAAATTTTTATTTCAATCATCTACATGCAAGAAATATAATTTTCCGTATTAACTTCAATTTCTGTTATTATCATTTTAATAATCATTTTCTCTCCAATTAATTATATCATCGCCAAGTTTTCATCAATCCTACATCAAAATTAAGTGGAACTTGCTACTCAAACAAGTCTTATTATGTTGTGCTATGTCGGCCTCTAAATGTGCCGTACATGTCCTACTTGTGCCCGCCTTTCCCAGTAGCTAGATGGGGCTAATGCACATTCATTTTAGCTATCAAGTTTGTCTAGGTTAAATATCTCCAACTTTGGTAAAAGTGTCATCGCTCCTTAAAGCCTTGAATTTTTTTTTTTAATCTTGATTATGTTGTTCCAAACTTTCATTTAAAAAAAAAACTTTGTCTAATTAATTATTATTACAGACAATTGAAGTTTTTTGTGTTTAGCAAATTTTTCCAACTTTTTGTCAAATATTTTTAACTGTCTCAACAAGAGGAATCATAAAAAAATAAAATATTATCCAAATTAAAAAAGACGAACAACAGGACAGTGAAACTGTTTGTATCGATATATTTTCGTCTTCATTATTCTTTTTTTTTTTTTTAAACTTTTAGTCATAGTTATTTTCTTCTTAGATTTTTCCCATCAAGACGAATAATTACTCCAAAATACTTATCGTAAATTTAATAAAAAACTAAAAGAAAAGACCAAAAATACAAAAGGGGTAATTTTGCCCAAACTATTTGTGGCTAGAAGAAGAAAATATCATTGTCATGTGATGTGACTATTCCTCATATGATCAACATGCCATGCATTTGTAGCTTTTGATGTTCGAAAAATTCATACCAAAAATGTTAATTTATTGAATATTGGTAAATGTCGAATCACATTTGTTTTTAAGAGTAATGTGAGATTTTACCAATTATTTCTTAAGATATAAAATGATCAAATAGATACAGATATATACAACTCAATTCAATCGTCAAATTAAGATCGTATACATACAAATTCAACAATTTCAATCGTCAAATTAAGATCGTATACATATCGGGCCGTAGATATAAGAGCTTGCTCCATCTTAAACTCAAGTTCGAAATTTTCTAGATGCAATCAACCATGTGGGGTCAGTTAATAGGTCAAAGTGTAATTGTTTTTGTGTGGGTGCTGCGGTTCAACTTTCGGTTGGACGGTTTCTTTGTTTTTCTCTTTGTTCTAAGCTTGTGTGCAGTGTGCTTAACGAGTTTTCCACTCGATGTACCTCTTTCGAGTTTATAAAATCTTCTGTTGTCGAGGAAATTTTTTTTTTTTTTTTTGTCTTGCCTTTAATCGTATCCCTAATTGAAGACAAAAGATTGGCCGTCAAAAATTAGTCGCAATCCGAAAGCCGTGAACTGAAAACAATACTATCAAGGGATCTTTTGTTTTGCGTCACACCCTGAAAGTTAGGGTACGGTCTTGATTCATCAGCTGATCAGCTAAAGGAAGGGCTGGCGCAGCTTTAGCCATCGTGCACCGAAACTCTTCCATGTGCACGTAAATTTGCCTACACTTTCTAAGTGGTGTTATATATACTTCCTTAAAAACCAAGTGATATTACGTGCACTTTGTCTAATTCTCTTCCCGATCTGGTCGAAGGCAGATAATTTACGTTGAGATTAAAGGATTCAAAAGGTTGGCAGAGAGGTCAAGACCCGAAATTTAGAGGTTTGTTTCCTCCTTCTTGTCTTATATCCGAAACCTCTCTGGTGTTATTAATTCATTTGGGGTTAGCCTGTACGGAGCATTTGCTCCAGGGTGTAAGTGAGCCCCAGCTAGTAGACGGTGGATTTATAGTCGCCGGGATTAATCAAGGTGCTTTTAAACTAGTACAAACACCTGATTATAAAAAGAGAGAGATTATTTTCCGATATGATCCAAAAAATCGAACGCTAATCAAACTAATCGGAGAGCAAACTCACAGACCAACCGGGGCGACGAGAGGGGCTAATTGTGATTGGTTCTTGATACAGCTGATCGGCTCGAAGGAAGGGTTGGCGCACCCTAACTATCACACACCGAAACATCGTCCAAACGACGAAAAGCGTTACCCTCCTCTCACATACCTCACCACATACTCTCTCTCTCCTCCTCCTCCTCCTCCTCTTCTCTTCTCCTCTCTCTCTCTCTCTCTCTCTCTCTCTCTCTGTATACGTATATATACATAGTTGTAGAGAGAGAAACCTAGAAAGCCACACGGAGGAACCCCAAACACAACACAGCAACCACCAAATGAAACACCCCCAGACCTCATCCCAATCCGGCGCCGTCTCCTCCTCCTCCTCCTCCTCAACCCCATCTGACCACCCCCACTCCTCCGTCCGCCTCACCCCCTCCACCTCATCCACCTCCTCCTCCCCGGCCGCCGCGGTCTCGATCCCTGCGGCAGCCGAGGGGGACCCCTCCCTCCCCCGCGACGCCGCGGGCGGCCAGGAGTCCGTCGCGGTCGAGCGCCGCGGGGACCACGCCGCCGTCTGCCGATGGACCATTTCCAATTTCCCCAGGGTCAAAGCCCGTGCCCTCTGGAGCAAATACTTCGAAGTCGGTGGCTACGACTGCCGCCTCCTCGTCTACCCTAAAGGTGATTCTCAAGCCTTGCCCGGTTACATATCGATTTACCTCCAAATTATGGACCCTAGGGGTAATTCCTCGTCCAAATGGGACTGTTTCGCGAGCTACCGTCTCGCTGTGGTGAACCACGCTGACGAATCGAAGTCGATTCATCGGGACTCGTGGCACCGGTTCTCGAGCAAGAAGAAGTCACACGGTTGGTGTGACTTCACTCCCTCGGCCTCTATCCTAGACCCTAAGTGTGGGTTCTTGGTAAATAATAGCAATGACTCCGTGATTGTTACCGCTGATATACTAGTGTTGAACGAGACGTTTAACTTTACGCGGGATAACAATGAGGTGCAATGCAGCTCGAGTGTTACGCAGGGGGCGGTGTTGGGTGATGTGTTGTGTGGGAAGTTTACTTGGAAGGTTCATAACTTTAGTATCTTCAAGGATATGATTAAGACTCAGAAGATAATGAGCCCTGTTTTCCCAGCCGGAGAGTGTAATTTGCGGATTAGTGTTTATCAAAGCTCGGTGAATGGGGTTGATTATTTGTCCATGTGTTTGGAGAGCAAGGATACGGAGAAGACGTTGGTGGCGGATCGGAGTTGTTGGTGTTTGTTTCGAATGTCGGTGTTGAATCAGAAGCCGGGGTTGAATCACATGCACAGGGACTCGTACGGGAGGTTTGCAGCGGATAATAAGAGTGGGGATAACACGAGTTTGGGGTGGAATGATTACATGAAGATGTCGGATTTTGTTGTACCTGAGTCGGGTTTTTTGGTGGATGATACCGCGGTGTTTAGTACGTCGTTCCACGTGATAAAGGAGGTCGGTAACTTTTCGAAGAATTGCGGGGTGGTTGGAGCGAGGAGTGGAGGTGGCGCGAAGAAGTCTGATGGGCACATGGGGAAATTCACTTGGAGAATCGAGAATTTCACGAGGTTGAAGGACTTGCTTAAGAAGAGGAAGATTACTGGTCTTTGCATCAAGAGCAAGAGATTCCAAATCGGGAATCGCGATTGTCGGCTTATTGTTTATCCCCGAGGTACGCAAGATCGCTGCTAGAGGCTTCTCTGTTGTTTGAGATTTTATAGTTGATAGTTCCAACTGTTGATTATGCTTAGGTCAAATACAATATGTGATCCTTCTATGGATCAGTGATGAAGTAGGTCCCACATCCTTTGAATTGAAGATGGAAATGTATGGCTGATATGGCATGATTTGCAAATGTATCTTTGTACTTGGAATTATTCGCGGTAGATATGCAGTTGCTAATCTGTTGATATATGGATTTTTGAGCTATTGTTCCTACTTTTTAGAACTAACAAGGGACTGGCTTATCAATTGTGTATTAATCTTGCTTGGAGTTCTTGCTTGTACTTGCCTATGACTACGAAGGCATCAATTACTAGAAAGGGGACACTGATATCATTTTGTTCTGAACCTTGGATTTGAACTTTACTTGCTAGGTTAGTAATTGATTATTCATGCTTACAAAAGCTGGACTGATGAAATCTACAATATTGCTTGCTGGTATCAGGGCAGTCTCAACCACCATGTCACCTTTCAGTATTTCTTGAAGTCACAGATTCGCGAAATACTTCTAGTGACTGGAGTTGTTTTGTGAGCCACCGACTATCGGTAGTGAACCAGAGGATGGAGGAAAAGTCTGTGACAAAGGAGTCACAGAACCGTTACTCCAAAGCCGCAAAAGATTGGGGCTGGCGTGAATTTGTGACACTTACTACACTCTTCGATCAAGATTCTGGATTTCTCGTTCAGGATGCAGTTTTATTCTCTGCTGAAGTTGTTATTTTGAAAGAGGCATCCATAACGCAGGATTTTACCGATCAGGATACGGAGTCGACAAGTGCAGTTTCCCAGGTAGATACGGTTGGGAAAAGGAGTTCATTTACATGGAAGGTGGAGAACTTCCTCTCCTTTAAAGAAATTATGGAGACCAGAAAAATCTTTAGCAAATTCTTCCAAGCTGGAGGATGTGAGCTTCGGATTGGTGGGTGGCCTTTTATTTTTATCACTTCCTTTCTCCAATGAAACTACCTCTCCTTGGGGTGGTTGATTTATTTGTTTTCACTGGTTGATTTATTTGTTTTCACTTGTATAATGCAGGTGTGTATGAATCCTTTGACACCATCTGTATATACCTCGAGAGTGATCAATCAGTTGGCACTGATCCAGATAAAAACTTTTGGGTCAAATACCGGATGGCTGTGGTAAACCAAAAGAATCATGCCAAGACTGTGTGGAAAGAGTCTTCTATTTGTACAAAGACATGGAATAATTCTGTTCTTCAATTCATGAAGGTGTCTGACATGCTGGAAGCAGATGCAGGTTTTCTTGTACGTGACACAGTTGTTTTTGTCTGTGAAATCTTGGACTGCTGCCCATGGTTTGAGTTTTCGGATCTCGAGGTTAGTGTATATATAGGGCCAATTCATCTTACTATGCCATTCCTGTTATTCATTATCTGTAAGCATGCATTCTGTCATTCACCGTTAGTTCGTACCCAGTTGTCAAAATTTATGTGCTGAAGTGCTGACCATTCCAAGGTATCTCTTATATTGATTCTTGCGTCTGGAAAGTTGCAGCTTCCACATTACAAGGCACTTTCCTGTGGCTTTTAATTTCACAATGCATTTCTTAAATTATGTTCCTATCATGGATATAGATTCTTGTTAATCGCTAAATGGGCCTGGTGAGAGTACTTATTAAAGCACCTCTTAATCGCATGGCTCACCTCTGTAAACATGTAGTGTCGATACTGATGAGAGAAGGAGTAACTTTACGAGGCGGCTTGGATTATCCTAATCGCTTCTTCAAGTGCTTTTTCATTGTCGAATTTTCGGTGTTTATGTCTATAACTGAACTAGCGGTCTTGGCACTCAATTTTCTTCTTTATTACTGTCGAAAGCCTTCAGGAATTTTTTGGATGCATTGTGCCAAGGTGTGCCTGAACTGTGCCTTTAAAAGTACTACTTCTTACCCCTGACTGCCTCTGTTGGTTTTTGGGCCAATGGAGGCTGTAAGGAAATGACCAAGGTAAGAGTTGTTCCGTTATCCAAGGGCTGCACACCTCTGCTCTTGATTGCGATTGCCTGCATGTCGGAGACTCTTTATGTGAAATCTGTTTGGATTTTGTACCTTGGAAGACACCTTACCTGTAGGCTCTGAAAATTCACAGTAAGTTGAATCTGTAGTTAGCTTCCACTTTGGACAAAGAATAGTGGACTAATAACAGATATCCAAACGAAGATGTGGAATAAGAAAATGTAAAATAGTCCATGCGGGTGTCGAACCTGTGACCTTCGCATTATCAGCATGGCGGCTCTAACTAGCTGAGCTAAAAGCTTATGATTCAACACATAGAAATGAAAATTCTTTACAATCATTGGCCTTGTACATGATTGGGCATTGGTTTTTTCATGCATCGTATTTTTGTTCTGTTTTCTTGATGTGTTGGTTGCGTCCGACCTTCTTCATACTTGATCCTCTTTTTGTCAGGTTTGGGCTTCTGAGGATGATCAGGATGCCCTGACAACTGACCCTGATGAACTCCTCGATTCTGAGGATAGTGAAGGGATAAGTGGAGATGAAGAAGACATCTTTAGAAACCTTCTTTCTAGAGCAGGGTTTCACCTCACCTATGGAGAGAATCCTTCACAGCCCCATGTCACTTTAAGAGAGAAGCTTCTCATGGATGCTGGCGCCATAGCTGGTTTTCTGACTGGACTTCGTGTTTATCTTGATGACCCTGCTAAAGTAAAGCGCTTGCTTCTTCCGACCAAACTCTCTGGTGGCGGCAATGATGGCAAGAAGGTTAACAGGAACGGTGAATCTTCTTCCCCTAGTCTGATGAATTTGTTGATGGGAGTCAAAGTTTTGCAGCAGGCAATCATTGATTTGCTCTTGGACATAATGGTTGAGTGTTGCCAACCTTCAGAAGGGAATTCAAATGATGATTCTGCTGATTCAAACTTCAAACCATCCCCAGATGGAAGTGGAGCTATCAGCCCCTTGGAATCTGATAGGGAAAATGGGGGAATAGAACCTGTACCTCTCCCCGTACAGGATCGATTGGACCCAGGGATAGATGAAGGCACCAATGCATCTGCTGTACAAAGTTGTGATATGAATGGGGTTGTTATACCTGATAAAATTGTTAGCGGACTGCCCATTCGTCCGCCTGAGACATCTGCTGCTGGTTTTTCAGAAAGTGCTTCCCTTCGCTCTAAGGTAAATAAATGGTCTCAAATGGGGAATTAAATTTTTGAGCTTGAATTTTTTGCTGTGGACTAATGATGAATAAATGGTTTCAAATGTTAAACTTTTAATCTTGAATTTTTGGATGTTGTCTAATTGAATAAAATGTAGTCTCAGACCAAATGGCCGGAGCAGTCTGAGGAGCTTCTCGGGTTGATCGTGAATTCACTGAGAGCTCTAGATGGAGCCATTCCACAAGGTTGTCCTGAGCCAAGGCGAATGCCCCAGTCTGCACAAAAGATTGCTCTCGTTTTGGATAAAGCTCCCAGGCATCTGCAGCCGGACCTGGTGGCTTTGGTACCAAAATTAGTTGAGCATTCGGAGCATCCACTTGCTGCTTGTGCACTTCTAGATAGACTACAGAGGCCTGATGCAGAACCTGCATTACGAGTTCCTGTAAGATTTTGAAGATTTTTCTTTGTTCCTTGCTGTTTCCTTATTGGATGTTCTTCAATAATTTCCGAGTACAAACACGCACTGGCACATACATGCCCATGGACTCACGCACACAGTTAAAAATCTTAAGTCTGAAAATATGGGGAACACGTGCATCGAGTTTGAATGTAGTATACTTTTAATTTTGAGGAAAATTATTTGCTTGTTTGTTGCTATTCATTCTGTACTCATGCAATCTTCACGTGTCAGGTTTTTGGTGCTCTTAGCCAGTTGGAATGTAGCACTGAAGTTTGGGAGAGTGTTCTTTTTCAATCTTTTGAACTTTTGGCAGACTCAAATGATGAACCTCTGGCAGCTACCATGGATTTTATTTTTAAGGCTGCATTGCAGTGCCAACATCTACCAGAAGCGGTGTGCTTCAAAACCTCTTGAATCTTGAATGAGTTGCTTTCATATTAAGTCAAAACATTAATGAGTTTTTAATTGTTTATTTTGATGGCATTTAATTTTCTTTTCTTCTCCTCTGTAGGTTAGATCTGTTCGTGTTAGGCTAAAAGATTTGGGCTTCGAGGTGTCTCCCTGTGTGCTTGATTATTTAAGTAGAATGGTAAATAGTTGCGCAGATGTTGCTGAAGCTATTTTAAGAGATATAAATTGCGACAATGAATATCCTGATAACGGTTCGGCAGTGCCTTGCGGGCTCTTTGTGTTTGGTGAAAATTCGCCTACTTCTGAAAGATTGCATGCACTGGACAAGCATGCGTTTTGCATTACTCGATATTTTTCTGATATACATATTTTGATTGAAATGCTGTCTATTCCTTCCCTTGCTGTTCAAGCTTCCCACGCTTTCGAGAGAGCTATAGCTCGAGGTGCAATAGTGGCTCAATCATTGGCCATGGTATTAGAAAGACGACTTGCTCAAAGATTAAATTTTACTGTTGCTGAAAATTTTCAGCACACAGATGGGACTGTGGAGGGACTCGAGGGCGATATTGAGCAAACGGGGGCCCAGAGAGATGATTTCACATCTGTTCTTGGTCTTGCCGAGACATTGGCACTTTCTAGAGACTCTCGTGTGACAGATTTTGCGAAAATGCTTTACACGATTTTGTTTAGATGGTATGCGGATGAGTCTCATCGATTGAGGATGGTTAAGAGACTTGTTGACCGCGCCACTAGTGCAACAGGTAGTAGTCGTGAGGTAGACTTAGATTTGGAAGTTTTGGTAATTTTGTTGTGTGAGGAGCAAGAAATTGTTAGACCAGTTCTGAGCATGATGAGGGAGGTTGCTGAAATTGCAAATGTTGATCGGGCAGCTCTTTGGCATCAGTTATGTGCCAGTGAAGACGAGATCATTCGTATTCGTGAAGAAAGAAAAGCTGAGATATCCAATATGGTTAAAGAAAAAGCTACCATATCACAAAGGCTGAGTGAATCTGAGGCAACTAATAACCGGCTTAAGGTAACTTTTTGTTCAGAATCGTGATATATGTATTTCTTCTGATTAATTGTTATGGGTGTGTTCTGAATTGACACCTCCATGAAATGGCAGTCTGATATGAGGGCTGAGATGGATCGTTTTGCCCGGGAAAAGAAGGAGCTCATGGAGCAGTTACAAGAAGTTGAGAGTCAACTTGAATGGCTTCGCTCTGAACGGAAGGATGAAATTGGAAAGCTCAACTCAGAGAAGAAAGTTCTTCAGGATCGTTTGCATGATGCTGAGACCCAGCTTTCCCAACTAAAGTCCCGGAAACGTGATGAATTGAAGGTGCGCGAATTTCATTTGTAGTTGCCCTACCTTTTGTGCTCCCATAGTTAACTGGAAAGAAGATTCTCGACTAACCAATTGGCCTAGCCCAGTCAGCCAGAATACTTGTTCCTCACTAGGGAGGTACAAGTTACAAGGGTTCAATTCTTGCTTGTGGCAAGATTCCCCATCTCGCTATTGCCTGTAATTCACTTAAACAAAAAGAAAGATAAGAATATTCTTTACTGCATTTGATGTTTGAAATTCTTAACTATACCATTAAGGGGCTTTCACAAAAGTTAATCGTGTGGAAACTGGCTATGATGTTTCCGAGGAACTCTCTTTACCAATTTTTTTCCTTTTGTTTTATATTTTTTCTTTTGTTGTGAGGGTGGGGGGATTCTTCACTTAGCATTTAGCACCCTTTTGAAGACGAGGATGTCCATGTTAGCATTACGTTAATGAAATGCTATAAGTGGTAAGTTTTGCAAGTTCTCTGTATTCTGAACTCATCTGTACACACCAGATGATGATTTGTGGTCTCAACACTTGCACAAGTAAACAACAGTTTTAGTATCAGATTTTGTTGATGATATGTTATTTTTGTGTGCTTTATCGGTTTGTCTTCCTTGCGAAGTTCGTTCCTTATGCCTTTTGTGACATCATTTTTTTTGATGTCTCAGAGGGTAGTTAAGGAAAAAAATGCTCTCGCTGAAAGGTTGAAGAATGCTGAAGCTGCACGGAGAAGATTTGATGAGGAACTGAAACGCTATGCCACAGAAAAATTGACTCGAGAAGAAATCCGGAAGTCACTTGAGGATGAAGTTCGACGTTTGACCGAAACAGTTGGACAGACTGAAGGTGAAAAACGTGAGAAGGAAGAACAAGTTGCTCGCTGTGAAGCATACATCGATGGGATGGAAGCCAAGTTGCAGGCTTGCCAGGTTTTTACCTTTAATCTTGCATGCTTTTTTTTGGGTGTTTCAGTCATATGCTGCTGGTTTTCTTGTAGGGCTAAACATTTGAACATACGTTGATTTGATCAGCCATCTTGTCGTGTCTTTCCCTCTATCTATCAGGGCTATTCATTATAACCTAGATTTACATTAAGTTGTACTTAAACTTCTAGGTGATATCTCAAAGTGGCCTGATTTAGAACTCAAGTCTTATTGTTGGCCTTCTTCATTGATGATTTTGACCATTAAGTGTAAGTTCTTGATGTTAATTGGTTGGACCCGTTCCATAAAATTTGTCGGTGGAAGAGCAAATGCGGTCCATTTTATGTAAGCTAATAGGCTAACGATTTTTATGCTTTGGGATGCATGTTCTGAAGCATGGTTGCCTCTGTACCGAATTAGTAATTTAGCAATCTAAAGCTAAAGCAATCCCCAACTTTTTTCCATTTAATTTCCTTTGGAGATCAGAAGTCAAATATGATAACTTACTATATAGAGTCGAACATTGACATCATAAATGGTACTCAATGCTACTAGAAATGCGTTGTCCGTGAAATAGATGAGTAGTACTTAAATTTAGGAAATGTTTATTCCTTGAAAGAAGCAGTCTACTTCTATATCATATATTTATGGGATTTAGCTTACCACGGATCTGTTCTTGTACCTTGTAAAAGAAGAGTTTGCTCTATCACCAGTTTGTTCCCATGCAAATATTTTTGTGAGTGAGTTTCTGTTAAGTTTCTATTGTGGAGAGTCCTGAAGTATAGCATGACTAATCTACCTCCTCTCCGTTTCAGCAATACATTCACAGCCTAGAGAGTTCACTACAGGAAGAAATGTCACGGCATGCCCCTCTATATGGTGCAGGCTTGGAAGCTCTGTCAATGAAGGAGCTGGAGACCATTTCACGCATCCATGAAGAAGGGCTGAGGCAGATCCATGCCCTCCAACAGCGTAAAGTTACGAGTCCCGCAGGTAGCCCTCTTGTGGGCCCCCACTCCCTCCCACACCCTCATGGATTCTACACTGCTGCCGCTGCCGCTGCCGCTGCCACTGCCCCACCACCTGTGGCTGTCGGTATGCCTTCTCCTCTTGTCCCTAATGGGGGTGTTGGGATACACAGCAACGGGCACGTGAATGGTGCCGTTGGGTCGCCGTGGTTCAACCATGCTTGAAACCCCCCTCGAGGTTGGTTGACCCCTTCTGTCAATTTAGGTGATAGAGGTGGGTTTTCTTCTATATTTCGAGATTTTTTAATTTTTATCTTACATTGGCATTTGGCTGGGTAGGGCTGTTGGAACACTTGGTTGGAAAAATCAATAATGCAGAGGAGATTTCTGGAGATAGGTGGGATTAGAAGGGGGCAATGCTTTGGTGAAATTTAGCTGTTGTAAGGAAAGTGAGTCCAATAGTACTAACAATTGCAAATGCCACACTTTATCTCAATTTTTTCCCCTATATTAATGAAAGGCATCGAGAAAGTTTTTCCTACTTTACCTCGTCTAATTCTACGTCCTTTTTAGTACTTTCTCCTTGATTGCACGAATGTTATTTTTGCACGCACAAACCCAAGTTTTTGGCGGGTGGAGGGTTAGCTCGACGATAGGATCACTCCCATGCATTTGGCGAAATTTCAAACTTCGCTCACCAGTGGCGGACGCATGATTTCTTAACGGGGCATTCTCCAGGGGAAACGGGGACCCCACTCTCAGCTCAAAGGGCCATCTCCACGATGTCGTGGAGCGATGAGATCGGGAACCTCAGGATAGAGAGAAAAGTAGTTCGCTCGAGTTTTTTTACATAACAATGTTAGGGATAAATGAGAATGGAGGCACGAGTGTACCTACAGGGCGAACGGGGACCGAGGAATAGAGAAAATCTCGGGACCCGAGCAATCGGCTGAGTGGCGATGAACGCAAGAGCCGACTTCTCGGCAGTCCTACTGTCACCGAGACAGGAAAGAAGTTGAGGGCGTGTGAAAGTACAATTGTCTATGCGTAGTTTTCCTGATCCATCCAAGGCACTAACGACTAGATCGTCGGAGGACAATTTTCGGTCGACCATCGTCGACCGGTGTGTCCCCAGCGATTTCCTTCATGCGCAGGTTCGTGAGTCCGAAGATTGACCATCATCTTTTCCACGTGAAGGGGACTTGAAGTGGGATCCTCAGGTACTCGGTTCTAATAACTATTTGTCTACGCGTACAGATAGTACCGGAACAGAGGCATTGTGTGATGTGTATATAAACCGAACCGTTAATTATGTTTAAAACATTTTTTCAAGGGTCTCCGCGAAAAATTAGCTCAATCCGACACCTATAAGTGTTTGATCTAATCATCTAACTTTTCATTCGGGTTTTTAGAGAATGAAAAGTTAGACGATTAGATCAAGTATTTATAGGTGTCGGATTGAGCTGATTTTTCGCGGGGGCACTTGAAAAAATGTTTTAAACATAATGAACGGTTTGATCACTTGTGTGGGACCCGTAGTGGGCCCCACAAAACAATTTGTGCACAGATTGCTGTACCAGTAGACTTTCTGTATATAAATTGTTGGTGTATGTTCAAATGTTCAGCGTCGAACCAAAAGTCTCTATAGAAAAGCATTCATAGGGATTTGTGAAGGCGCGCTATTTGCGAAGTTTGTTGTGTTCCATGAGGGGTTTTCTCCTCGATCTGGTTTTGCGCAAGCTGATTTGAAAACTCTAAAAGTTATCAAATACTCCTCTCGTTTTCATTCTTTAGTCCCTTTTAGAGATTCTAACTAATTAAGGGAACACAGTCATTACATTTTTAAAAACTTATTTTTCTCATTTTGCCCTGCAATGATTATATTTTCTTATTTTTTTAGTACTATTAATTTAAAAATAAAAGGGTAAAAGAGAAAATTCATTATCCATAACCCATCTAGTTTTCATATGGAAGTATGGAACAATCTTTTTGGGACAAAAAAAGGTGCTAATTAGGACTAAAGAATGAGGACGGAAGGAGCACTTAATATTGAAGAAAGTCTTACAACACAAAAACTCAAACATACAATACCTTGACCAAATGCATGAACCACAATAATACAGTTGCGAGTGATTATTATACATCTTTTTATTGCTTCATTTTAGCACATAGCTGAAAAATAAATTTGAAACATTTACATCCTCCACCCCAAAATAAATGTCCCGATCGCAAAACGAGGACTTAAAAATAAGACGTTTTTTACAAGAAAAAATGCCAACTTTTTCCATAAATTAAAAGAACTCATGGATAGTCAATTGTTGAAAAAAGTTTGAACTTTTCTTGGAAAATTCGTACTATTTTTAAGTTCACGTTTTATTTTGGGACAGAAGGAGTAGAACTTATGCACAGATTCACCGATGCCATTAATGCATCTTAAAAACGTCATTGCTACGTCTTGTAGTAGCACAATACACATGATTTCTTCTTCATCTTGTGAAGTACTACGTTTTAGGTGAGAATACACGCCGTGGTGAAAATATTCCTGTATACCTGTTGAGCGTTTACACATCAGGTTTAATATTAAAAAATATACTAAAAAAAACAGCAAAGCTCAATATTAGGAAAATACTCAATAAATTAATCACTAAGATGAAGTACGTACGTTTTGGGTGAGAATATGCGCCCGGGTGAAAACATTCCTGTGTATCTGTTGAGCATTCAGACATCAGGTTTATTAAAAATATACTAAAAAAACAGCAAGCTCAATATTAGGAAAATACTCAATGAATTAATCACTAAAATGAAGTACGTACGTTTTAGGTGAGAATATACGCTGGGGTGAAAACATTCCCGTGTACCTGTTGAGCATTCAGACATCAAGTTTATTAAAAATATACTAAAAAAGTAGCAATTGCTCAATATTAGGAAAATACTCAATAAATTAATCACTAAGATGAAGTACGTTTTGGATGAGAATGAAAACATTCTTGTGTACCTGTTGAGCTTTTAGACATCAGGTTTATTAAAAATATACTTTAAAAAAAATAAAAATAGCATGCTACTATATATTAGGCAAATACTCAATAAATTAATGCCTAGTGAATGACAGTATTAGAACACGTAGGGAACTGGTCTGTAATGGAAAGCAATTGATACGAATGAAACTTTCTCTCTCACCGGTATATCCGGATGTAACGGTATCGGGAGGCGCAAAAACCATTACGTATTGGCTATTACATTGCGTAGCGGTTGGCGTAATTTTTTTGTCACTCGTTAGATGTCTAACTTGCTCCCTAGCCCTGGGGGATGTGGAAAGGTACCACTAAGCGGCAGACAGGTGAGGCAAGCCTATAGGACATCAACCACCACACCAAACACTCGCGCTCTTGACGAGAATTAAAACATCACCTTCCATGCGAAAAGAATGAGAAAGTGTCATTGGGCTACAAGCCCGTTGGCGGCTGTCGCATATTTAAAACCGTACTTTTAACGAAAAACAGGTACGTACCCAAAAATGCCCGGAATAATAGACTGAAGTTGGTACGTACCTTGGGGAAGCAAGCCCGTCGATGGGTCGGTAGCTCGGCATGACGAACCCCTGGCTCTGATCTTCACGGGTCGCCCCACCACCGCGCCTCTGCCGCCCGTTGAACGTCCCATACTTAACCAGCTTCCCAATCCACGACCTACCACCGTTCTTGGGCGACTCGTCCTCCTTGTGGGATCCCTTCATCTTCTCAGTCAAGTACTCCTTCACGGCATCCAATCCCCGCTCCACCACTCCCGCCGGCGGAGAAACCAGTGGGTTCCCTTCCACGTTGAGCTTCTGCAGCTTCCTGAGGCACCCGAGGGAGTCCGGCAACGTCGTGATGTTGTTGTAGCTGACGTCGAGCTCGACGAGGGAGAGGAGGAGGCCGAGGGAGTAGGGCAGGGTGGAGAGGTAGTGGAAGTTCTGGCTGATGTTGAGGGTCTGGAGGTTGATGAGGTTTTCGAGGTCGTCGGGGAGGGAGCGGAGGCAGTTGAGGCGGGCGTCGAGGGCGCAGAGGTTGGTGAGGTGGGAGATGGAGTGAGGGAGGTATATGAGCTTGTTGGAGTTCACTGATAGAGTCTTTAGGTTCACAAGCTCGAAACCTATGGTGTCTGGCAGCTTTGTTAGCTTGTTGAAGTTGGCATTCAGATCCTCCAGTGATCTGTGTGTGTTATAATCAACGAGGAAAAAAAAATTACTCCTGTTGCAAAACGAAATCTGCTCGTATCTTCCAAATGACCCAAACACTATACATGATCAGATTCAAAACACATTCCGACTATAATAAAAAAAAAGTCAAAAAAACCAATAAGCAAAATGCAAAAAGCCAAAAAAATTGGGCTCTCAAACTAAGATAGTTAATGCTGTTTATCATATGCCTAATTAGCCTGGTTGTTTGGGGGTAAGGGGAGGAGATAAAGGAAGGAGGGAGATAAAAAAAAAGGTGTTCGTTTGTTTGAGGACTTTTCCGGATATGGGTGGGACCGGGATAAGTTTATCCGGGCAAGCAACCCGGATAGCTCATCCCGGAGCCGGAGGGATAAGGAAGCCCCTTGTTAGGGGATAAGTGAAGCCCACACCCAGGGGTGACGTTAGCTTATACGGCTTCATAAAATTACTAGCTAGGGAGCCATTGACCCAAAAATCCTTGATACATTTTCATAACAAATCAGAAACGAAGGGGGAGGGAGAGAGCACTTATCCAAGCACCTCTTCTATTCTCAAGCATATTTAATTCTAATGAGATGTGAAAATGTGAACTTCAGTACTTATTATTCTTTCAAACAAAAAAAAACAAAAAACTTCAGTACTAATGAAAGCAATATATATTTGTTAGTAAAACCAGATAATGAAAGCAATATTTGTTAAAACCAGATATAATACGCATGCTAAAACTTCAGTAATTTAAATTTTAATAAAACTTCAGTTGTTTTGTTACAGTATATTAAAACCAGATATGTGAACGTTAATAATAAACTTCATGTTTAATACTTATGTTAAACCAGATAATGTGTTAATAATTTACTCCATTTTTTAGGGTAACTAATAATAATAGTAATAATAATAATGATGATGATGATGATGATGATAATAATAATAATTTAATCTCAATTTAGTAAATCTTTATTAGCTAATAATTTACCTTTTCAAAACATATATGCAATTATTAAATTTGAATAGACAATAAAGGAAAAATGGATGCTACGTACAAGAATTATATAGGGGCAATAAAGTAATTTGATGCATTATTTTGTTATCCACCACTCTTATCCACCTATATCAACTATCAAACAAACCAGGTGTAAGTTAATCTTTTCTGTCTAAGAAAACCAAGCAAACCCATTCTTAGCTTATCCCCCTTCTTAACAATCTCTCATTCTACCATATCCACCTCTTAATCTCCCATTCTTCCTTATCCCTCCTCTTTATCTCTCATTCTTCCTTATCCCTCAAAACCTTATCCGTCCGACAAATGAGCCATCCTGGATTAGCTTGTCCGGGTGGGGAAATAGCCCTATCTACCCGTCAAACCTTTTTTGTATTCTCAATCCAATGATTTAATGAGAGTAATTAAGTAATTTTTACACTATCCACTCTCACAAATTCACGACAGCTCCAACTTTTGTATGTCTCGATTTCTGTGACCCAAAATCATGTCACGTAAGAACTTATTACATGGATTGGGATCCGGCCACGTGACGCCTTAATGCCATTTTTCCATCACATATTCACGTGGGGCTCAGGACTTTAGTATATAGGCACCATATGGCGGTGCTTCAAGACCACTGATTCTACTGAATAAAATACTTGTGTCACATGCAGCACCCTTGGACAGTTGGACATTGAACAGGTTATAACTTGGTACAATAATATTATTATCAGGCTCTTACGAATAATAATAATAATAATAATACAGTACTATTAATGAAGTGAAAAGAAATTTGGTGGGTCGGGGGTAACAAATTACCTGCAATTCTCAATAGTTGTGGGGAGTGATTCGAGAAAGTTGGCAGAGACATTCAAAGTCTTTAGCTTTGACAAACACCCAATTGAGTTTGGGAGGGATTTCAGCAGATTTGAGTGCACATCCAGCACTATCAGATTCACCATTCTTGCTGTTACTGATTCTGGTATGCTCTGATCAATGCATATATATATATGCCACATGCATTTATTAATTAGTGGAGTATTATTACCAAGGCCAAACACTAGGAGAGAGAGAGAGAGAGAGAGAGAGAGAGAGAGAGAGAGATTGCAATGGGAAAAGAAGATAATTGCTGCCAAAAGAAGACAACAGCCATTACTACTGGCTTACTGAGAAAACAGCAAAACAGAAATATTTCAGATAGTGGGAAAGGGAAAAGAAAAAGAGAAACGAAGAAAACAGAAATTAATCCACATAATCTTGTTGTTCGCAGTGGCGGCTCCGGGATTTTTTAGAAGGGTGTTGAAGAATTACTTTAAACTCTCTATTCTCTCTATTAAGGAATAGAATATACCAAATTTTTTGTACTTTCTATGTCCCAAAATGACAGTCCCCAACGAAAAAACCTACAATTTTTGAATCAAAAAATAAATATTTACATTCATAATTTCTCAAAATTTTCCACACCAAATTAAAGAACTAATCAAAATATTTAATTAGGTGCGAAGAAACTCGAAACTAATGTACGAAAGTACTTTATTTTTTATCCAAAAATTGCACGTATGTCTTTTCAGAAGGGACTATCATTTTGAGACAGAGGAAGTGTAATATTGCAATTAGAAAATATAGAAATACATAGAATTTTACAAATTTTCTTGACGAAATTTCTCATTTGAGCCAAACAAGATTAAATAGGTGCTACTAATATTCTTTTAGGAGAAATTGAGGTGAATAGATTGGCACAGATCTTTTAGGACATTCTCTTCTTTTAAGAGATGTTTATGCCCTGTTCCTCATTCTAAAAAAAGTACTTAAAAATAAAGACCTATTTTCAAACTTAAAAATAATGGGTTTACGAAAATAATTTTTCAATTTTTTTGCAGGGTTTGATAGATCTCATCGAGATCTATAAAACTAGATCCATATTGAATATTTTTTTTTATTTCAGTAAACCTATTATTTTTAAGCTTGAAAATTGTAAATAAATACTTATTTTTTAAGAGGGTAATCTGGAGAGTTGAGTGTCATTCAAAAAGAAGCCAGAGCATGATACTGATACCACTAGATCATTCTTTTTCTCTCAATTTTTTTTAAATTTTTTTCATAATAATATGTACCTTATTTGGGCTAATGTATTAGGTGTTTAATTATGAATTACTTGTATTGATGGGTGTTCATAATATGAGGCTGAGTGTTCCAATATTGGATTGATTTGTGGGCTAATATTTTGGGTGGATGTTCATTTAATTTGGCCGGATTGGGTATTCATTCATACTTGAGCTGGGTGTTCATATGATGAACTAGCATACAATAGTACAATTTTTTCATGTATTCTATATTTCTATGAAGAGAAAAAATGAGTTGGGGTGGTCATGTGACCATCTTAATTACATAGTTGTTCTGTTGGGTTAATGTAGTACATTAATTACATGGTGTGCAATCCCATATAAAATATGTTAAGGAAATGGGAATGAAATTAGTGATGATCAAATTGATAACCGGTTATAGGGCTGTAAACGAGTTAAAAATTTGAGCTCAAGTCCGGCTAGAGTCTTAACGAGCTGAACTTAGTCATTTATTAAACGAGCTCGAGTCTCTTTAATCGAGTCAAGCTAAGCCTCCCCTAATGAGCTGAGCTTTCGTCGAACAATCCAAGCTCCACTCGAGTCGTTTACTAAACGAGCTGAAAACTCGAGCTCGAGTTCGGCTCGTTTACTAAATGAGCTGAGCTAAGCTCGCAAGTTGCTCGGTTCATTTACAGCCCTACTACGGTAAATATAAACAGAAACCCAAACAAAAGTTGAATTTCCATTTCTCTTTTATTTCAACAAATAGTTAAAAATGGAACTTTATGGGCGGCAGTAATAAAGTTGGTGTTCAAGCATATCATGATTGGAAAGAACTTAAAATCCACCACACCACCACGGCATCACCACCACCACCAGGCCAAAGCCCAACCAGTATTTGTTATTGAAAATCTGAAGCCGAAGAAGAAATTAAAGAAAATGGACAGAGTTATATATATATATATATAGGAATACAGTAGTAAGATGTATATATATAATATATGTACCTGAAGATTGTTAGAGGATAGGTCAAGTTTGCCGATAGTACCGATATTGAGAGGAGAAGGATTTGGCAAAGAATCCAAACCCATCCCACTCATGTCGACTATCTCCAGTCGCCTCGCCTCTTCTTCTTCTTCTTCCTCGGCTTCATTAACCGGCCGCCCCCTTCTCATTTTCTTCCTTTCTCCCCACGGTCGCCTACCCTTGATCGCATCCATTCTCAGCTGCTCCTGCTGCTGCTTCTGATCTAACATCATCATCTTCATTCAACCCTATATAGTAGTATTAGTAATTTAACCCATCCTCACATAACATATTAAACTAATTAAAACAACTGGGATCCAGGGAGAAGGAGAGAGAGGATTGTGACAATAAAACTATGGGTTCACCATCTGTTGTACACCAACTGCACACCTTGATGTGCGGGACCCATATTTCCACACAAATGATCAAAATCACTCAGTTTGTTCAAAATGTTATTTTAAGGATTCTTGTAAAAAATAAGCTCAGTCGGATATCGGTAAGAGCTCAATCAGTTCTTTACTCAATTTTCTAACAAGAAATTAATTGAAGAATCGATCAAGTCGTTACCGATATTCTCATAAGCTGATTTTTTTAAGAAATCCGATCCTTAAAAAAAATTATTTTGTACTCCAAATTAACTCTAATCATTTAAGCAAATGGTGTACTCCAAAGAGGGATCGGGGACTGTGCTGTGTAGCTCCGTGCTGCACAGCGTATTGCACAGCCACTGGTGCGGCCTTGCCGGCATCGGTCTAATGATCGGAGACGTTCACCGCGTAGAGCTCGTTGAGTTCTACATGTGCACCAAAAATCAGCTCAATCAAATATCGTTAAGTGTCTCATCGGAACACATATAACTTGAAAAAAATGGATTCAGTGGTTTTGATCCAGTGTTTCGTATCCATTAGGTTTTTTTTTTTTTCAAGTTATATGTATTCCGATGAGACACTTAACGATATTTGATCGAATTGATTTTTGGTACATTTGTAGTACTCGACGAGCTCTACACGGTGGACGTCTTCGATCGTCGGACCAATGTCGGTAAGACCTCGCCGGCAGCTGCGTGACACGCTATGCAGCACGAAGTTGCACAGCACAGTCCCCGCCTCCTCCAAAGAGTGTACCCATAGAAGGACTCGGATTGTAGTAATTAATAATTGTGTGTTTTTGGGAACGATGAAACACCAAAATTAAATGAACGGTACAAATACGGGTTTTACTAGGGGAGATTGCAAAGGACGTACGAAGAAGGTACAGTCCACGCTGACATGACTTTTGGGGGGCAACCGACGTACAAAGGCCGTATACGGGGATTGCGTACCGTTCATCAAGTCAACTCTCTCTCTCTCTCTCTCTCTCCCTCTCTCTCTCTCTCTCTCTCTCCACCTAAGGCCGCCCGTGATTCACTCCCACCTTCCCATTCCTCTATTTTTGAATGGAAAATGATTTTGGCACTTCATTTTTTGATGATGGCACTCCAAAATTTGTTTTTAGTGTGTTTGCTATGTATAATTTTTACACTAAAAAATAAGTTTTGGAGTGTCATCATAAAAAATTGGAGTGCCAAAATCATTTGCCTTTTTGAATTTGGGCAAAGATGTTAAAGGTCCCGACCGCTTCGACTCAGCTCTCATCAGAGTCCGGTCCTGGGTCATTTGTGGGTCGTCTCCGGATTTATCATAATGACCGGAGCCGTTGACTTCTTAAATCTCACCGAAAATATCGACCACGTCAAAAATCAAGTTAATCGATTATCGTTTGATAGAATTTTGAAATATATTGATCTTGTTTTAAAAAAAAAATGTGCAACACTGGATTGCAATTCATTTGATACAATTATCTAAAGTGTAATGCATTTCGAAATCGTATCAAACGACATCCGACTAACCTGATTTTCTCCGTGGTCGATATTATCGATGGTGTCTAAAAAATGAACGGTTCTGATTATTATTGTGGACCTTTTTCGGGCCCACAAACAGCCCAAAATGAACCAGATTAGATGGGAATGGACTGGATGGGAGCCGTGTCCCGACCACTTAGGTACCGATTAGGTACAGATGGTGTGTGGGGCCCCCTAAAGGATCTCGTGCGGACAATTCGAGTCATTCAATAATTTTAAAATAATTTTTTGAGTGACTCCGTAAAAAATCAGCCTGATTGAAAATGGGCAAGTCTTTGATCAAATCTTCAAATTTTTCATTCGGAAGTTGGAATCCTAAATATTGAACAAAGTATGACTCCACGCCATGTGTACCTGATCCGTACCTAGTGATTCCAATTATTGGGGACCATCATCATTTTTTTTTTCAAATTTTACATCAGAATGCAATACTTAAAATCTAAAACCACTTGCAATTGGTACGGATGAATATGCCCAAATATGTCAACAGTCCCTTAAATAATTCGGGTGAGTCTTTTTATGTATAATAGGCTCCTAAAAATTACATATGATAGGCACTAATGCATGCACCTTCCCTTATCAAATTTTTTTTTTCCTTTTCAAAACGAATAGTTGTTGATCGGGGTGCTAATCGAGCAAAACAAGTGAAGCACAATATTGTTCAAGCTTAGCTCGACTCATTATTACATGTACTTAAGCTTGGCTCGAGCTTGAGAATTATTTGAGACTAATTGTTCGAGCTTTTTGGCTCGAGCTTAAAGTTTTGTATTCGTGATAAGCTTGGCTTGACTTGTTGAATATACAAGCCAATCTCGAGTTTTCAAGTATGAGTTTAATCTAGTGAAATTTCGAGTTTTCAAGCTTAAGCTTATTAAGTTCCAAAATGAAATCGGCTAATTCAAAGCCCTATAAAGAAGAACTAGCACCTTTAATCTAGGCAAAAAAAGAAAAACTTATATACATAAAATTTAGTAGTTACTAGCTACATTCATTAAATTAAAAACCCTCAAACTCTTGAATTTTCACATCTCACATAAGAGTTTTCCTATTTGGATGCAATAATACTGTAAAATTGGTGAAAATATTTATACGAGAGGCCGACGTAGATCTCATGTCTTAGGATATTTAATCTATCCCTATATTTGTAGTATTTACGAAATAACCTCTTTGTTCATGAGCCTATCGAGCCAAACACCCATATACTTAAGCTTTACTAGAATTCATAAAAATAAAAAAATAAAAACGTGATTGAGCTTGGCTTATATTTTTTTAAAATAATTTCGAACAAGCTACATGCCAAGCCAAGTTTGAGTTGTTTGGTTCATTTAACAACCCTAGTTGTTGATTTCTTATAATACCATATAATACCAACTTTTATATTACCGTCACAAAATCAACACAATTACGAGTCAGTAGAGGCTTGACACATGTGATGTGTGTGTGCAAGTCGATCGAGTTTTGAAGATTACGTCCACAAATGGCACGATAATGCAAAAACTGTGAAATGAAATGGAGAAATAATGAACAAACCTTTTTTTTTTTTAATCGATCGGTCACCATATTATTAATCACTGCAAATAAGAAATATCCGCAAAAAACCTTGATTAGGATACAATCGTAACCATTCTTCTCTCTGTATTCTGTAATATCCCCTTTTAAAGTCTTCCAAAAAAAAAAAACCCCAACATTACTGTTATGTTATTTGGAAATTTAATGATTCCACAAAAGTCCTAAACATGCTTGTAGCTCTCTAAATTTTTAAACCAGTGAGTAATCAATCTTATTAATAAGAATTAAATCGTACAAAAAATAAAATAAAAGTCAATGCTAACTTTTTTTTTTTTTTGATCGGTAAACAAGGCCCGCAGGCAAAGTCAATGCTAACTGATCACAGATTCTCAATACAATATAATGAATATATTAGAAAAATAGAAGCCATTTTTTTTTCTTTTTTTTTTGGTCCAACGGAAACTTTAAATAGAAGCCATTCGAACCCTACATTATTGAGAAATGGGCCGGCTAGCTAGCTTGAGTCTGACGAGGGATCATGCGCAAAAACATGTGGGACCATAAAGAGGAAACACATATGGGACCATTTGCTCTGTCACTTAGCTTGTTCGTTTTTGGTACCGAAAACTCCCGCGTACGGTCTTCAATAAATTTTTTGTATCTATCTCTAGCTCTCCAGTTATTATTCTTAAAAGTCTTCCTCAAAATCCAATACGAACATGGTTACGTTTGATAAGAGGTACAATACTGATATCTTGGCCCTCCAAATTACATTTACTAGTCATTCATCTTTTGTTAATTGATATTGATATTTTTCTTTTTGTGTCTATAGGTTGCTCAAGCTTGTTGTCCAAACTAACGGGTTTGTAGCCCAATGACACTTCCTCATCTTTTCCACGTGATAGGTGAGGGTTTGATTCTCGCCAGGAGTACTGCGGCGAGTGTTTGGTGTGGTGGTTGATGTCTTTTAGGCTTGCTCCACCTGTATGCCGCTTAGCGGTGCCCCATCTCTATCCCCTTAGGAATAGACTAGACATCTATCGAATGATTAAAAAAAAAAAAAAGAGCTCGTTGTCCAAGATTTTAGATAAAAGCGATAGTTAAAGGAGGTTTGGGGGTTAAAGAGCTCTGTGTGATTAATGGAGTCAACCCTATATAAGAAAACTATACCTACTGACTTCAAAAACTTTTGGACGAGGATTCGAGGAATAAGTTTCGGCCGTGGAAGGCTGGAAGTGTCGTGGCAGCGGCGGAAAGAAATTGTTCTTTCTAACATGGAAATTAAAGGAAATTAAACCAAAAGGGAGAAGATCAAGCCCCGTGCTAAGTAACTTCATATATTTATAAGTTTAGGTTTTAATATTCAGATCGATTGTTTAACTAGAATTCGTTTCAATTTTACGGAATGATTTTAGTTCTTTCAATCTATTTCGTATTTGTATCCGTGGTTTTCAAATTCATGTCATACAATAGTTTTTCTTGATTGAGCTTGGGTAATTGAGATGGATTATGCTCGTAAGACAGATTGTGTTATTAGACAGTTTGTGAAAGAGACGAATCGTACTAGTAAGACCGTCCGTGCTATGGGATAGTCCATATATACCGGTTGACAACTCGTATATGTTTTTTTGATGATTATTGAAAGAGTTTGCAAGCCCTAGCAATAATTCTTTCTTATTCGAATGATAAACCTAGACTATGCATATTGTTGTTACGTGATCGGGGTGGATTTGAAATGTAACGCCCCAATTTTCGAAAACGTTAAGTAAATCTGTTTAAATGATTTAATGAATTTATTAATGGCTACCTAAATAGCTAGAGCCTTCAATCTTGCAAAATCGGGAATGAAAAAACAAACAAAAATAATAGGATCCATGATATCCGGACTATAAAAGTGTTCATAAAAATAAATAAGGTGTCCAGATTGTACCAATTCTCAAAAGCAAATATTTGTGGGAGGTAAGCGGCGGAGAAGAAAGATTGGTGACAGGGTGGTATAGAGAGAAATGAGAGGGTAGAGGAACATGGTAACACTTGTAAATGGAAATTTTTAAGAGGGTATTTTTGTCTACAAAATTAGTTTTTTTTTTTTTGGCCAATAGATAGACGAGATCATTTTATATCAAATATGAAGTACATAATACAAATCCGAGACACTACATCTTGTGAGATTCGTTTTCTATTTGTTTGGATGGAAAATTGTGCAGATAGTACACAAAGCACGGGTCTGGGGATGCCGCAAAACAGTTCCCTGTAAAACCGTCTAAAAGTATTTTCAGCGGTCTAGATTAAAAACAAACTCTTCCAGGGAAAAGTTAACTCTTCCCTAACTCTTCTTTGGAAGAGTTTGTTTTCAATCCGGACTATTAATTGTTAAGATAGACGGTCCGAATGCGCCCTGTAGGGCGCAGGGCACATCGATCAAACCACACGAGGTGTAACTAAAGTTTGCCCTATTTTTATTAGGAGAGAAACTTATTCGCGAAGGCTCGGCGCAATCACAGCCGTCCATTCGTGCAATCAATGATTGACATTCGTTTTCAATTTTGACCAGTCACAATTGGTTTTCAATCTGGACCGTCTAAAAATACTTTGGACGCGCGAGATTGGGCTCCGTAAAAAAAGTTTTTTTGTTTTATTAGTGGTGTTTTTGTGGTAACTTAATGGGTCACAATTTTTTGGAATGTAGGGTGTTTGATTGAGTCTCCTTTACTCCTCCTGGTTTTCAGATCTTTGTTGAGCTCGGCCTCATAACCTAAACCTACAAGACAGTGAACCATCGTTAGTGCCTGCCCGACGATGATGAGTCACATCGATGGCTAGTAAATCCTTGAAGGAGGTGGATAAGTACATATATAACTCAAGTGTAGAGTGATATGGAGCGCCGTATCTCTAGGAGCTAGCGTACTTTTCCTTTGATAGGGATTATTTGAATTAAAAGTAACCTCGCGCTAGGCACACGCCCAAACTGCCTAGTGTATGTCATGCATGACGTACATAGCCCCTGCAGTTACGTGAACAATGCCCGAATGATTTCTCTGCCAAACGTGTGAATCGGTTAATTGTGCTTCAGGTCAGTTTGCGCTCAACCCGGTCTAATCTGGTTTGGTCCGGGCCCATGAATTGATCATGACGGGGGTACTCAAAGTCCATCATGGCTGGTTCAACCTAGCGACCTGGATGACCAGACCCGTCAGGCCCAATGGGGTGTGCGGGTTCAGCCCACCACAATTATGATGGATTAATTCCTTACAAGGACCAGTGCATTAGTGCTTTAAAAAAACGGAAATGCTAACGGGTGCAATATAGCACCGGATAAAAGTACTGTTTTGCAATCAATTACCCACTTTTTTTTCTGACATATGGGACACAAGCGACAGCACATTCGGCATCTTTCAAAAAATTACACCTTTAACCCATTTTCTTTATTTTTTACATTTCTTATTTGCCCTAAGTTTCTTCTTTCCCTGTTTATGTTTTAACAGCTCCTTCTTTAAGAATATGCAATACACTCTTTAAAATACATTGCATATTCTATTTTAAAGAATATACAATGTATGCAATGTATTTTAAAGAATATACAATGTGTGTTTTAAAGAATATGCAATGTTCTTCATGAGAAATTCCTCCTGTTTATGTTTTAACAGCTCATTCTTTAAAATTGAAGTGCTTAATTTTTTTTAATATATAAACAGTCTAACAAATTAAATAGACAAAAATTATACTCCCTCCTTCCCAAAATATTTGTCCGGTCCGCAAAACGATGACTAAAAAATAATGCATTTCTTTTAAGAAAAAATTTATTTTTTTTCATTTCATAAATTAAAAGAACTCGTCGAGATCTAGTAAATTGTTGAAAAGATTTTAATTTTTTCTTGCAAAACTTGAATTATTTTTGTATCCTCGTTTTGCGGATCGGACAAACATTTTAGGATGGAGGTAGTATATTTTAATTGGTTTTAGGTAAAATAGATAATGTTGATGTAGTTGTGAAAGAAAAAATTGATAGCTAAACTAAAAATATGCAATGTTCATGAGATATTTTACTTATTTATTAGTGTACATGCTCTCTTAGAGAATGAACTGTTAAAACATAAAAAGAGAAAGAAGAAACTTGGGGCAAATAAGAAATGTAAAATAAAGAAAATGGGTTAAAGGTGTAATTCTTTGAAAGCTGCCGATTGTGCTGTCGTTTGTGTCAGAGGAAAAGTGGATAATTGTTACTTTTATCCGGTGCTATATTGCACCGGTTAGCATTTCCGTTTAAAAAAAAAGCTTTTTGAATGCAAGAGTGCTTTTAATGATTAATTCCATGGAAATGAGAATACGTATGGAAATCAATCTCGAAGTATATGAACAAAATACTGTCCGTTTTGAAAAACGCGGTGTGCATAAAATTAAACAGCAAACGAGCTTCGTTACTCACAAAACTTGCCTGGAGGCCTTAGAATCCCATAGTATCACTATGCATGATTTTTAATGAACTTTAAAAAAGATTTGGTCCACCCAGGAACTTCTGAGTCCAAATGGTGCAATTTACCGGGTGTCGATAAGAGTTTGGTGATGATCCAATGGTGAAACGTTCTCGTATTCTGTCGATACTTAAAGAGGTTTTTCAGAGATACTAAAATAAACTCATCTCTCGGTGCCGATCTTTGATTGGATGTTTCGAGGGATATGTTAAAGCATCCAACTCCAAATCAATTGGCAAAGAGTGAAGAGGCCGCCCAGACTCATATACTAGTTTTGGAGGAGATAATTAACCGGTGTGGAACAAATTCCAACACTCCCCCGCACGTGCGACCCCTGACTCGCACGTAGAGAGGTAAACAAAGGATCCGGAACACACGGATCACAATGAAAGAAAGTGCAACTATGGCACAGACAAATGGGAAAAGCCTCCGAAACTCTAGCTCTGATACCATGTTAAAACATCCAACTCCAAACCAATTGGCAAAGAGTGAAGAGGCCGTCCAGACTCATATACTAGTTTTGGAGGAGATAATTAATCGGTGTGGGACAAATCCCAAGAGGATATGCTAGTCTTTTGGTCAAAGATTAGGGTCATCAAGACCCGTTTTCTAACTGTTAACCAGAGAAGGGACTATGCTTGCCTACGCATGCTTGATGACTAGGCTATACACATGCCAGATGTTTTAGGATGCTTATCAAGTACTCCCTCCGTCCCTTTATTACAGTCCAGTATTTCATTTTGGGCTGTCCCTTAATAAATGTCCATTTTGTAAAGTTAGTGGGTAAAAGTTGATGAATTGTTTATTTTATCCCTAAAAGTATATTCCATTTTGAAAAGTTAGTGAGTAAAAGTGTAATGATGATGGGTAAGTAGGGAAAGTGGAGGAAAAAGTTGATGTGAAAGGTATAATGATGATGTCTTTTTAATAAGTTGGAGTTACGAAGCAGGACATTTAAAAAGGGACGGAGAGAGTAGAATGATCGTCTGACTTGGTATGTTCGGCGCCGTTTTGTCCTTACCAGGAGCTCCGGGCTTTCCTTCGATAATTAAGGCTCATTTCATCAAGCCATGGGCTGTGACATTCTTGACTCTATTGGGAGTGAAATAATAGGTGGGGAGAAATCTGGAGTTATCACTTGGAGCACTATCTTGAGGCTAATGTTCATCTCCTCGTGAAGATTTCAACCGGATAATATTTCATAATAATTAGGATAGTATCGCATAATAATTAGAGTAAATCCCATTTATAATACTATGTTTAAGCATAATGATTAGAATAAATGTCATTTATTAGTTTTTCTTATCTCATAATAATTAGGATAGTATCCCATAATAATTAGAATAAATCCCGTTCATTTATAATACTAATGTTTAAGCATAATGATTAGAATAAATGTCATTTATATGTTTTTTTTTTTTAATAAAGAACAATAGTTAGTATTCAAATTGCAACGGCAAAATATAATAAATGGGATAATGAAAGAACAATAAGTATTTTATTTTGGAACATGAACAATCAACATACTCCTATAATATAAACTGATATCTTCGGGGACAGAAAATAGGGTCTTGATCACTGTTGTTGCATGCGTCCATCCAAATATTTTGAATTTCATGAGAGCAATATTTACAACCGTTCGATCACTTCACGTTAAAGCCATCGGATCATTTTTGTAAAAAGATACAGAGAATATTCTCCTAATAAATCTTTTCCTCTCTATCCTCACTTTTTAGGCAATGTATATCTATGTAATATAATGTTGCCTTATCATCAATCAAATAGGAAAATATCTCAAAATGGTAACAGCCGCTTTTCGGAGATTACAACTATCTCGTAGAGCAGACACACAGACAATTTATTTAAGTTGAAACTATGATTCATCCCGACTCCGCTTGTCACACACAAAACGAAATTTCCAAAGCACACTGGAAAGACAAATTCAGGGGTTTCCTAAATTATTAATTTGCACAAAAACATGCACAGGGTCAAAATCGTAATTGAACCTCATCCCGTGGCGCTCACGCCCACGGCCTTTTCTCCGCCATAAATTTCCCACACACAGATACGCTGATACGGAAACAGAGAAAGAGTCCCCGCCTCGTTGCCCGCCTTTTTCAATTTCGTTTTCCTAATTCGTGCCAAATTCCTAATCCGGCATTCTACACAACAATACTTTTTAGAGAGAGAGAGAGAGAGAGAGAAGATGAAGACGAGCTATGGATCTGCCTCTGCTTCTTCTGTGATTGCCTCTGTGTTTGTGATCTCAATCGTCCTGATTTTGATCGTCTCACGCAAATCCGGTTCGCTTATCACGTGCTTCGGAAATTGTTCCGATAATTCAGGATTCAGAGTGCCGATTGTGGAGTTACGAACCAAGGTTAATGTATCACGAGCTGTACTTCTCTCGGATCGATCATCCTCTGCTACTACGACTACTGCTAGTTCCTCCCTCAACCGTCGTTTCAAAAACTTAAACGCAATTGTAAGAACTCATTCACCTATCATCATCTCTCTCTCTTGCGCCGAGAATATAGCTTTTATTTACACACGCATCAGTATATTGAAGATCGAGTGGTAACTGAACTGATGGCTTGATTGAGAAATTTCGAAGCTCCTTTAATTGTATAATTTTTACGTCTATACTCTCTCTCTCTCTCTCACTCTGATGCGGAGAACTAGTTGAATTTGTAGAAGTCAAGTCCAGAAACCTCGATCTGACATACATGCACAACATGCGGATAAATGTGTCTACGCATTGCTTTGATGTGTACAGATCGTAATTCGTAAACGCATAAATAGATAGTACGATCGAGCATCAGCAATTAGTTGAATTGCATGCACAAAAATATTGGTTCGATTCTTCTTCCGCAGTTTCTGGCGATCAATTGATTTGAATTTGCAAGAGAGGAATACAAAGGAAGTACAGAGTAACTGATGGCTTTAATTCATGAGAAATTTCAAAGCTCGTTTGTATAAATTCTACGTCTATACTCTCTCTATCTGTTTTGTAGAACTCAATTCCATCAACCTCACTCTCGCATACTTGCAATAGGTACAGAATAGATTTACAAACCGGCCGCAACCTAGCGTATCGGCCGCTACGTAGCGGTTTTTTGGACCTTCGGTACTGTTACACCCCGCTTTACCGGTGCTACACGAAATTCACACCCGTATCTGTTGGTTCCCGCTGTGTAGTGCTTTGTATCCGATTTTTTGCCCGCTACACAACCTCTGAGGCCACTACTCAAAAACTTCACGGCCGCTGCACCTGATTCCCGCTACGTATCATTTTATACTTCCGCTTCCGCTATTTAAAACTACTCCAGATAAATCTTTGTATGCATGTATGTATTGATTTTGATACGTAAAGATAAACATATATAGATTCGAGCAAGCGTGACTTGAAAGTCGAATTACATGCATAAATACAGTTAGATTTGTTCGTATTATATACATAAACTTTGCTTCCACTGCAATATACTCCCTATTTGATAATCAATTAATTTATTTGAATTGTGCAGAGAGAAGAATACAGAGGGCTAGAGCTAGGACTAGCGCGAGCAAGAGCTTCCATTCGGATGGCGGCTTCTAGTCGAAACCTGTCGTTGGACGTCCACGACGGCGGCGTACTCACTGGCCGCATCTACCGCAACCCTGGCGCATTTTATCAGTAAGGTTTCCTTCACCGAAATTTAAAATTTCCAGAAAAGAGCAGTAGGTTAAGAATATGGCATAAAGTAGTTATTGAATTACAGTACTATTATTTCGTCCTTATTGATTTATTAATGCTTTTGTAATTTTACGTCAAATTTTGGGGTTATTAGTTTGTTTCTGCGGGAGAGAACTTTAATAGTAGTAAATTCTGAGCGAAAGTTTAAAAAGGTACAATAAAAACAAAAAAACCTAAATAATTTTGTTTGTTCTTTTTCCTTTTCTGCAAGTTTTTAAGTTCTGTTCGTATTTTTTCAAATTTTTTTTGTTTCTTTGGTCGGGATGAATAATGAACCTGCAAAATTTGACGCAAAATTAATACAAGTGATAAAAATTAAATAAGTACTCCCATAATAAAATTAGGTCGCACCTAGCTTTGTGGAATATAGTATCTGTACATGATCGCAATGAGAACTTTTAAACGGTCGAAACAAAATAAAAAAAAATTACTGCCACAATATATATATATATATATATATTTTTTGGGTTCTAAAAAATTGGGACGGAGAGACTATCTTGTATGCGTGCATTTTGGTGTATAGACTTGGGTTTTCTTTAGACTACTTTAATTCCTTCAAAGTCACGAACAGAGGGGCAATTCTCATGCCCAATTATAACAGTGACTTTTGAAGTATTTTGTGGGTTGTGGAATTGGAAATTAGGAATCGTCTAGTGGACGCAATGGGACCATGGGGGTGTGCTAATTGCGCACATGCGACTCACTCAATTCCCTCCGATGAGTAGCTTTCGTAAATCATTACTATCAAAACACACGGGATACGCACAACAAGAAATTAGTAATAACAATAAACAAAAATGCTATAGACACAGATATTGTACACAGATCTGAATATAGCTGTAACCATAACCGTCTGTTGCACGTGAGTTGCATAGGGTAAACATGGGGCACAATACGAGACGTTCAGGACATTTTTGTGTATATATCTAATTGTGGGCCATCTGTTTTCCTAACATTGTTCTACGTAAAAACAAAATCTTGTTATTCCACTTCAATCAGGTAAATAAAAAGACATGCCAAAATAACACAAAATCGGTTGAAGTCCTACGTACAAACTAGATACATGTATCATGTATGGACTTCCGTCGATCAAGTTAATTTCCTCATTAAATATTGGTTCATACTGTGTTTGTCTTGATCTAGTTGAATCATAGTTGCAAAAAAGAAAAATATTATATTGAACACAAAAATCTACTGAATAATGTATCGAATTCAAATCTGAATTTATTGTGAGAAACAAAGAAAAACATTTAAAAAAGAAGCTGAGTCAAGCGGGACAAATTGGCCTATAGAAATGTAAATTTTAGGTTCCTCCTATAAAAAAACTGAAAAAAGATAAGAAGATAAAATAAAAAAAAGTAATCAAGTTTTCCCTGGACACACTGCATCACCAACGCTACTAAAGCAAAGTCTCCAAAAGTATCATTTGAATCTAGGTCCACGCAATAGATATATGTCTTGATATAATTTTTTTAGGAACCAACACTACTGAAGTTATCAAATATTGAAACATGTCTATGTCGTATAAGAAGATCTAGGCACATTTAGCGGGATAATTGTGACCTTATTATTTTGTTGATTGTCACTTTGATCTTCTTGCCATTCAAGTTTACCAAATTGGGATACAATGGGATGGGCTGACTTAACGAGCATCATTTTGAGTCCGAAAACTTCATAGAGTTCAACGGATATATAGAAAAATCTTGTAAAAAACTAAGTCGGTCGAATTTCTGAAACTTAGCGAGGGAATCACATTTGTATATATAGATCTTATTGATGTTTGAACAATCGATCAAGCCCAAAAAAGTAATTTGTGCACTGGTTTAGCGATGTTTGATTGACTTAATTGTTACGAGTCTCTTTCTTTTTGATCCTCTGTCGACTAGGATTCTTGAAGATAGTATTTTTGTAGAGAATTGGATCCGGTAGTTCCCCCTTCTTTGTCATTGCCTAATTTATCGTTTGAAACACAATAAAATGACAGGAGTTATATGGAGATGGAGAAGAGATTCAAGGTATACGTATACGAAGAAGGGGACCCACCCATAGTCCACGACGGGCCCTGCAAGGACATATACACATCGGAAGGGAGATTCATACAGGAGATGGAGCAAGCTGCTGGGAGGTTCAGGACAAGGGATGCGCACCGTGCGCACGTTTACTTCATGCCCTTCAGCGTCACCTTGATGGTTAAGTACCTCTACAAGCCTCTGTCTTACGACGTCCGACCGCTCCAACAGTTCGTGGGTGATTACGTGAGAGTGGTATCCACCAAATACCCTTTCTGGAATCGGACGCATGGGGCTGACCACTTCATGCTCTCTTGTCATGATTGGGTAAGTCTTTATTATCTCTTCTATCTCTCTCTGAATTTTCAGTATTCTTTAGTAGAGAATAATGCGAAACTTTTTGGGTGCAAATAGAGTATAGTCCACGTGGTACCTAAACGTGCATTCGAACCGTTCAAACGTGTTTTAGATGACTCACATGCGCACTGGATACCGCCACGTGTACCCAATTTGCACCCAAAACTTCTCGAGAATTACAATGGCTTGTCTGGATCCAGACCGCATATTGTTTAGAATGTGGCACTGGTGATTTTTTTGATCTTGGCCATTGGTGATGTATGGGTTAAGCTCCCCACCATAGCCTACTCTCCCATAGCACTCTCCTACTATTTCTCTAACCTTCCCTATTGATTGATTATACATTTTATTTACTTTTCCTTTGACGTTACAAGGTTTATCAACAAAAAGATGTACATATGTATCAGCTCTAAACTTTAAGTAAATAATAATTAAAAAAAAGATTTGACTACAAAATTTGAGAGTTTTTTTTATAGAAGAATATTTGTTTTTTGCCAGAAATAACGTAAGCAAGCTAGTAGGTGTTTGTCTTACGACCAAGGGAGAGACATCATATCTATAGGAGTCGAACCCAATACTACTTCATCTCTACCTTAATAAACTAGTCCAATGTCTCTCTATATATTTACATTATAGTTTTGCGTATCGCAATAAATAAAACATGCATTGCTAGTATATAAATCTCATCTCACCAACTCTGTGGTAATGCCAACAATTACAGGGCCCACACGCCTCGAGAGGCCATGCCCAACTCTACAACACATCCATCCGAGTCCTATGCAATGCCAACTCCTCCGAAGGCTTCAACCCACAGAAAGACGTCACCCTCCCCGAAATCCACCTCTCCAGCGGCGACATCTCCCCCAAACTCCTCTCCCCGCCGTCGCGTCCTGCCGCTCCCCGGCCCCACCTCGCCTTCTTTGCCGGCGGCGTCCACGGCCCCATCCGCCCCGCCCTCCTCCGCCACTGGAAAGACCGCGGCGACACCGACATGCGCGTCTACGAATACCTACCCGAAAACCTGGACTACTACACCCTCATGCTCGAGTCCAAGTTTTGCTTGTGCCCCAGCGGGTATGAAGTGGCTAGCCCTCGAATAGTCGAGGCCATTTACGCCGAGTGCGTCCCGGTGATACTGTCCGAAAACTACGTGCTGCCGTTTAGTGATGTGTTGAGGTGGGAGGAGTTTTCGGTTGCGGTCGAGGTTTCGGATATTGGGAGATTGAAGGAGATTTTGATGGGTGTGGGGGAGGAGAAGTACTTGAGGTTGAAGGAGGGTTTGAGGGCTGTGAGGAGGCATTTTGTGTTGAACCAACCGGCTGAGAGATTTGATGCGTTTCATATGGTTTTGCACTCTGTTTGGCTTAGGAGATTGAACTTGAGACTTTGACTAGGTGTAGTACTGTTCATGAACTTATCAAGCAATATTATCGCAAATTTTTTTACTGTTTCTGTGTTTTTTCATTTTTAGTGATTTTTTACTATTTTTTCTACCTTTTTTTTTTTTTTGGATGTATGAAGCGTATCTCTATTTGAAAAGTCAAAAAGTTTATTAAAATGTTAAAAAAATTAAATAAAGATGAAAAAATGTGCAAACCTATAAAGCATTTTTATCTTAAAATTGACAACAAAACAAATTTGGTTTTGGAATTCTAGGAAAGGCTGTAGAATGCAAAATAATAAAACATGGAAAATGTTGATGGCAAATTAAACTGTTGTGTTAATGACGAAATTTTGTCTGCAGATCGGGTTCTCTTAATTGAGGTTACTTCACAACAATATATGTGCTTCAGCGTTCTATTCCTACACGATGTTTTTGGCGAGGCAACCCATGTCAGCTTGGCAGATCTGTAGTTCTTAGGAGTTCATTGGTGCATTCATATTTGGATGGAGTGTATCTGATCGTCTGGGTATTTGGTGTCTTTTGTCCTTAACTTTGCACTTTTTCTCGTTTGAGACTCCTAATTAGATTTTAGGCAATTTAAAAGTGTCACTTTTGCGTCAGGCCATGTCTAGGTTAGGATGAAAGACATGAATTACCTTGTGATTTACTTGTTTTGTATTTGTTAGACGATTAGTTTGGCTTAATTTGTCCAAGTTCTTTGTAATGATCTCCATTTTGTAAGTGTCGTTGGGCGCTTATCAATACAATCTTCTCACTTTTGACAAACAAACAAAAAAGACTTGTACCCAACATAAGGTGTAATTCTTTTACCATTGTAAATTTTGACATTAACGAAAACAGTTTTGACATTATCAATAGTCTAAAAATCCTTATCCAATGTTGGACATGTCAATAGCTAGAAACTATCCTACAAAACACACAAAGAAGTCTTTCTCTATCTATCTCTTTCCACTCATTACATCAAAAATATTTTTCAAAGATGGGACCGAACAAAACCTTAGTCTCTATGTTTCTTCCCGAAAGAGGTTATAGTTATGGATAATTTGAATTTCAATCTATCCTTCACTTCGTTCCTGGTCAGATTTTTACCATAAAAATTAAAATGGGTGAGGTTAATCGACTTTTTTCCCCTTGTCTTGTGTAGTTTATTTTTCCTCTGCATTTTTCTCCATTATAAATGAAGTCCATTATTTGGGTCTTCCCGTAGTAACTCAAGAACAAATTTCCATTTATCTTATGGTTGGAACTTATTAAGAAGCTAGAAAGTACACTGAAACGAATGTACAAAGAACTTTATAAAATAAAAAAAATTAATCGGCAAAAAAATGTTTTCATTGTCATTAATTATACATAAAAAACCTGTAGTAACACAACAGGTGGTTTGTACGGCGGCGGCTGCCGGTGTAGGTAGGGTTTTGTGGGATGGTTTGGGTGGGCCGGTCCAGACTTGGGTCAGATCTTGGGTGTTTGGGTTGTATTTGATTATTCTGGGTTTGGGTTGAGCTTATTGTTGTTTCTGTTGTGGACCTTATAGACCTTTAGGTGTTTTGGGCTTTGCCCTTGAGGTGTATTATCTAACTATTTGTTGGATTCCATTTCCCTTTACCCATTTTTAATAAAATTCATTTTTGCCGTTCAAAAAACAAACACAACAGGAGGAGTCATGCATTGAAGTAGCTACTGAAAGCTAGAACTCACGATAGCTCAACCTATCTCCTCACTTCTCATTCTTAGAGCATGTACACCAATGGTTTGGTAAAATACCATGTCAATAGTTCACAATTTCAGTTTAGTTATCACCTTTTTATTCCACAACTACACCAATACTATCTATTTTACCTAACACCAATTAAAATATACATTCTTCCACTTTTTCCCTTTATCAATTTTTTTCCCGAGTTTCTTCCCCCTTTTTTGTGCTGAAAACTGGGTTTTTATCAAACTGATTTGTGGGCAGCGGAGAAACAATTCCGTTTCTTTTTTCCACCGGACTGTGGTCGCCGGAGTTGAAGGCTTCTTCTCGTCAAGACAGAAGAGTTTTGTCTGGTCAAAATGGAGTTTCAACCACTTTGATTTTCTAGCAGATCTGAGAGAGGGCTTTCCGTCTCATCAAAATCAACAGGAAAGCATGATTCAAACATGGGAAGAATTTTGTTTCATGGTGATGAGCACTGGTTGAGAGAGAGAGAGAAGAGCGAGAGATTGGTGGGGAGGAGAGAGAAAGAAATAATATTTTAACACTTACCTTGTGAACAGTTGTGCGGTAGAAATAGAGAAGTACTGTTCATAAATGGAAAATACCTTCAGTTTACCTAATTTGCTGCAGCCCTATTTTGATGCCTTGAATAGGTAAAATAGCTACAAAAGGTAATTTTGCTACTCTGAAAGAGCAAGTTTATCAATGAAAATGTAAAATGCCTCGTGAACAGTGCATTTTTTTCATTTTATCTACTCATATTTCTCTCAATACTACACCAATACTATCTATTTAACCTATTCTCTATTAAAATATTATTACTTTTATTTTACTTTTTCTTTTTTGAAGAGAGAGGGACAGTGAGAGAGAGAGAGAAAAAATAATAAAGAAATGGAAAGCCTGTGAACAGGACTTCGGTAGATTTAGCTCACCATTTCAACAAAGCCAATTTACCTAATCTTTTACCTCACCTGCTACTGCTGCCATTTGTGGGTTTTCCTTATGTAAAATAGCAAAAAAGCCATTTTATCCCATCTGATAAACTTGCTCTAAGAAAAAAGTTGTCAAGATGCCAACTCAAAACCCCTAAAAACAACAGCTGTTCCCAAAGCCAAATGCACAGTTGACTCAATTTAATATTGCGTTGGTTCAAAAATCTCTTGAACTTGGACTAACCTTTCACTATCAGAAAGTCTAAGGGTACAGCAGCCTTGGGTACAGCAGCGGGTACAGATCCCGTTTGCGTCCGTCTCGGGTCCCGTAAAGACGATCGGAGCCGCTCATTTTGTTCAAAATACTTCGTTTATGGTCCCTATAAAAAATCACCTCAATCCGATATCGGGAAGTGTGTTTACAAATCATCCAAATTCACTTCAAAATTTTGAAGTGAATTTGGATGATTTGTAAACACACTTCCCGATATCGGATTGAGGTGATTTTTTATAGGGACCATAAACGAAGTATTTTGAACAAAATGAGCGGCTCCGATCGTCTTTGTGGGACCCGAGACGGACGCAAATGGGGTCTGTACCCGCTGCTGTACCCAAGACTGCTGTACCCTTAGCAGCTTTCTTTCACTATTGAGACTTCGAAGGAGTGTCACGTTTATTTAGGTACAATGGTACCCTTTTTAATTTCAGGTGCATGTTTTTTTTTTTTATTGGCAGATTTTTTATTAATCTCTGAAATTGATACAAATATTAACAGGAACAAAGGATGATCGCATTAAATCTCTAACCCAACACCTAACCGATTTACAAAACTAAGGATAATCCTATGGCCACCCTGGACCCAAACCTGAGGTTAGCAGGAAGCCAATCAAGGGAATACCCATTTGGACAAAGCCCACTCCTGTTGGGGATAAAGCCCGCACACCAACAGTCGCCTTCTATCGACCATTGACAGCCTGAACACTGTCGAACAGCAACCACCGTCACCAGAGCACCACCCGGGCCCTCCTTAGCACAGGCCCAAACACTTGCAGGCGGGGAGCAGCTCGTCGGAAAGCAGCCGACGACAGAAAACCAGACCCTAACAAACCTAAAACCTAACCCTAGATGCTTGACCCCACCACCCCGAGAACGCCACTGCTGCCCCAAAGGCTAACGACACAGCAGCCAAAACTCCAGACACCACCGCACGCAGCCACAGGATATCACCAGATCTTGCAAGTGGTCGGAGAGAAAAATCGCCCCATCAGCAGTCGCGAAGCCACCCTACGCCGTTACACATGAAACTGGTTGCACCCAGGAGAGCAACTGGCGGGGGACCACGCCCAAAAACGTCACCACCTGCCACCGAAACTCCACCATGCCGTTAAGCCCAAGAACCGGATCCACCCAAGAGAAATATTCAACGGAAGAAACGACAAAAATTGAGGGGATCGAAACCGGAAAAGGAGATATGGCTGAGGTAAGACAGAGAGAGAGAGAGAGTCAAGGGTATCATGTTAAACGAAAAATCAAATTAGGTGCATGTTTTCTAGAAACCGTGTATGCAGACTCACTCACAAGCTGCAAATGACTCACGAAATCTGCTATAATCCAATCAATTGTATCTCCTACGTACTCGGATACAATGGTATGTAATCATAAGTTAAGCCTCCGGAGCCACACTGAATAAAGCACCATATGCAACAAATCGGACGGTTGTGTGGTCGATTTTTTTTTTTTTTTTTGGTACTTCGAAATATTATGAAACTAAACAAACAATGAGTTTTGCAGCAAGTGTGCAGACATGATCAATAAGTTACAGACCCAATCCAACATAACGAAACCAACGAAAGCCATAATCAAGAATCTGTCTTATATTAACGCGCTCCCTGCTCCAAAAGTCCCTAATTAAAGATGGTTTGTCCACTAAAACCACCAAATTCTCATTCTGCTACGCTCCAATTCTTGGTAAATGGTCAGCACATTGGTTAGCCTCCCCGGAGTATGTTGTTGAGTGTAGAGTTTGTTCGGATTAAAATGCCTGTGTTATCTCCTTGTCATAGGATAACACAGTCTTGGAACTAACTGAGGCAACACTGTCAACATTGTCAAAATTCTTTTTATTCCGATCTTTCCAAATCTGCCACTGTGTTGCACAAAAAACAGTGTTCCAAGGCAATTTATCTCTAGTAAAATTTTAAAAAAAAAACTTCTTTTGGATTTTAAAAAACAGTGCTGGTTGATTTACAAAAAAAAAATGACGTCGTTGGACTTGCTAGCTTGACTTTCTCTTGCATCTTCAAACACTTATCCATGGAAATCCCTAGCAAAAACGTCTTGATTTCAGGTATCTTCGACACGGGAAAATAAATCAAAAACTTGCAAGAAGTGGAGGTAAAATTCCGTGGTTGGACAGGGTACTCGCGTAGTGGTACTGGAGGAGCGGGCGAATCTTGGGCAGAGATTATCTAAGCCGCGGATGTGGAAGAATCGCATTTTAACGATAGGTCAAAGTCAGCGAGCATGATGTGACCGTCCGATCGGACTAGGACAATTTCGGGCTTGAGATCACGATAAACATGCAATTCCCGTCATGTGGACATACTCCAGAGCTACCACTACCTCTGATGCGTACAACCTGGAAAAATCACATGAGATTACGATCAGGGGCTATAAGAAATTGACTTGCATGCTTATAAAAAAAATTGACTTGCATTATTTAAATTTATCACCATATCAAAGTGCAAAATTAAAGACATAAATAATCTAGAAAAAAAAAAAGCCACTAAAGGTATTTAAAACAATTATCCAAAGAAACGAGATAGACACTCGAAATTGTCTATATATAATTAGATTTTCCTCGCATATCTGGTAATCGAATATTGGTGGATTAACAAAATTGACTTAATTAGCAAATTTTTGGCATTCAAAAGTATCTTGAAAGTCGTGCCTTGTTTGAATAACTAATAAAATATTTTTGGCAAAAAAAATATATTTCTTTTACAAATTTTGAGATCTCGATCAATTAGTTCTTTAAATTGGTGTGAAGTATATATCTTTAAAAAAATGTATACAGGACACAGGGAGTACAACTCTGTATGTATAGGCGACGTACTTTGGATTTGTATAAGTTATTGCATAGTAGTCTCTGATCTGTCCCATATAAATGTCAATTTTAACTATTCTTTTTTGTTTTTATTTTTGTCATTCGTTAAACCTAATTTACTATATCCTAGCTAGGGCACTTGGAGAGAGGAATGAGTGTTTACGGGAATCGAATCATGCTCATGTGCATGTGAATATAAGGAAAACACCAACTGCACTCCACTCCACTTGCATCCATTTTAACTATTCACATCTTTCAATAATATTTCTTATGATTCGTACCATTTTCATGATTTTAAAAATGTTATTTTATAAAATTAAGTGAGTCTTACAATCATAAAATGTCATAAATAAAAAAAGGGAAAAATTCAAAATACCCCCAACCTTTACACCAAAATTCAATTAGACTCTCAACCTTTTAAAAACTTTAATTTTACTCCCAACGTTATCTTCCGTTAATCAAAATGCCCCCTTCCGTCCGAATGACTAACGGATTTCGTTAAAGGCTCCGTTAAATATCGTCCCGATCGAATTTTGATGATCCGAGCCGTTCAATGTGTTCAAAACGTGATTTTAAGGGTACCATTTAGAAATTAGCAAAAAAAATGACCGGGTAGGGCTTCATCTGAATAGTTTTTTTAATTGAACTATTCAATAAAAAACTGTTCAGATGAAGCCCTTTCCGATCATTTTTTTTGTTGATTTCTCGCAGGTACCCTTAAAATCACGTTCTAATCACATTGAACGGCTTGGATCATCGAAATTCGATCGGAAAAGGGGAGGTGCAGACCGAAGCAAAATCCGGACGTCCGGACTTGAACAAAATCTGGATTGATCCGCACCTCCCCTTTCCCAATCGAATTTCGATGATCCGAGCTGCTCAATGTGTTCAAAATGTGATTTTAAGGTTACCCACGAAAAATCAACAAAAAAAATGACCGGCTTCATCTGAACAGTTTTTTATTGAATAGTTCAATAAAAAACTGTTCAGATGAAGCCCTTCCCGATCATTTTTTTTTGCCGAATTCTCACAATTACCCTTAAAATCACGTTTTGAACACATTGAGCGGCACGGATCATCGAAATTCTATCGGGACGCTATTTAACGGAGTTTTTAACGAAATCCGTTAGTCATTTGGACGGAAGGGGACGTTTTGATTAACGGAAGATAACGTTGGGAGTAAAATTGAAGTTTTTAAAAGGTTGGGAGTCTAATTGAATTTTGGTGTAAAGGTTGGGGGGTATTTTGAAATTTTCCCATAAAAAAATATAGACAATTTCACTAAAGGTACGAATAGTGAAAAAAAGAGGAGTTTTTGAGTGCCAAAATTCATTTTCCTATGCACAGGGTCAAAATCGTAATTCAACCTCATTTCATGGCGCTCACGCCAACGGCCTTTTCTCGGCCATAAATTCCCACATACAGATACAGAGAACAGAGGAGTTCCAAATTCGTGCCAATCCAACATTCCATACAACAATCCTTTTCCTTTAGAGAGAGAGAGAGAGAGAGAGAGAGAGAGAGAGAGAGAGAGAGAGAAGATGAAGACGAGCTATGGATCTGTCTCTGCTTCTTCTCTGATTGATTCTGTGTTTGTGATCTCAATCTTCCTAATTTCGATCGTCTCAGGCAACAAATCCAGTTCGTTGATCACGTGCTTCGGAGATTGTTCCAGTAATTCGGAATCCAGAGTGGCGACTGTGGAGTTACGAACCAAGGTTAATGAATCAAGAGCTCAAGCTGTACTTCTCTCTGATCGATCATCCTCTGCTGCTGCTGCTGCTACTACTACTACTAGTTCCTCCGTCAACCCTCGTTTCAGAAACTTAAACGTAATTGTAAGAACTCATTCACCGATCATCTCTCTCGATCGATCGAAGCTCATTTGTATATTTTTTACGTCTATACTCTCTCTGTCTCTCTCTGATGCGGAGAACTAGTTGAATTGGAAGAAGCCAAGTACAGAATACAGATTTAAAAACCACCCGAAACATAGTGTATCGGCCGCTACGTAGCGGTTTTACAGACCTCCGGTACCGCTGCACCCTGCTATACTGGTGCTACACGAAATTCACACCCGTATCTCTCAGTTCCCGCTATGTAGTTCTTTGTATCCGATTTCTTACCCGCTATACACAGCCGCCGCTAAGGCCACTACAATATACTATTTGGTAATCAATTACTAATTTGAATTGTGCAGAGAGAAGAATACAGAGGGCTGGAGCTAGGGCTAGCGCGAGCAAGAGCTTCCATTCGGATGGCGGCTTCTAGTCGAAACCTGTCGCTAGACGTCCACGACGGCGACGTACTCACTGGCCGCATCTACCGTAACCCTGGCGCATTTTATCAGTAAGGTTTCCTTAACCCGAAATTTAAAATTTCCAGAAAAAAGCAGCTGGTTAAGAATATGGTATAATGTAGTCATTGAATTACTACTCTCTCTGTTTCATATTGAGAGTCCACCACTACTTTCGTGTATAATTTTTCGAATTTTTTCGCACATCAAATTAAAGTTCTAATCGAGATCTTTAATACGATGCGAAAAAATTCGAAAAATTATACGTGGAAGTAATTGATTTTTTTTTTTGAAAAATAGCAAGAGAGAAAAAGTGGGACTCTTAATAGGACCGGGAGACCCTGCCAAGCAGGGGTGCTTGGCAGGGGTGCCGAACGCATCTCAGCCGTCCAAAAGTGTTTTGGACGGCCCGGATGCAAAGGTACCGAACGAATTTAAAAAAAAAGAAAAAGAAAAGAAAAAAGATGTTTCGATCCGGGCCATTGATTCCGAGATGAACGGTCGGATTGGCCGCTCGGCACCTGCTCGGCAGGAGTGCCGCTCGGCAGGGTCCCCGGGTCCCTCTTAATATGGAACGAAGGAAGTACTATTATTTCGTCCTTATTGATTTCTCTATGCTTTTGTAGGTTTACGTCAAATTTTATGGTTATTGATTTGTTTCTACGGGAGAGAACTTAAAAAGCAGCAGTAAATTTTGAGCGAAAGTTATAAAAAGTACAATAAAAGCAAAAAAAAATTCAGAACTTGTCTTTTAGTGTAAAAATTATGCATAGCAATGCACAATAAAAGTCAAATTTTGGAGTACCGTCACAAAAAATTGGAGTGGCCAAAATCATTTTCCAGAAATTTTAATAATTTTGTCTGTTCTTTTCCCTTTTCTGCACGTTTTTAAGTTCTGTTCGTATTTTCTTTTCTTTTTTTTGTTTCTTTGGTCAGGACAAAGCATGAACATGCAAAATTTGATGCAAAACAAATCAGGTATAAAAATAAGTAAGTACAAAAAAAACTCCCAAATTAAAATTAGGTCGAACCTATGATCGCAATGAGAATTTTTAAACGGTCCAAACAAAATTAAAAAATTACTGCCACCCTGACAGTCCCGGTGCTATGGATCTAAAAAGAAACGGAATCTCAAAAGAGTCAAATAATTAACTATGGGGGAGAAGTTTTTCAGTGTCGAGTGGGTATTGCCGACGTGGTACTCATTCGGCACATCTGAGCCGTCCGATACACTTTTGAACTGTTCGGATTGAAACCCTTTCTCTTCTCTCACCCCAACACTTTCTCTCTCCTTTTTCTCTCTCCATATCTAAGCCGTTCAAACACGCAATAGATGGCTCGGATGGGCGAGCGGACACCACGTGGTATCCGCTCGGCACTAAAAATTGTTTAGGATTTATGAGAGATGTTACATACACTACATCTATTCACTACGTTTTTATGGGATCTATTTCAGATCCCACAAAAATACAGAAAAATATTTATAAATTTAAAAATAATATTTTATGGGGTCCTGTAAAAAAATCAGCTCCAACAGATATCGGCAAGTATTATTTCTCAACTACACAATTTTGCCCCTACGAATCCAAATATAATACTTACCGATATCTATTGGAGCTGATTTTTTATAGGGCCCCATAAAATATAATTTTTAAATCTATAGACATTTTTCTGTATTTTTGTGGACCCCACAAAAAATGTAGTGAATAGATGTAGTGTACCTAGATTTATTGGAGGGTTTATAGGGTAAACATGGGGCACAATATGAGACGTTCCGGACATTTCTGTGTCTGCAACAGTTTACGGCAATATGTTTAAATAGCATTGTTCTACTTAAAAATAAATCTAATCTTGTTATTCCACTTCGATGAGGTAAATAAGAAGGCATGCCAAAATGGCACAAAATCGGTTCAAGTTCTACAAACTAGATACATATACTTCCGTCTATCAAAGTTAATTTTCTCATCAGTTACTGGTTTATGTTGCGTTTGTCTTAATCTGGTTAAATCATATCTGCAAAAAAGAAAAATATTGAACACAAAAAACTACTAAAAAATGTATCGAATGTTTCAAATCCGAATTCATTGTGAGAAACAAAGAAAAACATTTTTTAAAAAGGCTGAGTCAAGCCGGACGAATTGGCCTACATTAACCTAAATTTTAGGTTCAAGGTATAAAAAAATGAAAAAGATAAGAAAATGAAAAAAGTAACCAAGTTTTCCAGGACACACTGCATCACCAACACTACTAAAGCAATGTCAAAACTATCATTTGAATCTAGTTCGACGTTATAGATAGTATGCCTTTGTTCGGTTTCCATTTTAGTTTTCACTTTCATTTTTGTTTTCAATCATTACTCCTATCTCTCCCCAATCATTATCCCTATTTTCAATTATTACTTTAACTTTTTCTCTCTATATCTCTTCAATCATTACCCCTATCTCCCAATTATTACCCATATTTCTCTCCACAATCATTACCCAAAAACAAAACCGTAACTCCTATCCGAACAAAGCCATGTCATGTCTTGACAGAATGTTTGATTTTAGAAATAGTCCCTCTAGTTTGAGTGAAATCTCAATTTCGTCCCTCTAATATTAATTGTGTCATTTTAACCCTACAGTTTATATTTTGTCTCAATTTGGTCTCTTACTGATGGCGTTATTAAAAATAACGGACCTCGGGGGCAAAATTGACATTTCTCTCGTATAGAGATGAAAATGAGACAAAATGTAAACTTGAGGCACTGTTTTAAAAATTTTATATTTTATTTTTAATTTTGCAAAGACCAAATCATACTACCTAATATCTTTTTCACCTTAATTATTTTTCTTTGATTGACTAATAAAAATATATTGAGAAAATTAAAAATATTATTTTAGAATACAATACAGATAATAATATGAAATTTGAAAAGCATTCCTTAGTTAAATAACTTTGCATTGGGTTTTTTCTTTCAATGGATTTATCTTGATTTTTACAATCCCATTATGTTCTTTTTTATGCGATTAGGAAAAAGAAAAATGTTTTGTAACAGGATTAGCAAAATGTTTCATCACAACTTTTTCCTTGTTCACCAAAAAAAAACTTTTTCTTTATTTTCACTATTAGAAAGAAAGAAAAATGTTTCATATAAAGATTAACAAAGTGTTTCATAACAATTTTTTTTTCCGTAATCGCGTAAAAAAGAACATATATAACAGGATTGTAAAAATCAAGATGAATCCATTGAAAAAAAAATCGATGCAAACATATTTAACTAAGGGATGCTTTTCAAATTTTATAATATTCTCTCTAATATATTTGAAAATAATTTTTTTAATTTTCTCGATATATTTTGATTATTTAATCAGAAAGATCTTAAGTATGACTTTGTCTTTGCAAAATAAAAATATATAAAAATTTTAAAACAGTCCCTCTAGTTTGCATTTTGTCTCAATTTCGTCCCTCTACTAGGGAAATGTCAATTTTGTCCCCGAGTTCCGTTAGTTCTAATAACGCCGTTAGTGAGAGGGACCAAATTGAGATAAAATATAAACTATAGGGTTAAAAATGACACAATTAATACTAGAGGGATGAAATTGAGATTGCACTCAAACTAGAGAGACTATTTCTAAAATTAACCCTTTTTAGGAACCAACACTGCTAAAGTAATCAAATATTAATTGTGATCTTATTATTTTGCTGATTGTTACTTTGATCTTCTTGCCATTCTAGCTAGTATACCAAATTGGGATACAAAAGGGATGCTGTGCTGACTTAACGAGCATCATTTTGAGTCCGAAAACTTCATAGAGCTAGACAGATAGAAAATCTTGAAAGAAATAAGCCGATTGAATTTCCGTAACTTAGTGAGCGATTTGTACATAGATCTTATTGATGTTTAAACAATCAAGTCCAAAAAAGTAATTCGTGCACTTGTCTAGCGATGTTTGACCCACTTGATTGTTTTTTAGTCTCTCTCTCTCTCTTTTTAATCCTCTCTCGACTAGGTTTCTTGAAGATTATATATTTGTAGAGGATTGGATGCGGTATTTCTTAAGGCTCAGTTTGAATGACAGGAATTTTGAGAATGTGATACCATACTTCCATGATTCCGACGTTTGGAAGGAACATGAATAGAAATGTGATGTCACACTCTCAGGATTTTCATGTTTGGGAGAGACAGGAATCAATGGCAGCTCCATGAATTTGTGATAGGGTGTTCAGAAATTACCTTAACTCTACTACCAGATATATTAACTAATAATATATGTACAAAATCTCATAGAGTTGTATAAATAGTATGGTCAAAAAACATTTTTATTCTTAATAACTTAAAAATATGTACTTTTTTTTTTAACAAAACTTTAATTTCTTTGAAAGTTATATTTTGTAGTAGACAGTGTTTTGAGAATGAAATGAGTAAAATTTTAGTATTTAATTTACAGTTGTCCTAAATGAGTTTTCATATTTTTTGCCAACGTTTAAACAACGTATTAAACTACTAAAACCCTTGTGAAAGAAATTGTAGCGAGTACGTTGGAGTTGACCTTCTCGAAAATATGTTCTTTAGGATGGCATGATGAGATTTTCTATCGTATTCTTAAATTCGAAAGAATATTATTCAAGTAAACGGGGTTTGTAATGTAGTTGAAATTTTTTAAAGCTTTGTCCATAATTTTGTAAGCTAACTAGACAAAAAAATTTTATTGTCATGAATGCGAAATTAACACATTTAGACCATCGACAATAAAGATGGAGACAAAACGCATAACATAATAATTACACCAATATATTCTTCTTTTATCCTTCTTTTTACAATTTTTTATTATGATTATGAGCTTTATTTGATATAATGTGTTAAGTGTTCAAATATGAATTACCTGGATTGATGAGCTGTAATTGGTTTGTAATTGAGTGTTCAATTTTTTTTTGGGTTAGGTGTTCAAGACTTTTAGAATGGAGTGTTCATTGATATTTACGTTGGGTGTTCAAAGAAAGGCTAACTCATAATTTTTACATGTATTCTAAACAAAAAAAGTTTGTTCGGGTGTTCAGTTGAACATGGAATCCACAACATGGAGCCGCCTCTGAAAGGAATAAGATTGTGATTCCTGATGATACATACGACGAGGAATCACATTACCAGATTGAGTGAGAACCTGACCCTCCCTTACCCCATGGGAATCTTAGATTCCTGGCTCAATCAATAAAAAAAGAAAATATTAATTTTGATAAATTTCCAAAATAATTGATTCTTGCATAAGATTACTGAATTAATCCAAACACTGAATGAAATTACTTCAGGTATTGTATTCCTAGAAATTTCATTCCTAATAATCATATTCTTATTCCCACATATAAAATTCCCAAGATAGTCACATTCCTGTTACTACTAAAAATTCCGATCATCCAAACCAACCTAATTTTAAAACGTGAAATGCCTAATTTACCGTTTTGACACTCAACAAAATGACATACAGGAGTTATATGGAGATGGAGAAAAGATTCAAGGTATACGTGTACGAAGAAGGGGACCCACCCATGGTCCACGACGGGCCCTGCAAGAACAAATACACATCGGAAGGGAGATTCATACAGGAGATGGAGCAAGCTGGGAAGAAGAAGAAGAAGAGTGGGTTCAGGACATGGGATGCGCACCGTGCGCACGTTTACTTCCTGCCCTTCAGTGTCACCTGGATGGTCAAGTACCTGTACAAGCCTCTGTCTAACGACCTCAGATCGCTCCAAGAGTTTGTGGGTGATTATGTGAGAGTGGTATCCACCAAATACCCTTTTTGGAATCGGACCCATGGGGCTGACCACTTCATGCTCTCTTGTCATGATTGGGTAAGTCTTTATTATCTCTTCAGTGTCGGGTGGGTACCACATGGTGCCCGCTCGGCGCATCCGATCTATTGCATTTTTGGACAGCTCGGTTTTGGAGAGAGAAAAATGAGAGAGAAAGTGCCGGGGTGAGAGGAGAGAGAGGGTTTCAATTCGAGCTGTCCATAAGTTTATTGGACGGCCCGGATGTGCCGAACGTGTACCATGTGGGATATACCCTCCCGGCACCAAAATATTTCTCACACACCATAACCTAATCTTCTGTATCCCTCCGAACTCACAAGTCACGCCTTTTAATTTGGTTTCATCTCGAGCCCACAAAAATATGTTTCAAACCCTTCAACTTGTAAGTGGATGGTGGGACATTAACTCATTTGGAGTCAGTCCATAAGACCCAGGGCATTTGCTCTTGTTTTAAATGGGACCCCTGCTAGTGGATGGCGGGTAGCATAGGTTACTGTTCCCGGAATTAGTCCAGGTACCCGTGAGCTGACCTAAACACCTGGCTAGCTAGAAAAAAATAGCTGAGAAGAATATGTTTAAAAATCAGTTTTTTTTTTTATCAGCTGTTTAAACATCAGTTACGTTTGATCGAACATATTTCCAATGAAATGAAAAAAAATCAAGAAAAATCCACATCACTGGCCTACCTCTCCCATAGCACTCCCTTATTATTCCTCTAACCTTCCTTATTATTATTTTTATTTTTGCCAAAATGGTAAGAGATCGATTTTATTGATACGCGCGAGATAAACAGACAACCAAATAGGGTTAATTATCCCAAACATAGACAATAATGAGGTGTAGATTTGCAAGCTTATAATTAACTCCAGAACGTCACAAACCAACATGGTGATTCCTTGATCATCAGTCAGCTTCTGACAACCAGATCCCAAAATCCGAATGAAACCCCAACGAAATCACCTAATTGGGGGAAACCCAGCCAGGAAAAAGACTCACGGCAATAAACTAGAGAGAAAAATAGAAAAATATAGAAAAACAAATAAAAAAGCAACAGAAATAAAACTTCACAAACAACACCCAATCAATCAAGCACTCCTATACTCCGGCGAACTAATTAAGCACGCATAAGAATGACTCCGGCAACCACATCTGCAAGCTAATCCACAAACCCGAGACACACCTTAGTGACGGAACACCTATGACTATGTGATGGAGATGGCACAAGACATGTAGCAGTGGAGAAGACAAGAGGGTCTAGGCGACTGGAGGTGTACGCGCGGGTAGGGCGAGGGTGGAGGACGGTGAAAGGAAGAGATAAATCTCTGATCAAACCCATGGAGAAAAAGCTCGAAAATAGAGGAAAAGAAAGCCCCCCTCCCGCTTGTTGAAATATGGTAAGCTTGAGTTACACATGAGAAACATGTTCAAGGATTTGGATCAGACTAAGAGATTTTGTCAAAGATTGATTGGATAAGATTTGGTCTTGAAAGTTCAAATTGGTAGGCGCACGGGTGATTTTTGGGGATTTGCCTTTTGTCTGATTTGGAGCTTATATCCTATATATATGTGTACAAGTCGTAGTGTATGGATGTGGAAAGTGAAAGAGAGAAAAGGGAGTGAGAGACATGAGAAAGAGGGAGCCCCTTCGGGGGAACACTCCCACCACTAGTGGGAAACAGAGAGAAAATAGAGCTGTGAGAGTGTGAGGGGGTTTTTTTTTTTTTTGGACAAAAGTGAGAGTGTGAGATTGAGTTGAGTGATTAAATTGTGTATCCTCCTCCCTAATTTCATAGTAAAATCCGCTGTCCGTGAATGTACCCAAATTGCGAAATCACGTAAAATCTGTGTTCTCTTTGTGTTTGATTATGTGTCTGTGTTCATAGTAGCTTCCGCTTTCCAACGCCGCCGTCCCATTTAGGATTCTACCCAAGGAGGAGGGAGGGGAGGGGAAGAGAAGTGGAGCGGAATTATACGTTTTATTTACTTCTTTTTGTTTGACGTTACAAGGTTTATTAACAATAAGATATACATATGTATCAGCTCTTATACTTTGAATAAATAAACAGAATGATATGACTACATAATTTGAGACAATTTTCTATACAAGAATATTCAATTTTTGGCCAGATATAACATAAGTAAGCTATTAGGTGTTTGTGTTACAACTAATTAAGGAGACATCATATCCGAGTCGAACTCAAGACTTCACCTCAACCTTATTACAGCTGTCCATGTATCGCTTATAATTTGCATATAAACTAATAAAAGTGTCGTGCTTTGAAAGTATTTGTAGTGAGCCAAATATAACGGCTCAGAAAAGATCACCGCGCTGGGCATGCAGATGGCCGAGCCAAACCCACAGGACCTTCCTGGAACCGTCAAACAATGAATGAGCTTTTAGGCTCGGTGTCATTGTTCAGCACCAGAGACGATCGCAGCTGAGGGCTGTTGGTATATCCAGTATGAAGCCAGAGCCTTCGCGCCGATCTAGTGTTCGAATGATGGACTCGGCCACGCTTAATTGGCATGTCAGTTCATCCATGTGCATGTAACCGTCTCATCTAGATTAGTGACGAGTATGATGTCATCCGGGCGGTTATGCAACAGAGTAATCATGAGCACATATGGGGGCGACAGCTCACTCACAAGGTAGTTACTTGCCTTATCTGCTACGTTAGCCGACACGTGCCTGGCACATGACCGAGCTTGGAGCGCAAGTAAGAACGTACTTGCTCTGCACTTTCTCATCCATACGTTGGAGGATCATTCCGGAGTCCCTCTGGTGTGGTCTTTTAGTCACGTTTCCTTGTGCAGGTCAAGTGGAAGTGCTAGACAATTGAACCTTACTGAACCAAATGCTCGAGAGGTGACCTAACCAAAGATCTTGAGCCCCACAGTATTCATGCCTAAAATTAGTGCATTGTGTAGATTCGACTTTAAAAAGTTACAATCACATCAAAAAATAATTCCATATATACCTAGTTTTTTCGTAACATTATAATCCCATATATTTTACATCCGTTAATTCTAATCTACTCTATCGTAAAAGACTTGGGGAGAGGGAATGATGCTTACGAGAATCGAATCTTGCCCACGTGCATCGGAGTATAAGGAAGGCACCACCTCACTCCACTAGCGTAACATTATAGTTTTGCGTATCGGAATTAGTAAATTTAATCTTTCTATGTCAAATGTCTCTATACTCTATAGATGTTTACCATATCTCATCTCACCAACCCTGTGGTAATGCCAACAATTGCAGGGCCCACACGCCTCGAGAGGCCATGCCCAACTCTACAACACATCCATCCGAGTCCTATGCAATGCCAACTCCTCCGAAGGCTTCAACCCACAGAAAGACGTCACCCTCCCCGAAATCCACCTCTACAGCGGCGACATCGACCCCAAACTCCTCTCCCCGCCGCCGCGTCCCGCCGCTCCCCGGCCCCACCTTGCCTTCTTCGCCGGTGGGGCCCGCGGCCCCATCCGCTCCTCCGTCCTCCGCCACTGGAAAGACCTCGACGCCGATATACGCGTCTACGAATACCTACCCGAAAACCTGGACTACTACACGCTTATGCTCGAGTCCAAGTTTTGTTTGTGTCCCAGCGGGTATGAAGTGGCTACCCCAAGAACAGTTGAGGCCATTTATGCCGAATGCATCCCGGTGATACTGTCCGAAAACTACGTGCTGCCGTTTAGCGATGTGTTGAGGTGGGAGGAGTTTTCGGTTGCGGTCGAGGTTTCGGATATTGGGAGATTGAAGGAGATTTTGATGGGTGTGGGAGAGGAGAAGTACTTGAGGTTGAAGGAGGGTTTAAGGGCTGTGAGGAGGCATTTTGTGTTGAACCAACCGGCTCAGAGATTTGATGCGTTTCATATGGTTTTGCACTCTGTTTGGCTTAGACTTGAGACTATAACTGACTCGGTGTAGTATTGGCTTATTTTTGTCTTTATTAAAAAAAATTGGGTTTTTATCGTAATTTTTTACTTTTTAGATTCATCTCGTCATGACGAAGTAATAATTCACAAAAAACTGACGAAAAATTAACAAATGTAAAAAACAAAAAAAAAATTGAATAGGGACCAAAAAATAAGCCATTTTGCTTATTAGGCCAAAATAGGCCTTTAATCTCTCTGTTTCTTCCTGATCAAAGAGGTTATGGATAATTTGAATTTCAATCTATCCTTCACTTTATTCCTGACAGATTTTTACCGTAAATATTATAATGGGTTAGGTTAATCGACTTCCCATTGTAACTCAAGAAAAAAAATTCCATTTATATTAATATTGCATTGGTTCAAAAATCTCTTGAACTTGGACTACCCTTTCACTATATACACTTCGAAGGAGTGTCACGTTTATTTACGTACAATGGCACCCTTTTTAATTAGTTAACACAAATTAATTTCTAGAAATTGTTTACGCAAACTCACTCACATGCTGCGAATGACTCATGAAATCCGCTATAATCCAATCAATTGTATCTCCTACTCTGATAATAAAATGGTAGGTAATCTTATGTTAAGCCTCCGGAGCCACACTGAATGAAGCACCATATGCAACAAATCGAACGGTTGTGCTGGTTGATTTACCAAAAAATGTCGTTGGACTTGCTTGACTCTCTCTTGCATTTTCAAATACTTATCCATGGAAATACCTAGCAAAATCATCTTGATTTCAGGTATCTTCGACACGGGAACATGAATCGAAAACTCTCTCCAATCAAGAACATCGCTAAACGGGAGTACATAACCGTCAGATATGATCACCGGAACGCACTCAGCATATATAGATTCAACCACTCTAGGGCTTGCCACTTCATATCCACTTGGACACAAGCAAAACTTGGCTTTACCCATTAGGGCAAAGTAATTTAGGGTTTTGGGGAGGTACTCATGAACTTGAATGTCATTGTCTTTGTTTTTCCAAATTTTGAGTAGGGTTTTCCGTACATGGCCGTGTTCACCGCCTGCAAAAAAGGCGAGGATTGAACGGTTGTTGGGTGGTTGGCCGAGGTGGGGCGGTCCGAGTTCTTTGTATGGCATCTTGATTTCCGGCAAGGAGACGTCTCTTGATGGTTTGAAACCTTCGGAAGTGTTGGCATTGCAAAGGACTCTTATGAAATTTTTGAATAGCTTGGGGTTGGAAGTTGATATATCTGGTCCCTGGCATAATACATGGGAAAACAAAATATTGTAGTTATTTTTTATAGAACCATACATGTTAGGGCGAAATTAAAAAATATTAGGCATTTGAAAAAAAAAAAAAAGGGGGGGGGGGATTATTTTCAAAACCATTAAATTATACATTATGACCTTGAATTTAATTATCTCCAATGTGGATTGATTAGAAAACTTTTTTGACCAATGTATAGAGTAAATGTTTAGTCCTCTAGCACCAATTCAACATTTTGCGTGTGTATGTGGAAATTTTGGGATTCTTAAAATTCCTAGGAGATTAAAAATAGCTTAAAATCTGATTCTAAAAGAAATTTGGTTTGGGGTGCTTTTGAGACCATATTTTAAATTCTAAGTTATTTAGATATGCATGCCAAGTGGCATTTGGCCTAACGGCAGTCGGCAGGAGTGCACTTAGACTTAGGTGCCAGGATGAGAAAAGACTCTTTCAAAATACTAATCTAACTATTTTATTAATAATGACTTTCGTCAATAAAGAAAGAAAGAAGAAGATCTAGTTCTGCAGTGGAGAAAGTTTTCCCCGTCGACACATATGACGAGACTAGAAGAAGAATGATATGCCAAGTGGCATTTGGCCTAATGGCAGGAGTGCACTTAGACTTAGGTGTCAAGACGAGAAAAGACTCTTTCAAGATACTAATATAACTATTTTAACAATACTGACTTTCGTCGATTAAAAAAAAAAAAAGCAATGAAAGAAAGAATATGCATACCCAATCATGGCAAGAAACAAAGAAATGATCAGCCCCTCTGCTTCTATTCCAGTACTCATACTTCTTCGACACTCCAGCCACATAATCGATAACAACATTCTGCAAACGATCCCGAGCGAAATCCGATCGAGGTTTGTACAGATATTTCACGATTCGAGCTACGCTGACCGGGAGAAAGAAGACTAGAGCTTCGTCGGGATTTCGAGCCCGAAACAGGCTCTTCGCTCTCCCTATTTCGTCGATGAATTGCCCTTCGATGGAGTAGATGTCCTGCATCGGTCCGATGTGAAACAACGGAGGCTCTCCCTCTTTGTACGTCCACACCTTTAATCTTTTTTCCATCTCTATGTAGCTCCTGATCATAAAGGAGGATAGTTAGCAATTAAATTGGTGCATTTCGTAGAAAAAATACCTAACGTTTGCTTAAAAATTCGTAACATCGAAATAACAATCGAGGCCAATTTTACGTTTAAAAAGTTGGTAGTGAAATATTTTACAGAAAATTTCTTGCAATGTGGCCGCGGCGTTCAGGGGCCACGGCAGCGTGGTCCAGTTAGGGACGCTATAGGCGTCTGCGATTAGGTGCGGCAGCTGCAAGGGGTTGCAATGATGCTATGTTAGGGTTTCGTTCAAGGGTTTCTAGACTTGGGCCTTGACCCATTAGGTGACTAGGTTTGGCCGATTAAGTGTTTTACGGGCTTTGTCTCTTGGGTGTATGGGCTTTTTCCCTTTTGATGTTTTATTGGACGCTCAATGTATCATTTACCGAGTTTTATTAAAAGAAAATTGTCGATAAAAAAAAAATCTGGTTACTGTAACTACAAGTCTAAAAAAGTCCTAGTATGAAAACACTTAAGGTACTTTTTTTTTAAAAATGGGCTTTAGAACAGAGTTGCTCAACAAGAGTAACATTATTATGGTCACTTTTGGAGAACTGGAGAGCCTTGTGAATGTGGGGGGCCTAAAAAGGCTCATGCTTTAGTAGCCTGACCCGTTCGTCGGGCTTGCATACCATACACATCCAAATGCGCGCTTTAGTTATCGAGTTTCGATAGATCTTAACTGATGAAAAGCATAAGGGTTTTTGTAAATGGATCCTCGAGGGATGAAATCCTCATTCTTGTACGAAGAATAACTCCGAGTCCGGATCGCTTTAAGAATGGCCGCCCGCGCCCTGGCCAAACCTTCTTCTACCCTCTCAAAACAATCCTTCTTCCCAATCTGTTAAACCAAAAAAAAAAAAAAAAAAGTTGTCCGATTCATAATCGGAACGCACTAGTTCAAAACATCATACAAACTATTAAAAAAAAAAAAATCCCAAAAATATACTTACATTGCTTCTATTGGCAATTGGGTTTTGTTTAACGATCTGTTTTGGAGAAGAAGAGGGGAAAAAGTGGTGATTGTTAATTAGGGAAGAAAAGATGAGTATCAGAAAAAGAGAAGGGTATAGTAGGAACAATGTTGGGGTGCAATTGAAGTTGGCCATGGCTTTGAAACTTAGGAATGATGATGAAAGTATAAGTATATCGATGGCAAAAGAAATTTATATCTATCAAGGTTTAAAAGGCAAGTAAATAAAAGTTTATATATAGTTAATAAATGTGACAATATGAAATGCTTTCTATGTTCATGGAAAAGCATATGATATGTTGTTTGACTTCTTGACCTTTAAAATCTACATAGTTCTTTTTTTTTTTTTTTTTTTTGGTACGTCGGAATTTCATTCAAAGACTAAAAACACAGGTTCACAACAGGAGAAAAAAATAATTAAAAAAAATGGGAAAACCAAGCCGGCCTAAAAGGGCCAAAGCATCTAATCTAAAACCTGCCTAACATTTAGGCCGTCTCTGATAAGGAATTCCCTAAGGGAGATGGGGAGGTCCACAGCTACAATCAGGTCTTCGTCTTGCTCTGCTCCCATGTGGGCGAGGTGGTCCGCGCACTGATTTGCAGTGCGGTTTCTAACTGAGATATATGTTGGGTTTTTTGTTTTGGAATCCAAGCACATAATCACAATTCCAAAAAAGCAGTGATTTTGGTGTTATCCCTATTAATCACCCCTTTTAATATCCTTCCACTGTAAATCTTGTTTAAATAAAACCCTTCGTCCTGAGAGATTATTCATTAATGCTCCTCACCAATCACAACACACCACATGGCCAGGCCGGTATTGTGTGTTCTATTTTACCACCTTATGGGTCTAGGCCTGTATCTGAGAGAAGGCGAGAAAGGCTTGTGCCTCGGGCCCCGTTTTTTATTTTTGAAATTAGAGGCCCTTAAATTTTACGAGGTGTTATAACATATATATATGAAGAAAAAAAAAAAAAAAGGCCCATCAGTTAATAAAATGTCAAGCCTATTAGGAATATATAAACTCAAAGGGCCCATAATTTTCCCATAGGAAATGGCTTGTATATTCATATGCATTGGACAGTTTATTTTGCTTTTTTTTAAGGGAAATGATTTTGCCACTCCCTTTTTTGTTAACACCACTCTCCTGCAAGTATATTTTTGCACAAAAAATATACTTACAGGGGAGTGGCGTTAACAAAAAAAAAGGAGTGACAAAATCAGCAGCCTTTTTTAAGTTGTTTAATTAAGAAGGAAACAAGACTCAACTAGCTACTTATGGGTTTTTATATTGGAAGAATCTTGCTCACAGGTTTAAAAGTCATTAAACTAGTAATTAATGAGCACATTAGTTGCATGAGCAAATGGATTAATTAAATATGAGAAGGGATTGTAAAAGAATGAGACAACTGATAAAAGTGTGCAAAACCAAATCAACGAAGAGAAGGAATACTTGAGAGGGGTTTTTAAAGTTGAAATCGATCGAAACTTATCTTTGTTCAACCATGTCATAAGAACGGTTGAATGAGTTAGCTATATCTATTTAAAAGGAAATCGCAGGAAAGATTGATTAATATGATAACGTAATTACTACTTTGCCGATAAAGTACAAGACGAGAGATATGAACAATTTCTAAAAAATATTCAAGTATCATAAACATCATATTAACCAAAATGTACACTAATTCGATCAACCAAATATTACAATGCCAATCTTACATTAAGCCTCCTAAGCCAGATGGAATGAAGAACCATATGCATTAGATCAAAAGATTTAGCCGGTCGATTCACGATAAAATGCCGTTGCACCTCCATAACTCTCTTCTGCATCACCAAGTACTTTTCCATCGAAATTCCCTGCAATATATTCTTTATTTCCGGTATTTTTGACACCGGAACATGAACCGAAAACTTGCTCCAATCAAGAACATCGCTAAACGGAAGCACATAAGAATCCGAAACGATCACCGGAACACACCCTGCGTATATAGACTCAACAACCCTAGGGCTAGCCACTTCATACCCACTAGGGCACAAGCAAAACTTGGTTTGACCCATTAGTTCAAAGTAGTTTAGGGTTTTGGGAAGGTACATGTGGACTTGAATGTCACAATCTTTCTGTCCTTCCCAATATTTGAATAGTTGTCTTCTTACGTAACCGTGCTCACCTCCGGCGAAGAAAGCGAGGATCGAACGGTGGTCCAGGGGTTGGCCGAGATGAGGTGGGCCTAGTTTTCCATATGGGATTTTGATTTCTGGCAATGAAACGTCGCGAACTGGTAGGAATCCTTCTGAGGAGTTGGCGTTGCAAAGGACTCGGATGAAGTTTGTGTATAGATTAGGGTTAGCGGCTGTGACATCCGGAGCCTGAAATTTTGAAGTTTTATGAGAAAAAATAAATACATAGCAAAAAAAAAAATTCATTATCCTAAATTCAATTTCCAACTGTTGGCTATATAGTAAGAACGTATTTTTTTTTAATCCTTTCGACATTTTTTCCTCTCATTTTTCAATGAACTGAATGAGTTTGTTCCCGTGAAAAAAAAAAAAAAGAATGAGTTTGTTTCATCTCTTTAATTATTTTATTTACCCTCCACGAAACAAAGATCAACATATATATACCCCCTTACATGAATTAATTTCATATACTAAACATACAATGATTGTCAGGTTTGGTTCTCGGGTGGCGTTTGTCGGTGTGTCCATATATAAGCCGTTAAATCTTTGTAATCTTTTTGAAAGATTATAAAGAAAAATTTGCTGATAAAAAAAAAATGATGATTGTCAGTATCCTATTACTCGCCCATCCCATAATTTTCATCGTTTTTGGAAATCGTGTAATCCTTTTAAATAAAAATAAAAAAATTTCATGCATAATTTCTTTAAAAAATTTGCACCCATTTAGAGAACTAATCAAGATCTTTAAATTGGCGTGAAAAAAAGTCGAAAAACTACGAGCGAATTGCCTCTTTTTTTTTAGCTAAAAAATGTTGCATAATAGTTGAAAGTGGGAAAAAATTGTGCATCAACGCAGCGAGTATAGTATAATCACCATAATACTAATCCAATAATTCAAAAAATTCTATAGCATGTTTCTAAGGTATATCAATAGGGCTACAAATGAACCGTGCAGCTCGCAAGCTCGGTTTGGCTCGGCTCGTTAATACTTTGTTCATTTAGTAAATGAGCCAAGCTTGAGCTCTAGTTTCAGGCTCATTTAGTAAATGAGCTGAGTGGAGCTCAACTCATTCAAAAAAAGCTCGGCTCGGTAAGAGAGGCTCGGCTCAATTAAAAAGGCTTGTTTAGTAAATGACTAAACTCGGCTCGTTAAGACTCGAGCCGAGCTTGAGCTCAAGTTTTTGGCTCGTCTAGTAAACGAGCCGAGCTCAAGCTCGACAAAGCTCAGCTCAGCTCGTTTGCAGCCCTAGGTTCGTATATGTAAAGATTATAAATAGCAATGCATACCCAGTCATGGCAGGAAATAAGGAAATGGTCAGCTCCATTGCTTCTGTTCCAGTGGGGATACTTGCTGGACACAATTCCAATATACTCCCTCACAATGTTTTGAAGCCGAACCCTAGAGTAAGTCGTGTAAGGCCGGTAAACGAACCGAATGATATTGGTGATGCTGACGGGGAGGAAGAAGGCTAGGGCCTCATCGGGGCGGGATGCAAGAAACGAGCTGTTCGCGCCCAGGCCCAGCTCGTCGATGAATTGGCCCTCGATGGAGTAGATGTCGTTCATAGGCCCGTTGTGGAAAAGCGGTGGCTCTCCTTCTCTGTACGTCCACACTCTAAATCGATTCTCCATCTCGATGTGGCTCCTTTTTTTTTAGCAAAAATATAGTGTGTGAGCAATCCTATACAAATGGGAAAAAGGAAATACAAAAATAATTTGTATACGTCTTCATTAATTTTAATTTAACATCATTTATCTGTCATTTTGTTCGTGTTTTGACGCAAGAAAATTATAAAATTATAAATTGATTTAATTAAGACGATAACAAAAACATACATACAAAAAGAAAGTACTAATTAAGGCCCATTCCATTGGTATGTACTAGCCCAATCAATTAATTAGCATACCAGGGAATCACGCCGCGTGCTGTCCCTTTGAGGGGGGTAGTATCGTGCTGTCTCGTCGAGTGGGGTCTGTTCCGATTCCACTCCGATTGATCAAATTTTTTTTTTTTAGAGTTCGTCAAGTAAAATGTGTGCAAAAAAATCACGATGCTAACCCTCAAAGGGACAACACGCTGCCTGAGTCCTTTTCTTCATTCCTCCCATGTCTACCTTTTAGACTTCAGTCCTCAAACCCATCATCCAATCAAGACCGTCCAATTAATTAGTAGTATTTCATTGACTAAAACTCTTTTACTTCTTGGTTCTATTTATTATTTATTATTCCTTACTCTATCGGGGAAATTTCATTTTCTCCTCCTTTTTTTTTTGGGTCGATAGGAAATCCATATTTGGCCTTCTCCTACAAAAATAAGGGGCCATATATGGCATGTTAGGGTATTTTGTGATTTTTAATAAGGTTCGTTTAACACTTCAATTGAAAATACAAGACATTATGTTTTTACACATCGAGAAATTCATCTGTTTGTTTGCGGTTTTCAGAAGTGGCTAAAAAAAAAAAAAAAAAAAAGGGTTTCATAAGCTCAAAAAATGATGTTTTGATTTAAATAAGAGTTCTTTTTTCTTTCTTTTTTTTATGTTTTTATCCCTCAAACTATCACCTCTTTTTTTTTTGGCTTATCCAAAAAAAAACTATCACCCCTTTTTCTATTTCATCCTTGAGTCCAATGGGTGGGATTTGGACTCATTAAAGGGCTCATTGGACTCATTAAAGGGGTAATCGGATTCAATGGGTGTGATTTGTATAGTTTAAGGACAAAATAAGTGGTTTTGGTAGTTCAATGACGAAGTAGAAAAATGAGTGCTAGTTTAAGGGTTAAAAATATTTAAAAAAATTAACTCCTTAAATAATTTGCAATATAATTTTTCAACATATGCTAGCAACTAGTCAATATCCAAGATTCGAAGCATAATTCTGTTCAAGAAAATTAAGTTTCATCCGTTGAAATTGGAACTACCTTTTTTCCAAGAAATTTTGAATTGTGAAAGCTAACGGCACCTGGAAAAAAGGGATAGAGTTTGTTATTTCAGATTTTTTTTTCCATTTTCCAAAACCAAGAGAAAATTCATTTTCCTTTCCAGTCTTTTCCATTCACAAGTCCACTCTCTTGGATATTAAACGTCCGCTTTTTACTTAGGGGTTGTTTGGGAGCTAATCACTTTTTTGATATTCTAAATCATGGATTGGAGATAACAGATTTTTTTTTAAATAAGAATCAGAATCTGTGAAGGTTTTTATAAGATGATAACAGTAGATTTTGCCCAAGGATTGTGTGTAGATTTCTAATGAGAATCCAAAAAAAATTCATACGAATCGTCCATTCAAAAAGTCAGTTTTATTTTCTGCCGAGTCTATTAGATGAATGATTTATCTCACTACTGTGTGCTCGAGCGGCTGATGAAGATATCAAACACGTATAAGAAAGAGGCCTGATACGGTACATAAAAAAGAAAAATATGAAACTGCATGTCCATGAAACAACACTGGACGGTCCAGATTTATGGACAGTTTCATGTTTTTCTTTCATGTATCCTATCTTTTTTGTATAAGAAATGGAGAGAGGAAAAGAGTGAGAGATCCTCAACTGATGAAAGGCATAAGGATTTCTGTAAATGGAACCTCTGGGGACAAAACTCTCCGCCCTGTTCGACTTGTACCTCCGCGTCCGGACCGCTTTCCGTATGGCCGCTCGAGCCCTGGCTAAACCTTTTTCTAGTCTCCGAACATTGCTATCTTCTATCTGCAAAATTTGTGAAAAATTTAAAAATAATAATAATAATAACTACAGATTAATTGTATCCCCCTCTTAATTAATTTTTTTTTCTCGTGTAGTTCTTCCAAAAAACATAGAATCAATAATACCCTCTAATATCAATAATACCCTCTAATATTTAATAGCACAATAATTAAGGTGTATTCTACTAACTAAAATAAATTTGAATTAAAGGTGATGTATTATGAGAGAATGGGTAGTCTCATAAAACGGAAAATAAGTACTTAAAAAATAAGAACATTAACGGAACGGGTTAATGTACATAGTATCACGATGCTCGTTTTGTACGAATCTTTTGAAGGGGAAAAAAAGCCCACTTGTGAGAAAACCTCAAATAGATACTTTCATATTCTGGAAAACTATTTTCCCCTAAAAAAAAAGTAAAAACGAGAGTCGTATATTATGTGCAAAATATAGTAGTACTCCCTCCGTCCCATTTTCATTGTCCTTTTTTGATGTTCGTGTCAGTTTTCAATCGCTTATATCTTCCAATGTGAATCTCCAAAAGTATACAATATGGATCTTATTTGATAGATTTCAATTTGTTCTATAACACAAAGATGTCAAAATCATGAAAAGTATTATAGATTGAAAGATATACGCAATAGATACAAAAGTGACAAAAGGAATAATGGATAATGAAAATGGGACGGATGGAGTATTTTTGTTGTCTTCAAAAACCAATTTCCAAAAGTTTTCTCCAAAATTAACCTTACGATCATTTCCAAACCATCAACATTTTTCGACAACTTCTACAGAAATGTATATGATGAATATACAAGTACATCAATATATATATAGCAGCAGTACTTACAGTACTCTGAGTAGTTGTGCCATTAGAGTAGAGATCTTCGAATGAGGTGAACTTGGGAAATACAATTCCCTCTGACTGTGAGTGGTCTTTCTCTTGATCATCAGCTACTTGTCTGTGAATGGAAAGATTGATCATTGGAGAAGACAAGGCAGCAGAGACATGATGGCCGCAATGATTGATTTCGATGAAGCAGAAAATGAGAAAGAGAGAGAAAATGGGATGAGTAGTCGTGCGACGTCTCATCATAATCAAGCTAGAGTAGATATGGTTAACTTAAGGGGGTGTTTGATTTGTGTTATATATATAGTAGTTCTCTTTTTTAGTAGTAGTATTTGGAAAAAATTTAGAGTAAGAAGATTGAAGATGGAAGTGGTAGAGTTCTATTGTATAACTCATGAGACAAACGAACCCTCCCTTGTGCCAACCCAATTTGGGAGATCAAATCTCTTTATCATTTTTATAGAGATTCGATCAGTTAGAAGAACTATAACAACAATGTATATCGATTATACGAGGCGAATGCACGTACGGCTAAGTAATTACACTTGTATTTTTATTTTTCTAAATACATCTAAGGGTGAATTCACGCTATATATTGACTAATCAGTTTTTTTTTTTTTTTTTTGCGGTATTTAGTAAAAAAATACTCACTGTTCAACACAACACCACTCATTTCCTTTATAACTAAATAAATTAAATGGTATTCTTTGTATTTTTAGTGGAAACAAGGGGTAATTTTTTCACTAGTTTGAAAACACACACACACACATATATATATATATATAGTGTGAACTCACCCTAAAATCGTGCATGCATATTTGGAGAATCTAATTTGGATTTGGATTTTATGTTGATATAGATAGAAGGGAATTGGGGGATGGTGCTGTGCAGTGGTGTGCGCAGCAACATGCTGCGCACCTCTGAGTCGTCGGATCGTATATCCGACGGCTCGGGTCTCATCTCAGTGATGAATAGCTCTCGAACGTTGGTTGTCGAGATGAGATCCGAGCCGTTGGATGCACGATCCGACGGCTCGTAAGTGCGCAGCATGGTGTTATGCATCTCACTTCACAGCACCAATCCGAAGTCCAGATAGAAGGATAGTATGAACTCAACCTAAAATCGTGCATGCATATTTGGTAATATTCTAATTTGAATTTTATGTTGATATAGATAGAAGGATAGTAATCACCCTAAAATCGTGCATTCATATTTGGATAATGTTATTTGAATATGGATTTTATGTTGATATAGATAGGTCACTTTTTAGAAGCCTTTTTTGTATGGTAAAATAATACAAATGGTATTGGAAAATGATAATGCAAAAATTGTTTTTGTTTATGTCAAAACTCTAGTACATTAAGGCCTTGTACCTCACCCATGGTACACGATTTTTATGCACTACAGTTTTGGCACAAACAAAAAGAATTTTGACATTAACAACAGCAAATAATATTTTCCATCAAAAGGAGTTTTAATTAACTTTTTTTCACGTAATGTGGGACGAAGTCATTGATGTATTTATTTAACATAACATTTAGCTCAGCACTAATCCTGATTGAATCAAACATGGGATTGGCCTCCGAATGGGATATTCTAGAATTAATCCCGTGTGAATCAAACATGAGCTTGTGAAGGTGTAGGAAAATAATTAGTACCAGGACAAAGAGTCCAGAGACAACCAATCTCAAGACTCTTAATCCCCGTATAATCTGCGAATCAAACAATGCCTTCTAGTGCATATCTCTTTTTATTGCTTTTGAAAAGTTCTATTATCAAGTAGTACCATTTTAAATTTCAAAACTAGTGTTACCACCTACGCAATCTTATATTTATTGAGGTCTACCACGAACAAAAAATTGAAAGTTAGATTTAAATTAGTTTGAACAGGTTCAACTTATTCAACTACTACCTCGTCTAGAAAAAATACTCAAAATAAATGAAAAACGTGTAGACCATAACCATTCAAGATGTCGGCTACACCACACTAAAAATAACCTGAATTTTATGACAAATCCGGTCGGAAGGCTGTTCTCCACTAACCACACAAGGATATAGGGACTCTATATTTCATCTTCAGTGCCATTGCTGGAGTGATGGGCACAAGCTTCTCAGTACTGATTCGTATGGAATTACCACAACCCAGCGAAATTGAACCTACACGATACAGTTTCTGGATATCATGGGTACATTTGGTTTCCAAATTTCTGTTGGCAACTATTTACGACTTTTCTTCCCCATTCTTGCTACATAACTTCTTTTTAACCATATCTACAGATTACTAGGTATAACAAGCACAAACTTAAATAAATAAATAAACACTAACTAATATCTACAGATTCCATTAAATATCCAACATATCATGCCAAAAAAAAAAAAAAAAGACAAATCAAATTCAGAAAGTATAAAACGTTTGGGCATGCAGAACGAAAAAAATACCCAGTGCACAAAACTCGTGCTTGCGATAGGATCTTGAAAAGGTACTAGGAAACCTCCTTTCTATGTTCTAGTGAAAGGGATTGATTTCCATGACTCAAACCCGTATTACAGTATCGAATTCGAGTGTACAAAACTTGCGACTCCAGGTCAAGAATGATTAGTTGCATTTAACCTTCCCAGCAACAAAACATGAAGCAAGAGTATAAAAAAATGGCAGACTATCTCGGATCCACCTCGAAGGGCTACGCATGGCTTTTGGAGGCACGCTAAGATGTTCATCAAGATGGTTCAGCTTTGGCAAAGGGGGGCAAATGGAGACGAAGATGACCATTGGGTGGAAATCCAAAGGGGTCATCCTAAGTATGATGGTATGAATCCATTTGTTGTTATCCTTCAAATAGAGTATAGTCTTGTACTTTGCATGGGCAAATTATTAGCCAATTAAACACAGTAATTAAATAAACAAATCAACAATTCCAAATTGAACCTCCTATGCAAAACCATGCCATCCGCACTGGGAAGCTCTTGACTTCTGCATAACCATGGAAATGCTAGTCCTGCCTAATCTGCATTAACAAAAAAAAGTTACTGAGGTGGTGAGGCATTGAGAAAGACGACCAGGTCCCTGAAAATCATACACCAACGGTGGACAAGATAAGATACTCAAAGGTGAAAGAGACATATGAACTTCGATTGTCATTCTCATAAAGACCTAAAAGAGAAAAAAAAAGAAGCAGCAGGGTTTAGATCGAAAACTTCACAAAAAACAGTTCCTTCAATTTAACACGAAAGGGAATTTAGTAAGTTACTAGAATGAGAATTGAAGATCAAATGCCAAAACACAATTGACTTCCTATGCAATTTAGGCTCTCAGGAAAGCACAAACCTGTGGTTTTTATCCCTTGAGAACGCCTAGTTTTTCTAATGATGCTTTGATGTTGCTGCTGGTGCATCCTTCGGACTCGACAAGATTGGGGCTGTCAAATGGCACAACATGCTCGAGAGGATAGTTTCTGTTTGTATGTAGTTTACTTGCAGCACTGCAAACCCCCCTCAGTATCACAGTTTTGTGGACTCCACCAATCAATTCTTCATAGTCTGTGTCCCCAGATTCTCCTACAAAGACCACTAATCTTGACAAATCTACACCCCATCGAACATACAGGTACCTGGAAGAAACCTATGGTTATTTGAAGGAAGATATGCTCCATACATGAATCATCATTAAAAGGAAAAAGGGGATGTTGAACTCCGTATTAACTTCAAGGGAGAAGTGTTTAAAAATAAGAGTTAATTAGAAGCATAGGAATGCAAAACTATAATTAGCTGAGTGCACAAAATCCCTACAAAATTTTCGGTGATTTTACTTCTACTGTGGTTTCAAATTTTGAACTCTAGTTGCACTAAATGAGCAAAAGTCAGGTCCGAATCCACTCCAAGTGGACCTTAAACAAGCTTATACATTATTCTCGTTACAAATAAAGCAAATAAATGACAACTGTCAGCATTTAACTGCAAAGTTCTGTCACAATCAAATGCAAGATTGAGGTTTCCAAAAGAAAACCAAATGAAACAAGATTTAGGAGAATAGGTATGCAAATCATACCCATCTCTAAAGTAGAGCACACAAATTACATTTGTTTTTTAGACTACTTCAGCGAAGATTTTCTTCATTGCAGTACTAGATTTTAATGTCTAATTGCATTGTTTTGAAACGACACGTAGTTGCAGTAGATCAGTAAAACTCGGGTCTGAGTGCACTTGAAATAACTTTAAACTGGCTAATGCATAAGAGTCATCACCGGTAAAGCATATAAATGGTACATCTCCTGCAAGCTACTAGCAAGATCCCTCATGATCAAAAACCAACTGAACATATTCTTTTGTAGCTCAAGTCACTAATCACTTCACTCATCAAAAAACTTAACTAACACATGTTTCAGTAAAGGATTCATGCGCTACCATTAAGCATTTTCAAGGTAACCTTTTCCTAACAATATAGCCAAATGCAAACATGGCTTAAAAAACTTTAAACCGAGAAATGCGACTTCAAAAACTTCAAATGACCTCGCAACTGGGGTATGATATATCAAGTTATCAACAAAATCAATTAAGACAAAACAAAACACCATCGATTACCACTGAATTTGGCTTGACCTCTCCCATGATGATGGGTTCCAGCTCCAAATAAATTATGTGATTATGTCAATTGTCAAATGCTGAGAACATGAAAATGCGGGGGGAAAAAAAAAAATCCCCAATGTGTTTGACAAGTGACAACTTAAAGTGCAATTAAGTCTCTCCACTAACTTAATTGTGGTCAAGGTTATACCTAAGCACATCATCATCCCCAGTTATGAAGCTAAATACTATATAAATCCTCCTGACTGCATAGAATTCTGAAGTCTGTCTTCTTAAAACAAGTCTAGAAATGCCATCAATACTAGACAGAACTACTTTACAAATCGTGTCCCAAAACTAGTGCCAATGAGACAGCACCATCGATATACCATCAAGCCATAAATAGATATAATACTGGGTCCTATTTATTGTATATCTCAACTTCAATTAAAAGTTGATTTCTTTATAGATATGACCATGTATGCCAATGCCTCTGTTCTTCCTCCCTCGCCCCTTCTATCCATTTCACTGAGAGCAAGGGTTATTGTATTCGCTCAGTTTACCTGAAGTTCTGAATTTTACCCTTACATCAATGTTGCCATGGTTAAAAAGATGGACCGAATAGGAAAAAAAAATAGAGCAAAAAACTGCAAAATACCTGAGGGCTTGAGCTCGCGAAGCCAGCACGGGGATCACATTTATCTTTGTACCATTCTGACAATAAATGGCATGGCATCGCAGACCCTGAATTCGCAACAGTTTCCGAAGTTCCTTAGCAGGAGGAACCTACAAAAACATAGTAACTATTAAAGTAATAAAAGAGCACTGCAGCCAATAAACCGAACTGTCAAATTGGGAGGAGCAGAGTACCTCCCTCAAACAGATGTAGAGAAAATTTCCATACCATTTCTGGGTGTGCCAATTTGAATGCACAGCAATGTGTAGCCGATCCAGATTCATCTTCAACAATTTGCTCTCCTTCTGCTCCTTTTCTCTCATTGATATTAGCAGCCCAGCGAACCAATGTTTTCCGCAAACCTTCTCCGCCCCAACGATAACCAATATGCGAATGATAGTCAAAGTCTGGTATGACAGGAAGCCCAGAAGGCCCACCTTCAGAGTTTGAGGAGGGATAATAGAGTTCACTACCACTGTTGCATATAAAAGCATCGAAGTCCATAGGACTAAGCCCTCCTGACTCCAAAAGAGAGATTATTTCAGATATGCTTGAGGCTGTAGACAATATGAAGCCTATGGAGCCAGCATTATTGTCTGCTGCAGCCTCAACAATGACTTTCATGGAATCAAGAAAATCAGAATTCATCTCAAAATCCAGGGCAATAACAAAGATGAACTTCCTCCTCCGTAATGTTAGAGATTTGCTCGTGTTAGAGTCTGCTTTCTCTATGGAACCAGCCCTTTCTGGGTTTTTTTCCGCATCCTTTGATAGTTCCAAAACTGCATTCACTAGTCTGCTATTTCCATCAGTAGTGTTCTCTTCAGAGTCTAAAGCGTTATCAAATGTGCCACTTCCTTCAATTTTTTCTCCATCCAATGAAAGCTTCAAATTTAGAGATAGATCCTTAATATCCCTCAAGGAATCGCCAGGTGAATCCGATTCTGATGTCTCAAATCCATCATCACTTTTCTGCCATTGTGGCTTCCTTGGTTTACAGCTGGTGATTCGAGATAAGTATGTCTTACAATGCTCTGGCCATGAGAAAAGGTGAATATTGTTCAATCCATTCTGTCTACACCTCACCCAAAGTTGCTTATTTGAAACAAGCTTCAGAAGAGCATCAGCAATCGACTGCTGATCATGCGGATCAACTAGCAGACCATTATCAAGGACCTGAAATAAGCTCATGTTCAGTATTTTGGAAAATAGAATGGCAGTTCCTCTTGCTACAACTCCAATGTGCAAATCAGAAAATTCCTTTAAGCAATAAGAAGGTTACAAAGAATACACCTTATTAATATCAACGGGACCTCCATTTTTTGTGGCAACCATAGGCAAACCATGAGCTGCTGCCTGTTCAGCGAAAGAGCTGACCTTGGATTAGCAAGTGAGTGAAAATAGGAATCACAAAAAGCTGCACAAACAGTTAATGAGGGAGTACCTCAATAAGAGTGAGCCCAAACGGCTCAATGAAAGCTGGATTGATGAAGACACCCTACAAAAGAAGTTGGTTTGAAATGAGGGTTAAACCTAGAAAGATAATAGAGGGATACGATCACAATTTTATCTTAATGTTTTGTTGTTAGGTACAGGAAAAGTGCATAGGGTATTAATTAACCCTAACACACATAATCTTTATTTATATTAAATGAGATATCTCCTTACAAGGCTTAGCTAACCAATGTGGGACAATGACTAAGACTAACAATATTCTAACACTCTCCCTCAAGCTGGGGAGTAGATATCAAAAAGTCTCAGCTTGCTACATAACAACTCTAATCGTGGTTTGAACAGTGACTTAGTAAACATGTCTGCCAACTGAACACTGGTGGATACAAAGGGAGTAGCTATCACACCACTAGTTAACTTTTCCCACAAGAGAATCTCTGCATGCTTTTTGCCTTTATTATCCATTCTTGTGCAGTAAGTTTTTAATGATTTGCTCTCCCTTAGAGGACACCGCAAGGGCTTAGGCCGATTCCCCAAATAAAGAGGCTCAAGGTCGAGCCTTCTTGACACGGCCCTTATTTTTAGCTCTAATTCTGTGGGTATTCCAATTTGCTAGCATATTAAAGGTATATGGTTGGGGGAAAGGAGTGGCTGTAATGCCGGATCATGTGTTTCTTCTTCTTATTTTTACCAATTAAACATGTTAGAATATTGTTAGTCGTAGTCATTGTTCCACATTGGTTACCTAAGCCTTGTATGGAGTTATCATTTAATATAAAAAAGATTATGTGTGTTAGGGTCAATTAATACCCTATACACTTTTCCTATACCTAACAACATGGTATCAGAGCTAGGTTTTCGAAGGCTTTTCCCATTTGTTTATGCCATAGTTGCACTTTGTTTCGTTGTGATCCATGTGCTCCGAATCCTTTGTTGATCTTTCCCCGTGCAAGTCAGAGGGGCACACGTGAGGGGGGAGTGTTGGAAATTGTCCCACATCGGTTAATTATCTCATCCAAAACTAGTATATGAGCCTGGACAACCTCTCCACTCATTGCCAATTGGTTTTGAGTGGGATGCTTTGTGGTTGTGGTGTTGATCATGGCGGTGGTGGTCGTAATGTCTGTTGTGGTGGTCGTGATGTTCGTTGTGGTGGGGAAGAAGGCGGAGCCGGCGGTGTCTGGCTGTTCTGAAAATAATTGGGTAGCAAGGAAAATAATTGCCAAAAAGACACATAGGAGTGAAAGAAAAATTGCCCCGCAACTCTCGCCATCACTATCCTCTCCCTCTCTCCACCTGTCCTTCTCCTCCGATTCAGAGGGTGATTGTCGGCTTCAGGGGGACCGCTGGTTGGAGGTGGACCGCTAAGACCACCGCCTGGGCTAAGAAATGAAAAGCAAGAGAAGGTCCTTGGAAGGCCAACGATGGCTAGATTCGGAGGGTGACTACCGGCTACAGGGGACCGTCGACTGGAAAAGGGGCTGCCGAGATCGCCGCCTAGAAGGGGACCGCCGGCTGGAGGGAGATATGCAGGGGGACGAGGATGAAGATACTGGTACTGGGCATCCCTTCCAAACGCAACAGTCAATAACACATACGACATCGTGAACAACGGAACTATCCAAAACTCGTTTCCATGGTTTTTGACGAGCACGTCGTCGAAAATGGCCATCGAAGTCTGAGCTATCATTGTTAGAGCAAGGCCCACTGTCATGTTCGGTGTACCGTACAAGGCGCAGAAGCATACGACGCAAATGAGGAGGCTTAACGAGCAAATGACCAAATAGATCCCGCCTACAAATATATCATGTACCATGAGAGTGAATAGCGTGGTTCGTACCTCTAGCCTTAGACCATGTTCGCTGTGGACCCCCACAACAAAATCGTGAATTCGACAGCCATCGCTGTCCATACCCAAATTCAAGAAAAAACCTAAATTCGACGGCCGTCCTAGACTTGATTTTCTTCTATTTGGTGGGTCTTTTCTTGAATTTGGGTCTAGACAGCGATGACAGTCGAATTCATGATTTCGTTGTAGGGGTCCGCGGTGAACATGGTCTGAGGCTGGAGATACTAACCGCGCTATTCACTCTCACGGTACATGATATATCTGTAGGCGGGATTTATTTGGTCATTTGCTCGACAAGCCTCCTCATCTGCGTCGTATGCTTCTGCGCCTTGTACGGTACGCTGGGCATGACAGTGGGCCTTGCTCTAACGATGATAGCTTAGACTTTGATAGCCATTTTCGACGTCGTGCTCGTCAAAAACCATGGAACTGAGTTTTGGATAGTTTTGTTGTTTGCGATGTCGTATGCGTTATTGAGTGTTGCGTTTGGAAGGGATGCCCAGTACCAGTATCTTCATCCCCCTGCAGATCTCCCTCCAGGGAGGGGTCTCGGCAGTCCCTTGCAGCCGGCGGTCCCCCTACAGCCGGCAGTCACCCTCCAAATCCGGCCGCCGTTCGCCCTCTAAGGACCTTCTCTTGCTTTTCATTTCTTAGCCCAGGCGGCGGTCTCGGCGGTCCCTCTCTGCCGCCTGAGCTAAGTAATGAAAAGCAAAAAAGGTCCTTAGAGGGTGAACGGCGGCCGGATTCGGAGGGTAACTGCCTTCATCCACCCGCGAAAAGCCTAACCCAAACCTTGTCCACCCTCACACGCCCCTCTGATGCTCAAAACCCTAAACCGCACCTTCACTGCCTTTGAAAACCCCTGCTCCCAGCTCAAAACCTCTCCTATATGTTATGGGCTCCAAACAGTATACTTATATCACAGATGATCCTTCTAAGCAAACTGAGTCGACTCATGCGAATTGGGTGGTTGAGGATGAACAAATCCGCCTTTGTTTGTGGAATAGTATGGAGCCTGCGATTGCTAGCACTTTTTTTTTTTACGCTACTACTAAACAGGTTTGGCAACGGGCTAAGGAGTTATATTCCGGGGTTAATAATCTCAGTTGGACTTTTGATCTATATCAGACATATTTCTCTCTTGACTCTTGAGCTTGGTGATTCTACTTTGGAAGAATATTATGCAAAGTTCAATGGTGTTTGTGAGGAACTTAACATCTGTCAGCCTCTTTCTACCGATATTCAAGTTATGCGTCGTCAGCGTGATAACTTGAATGTGACTCGGTTCCTGTCTGGATTGCCCAAGTCTTTCAATCCTATTCGTCGTCAGCTGCTGGGGGCGGGAGTTGCCTCCTCTGAGTGAAGTGTTTAGTCGTCTTCATCAGTCTTCGTCAATCCACTGCCTCCTGATCGTTCTGCTTTGGCCACATCTGCTTTCGGTGGTCACTATTCCCATGGTATTGGTCGTGGTGGTCGGGAGTCAGGGGGAGGTGGCCATGACTTTGGTCGCGGCAGCCGTGGTTTTGGGCGTGATTTTGGCCGCGGAGGCCATGGGCAACCATTTGGTGGTCGTGGCCGAGGTCGGGTGTCTCGGTATTGTTAAAAAGATTCAGCAACCCACAAAATATGCAGGTGAATGCAAACTAAAGCATGATAAACCAAATACCTACCAAGCCACCCCTCCCTGCAGAGATCAAGATTCGATTACGATAACTAAAACAATTCCGAGTGTGGCCAACCACCCTGTTCTCTGACCTATAAATGAGCAGAGTGTGAACATAAACTAGACTTTGACTTGGTTTCATATTACACCTTAAGATAAGCACAGCAACATTGAGGATGAGGTCCAAGATGTGTTGAACTTCATTGCAGTCTCAACACAACCAGTATTTACTGAAGTTACCTTACAGCCCAACATAAGCTATATTGCCCATTCTTCATTCCAAAACACATTCAAAACCATGCATGGGACAACATTATACCCTAATTATTCAGAGTTGGTTTGGAAGTGGTCAACAAATTAGAGAAATCTGTGGCATTTGGAACGGGGGGAAAGATAAGGAATTTACGTTGACAAAATACCTGAAACTGATCTACTTAACCATGCTTCATAATTTGCTACATGGTAATGGAACAGGAAGTTCGTCTCATACATCAATTCGACGACAGATTTGCAAAACATACCTTTGTTTTTGCTGCAAGACGATAAATGTCAGCAACTTCATGCTGCTTGTGGTGTTTAGGATACGCCACTTGACCATACAGATCATATTTGTCGATCAGTTTCAGTATTGATAGAAGAACTGATGCATTTGTGCTAGACATTTCGTCAATAGCATCACGGTTTCCCATTATTAATGTCTGCAAAGACATAGATGCAGAGATATAGTATCGGGGTTGAATCAAAGGTACCTGCTTGACTAAGCCTTTTCAACTGCTAAGAACAGACATTTAGATGTATTCTCAAATGCAAATAAAAGCTTGACGTACAAGGTTAGCAAGTTCCCTCAATGGCTTGCACTCTCCAAAAGCTTTGACTAAAGTTGTGATGTTCTTTTTAGGGTCTGGCCTGGCAAGTGCAAGTATCATAGGCTTGCGAGGATTGCTAAAAAAACGCATTATCTGCAAAATATAAAATTACCAGGTCAAAAAAGAAAACGAAACCACACGTAGACTAAAACAGAATGATCATTTGTTGATTCTTCAGCAGACAATAAGTCAGACAATCAAGTCCACTACGTAAGTGGTTTCTTTTAATACACTAACATATTTAGCAAATAAAGAATAGCCAAAACCTCAGACCAAACAGGTGGATCTGGACTTTCAGGATTATCCTCATCTCCTTCTATTTCCCGTTCCATATCAGCATCATGTGGAACAATGTGATGGAATTCCATTCCAGGAGGAATCACCTAACACCAAGATGTCAATACTGAATACATGTACAGAAGCATTAAATAGTGAAGCAACAATAATCAAATAAAGCCCGATTTAGCACGAAGAAGAGCCCATTAAATACAATGGGAATTCAATCTTGGTACTTACAACCATGCGTGGCATAAACCTTCCATAACAGCTAACATTGCGCTTGATTCTTGCTCTTAGTTTGCGCTCTAGTACTGGATCAAACCCATCATACAGACGCCATTGCTCTTCTATTTCCTGTCTAGTGCTAGTAATAACAATGTCGGAAGCATCAAGAGATAACTCCTCAGCTTCTATACGCCGCATTATTCTGTACGTAGCATTTACTTCTTCCCTTGATTGCCTCCCTTGTTTCAAAAGTTGTTCAAGCTTGTCTCGTCCAAGTGAGTGGCCAGTTAAAAGCATAGGGACATTTAGGGCTCCAGAAAGAAGAGCGGCAGAGTCACCTGCATCGGCGTAATGCCCATGGATGGCAACAGGCCAGACTGGTTCTCCACCACCGATTTGCTCACCAAGAACTTTAGACATCTGGATAATGTGACCAAGTGCACCATCCACAAATTCAGGGATGTGAGGCCATAGAAGCTCTTTGGAAATATATTTATCTTTTGGGCCAAATGGGATACGAACAATATAAGCACCACCGCTTTCCCCGGTCGCTTGGATATCATTTTCGGGTTTCAGAGGACTTAACATTTCTGTTGGTTCACCGTAACTCCAATCGACATCAGGTGCTGCTACCTGCCTCGTCAACAAATCAACCCTATAAACTCCAGGCATTGCGCCCAAGGCCCTGGCAAGTTCTACGACATACTTAACCTGAGAATCAAATAGGAGAGCTCAATAACTTTCCTTGAGAAGCAATTTATAGATCTTTGTGTAGGTGTGAGATGAGGGTTAAGCTCCCCTCCAACCCAACATCCACCAAACATCCACTTCTTTGGCCCCATTCTGTGCCAACAACGATGATCCGAATTGTCCATCACGTAGGAACCTCTGACAGAACATCTATACCAAAAATCATCTTGATAGGAAATCGATAGCCTCATGAACAATTGGTATTTTGTTCTATAAGACTGACTACTATATGAAATTAAGCCGAATCCATCTATTTGAATGACTTGTTCATATGCCTATCGTAATCCAATGGGGCAAATTTTTCACATAGATGTTCTTTTCCACGAGGCCTAAGGGATGAACAGGTTTAGGATCATCATTGTGGGACTGGAGCCGGACTAAAGACATGGAGGTTTGTGGGGTATGGTGGTTATTGGACAAAGGTATGAAGGGGAGCTTAAACAGTCAGGTGAATTACAAGACAGAAGTCATGTCAACAAGAATTTTACAAAAGACGCTACCTGACCACCTGTATCAGAATCCCGACCAAGCTCCATATTTTCACCACGTATCAAGCCATGGAGGCTGCAGGAAGACGTGAAGTTAAATAAAGTGAAACAAAAACCATTTGAACATCCAAGATATACAAAGTTAAATACTAACAAAACATAAAGTAAAAATAGTCCCTCTAAAACAAATATTTTGCAGTAAGCGTCCTCAATAATCCTAATCATAAGTTCCATTTTAAGAGAAATTTTAGAGGGAAAAAAAAAAGTCCTTGCCTTATTAACACAATGTAAAGTTTCTTTTCCTTTTGTTGATTAGCCCAGTTCTCCATCGCATCAACAGAATGTATCCTGTGGATTCTGCCTCTAGGGGTACCAACTTGAGTTGAGATGTCACTAACAAGGTCTCCTTTCTCCCCTTCTGATAAGTCTTCAGACATATCAGCAGTTGCCTCTCTACGACCTCTTTCACGTTCAACTCGCCATTTGGCTGTACGCTGAGCTTCCTCGCCTTCAAGCTATAACAGCAAGGCAAGTTGACTAAATAAGAAGTTAATGAGATGATAAAATAACACTCTAAGACCATGGTCATCACAACAAAGAAGGAACAATATATGTTACTATGGAAGGAAAAGAATGGGAAATGGAAAACACAAACTTACAAAATTAATATTCTAACTCAGCTTCATAGTATTTGAAACATCAATCTTTTCAATTAAGAATGTTATTGCTTGAATCAGCTAAAAGTTACAACACAGCTGCCTCATAAGAACTGCAAATGAACCTTTTAACAAATCCAAAGGATGAATTATGCTAATTCTATATAATCAAACGAGAAAGGATATGAACTTTACAATCAAATTCACATAATTCCAATAAATGAACCACTTCCCCACAGTTAGAATTCTATTGCATCTTTTCAGCCAACCACACAATTATTTATTAGAAAACAAAATGTTCACAAAATTCTTGAACAAATATCAAAGCAAGTTTAATAAGATTTTGAAAAGGATAGCAATGGAAGGTCAAAGTTGCAATGACATGAATATTGGGATGTCTAATTTGTAGTAAGGAGTCGGATCCTAAAAGATATTCCATGAGAACATATTGTACAAGATCTGGACTGCAATACAAGTTCCTAGGTTACAAAGAATCATAATTGATTCAGAGAAATCGTACTTAGAAGCAGAAGCAGCCAAAGGCCAAGCAAGTCCATCGATAGCTCGTCTTCGACAGCTAGTTTTGTCAGAAAGTCTATCAATGTAAGCTTAGCACATGCACACTACTTTCTTATGATTTTTTTAGATTTGAAGACAATTAAGAAGGTCTAGTCTTTTCCAGTAATCTTGTAACTGACATATCATTGTGTCCTGCAATACTTCTCTCCCTTTTAGTAACTAAACACGAATTGCCTTGCTACACAATTGTAGATTATGCAACATAAATACTGAAGGACTTCAAAGACATTCATTCGCCAAATGAATATTGTGCGAGTATACATATGTTTGGGTGCAAGCAGCACCAATTTATTTATTGACTAAAAAGTCCAAAAGATAAGATCAGCTTCCTGATAAATGAATAACCACAGTGTGCAGACGAAATTTGCAATGCGTTTGCCAAGTTTCATTCGTTCTTTTTTTTAACACGAGATAAGAACAGCTTCCTGACAAATGAATAACCACAGTGTGCAGACGAAATTTGCGATGTGTTTGCCCAGTTTCATTCTTCTTTTTTTTGAAATAAACACTATCACTGGACAGTCAGCATCACCAGCACCACAAAATCATTTCCACATTTTTGCAAGATTAGAGTTAACAAATGTAACAATCTGAGAATATTATGAGGTCCAATGCCTAGACAACGAATCTCCCTACAAGAAAACAGAACTTCAAGACCTCCACGCTAAGTGAAAAGACGACTCTATAAAATTTAGCTGTAGTACCTCAGAAGCTAGTCAAACAAGCTACATGACTTCCTACAAACTCCGGCCTTTTGGCAATAATCAACATGGAGACTTCAGAAAAGAGTGCAGTGATAATGAGTAGTTTGTTTGAGGTGCCACAACTCAATCCCTCATTGCCTACATAATCAAAACGATATGGTATCCAACTAAAAGACACCAGCTCAAAGTCAATGCCCACTTGAAGCGGATGAATTGTCCTTGGGACTGCGTGGCGTTGCCTCTAGCTTGGGGATTTATGTGTATGTGGCAAGTAAGCTTCAATTTATGATGGGCTATTACTGGGTATCAGTGCCGAACGATGCCACAAGGGGTGTGGGTCCCACATGGGACAAGCTTGCATCAGCCTCACGGGAACAAGATAGAGGTGCTTGTTTTGCGTGAACAGGTCCCACACGGCAATATCTGGTTCTTAAGAGGGGTGGGTCGTAAAACCCCAAGTTGGGCAATATAGATATATAACCACTAGAAAGTCCAGCAATCCAGTAACTCTAATTGGAGGCTTTTTGCAATAATCACAATCCTAGAGAGTTCACAAAAGAATGACTTGTTTCGTCTTTTCTGGGTTATATTATAGGTCGAAGTCAAGATATTAGACGGATCCTACAGTCCTCTTAGGATCTCTAGATGTAGTTGGTTAGTGAGAATCCCAGAATTGACTAAAGAGATTACCTACTAGTGGTAGATCGGGTCGTGACCGGTCGTAGGTTCGAATCCTACTTGGTAAATCACCTTATCCTACACTGAGTGAAGTGAGCAGATTGGTTGAGGTACAAAATGTCAATCCCCCATCACCTGGTTAACCAAAGAGATATAAATAGACAAGTAATAACTTTGATATTATCGTATGTGTGGTATTATACCGGCTCAAAGCATAGGCCTAATCAAAGGGGTCAGCCGTCCTAGGGATGTTTATCCCCATGTGGTGTTGCCAGCGGCACAGTGCAGCGAGGTACTATACAACTTGGGATGGGGTGTTACAGATGCAATCCATCAAGTATATTCTATCACTACAAACCAAATAGGCTGATCAACCAGCCACACTTGCTTCCCATTTTTATGTCTCCAAAGTAAAATTGAGTAAACAAATAAATCAAATTTACATATCACAAACACACAACTACTTTCACAATTAATGCAAAAGCTATGAAGCACCAACACTCCCAACTGCTTGTTGTATCCCTATCGGACAGTCCGAGAACACGCGGGGCGGTGTGTCCAATAAATATATTAATATTTGTCTCAACTTGGATATGAATGGAAACATGACAGAGATCAATGATAGTGTTGAAAGCTTATATTAGGGATATGATATTCCGAAAATATGAGGTAAAAAGTATGAGCTAATGAATTTTGATCGTTTTACTTGTTCATTTAAATTGTAAGGATACTACTAGTTTTGATTATTTCTGGATAAAATGTTCAAATGATTAATATCTATCTTAATATGTATACATATTTTTTGTCATTTCCCCCTCTGTGTTTGTGTCCCCTGTTATTTAGAATTATCTTTTCCTGTGTCCATATCCGCTTGTGCACTTTTTAGAATGCACATATATACGATGTTTCAGAACAAAACCTGCTTCTTCTTGCGAGCCAAATTCCAAATCCTCCAACACATGTTCTCCAACCTAGTGTTCCTCTCCTGCGAATCCCGAATAGCCGAAGCCTGCAAGTATTTAAAACCAAACATAAATTAGAATTGCATGAAAATGTTCACATAAATCAACCACTAAAATTGCTTCATATGGAAGATTGATACTAAAAAAATGCAAACAACTATAAAAACAAAAACACACAACGCTTGATACCTAACATGTAATTTCCAGAAGATAAATGACTACAATAATTTAATTTACGTATCACTCCTCGTCTCCTCCTAACTCCTGCATCGACTGAGACATGTCCAAACTACCTTAATCTATTCTCTCATCTTATCTTCTATAGGTGCTACCCCTACCATAGGTATTCCATTCTAACTCCATCTTGCAAATCTTATCACACATTCATCCCAACATTCACGGTTCAGCTACACTTATGATTCCTACTTGCGTATTGTTTCCTATTGGCTTGTTCTTATAGCACTACGGTAGAATTTTCATTCAACTTTGTGGGTATCCTGCGGTCACACAACACTTCCGAACACTCCCCAAGCACTCCACCACTTGACCCCTCCAAAATGTTCATATAGATCAAGCACAAAAATTGATTCAATTGGAAGATTGATCCCTCAGAAGTCAAAACAATCACACACACAAAAATCCGGAGTTGTCAAACGGGTCGGGCTGGCACTGGCACTGGCACTGGCACGGTTTTAGACAGGTCGGGCAGGGATTTAGACGGGCCAAGCACGGCACAGCACAACAGAGGGATTTAGACACGCCGAGCACGGCACAGCAGTACAGCACAACACAGGCACGAAAGGGCCCGGGCAAGGGGCATGACACAACAAATACTAAGTTGTTAGATGTTACACAGATTTTTTTCCCGACCGAAACTCGACTGGTGACGGGCCGGCACGGGCACGGCACACGATTGAGTAAACGGCCCGGCACGAAGCGCGGTTGCCATGAAACTAAATTTTTTTTATTTTTTTTGACAAGATTAAAAAAAAAAACACTTGATACGTACATGCGTAATTTCTATAATGTAACAAATTTAATTATGGAGGGGGCGGTGCATACTTGAACCCAGGAGCGATGGAGATCGGTCTCGTCGAAGCCGGTGATGACCTCCTCGACGAAGTAACGAGTGGGACTGAAACGGCCTCGCTCTCTCAACAACAAGGAGGATTTGGGATCGTCGAGGGGCGGACCCACGTCCAGGATCGCTTCTAGGTAACTGTTTATCCAGTCGTTTCCCGCCATTGCTCCGATTCTTCACGAAGGTCTGATTTTGTTTTCTTTGTTCAGAAATTGAGATTCGATGGAGGATCAGAGGAGAGAACGAAGCAGTTATAGTGATATACACTCCTATATCATCATACACGGAAGATTATGATGATACACGGAAGATTATGTCATATCACATGTGTGTTTATTTTTATATATACAAACAGAGAGAGAGGGAGAGAGAGAGAGCCAGAGAGAGACAGACAGAGAGAGAGAGAGAGAGAGATCAAACGTTGATCATGTTAGGGATGGAGAGAGGGAGAGGGATGTTGATCATAGGAGTAATTATTCAATAGTCGCACTGTCACATGGTGTTTTGAACTAAAATCACATATTTATGTATAATCATACATTTAATTGTGAATCTCACAAGAATATATGTGAGTCGTCGAATCGTGCATTCGACGGCTTGAATTTTATCTTGGCAATAAATGGTTTTCGATCGTTGTTGCCGAGATAAAATCCGAACCATCAGATATACAATTCGACGGTTCAAAAGTGCACAGTACTGTGCAATAAATTTCACTGTACAACACCAACTCAAAGTCCGAATATATGGTTGTGGAATAATTCTGAATACTACTCCGTACGTGGTAGTAATCCCGAGCCTATTGAATAATCTCACGGATACAGAGGGATGGGGAGAGAGAGATAGAGAGAGAGATTTTCAGGACTTTTTCAGTTGGTGTGGTAGGACAGAGAGAAACGTGTCGTTTCATTACCTTTTTGGTTAGTATTTTACGATTTACTAGGAGTATTTCTTTTTGTGTATTTTTTTTTTTTTTTTTTTTTCTTTTTGTGTATTTTGGTCAACGAGCTTTTAATTCTTACTCCCAGTCAGGGGCGAAGCTATATAGCGGCCGGCTGCCTCGGCTTCTCGAGCTTTCGACTTTTAAAAAATTTATTTTATACTTTCTTCGTCTTATTTTCATTGATCATTTTTGTTTTTCGTGTTATTCTTTTAACGCTTATATCTCTCAATCTACAATATTTTTCATAATTTTGAAAATTTTGTATTATTGATCTAATCGAGAACTATCAAACAAGATCCATATTGCATATTTTTGGAGATTCATATTAGAATATATAAGCGTTGAAAGAACGGCACGAAAAACGAAAATGGACAATGAAAATGGGACGGATGGAGTATATATCTTTAATTTTGAATATATTTAATAATTATTCATCTATAGCTATTTATAATCTTAATAACTTTGGTTTGATTTGATAAAAAAAATGGTTATTTTACATTTTTATTTCTTAATTTTTGTCATAAATAAGCACGTGACTGTTGAAGTAGCCTAAACAAAAAATAAAATGTTTGGTATACTTTAGCTTCATTAAGGTAGAATCATTTCAATGTACAAATATAATGTATTAGAAAGCAAAAACTTTATGATATAACGTTTCGATTAAAAAATACATGTCTATTAAGTTGGGTCCTTTCGCGTCAAAATTCTGGCTCCGTCACTGCTCCAGCATTGTCCTTTTAATTTAATTGTTTTTCTTTTCTATGCATTTGGCATAAGGTTCTAGTTTTGAAAAGATGTTATCATGATAATTTTTAGTTTTTAGTCATATAATCAAGAGTTTTCTTGATTGCCTCCATTGATATTGTTATTGTGTATATTAATAATAACATCTAATTAAGATTCAGTTAAGTACCTTGACAGTCGAACGATAATTGACTGCATACCAATAAAAATAATATCAATTTCATTCTAGGAACTACTAATATACATTTGCTCTTCTTTCGTCTCATGTGATATTTAAATTGTGAAAAATACATTTATTTCTTAAATAATGCAGTCATTACTATTACAAGTGCTAACTTAATTTTCCAAAAAAAAAATTACCTTTTTAAATTTACAGATAATACTTTACAATCATTCTACCTCCACACCCAAACACACACTCATTTACACACCCACGCTCATAATAGGGGTGGAGCCCGCACACACCAGTGTGCATGGGATCCACCCTTATTGTGAGTGGAAATGTGTAAATTGGTGTGGAGTTAGAATTTTTCAATACTTTAACGCCAAAAATGAAAGGACAGAAGAAGAATTGCATATAGTTAGCTCATTGACTTTTCTTAAATAATAGTAATTGCAACTACAACATTCTTTCTATTCAAGGTTTTAGTTTGGATATTAAAAAAATTGAAAAGATGCTACACCTCTAAAGTAATCAAATTAAATCTTGAATTTTCTAGAAAATGAAGATAGGAAAAAAAAAAGATAAGGGCCCCTCGTGACCCGACCCTTTGAGGCGGTGAGTCGTGCTAAGGCCTATCCTCTAGTTTACTCGGTTTTGCCGGTGTCCCTCTATCACCTTTTTTCATAGTTTTTCTTTTGTGATGGCTTGTTGCACGTCAGCCTTTTCTCTGTTTTCGGATGGATTCGCTGTAAGTTGCCATTTTTGGCTTTAATGAAATGTGTTTCGGATCAAAAAAAAAAAGCCACCTCACCACATGTAGTCTTGTCCTTGATGAACACCTGTAACATGGATTGCATTTTTATAAATTCCCAAATTAAACTAATTAAAAGTCAATTAATTGACACTTTGAAAACCACCATTGGGCATTTGCCACGTCCAATCCAACTACAGTGTATGAAAATGATTGGGACACAACTGTCAGCCGGACACAGGTTGAGACACGTTTCAGTGCTTGGTGTTAAAGTGCGCGTAAGCTAACTTGAATACTCCAGGAAGCAATTTTGTTCACCCTCACCTTAAATGGGGATAATCTTTCCCTCACTCCGTGACATACGTTGCGGGTTTTGGTTCAATAATCAAACCCGCTACTTATGAATTGATTTGTTTGGAGACCACGCAAAAAAATCAACTCAATCGAGTATTAATCAAGTCCTTAAACTAATTCATGGGTTTAGAACTTGATAGAGCAAAATTGAAATCTTCAAATTAAGTACTTCTCAATATTCGATTGAAACGGTTTTGATTATCAACTCGGAAGCCGCAATGTATCTCATTGAATATGAATAAAGTTACCCTCACCCAAGGCGATGAACAAAATTATTCTCGAATGCCCAAGGTTATTGAAAGAGAATTATTTTCAAATTCCTTTTTTTTTTTCACTAGCACTCACTTTTTTGTCTTTATTTATTTTTGTTGAAATTAGTAAAATGGCCTTACCTTTTGAGTCATTTTTTTCTATATGAAGGGCAATTTAATATTTTTAATTGAATCTATCTATCTATACTATATACTAAGCAAATGTGGTTTCCAAAAATAAAATCAAGTTATCTCCTTAATTCTCTATCCTATGTGGCATTTTCTTAATAAATTCATTTTCTTCTTTCTTTTTTCTGCACTTTTCAAAATACCAAAAGTTAGAAAAAAGAAAATTCAAACTTTCTTCCACGCTCAAATATTTTTTCATTAAAAGTTTTATATTCAATGTTGAATTATAAATAATGAGGGATAAATAACATAACAAAATTTTACCCGTACCTATATAACTGTCTACTTGCACCTGTGCATAGCACGGGTAGGACGCTTGTAAAGATTAAAAATAAAAAAAAAGTGTCAATGGACAAAAACTCAAAAAGAATGTGAAAAAACGAAAGAGTCACATCAGGTACACGTGGACAAGGTGACCGGTATAACCGTTTTTGGCTTTCCCAAAACTTCGTTTACATCACAAGGACCCTACAAAGAATCAGATCTCCCATTTAAAAGTGGAGTTTTGGCATCACCAACTCCGAGCCGTGCTATCCACACAGATTTTCGTGCACATATTTTAATGTGGGGTTCATTACGGGTTCCATACAAATGATTCGAGCCGTTCATTAAATGTAAAACATTTTTTCGAGTGTCCACGCGAAAAATCAACTCAATCCGATACATTTAAAGGCTCGATCCAATCATCTAACTTTTCGTTCAGATTTCAGAATAATGAAAAGTTAAATGATTGGATCGAGAGCCTATAGGTATCGGATTGAGCTGATTTTTTGCGGAGACTCTTGAATAAATATTTTACATTTAATAAGCGGCTTGAATCATTCGTGTGAGACCCATAGTGAACCCCACATAATGATCTGTGCATAATATATGTGAAAAGTCTGTGTCAATAGACTTTCTGACCAACTCCAAGCCTTCTTCTGTTCTTGAATATTCAAAAATTGTGGCCCCACTTCTTTTTCAAATTATAACCACCTACTCCATGATAAGGGCTTTCTTTTTGCATCTATGAACCTTTTTTCCTTAAATGGGCAAAAAATATCAGTATATGTTTTGCTATGGGTACAACACTTGTACACCACCTTGTGTGGGAACATTTCGAGATCCCACACAAATGATTTGAGCCGTTCAATTTGTTCAGAATTTTTTTTGAAGGGTCCTTGTAAAAAATTAGTTTAGCCGGATATCGGTAAGTGTTTGATCCATACGTTCTCTTTTTGGTCTCTAATCGGACAGACAAAAAAAATAATGTATTGATCAAGCACTTACCGATATCTAGCTGAACTAATTTACAAGGACCCTTAGAAAAATACTCTAAACAAACTGAAAGGCTCGAAATATTTATTCGGGACCTCAAAATGGACTCCACACAAGGTGTTGTTCAAGTGTTGTATACAAAGTGTTGTACCCATATCAATTTTGCAAAAAGAAAGCCCATCTATTAATCGTGAAGTAATTCAACATTCTAAAATGGGCTTTCTTTTTTCCTTAAATGGGCCCATTTCAATTAATCAAGAAATAATTCAACATTCCAAAATGAAATAAACATTCTAGAATTTATTTTCCCTTGATCAGTTCATTCAATTACAAGCATTTTCTTTTAAGCCCCTAGGATTAGTCCGGTTGGTTAGTGGTTTGCTCTTCACAATATTGATCAGGGATCAATTCTCGGGCCCTTGGAAAGAAATTTCTTGTGAATTTTCTAGTCTCGCTAGCCCAGACATTCTTACTGTTAAAAAATAAATAAATAGTAGTTATAAAGTTACATGGTGAATAAACAAGTGGAAAAGAAAGAAAAAGAGAATCAAAAAAGGAAAAGAAAAGAACAGATTACTTTCTTCTAGGATCAACCTCCTCTACAAAAACCAGCTGAGAAAACAATCATTAAACTAATCAACAACTTCCCACCATAACTTCCCAATTAAAATTCTGTTTTCCCAATCCCCTCTCTCTCTCTCTCTCTCTCGTCTGTTTGACAGAATGCCTAATCCAAGAACCTCCGTTCAATGCCGCTGCGGATGATTATCCAAGAAGCTGGCATTAAATTTCTGGGTTTCTTGTATAACCAATTGGGTCGGATCCACATTTTATTGGAGTACAGAATATGTCTTTCTACATTGGCTTTTTCTTCGGTTTTGCTCTGGGCATCGCATTGATAGTTGGTTTCGCTCGTTACGAAAAGATCCGATCCAGGCGTCGCTCTGATTTGGTATCTTTTTCATCTCTTGATTCCCATTTAGCCATAGTGTATAATAGTATATGCACCGTTAATATATATACGGGACGCCCGGGCACATGCTATGCATGCGCAAATCGTGTTATGCAAAAGATGGAAAGTTGAAAATCCGTAATGAAATCTGGGATGTGAATGTTGAAAAGAAGGGAGAAGGAAATTTGGGTTTTGTTGTCGTCGTTCTTGGCAGTTTCTTTAGGTAGTTAAAAGGGTTGTTTGAGTTATAAATATCGATACAGAATCCTTGGCACAGGAAAATGGCATAATGAGATTTCTTTAGCCGACCAAATTGATTAGGAAACACAACTTAATTTGGTTTGTATAAGCATGCACTGTCAGGGACGGAGTTAAGACCTTTTGGATTGATACATGGAATTTGGGCTAGTGAGCCATGTTTTGGAGGCCGGCTTGGCTACTCTGTGCATGTTGTGTGATCAGAACGACACATGTTGTCACGGGCCAAAGACTAGGCACGTCCCTAAATGAATGACATGTAAAGGGACAGGGCCGGGCACCCTAGCTAAGTGAATGACACGTAACGGGCTAGGTAGGCAGGGCATTGCACACCTTGGCTCGAAATGGCCTTGCCCAATGACATGTAAAGGGACAAGGCAGGGCAGGGCACCCTAGCTAAGTGAATGACACATAACGGGCTAGGCAGGCAGGGCATTGCACGCCCTGGCTCGAAATGGCCTTGCCCTTCCCGTTGGCAGGCAGTGTTAGTCAGTGGCATTGCATGTGCTTGAGTTCATAGTATGCACTTGGTTTTGATCGCGGGCCTATATAGTTTGAGGATAAATTTAAAAAAAAAAAAAACCTAGTGGTATAAATAAGAGAATTTTCTTTTTTCAAATCCTATGAGTGCGACCGCCACCACTTGCCTCCATCCTTTTTTACACACATATACATGTATATGCTCAGACATGTATATGTTAAGTCTATTGCATCTATTTTGTTCATGTCACTTTGTGCTGATTGAATCGGATTTGCAATTATTTTGATTTTTCTTCGTATTGTGTAGGCAACAACTATTGCGGCTTTTGCGCGTATGACAGTTCATGACTCAAGAAAGATTCTCCCAGCTGAGTTCTACCCTTCTTGGGTTGTATTTTCACAGCGACAGAAGGTGAGATAAATAGAATTCGTGGACTTCCGTGGTACAATCGTGGAGATATTTCTGAATGTTTCCTTATACATCAGAGTATAATTGGTGCTCGTTGCATGTCAGTATTTCCTGTGTAGCTCTAATGCTTCTACTGGCCATTTGCAGTTAACTTGGCTTAATGTTCAACTTGAAAAGATATGGCCATACGTCAATGAGGTAATTTTTGTTTTAATACCAACTCTAATGCTATGTTTGAATCTTGGATGTGGAGACAGGAAAGAAGAAAAGAAAAGGGAAATTGGAAAAGAAAATGAATTGATAACTGCTAAACTTCTTTTCCCTTTGTGCTTTTTGGTATAAGAAAATGAATGATATAGATATAGAAACTGATTTTCGCACTCCACTTTTTACTGATGGCGCTCCAATTTTAACGTGAAGTTACTAGTAACTTCATGAACAAAGTGGAGCTCCATCAGTAAAAAGTGGAGCACGAATATCAATTTCCTACAGATATTTGTCAAAATGAACATCACTTCTTCTTCTTCTTTTTTCTAATTTCCAACAGAGACTCAATATGTGTAAGTAGTTTCATTTCCTTTTGTTTTCCTTCCCCCTGACACATCCAAAATCCAAACATCGTGGAATGGTTTTTATTTTCTGGATTCAGAATGGTGCAGGGAAAGCATTTTCATTTATTTTTTGGTTACTTTGATTTGCACTTTCTGACACATGGTGGTGTAGGCAGCGTCAGAGCTAATACGAAGTTCTGTCGAGCCAATTCTAGAGCAATATAGACCAATTGTCTTATCATCTCTCAAGTTTTCAAAGTTGACTCTTGGCAATGTGGCTCCACAATTTACAGGTTCATTCAATTCCATTTCAAGTTGCGCATTAATTATATCCACATTGTCTAACATTTACTAACATTCTAAAGATGGTTGATTCTTGTGTGATGAGCATGAGAAGCTGCGAAAACATGACAGTAATACAGTGAAAGCTTTAGCTAGAGAACGATTCCCCACACTACTTGTTTTAGATTTGATGAAAATATAGTCTTAAATCCCATTGACATAATTGTTTTTATTACCTTATCTAAACTTCTGCATGCTGAATAAACTTTGCTCATGTGAACCCTCAGGTTCACCTTAAGTTTGATGTTAACTTGAAACAATGCATCAGATGTAAAAGGAAAGTTCAGCTAATTTGATTACACTTTTTTTGTCCTAATTTCTCGTTGGTTTTGAAGAATTCTGCTGTATATATCCTGCAGAATACTACCAGAACAGCACACGCTGAGCAACATCCTTTTCTCCTGCTGCACTGCACTTCATTTCGACCGAGAATAATATGCCATCACAAATAGAACACCTCCATAGAATCACGATGTTGGTTAATGCCACCTTGTAGTGCATTCTCTAATGTTTGGGTCCTTTCCACAGCTTGGATTGGTTGCTCATTCTTGTGTTTTGAGTCTTTTATTTACTTCATTTTTTGGAATTTGTTGTGGCTAGAGGTACTTCCATTTGACACATTCTTTTGCTAGTGCACTTCTTATAGGTAGACAAAATCAGGTTCAAGAATAAACAACCAAATTGGAGTTACTATTTTAGATTTCTTTGAGCAAAATATTTGAAGAGAGTATACTGATCTTTTCCAGTTGTTAGTACACTGATAGGAATTGTTGGTGTTTTTAGGGGTTTCTATAATCGAGGGTGACGCCAAGGGAATCACAATGGAGTTAGAGATGCAATGGGATGGGAACCCCAATATCGAACTTGACGTTAAAACCAAAGTTGGTGTTGGACTACCTATTCAGGTGCTCTTTCACTAATTTCTAGTCTCAAGAGTAATCTTGGTTTTGCCTATCTAAACTATTGTGGAGCTAGTCGAACTTCTAATTAGTTTCATAGTTTGCTCTTACTCTTTCCTTATCTGCTCTATTTTATTAACAGTGAATAGATTGTATATAGGAGAAGGAAAACCAGATAGAAGTACAGAACAAAGGAAATCAGTTCACGGACATTTACATAGGTGGCAGATAAAATCAGATACAACTTTGTGACTGATACATATACTTTCAGTTGTATCTCTCTAGTTCAACAGTGAATGTATCATTAAAACTTGATGATATTTGGGTATGTATACATATGTCCATTATCACAATTTTCTCCTGTAAAAATTTAGCAGTGGGAAGACAATCTAGGATAAGTTGGGATTTGGCTTATGTCTAAACTGTTTTCATCCCGGATCTTTTCTTGAAGGAGATCTACTTGTTCTTCAGGAACTGGTACGTTTTAACTTTGACACAACAGTTTTGTTACGGATTATTTGAAGTTTTGTATTTCGGGTTTGAGAGTCTTATTGATTCCAAAGTCCACCATCTCCTATGATGCAATGCCTATTTTGCTAGGCTATGAGCTCAAGGGAGTCATAAGTGTTTCCCTTGCATGTGTATAGCAACTGTGGTCACTGGGGGATTTCTCTGGCTTGCTACGACTCGAAATACTTCTTTTCTATGTCTTTGTATGAGCATGTAGTCATCCATTTGAGGATAAATAGTCTGCTTGTTTTTTCTTTTTCTTGCTCTGAAGGCTTTATATCCGGCTGAGAAATCTGTATCTCTTCAAATAAAGTATGGTGAACCAAGGTATTTTACAATAGAAATGTGTTGAGACTTTGCTTGTATGTTTTCATCTAGGTCAAAAATATTGGTTTCACCGGGGTTTTCAGATTAATCTTCAGACCTTTGGTTGATGAGTTTCCTTGCTTTGGGGCTGTTTGTTATTCTTTAAGAGAAAAGGTGAGCTATTTTCATCTTCCTCCTCCCTTTTTCGATTAATCTTTTTTCCCTAGGGTAAAACATCCAGATTTTTGCATATTTTCAAATATCTATCAGATCACATCATAAACAGAGTTACAGATATGTGTCTGAAATTATCATGCTCTTATTTTTTGTTCTAGAAAAACTTGGACTTTACGCTCAAATTTGTTGGCGGCGAATTATCAGCAATTCCAGGAATCTCTGATGCCATCGAGGTTTGAGACACTTTATCATTTTATAGTGATTCTGCTTGGGCTAGCTAATGTTTCTTGAACAATCAAGTTAAAAACAATACATCTTAATTCAGACTTTGTGTGTGATCCAAAGAACGAGAGACAAAGTTGGTGTATTTGTAAAAATACCAGTGCATATGGTGCACAAGTTAATCAACCATATGTCTTCAGGTTTGCTAGTAGAGGTAGAAAATGTATTACCAAATGTAATGTTTTATTTTGATTGGCTACCGAATGCAATATTATGCTAGCATCGTTTATCTTCTAATTCTATATATGTTGCCAGTTATGTTTAATCCATTCAATTTATGCTGTGGATAACATAACGGATAGACGAATCTTTGTTTTCCTTTTTGTAGGAAACGATAAGAGATGCTATTGAAGATTCTATTACATGGCCCGTTAGACAAATTATACGCATTTTACCAGGAGATTACAGGTAAGCTACTTTTGCCAAGATCCATTTTTGCATGACTAAATGGCCTGCATTTCATCCTCTCCATTTGGCCCCAATATTTATGATATAGATTCTTCTTATAGGCTTGGCTTGTACTTGACATATATGTGGCATTGTTACGCACGGGAGCAATCTTAATTTTTACCGGGGAAAGGAATTATAAACAGGCATTACACAGTTAAACAGCAAAGTATTAGCTAAAAGGAAAAGAAAAGAAAAATTAATCTACCATAGAAGATTAAGCATTGAGGATACCTGTTTCTTTCGAAAACCAGAATAAGTCGGTTAAATCATCGTTTCAACGACATTGGTTGCTTATAAAGTTGGATTAATGTACTTTTCGGGGAATTGATCACTCAAAGGGGCTTATGTACCGATGAAACCTGGCACAGAAGCGCATCATAAAACATGTGCGATACTTGAGAAATTGTTTTGGTACATCTCCTTGAGTTGCTGACAAGAAAGTGCATTGAAGAATAACTGTAAATTGGTTGGTTACAGCTGAATTTACAACTAATAATAGGATTTCTGGTTTATTGTATCCATTTCTCTCTAATGCCATGAGCGGAAAAATGTTTTACTTGTACTACTACCCGCTGTACACCATCAACTTAAAGTAGAAAGGACAACACAGCATTTCTGTATGTTGTTCACCGACTTGAAATTCGCCAAGCACCACTTAAGGGCGAAGAAGCTTATTTGGTTTCACATGCTCAATGTGTAGTGGGCCGAACTACACGTCTCGGACCATTTCATGTGCTTCAAGCCACCCGTGGGACCACGGGATGCTCGGCTGCGGAGTGGTTAGGATGTGACCGGCCGAGCAATGGTTCCGTCGACGAGTTCTCTGTCCATTTCCGTCGAGTTTGCAAGGTTAAATGCTAGTTTGATGAAGAGGAGTACGGTGAAAGTGATCTGAAGCCGCCGCAAATCGGAGAGTGTTCACGTCGGGTTCACCAATTGTGGGGTTTCTGATCACAGAGTGAGGTTCCTCTTTGGTGGTTCTGTCTCGCGAGGTGGGATCCTAGTTCTTTACCCTAGCCTGCGCAGGTAACACATGGCTAAAAGACCTAACCGAAGGAGCTCCGGCGAGAGAGCAAGTGCAGAGAAAAGGCAAAGCACTAGGGTTTTGAGTGTGAGTGAGAATGTACCTCTTAGGGTTACCATCACAGGGTATTTATAGAGATCTCATTGCTCAGTCGGTCGCATCCTAACCCCTCTGCGGTCGAGCATCCCGTGGTCCCACGGGTGGCTTGAAGCACATGAAATGGTCCGAGACGCGTAGTTCGGCCCACTGCAAAATGTATGAGAACAAGTTCATTGGTCTTGTTCTCATACTGCTTGTATTACCGAAATTTCATCTCAATTCACTAACAATTTCCATTTTTATTACATGCTCAACGTATGAGAACAAGTTCATTCTTTTGAGCGTGCAAGTGTGTTACAAAAATTCCCTCATTCATCATTTTGTTATGCTTTAGTGATCTAGAGTTGAAGCCAGTCGGAACATTAGATGTCAAACTCATACAAGCCAAGGGGTTAACAAATAAAGACATTGTCGGGAAATCAGATCCTTTCGCTGTTCTATTCATACGCCCACTTCGCGACAGGATGAAAAACAGCAAAACAATTGTAAGACAACTGTTTTATTTGTCTGTCTTTCACTTAGTGTTATTTGTATTTCTTCCCGAGTTTTAATATTACTCTGCACTCCTTCTATAGAGCAACCAACTGAATCCAATCTGGAATGAGCACTTCGAGTTCATCGTTGAGGATGCATCCACGCAATACTTGACAGTCAGAGTTTTTGATGATGAAGGGCTTCAACCTTCTGAATTCATCGGTGTTGCTCAAGTGGCGTTGAAGGATCTTGAGCCCGGTAAGGTAAAAGACGTGTGGTTGAAACTGGTCAAGGATTTGGTGATTCAGAGGGATAAAAAAGATAGGGGTAAGGTGAGCTTGCTAAATTTCTTCATAATACTATGTTTTTACGAGATTGTAGTATCTTGTAATCTTACGCAGTTTTTACTGCGGATGCATAAGTGAAACTATCACCGAATTATTAGTACAAATAAGCCCAGAATCGAATACTTTGGGGATCATCCGTACAAATAAGCCCTTTAGTTCCTCTTCAACAAATCTTTTCTTTTTCCACAGGGGTCCAAATGTTTTGTTATGGGATCGCGGATAACTACAGCGCAGTTTCTTTTGGTCAATTACTCTGAAAATTATATTAACCATCTCTCTTTTTGCAGGTGCATTTGGAGCTTTTATATTGTCCTTTTGGTAAAGAGAGTGGGCTTATGAATCCCTATGACCCCGACTTCCGGTTGACTTCACTAGAGAAGGCCTTTAAAACTGGAATTGATGGAACTGATCAAGCTGCTGATATTTCAAAATCCGGCGGTCCAAAGAAAAAGGATGTGATTGTTAGAGGAGTTCTTTCTGTAACAGTAATAGCCGCGGAAAACTTGCCAGCTGTAGATATAATGGGGAAAGCGGATCCCTTTGTCGTAGTCATAATGAAGAAATCCGACCAGAAAAACAAGACCCGGGTACGATTTCCATTAGTATCATGTTTGCTGATTGCACACCATTTGTTGTTTTGAAGAATAAGCTAGTGTTCGTTGGAGAAATGCTCAAGGAAAGCCACTTTGTTAAGCATCTCATTCTGCTCTTTATTTACTTTTCAATGTTTTCGCCTTTTCGGTTGTGTGCTGCATACGTTGTTGAGTATATCTTCAGTTAAAACAATCATTTCAAAGTTCCAAGTCCCCTTCATTCTGAAAAAAACAAAGAGAAAAAGGCTACCTCCCTAATTCGAAGGTTTTATTACGCCGTTTAACAACTGTTAACGCATATTCTTGTCTAATGGAAGTCATGAAACCTGTTATTTCCTCAGGTTGTGAATAATACCTTGAATCCGGTTTGGAACCAAACGTTTGACTTTGTCGTCGAGGACGGCTTACATGAATTGCTGATTTTGGAAGTCTGGGATCATGACACTTTTGGGAAGGTAACTAACTATCCATGACAAGTCCCTTTAATCTGTTAGTATTTTCTTCCTTCTTTGGTTGAAATCTGGTTTTATAGGAATTGATTGATTACTTAGGATAAGATTGCTATTTTCTGTTTCATATTCTGTTTTCAATTTTCAAAGACAACGATGAGTTCTAAAACACACATCTTTTTCGTGTCGTTTTCATTTTCGCCCAAAACAACAGTTTTGGACATCCTTCTGATATTTTCTGAGAAGTGGGTTGGTTTCAGAAATGTTCTTCTAGCATATTTGCCAATGTGCAGCACAGCACATGATAGCTCAATGCCTCTTGTACTGTTTGGTGATACTAAGAAGTACACATGGGGAACCCCCAAGCAGTTTGGCCGAGTGGGCGTGAGTGGGCACGAGAAAGCAGTATGTGCTTGTCCTCTATGAGGTCGCATGTTCGAATCCCACGGAGGCCAAACATTTCAAACCTTGGGGTCACCGGAGGGTTTGCTCGGTTATTAATTTTAGGGCTCCAGAATTAGTCGAGGTGTGCGCAAGCTGGCCTGGACATCCGGTTATAGAAGGGAAAAAAAAAGTACACATCGGAACATTGGAGTATTAATTATATTGTTCTGTTTTATGCTGCATAGCTGCCTTATAAAATTTGAATGGCCCCAATAATTTTACATGCTATTTTTGAAGCTATACAAATCCACTTTGAAACATACATAAACTAATTCCCCGGAACATAATTTTTCTGCTGATTTTTGATTAAAAAAAAGAAGGTTATTTGTTATTTGTTTTTGAACTACACTAACTTGAACTTAACTTTGTTCAGGACAAAATGGGAAGATGCATCATGACACTCACTAGGGTTATATTAGAAGGGGAATTCACGGATACTTTTACCATAGATGGGACTAAATCAGGAAAGCTACATTTGAATCTCAAGTGGAACCCACGGCCAATCTTTCGGGACGAATCACAACGGTCATGACTGGATTTTTTCCATGATTCGCGCTCATATTGGCCTATTATTAGCGAGAATTATTTTGAGATTTACTTTTTATTCTTCAAACTGACATGTAATAAACAAAGAAGCGCGTGTTGTTGTAGATATATAGTGAAATTCAAAAACATAAGAAGATAGAAATACCTATCTCCTGGCCAACTGTCCTACATTGGAAGGCTGTGATTTGACCGTGGCTGAATCTTTCATTCGATCTTAGGGTCCAGATTTTGCCTGAGAGCATCGGTCTTTCTACATTTTTTGGTTAAAAAGTTCGTTAATGTATGCAGTAGGGTAAAGTTTGTTAACTTTATTCTTTGTATGAGAATGCTCAAGGGGTAATTTAGTCCCATTTGAAAGGTGAAGAAAGCATTCATGATTTTTTTTTTCCTCTTGTTTTCTTAGGATATGAGAGGCCTAAAGTCAAAAATTAATTATGACCATTTAGGATGAAATGATAAAAAAAATAAGATCTTTGTACTGATTCAAACGGAATGCTGAGCTATTTTCATTTTGCTTTGGCTTTTGACCTGTTACTTATGAATGCTTATGAAAATGCAGAACTTCATGAAAATCAATAAAGTTAGTGATGGATTATTGAAAATTGATAGGTTAAATACATTTTGCTTGGGTTTATTCGAGGTGTGAATTTTGATATCTGTGTTGTATCTTGATACCGATACTTTTCAAAATTTCCCGAGCCCTAGGTGGGATGACCATGGGTGGCATGCTGGTGATGACGATGATCATAAAAGTATGGTTTTCTAAAACTAGATACTCTGTTTATATGAGAACAAAATGATAAGAATAAATAAATAAATAAAAAGAATAAATAAATAAAAACTTCTACTTTATTATATTTCAACAGCCTGGCTTAATTAATGGCTACCTAACTAAGTTCCTAATACCTAAAACAGTTCACCTTTCGGGTACTTATATGTAATGCAATTCTATAACTATAAAAACAACTTTACAAGCATTATTCTTCCTTTTATGTAATTAACTTGGTATTTACAAAAACGTCATCTGAAAAGTATGAATAATCTCAGTCGTAGGATTTGTGGAGTTTCACTTTAAAATTCAATCTCTGACGTCAAAAACTGGCAGAGAGGACAGTTGTGAAAGGGATATTTTCCAAAACCGCTCGCCGTTGTGATATAGATTGGCGTATTTGTATCGTATCTCTATCTATATCTCACACATATATCCATCCTTTGAGAATTTAGGCGAATAATTTTTAGGTGATGTATAATTGGAGGTTGTTCAAAGTTGGAAGTCAAATAAGCTGTTGCAAGTTGAAGCTTCTTTTTCGTGTTGATAAAATAAACCATTTAATTTTCAAATTTTCTCTTTCATGTTGTTAAATAAAATAATCCATTTAATTGTCAAATCGACGTAAGCCTTGTTTGTTATAAGTTAAAAAATTATTAAATGATAGATTATTTCGTTATGAGATAAACTTATTTACGGCAAAGCCGTATATAACCACTTTGCAGCACCCCAAAGTGATGCCTGAAACAACGGGGTTTGAGTACTGAAAAGTTGAAACGGCACTTTTTCCGTAATATTTATATACTAGTGCTTGCCCGTGCCTACGGCACTACGCACCCCGTGTCGTAGGCATGGGCATTTGTAATATATTTTTGTTTTTTTATGCCAATGCCAGAAGCTGAACAGTGGGTAAAAAGAACCGATGGCATTTTTGTAATATATTTGTAAGAATGTGGGTGTTTTCTTAAGAGAGTTGAAAAGCACACCTCATCCATTGGATCAAATGAATCTCAGCCCTTGGATCAACTTGTGTTTGTGTGGAGGCTCACACCCTTATATTTTATTAGGTAGATTAAAAATATGGTTAAAAAATTAAGTGCTCCAATTTTTAATCCGTTTGATTCAGTACAAAGATCTTATTTTTCTGATCATTTTATTCTAAATGGTCATAATTAATTTTTGACTTTAGGCCTTTCATATCCTAAGAAAACTTTAGAATCAAATGAATAGCAAATACTTTAGGGTTCTCATAGAAGAGCCTTAAAGCCAAAAATTAATTATGATCCTTTAGGATAAAATGATCAGAAAAATAAGATTTTCGCGACGGATTCAAAATTGGAATACTTAATTTTTTAACCATATTTTAAAATGTATAAACCGTCTAAAAAATTAAGTACTCCAATTTTCAATACGTTTGAACCAGTGTGAAGATTTTTTTTATGATCATTTTATCCTAAAAATGTCATGATTAATTTTTGACTGGCTTTCAAATGAGAGCCCTAAAGCATCTACTATTCATTTGGTTCTAAATTTTTCCTAAGATATGAGAGCCCTAGAGTCAAAAATTAATCATGGCTCTTTAGGATAAAATGATCAAAAAAATAAGATCTTAGCACCGGTTCAAACGGATAAAAAATTAGAGCACTTAATATTTTAACCATATTTTTTAATATATAAATGTTGCGGAAAAAGTGTGATTTCAACTTTTTTGTGCTCGAAATGCCGTCGTGGGTGCTGCGAATGGGTTATATACGGCTCTGCCGTAAGTAAGTTTATCTCTTTGGTTATTTAGTCATAAACATATTTGGTGCAACTTTTTCTAACTTTGAATAGAAGTTTGAACTGTTTAGTTAAATAAGTTGTAGAATAATTTATTATCGAATGAATAATTTTTTAAAGCTAATAAGTCAGTCAATTTATTATAAGCGTTAACAAACGGGGTCTATTTTTTTCCCTTTCCTCCTGTCTATTCCTTTGCTTGGTAGCTAGGTTTCAAATTCAAGAATTAGGGAAAGGAACACGAAATTAAAAAAGAGAGAGACAAACTTATTCACAAAAGAGCTGTGAATAAGCTGTTCACGAAAAACGCACAATTTCATCCGTTCGTTTCGGCAATCAACAGTTGAGATATGTTTTTATTCTGTGATCGGTAATAAATCTCTCTTACTGTTAATAGTTTATCACTTTATCTTTAATCTACATCGTCCAAAACACTTTTGGACGGCCAAGATTGATCTCCGTAAATAAATATTCCCATAAAAAAAATATAGAAGAAGAATACACTCACAAGATGCCAAATAGGAGTATTGATTTTGATGGTTTCGTCAACGAAATGGAGGAGAAAATGACTATGTCGTCTCGTCTTCTTAGGAACAGATGTGATTACTTTTTTTACTTTTTTTTTTTTTAAATTTTGTGCAAGAGTAACAAAGATGTGATTCTAGTTTAGGGTGCATAAAATACTGGCATCTATTTGATGTAGGGCGGATCCAGACTATCCATCTCGGCAATCAATGATTGCGATTCGCTGAAGCACTCTTATCGTTTAAAGTTAACTCTTACCGGTAAGAGTTAACAAACATATTTGAATCATTGATTTCATTAAAATTTGTATTTGTCCCAAGGCGTTTCCAGTAAGCAATAAGTTGTGGATCACAATTTTTTTAATTTTGTCATTATTCAATTTTTTTTAGTATATGTTAATTTTGTACCAAACTTTTATCTATAAAATTTGAATAAGAACAAAATCAAAAAGTTGTAGTCCACAACTTATTGCTTAATAGAAACGCCTTATGGAAGGCAGAAAGTCTGTTGCAGTGCCATCGAACTCACCACTTTAGTCTGTTGCAGTGTTGGGACACCAATTAGTGGCGAACTCACCACTTGAGCATGTTGGGACACCAATTAGCAGCGAACTCACCACTTGCGCATAAAGTCTGTTGCAGTGTTGGAGCACCAATTAGTGGTGCCACAGGACCACTTTGGCGGTTCTCGTTTCGAGAAGGTAGTCTCTCTGACTTTTTCTCTCTAGGAATCTTCATAGCCGTTTCTCATTGTGCGAATTTTTAATTTAATTTTTTTGAGGAAGGGTAGAAGAGTAATTCCACATCCCAACTTACCTAGGCAATTGGTGACTAGGTAAGTGGTGGAGGGGATCCTTATATACAAGCACACAACAATCTAAACTCCCGATGCGAGAGGCAGCCCGACTAACATCCAACAACTGGGAAAGCATATATATATATATTTTTTTTTTTGAGGAACTTGAAATTCACTCTTTCGAAATAGTAGAAGCTAGGAGTTTCATTGGTAGTCAGTAGAACCTTTCCATTTTACTAGTCTATTTATTCCTGTGATCTGGTGGAGTAGTATTTTAGAGGCGTTTCATATATACTAGTTGACCCTGCTCCTTCTCTATTGCCTCTGGGTTTATTTTCCCATGTCGAGACTACGTTGGCAGTGACGATTGCCACGTCGGACTACGTCGACAGTGACGATGGGGGCGCTGATCGATCATAGCATGGAAACGCGCGGGGGTATGGAAGTGAATATCAATTCCGGAGGAATTAATACAGGATCGAGCTTCCCTGCAGCGCAAGTACTCTCGCGCGCCTCGGTTTTTGGAGTTCCGACGCACGCAGCAGAAGAGGTTTAGGAATGGAAATTCCTTGGAGTATTCGGAGCTCGCTCGATCGGGGATGACTGGATATCAGAGTTGTTTAGTGGGTCATCTGCTGGGATGTTAGACAGTTTTTCCTCCAAAACTTATGCAGCAAATGGTTAATGAGTTGTGGCCTGTGGTTGTGGAGGCCCTGGAGGGGAGGTCGAATAATTTCCGTCTTCCATTTGAAAACAGATGAAGATCTTGCTTTGCTCATGCAGGTTCTTAGGGCAATTGATTGATTACTGAATTCTACCTGATTTGGCCTAATAATCCGAATGGGTTTTTTTTGGTCATTATAAGCCAATTTTCATCTTTATTCAAAAAAAAAATTGAATTTTGATCGTAATTTTTTATTTATTTGATTCCTCTCGTCATGACGAAATAATAATTTACAAAAAATCGACGAAAAACTAACAAATCTGAAAAAATTTGAATATGGACAAAAAATAAGCCATTTGACTTATTAGGCCAAAATAGGCAAAGTTTTTTTTTTTTTTTGGCCATTTGTTAATCTTAATCTACACTATCCTATGGGACTTGGGGGAGGGGAATGAGGTTTACATGAATCGAACCCTGCTCATGTACATGAGAGTAGGTAAGAAAGGCCAATCGCACTCCACTTGCAAAAATAGACAAAGTGTAGGGAGAGTTTCTCGATCTACACCTATCTTGTTTGTGATTGTCCTTATTGCACGTCCATCATAATTTCATACGCTTCCCTATATCTCCTATCCTTAATTCCTTATTTACTTATAGACCCACAATATACGCATAATACAATAATGCCCGTTTTCTCAACCTATCCCACGGGCTTTCCAAATCCCTTCTCTAATAAGTCCTCGTGGAGTGGATGTTAGTAGTACTATAACTTATGAGAAAAACTTTTAAACGGGGGCTCCCGTAAATAAAATTTATGGAGGCCAATCTCAATCGTCAAAAAATGTTTTGGACGATTCATATTAGGGAGCTGCTAAATCCACGACTCCTTTTGTTGGAGCCACGACCATAAGTCCAAAATGGCATATTTGCCCTTAATAGAAGTTTCGGAAAATGAGGTACTTACCCTCTTGGTCATATCTTCTCTCTCCTCTCTCTCTCTCTCCAAAACCAAACTACCCAGTACCCATCGTCTCTCCCCCTCCGTCTCATAATATTTGTCCGGTCCGCAAAACGAGAACGTAAAAATAATATAATTTTTGCAATAAAAACTTCAAATTTTTTCAACAATTCACTACATATCGATCAGTTCTTTAAATTTATGAAAAAAAATTGAACTTTTTCTTAAAAGAAAAAATGCATTATTTTTGAGTCCTCATTTTGCGGACTGAACAAACATTTTGGGACGGAGGGAGTACTTCGTTTCCGAAACAATGAAGCATTGGAGAGGGAAAAAAGAAGTCGATGGATCTTAATGAGAGAGAAATCTTGGTTTGGCGTGGGAAGAAATTGCAGACAAGAGCTTCATTGAGAAGACCCATTTCAGGCGTTCGTAGACTGGGTATAGATCAGGTGTTCAAGCTATATCATCTTCTTTTTGGAAAATTAATCTGGAAAGACTTAGATAAAATGTGATTGTGAAACCCAGTAACTAAGGAAGGGAGAATGTGTGGTCTGGTTTAGAGATGAGTAATGGTGGGAGAGTTTCAACGGAGAAGAGAGAGAAACGAAGAAGCGAAAAGGTGAACCAGATGAATGAATTACTTTCAAAAGGGTAAATACGTCTGTTCCACATATTAGTTGTGGCTCCAACAATTGACGTCGTGGATTTAGCGGCACCCTCATATTAAAGACAAACTATTAAAAGTAAGAAATATTTATTACTGGTAATAGTTTAAAAACTTATCTAAAGTTCTCAACCGTTAATTGCCAAAACGGACGGATTAAATTACGCGGAGCCGTGAATAAATTATGAATAAGTTTCTCTCATAACCTGTATGTCTATTTTAACTATAAAAAGTTCAAGAACACAATTCCGAACACAAAATGTGTCTTGAACCAATCGATGTGTGCAAACCCATATGCATTCAACGGGCTAGGAATACAGTTGGGGTGCGGAATTGTATTTTACAATTATGTTCGTACCATTGCCCTCCTACTAATTACATTAATCAAGTCATTAATATTAGACACAGCACGTGTTAAGCATTTGGTTTGGTGAAATGCTAGTTACATAACTACCGGCCACAACTCCGACCACACACCATCTATGCCGCACTGCATGGTTGGTACAGAAATGCTAGAGGCACATCGGTGTGGCACACCTCAGCCACATTCCTCTCACATACAGGTGGGTCCCACTGGAATGGGTCCCACCTGAATGTGAGAGAGGTGTGACTGAGGTCAGTCATACCTGATGTGCCTGTAGCACCTCTCTGGTTGGTAATAGGAGAACCACCACTTTAAAACTACTTTGCAAATCAAAAGTGCTACAATGCAGCTACATTCAACAATTCAAACACAACACCAAACACAATCTCTCACATACATGTGGGGTCTACACATACTACTGTGTGTGGACCCCACATGTATGTGAGAAGTTGTGTTCCTAGCATTTTTGTTTGCAAATACCAATCCTACAATGCCACGTAAGCAGTTGTGGTCGGGTTGTGGTTGGTATTTGTGTTCCTAACATTATTAATTTGAGAATTCTATTTAAATGGAACAAACGGATATTCTCTTGGAATTGACTTCCTCTGGTATAAAAATTTGTGGATGATTGTGAATTTTTTGAAAGTACTATTAACCAATAAACAAAGATATGGTTGGTGTGTTGTCCATTAGTATTAAGGGTGTTCCCACTAGTGAAAAATTTGTAAATTTTTATTTGTGATCGAGAAGTTATTAGGTGTTTTCGGTAGTGAATAAGTTATTGAAAAATATCAAGTTGTTTCCGGTAGTGAATAAGTTATTGATGGTTTGTGAGTAGAGTTACTATGACAAAAACAGTGTTTATTGACAACTTTTTTGATAGTGGAAACGAGATGGTAAAATGCTGAAACTTTTTTGTTAATGGAAACGAGATGGTAAAATGCATTAAGTTTTTAGTGTTTTTTGTTAGTAGAAACGGGGCCTAAATGTCTACGTTATTAGGGTAACCTTTTGGTAAAAGTTAGGCAAACAATTACTGGGCCTTTTCGGTTTACTTCGGTGATTGTAGCTATTCATTTTTTAGAGCTCGTCTAAATTATTGGCATACTTTTCCGTCAAATGAGGATTAAAAAAAGATTATCAAATGGAAAGATCTTAATTTTTTTTTTTAAAATAGGATCTTGATTTCGCTTTTTTGCCTCTCATTTTAACAACAGTTGTTTCATGTTTGTGCTACAGTTGTCTTAGGAAATGTGGATAAGGGACAAAGAAAATAAAATAAATCCAAAATTCGAAAACCTTTTTTACCCTTATAGATACACTCACAGGATGCCAAATATAGTACTTATTGATTTTGATGGTTTCGTCAACGGAATGGAGAAGAAAATGACTAGGTCGTCTCGTCTTCTTAGGAACAGATGTGATTACTTTTTTTACTTTTTTTTATAAAATTTTGTGCAAGAGTAACAAAGATGTGATTCTAGTTTAGGGTGCATAAAATACTGGCATCTATTTGAGGTAGGGCAGATCCAGACTGTCCATCTCGGCAATCAATGATTGCGATTCGCTGAAGCACTCTTATCGTTTAAAGTTAACTCTTACCGGTAAGAGTTAACAAACATATTTGAATCATTGATTTCATTAAAATTTGTATTTGTCCCAAGGCGTTTCCAGTAAGCAATAAGTTGTGGATCACAATTTTTTTAATTTTGACCTCATTCAAATTTTTTTAGTATATGTTAGTTTTGTACCAGACTTTTATCTATAAAATTTGAATAAGAACAAAATCAAAAAGTTGTAGTCCACAACTTATTGCTTAATAGAAACGCCTTATGGAAGGCAGAAAGTCTGTTGCAGTGCCATCGAACTTGGGACACCAATTAGCGGCGAACTCACCACCTGAGCAGAAAGTGACCACTTTGGCGGTTCTCGTTTCGAGAAGGTAGTCTCTTTGACCTTTTCTCTCTAGGAATCTTCATAGCCGTTTCTCATTGTGCGAGTTTATATATATTTTTTTTAGGAAAGGTAGAAGAGTAATTTCACATTCCAACTTAGCTAGGCAATTGGTGACTAGGTAAGTGGTGGAGGGGATCCTTATACACAAGCACACAACAATCTAAACTCCCGATGCGAGAGGAAGCCCGACTAACATCCGACAAGTGGGAAAGCATATATATATATATATTTTTTTTTTTTTGAGGAACTTGAAATTCACTCTTTCGAAATAGTAGAAGCTAGGAGTTTCATTGGCAGTCAGTAGAACCTTTCCATTTTACTAGTCTGTTTATTCCTGTTATCTGGTGGAGTAGTATTTTAGTGGCGTTTCATATATACTATAGTTGACCTTGCTCCTTCTCTACTGCCTCCGGGTTTATTTGGTTTTGTTTTTGGTCCACTTTTCTATTTGGTCCGGCCTTCGGAAACTAGCTATAAAAAAAAAAAAAGTAATTTCTTTCGACGATGATGCATTTATTTTTAAGTTTTCGGACCGAAGAATCTTTTTCTGTGACGGATGAATTTTTTATTTTATTTTTGTTTCTGTCAAACGGAAATTTAGACGGATGGATTTATTTCATCCAAATGGCAGAATGCCAGATTTTAGAGTGCGTTAGCGTCTTATTCTGCCAACCAAACGCTCCATATGTTGTTTCTGTATTGGAAAAGGAAAGGAAAAGTGAAAGTGAAAGAAAATGACAAGAATACGAGTGACATTCAAGGAATGATAACATGCGAGAGAGAGAGAGAAGGAATGGATGAAATAAATTTGCCTTTCATTCCTTATGTATTCTCCAATCTTTTTGGCTTCCCTTTACATCCCCTCTCATAAGTCAAAAGCAGAGACAAGCTTCATATCAAAGACACCTTCTTGGCTCAATGGATCTGACCCTCTGAGGGAAACCCAATTAGATCTTTGTTGATATTTGTGTATATTTTGCAAATTTGGATCTTGGGTGTTTATTGGATTTGTGGGTACTTGTTGGATTTGTGATGGGGTGGAGATACAGGGCGGGTTTGTTCCTAATTGCTGCTGTTGTTATCATCTGGGTATCCTCTGCAGAAGTCACCCAGGTATCCTTTCTCTCTCTTATTCACATTTCTTGTCTAGGGTTTTAATTTGTTGTTATGGACATCAAAATATACCAATGGCAACTTTATCCGTATGATATGTATGTATGTATGTTTTATACATAGCCCATTTACCCGGATTTATATGCTGAAGGTTGTATATGTGCATAGATTGGTAATCTGTGTTTTTGGAGGGATTTTGGGTACTTGTTCTTGGTCAATGGTATTTGATGCTACAGATACTTTGGTTTCGTCAAGATTCGGGTGGTCTTCCATGGAATGCATTCCGGTCGAAAAGGCCAGGTGGTCGATTTATGACCTAAATGACTCGCATCGATATATTGAAAGCCGGAAGTGGATAATCAAAAAGTAAAGGATTCAAAAAATCACAATAGTTAGAATGTTTTTAAGTACCTAAACTTCATGTGTGATCCCTCAATCCCCCTTTGACAGCTGATAACCGGAGGAATTTACAACGAGATAAATAGAATGAAAACTTTGATATTTTCCAATGCCAGGTCTCTAGGAAATGTTAACAAAAAGAAGAAGGAATCAATGTTACATGTGCTGCAATGCAAATACTTTACTGTCATGGAGTTTTGTTGGCAACCAAATAGAGGATAGCATGGTCAATGGTAAACTTAGTGGTTTTGCTATGAATTTTTTTTCGTGGAGCTACCTTGTACGCAGCCAGTTGCATTCTTGAGGAGGCTTATGTATGTGTTGATGTTGTTGAAGATGTATTTGCACTGCCAAGTTCCTTTGTGCTGTATTCAGCAACCATAACTTATAATAGAGCAACCAGAACCTAAGTAGTCTAAGACTCTAAGTTGCTGAGAAAAGGTTGGATTATGCGACTGCTTGGTGACTCCTTAGAGTGGTGTTTTATAGAATTTAAGGATTTTAAAAATGAGCATCTTGCTTTTTCACGAACTTCAAGTGCATTTTGCACTTTTCTTTTGGTATTCTCTAATCAGGGAAGTTGAATTTAAAGGTTCTGCATTTTCTCTTGACTGAGAGGGGGATAGATAAATCTACTTCCATGCGTGACATATAGCCCGTAAATCAGTCTGTTGAATTGCATCTGATGCTGGAGAAGACTTGGGTGTCCATTTTTTTAGACGTTCTCTCCATTAACAATTGAGCATTGCAGACTTGTTGACCGCTGCATACAAAATGATGGTTCTCTTTGCCAGAATGCAAATTTTCGAGTGCTTTACCACTTCTTGTCTCCTGCTTTGTGATTGTTTGCATGCTCTGTGTTCAACAGCAGTCTTCATAACACACTCTCTTCAAGAATTGTTTCCTGACTTGTTCTCGAGAAGTAGCAATGAGAGCTTCAAATGCCCTAGGCTTGCGTTTTGAAAATGCAGTTCTTAAATTTACTTTTCCTGATTGGCTGGTTCTCTTTGCGTAAGGATTCAAGAACTCATAAGTGCTAAGCCTTGTTCTTTTGGTGTCATTACTTGACTGCAGAATATGCCTGATAATTTCTTGTGTTTAGGTACTTTGGTTATCTATGATTAAATATTTCGTTCTCATAGTTAATTTGGCACATGTGTAACATTTATTGCTATTACCTAAAGGATATACTCTACCACTGGTATTCATCAGCCAGATAGTAACTTGTATATCTTTTTGACAGGGTATTTTTACGGATTATAAGCAGCCGTTTGCGGTTACCTATCTTGGAGCTTCTTTAATGGTAGTCTACCTCCCAATAGCATTCATTAAGGACTGTATATGTACTATGATAAGAAAACGCTCGTGTAAAAATGGTAGAAGCGCAGCAATTAGCAGTGGGTCCCCTGCTGGAGTAAGCTCCCCTTTAAAGCGCATTGGGGTGCATAAAATCTTTGAACTGGAACTTGAAGGGCCTTTGAATAGAAAAGACAGTGAAGTGGACCTTTCTTCCCAGGAAGAGGGAATGCCATTAGTTGCTAAACACAGTGATGATGCAGACATGTTAAAGCCACATAAAGAGCATACAAACAGGGAGGTTGCTGCTTATGGATTTTACATTGCCCCTATCTGGTTTATTACAGAGGTAAGCAACTCCTGTGTGTGGTTTCTCCAACATCTTTTCCATTTGAGGTTGTTTTCGAGTGTCTGACTTGGTCTTGTACATTGAACTGCTCCATATAATACTTACCAAAAAACTGCTCATTATTTCACGTGGTTCTAGTTTGTGTTAAACAGGTGTAATAAAAGCAACGATTCTTTTTCTAAATTTTCTTTCCTCATAGATTTTTTTTTTTTAATGAATGTTTAATAACATACTTTCAGAACATGTTACTAATACTAATCTTCTCATATACACGGACCTAACATCTGTATCCTTGATAACATAGTTTTTCCGATGTTACTGATACTAATCTTCTGGTATATGCGGACCTAAAATCCGAATTCTTTGCATATTCCTCTAAACTCTTTAGTATGCTTTCCTCTCCTGAAATTAAGTAGAGTTTTCCGAACATAGTTTGTGTCCTTCAAATTTAGGTTGGATAGTTCAACATGTCTCTACATTAAAATAAAGTGTAAACTTAAATGCATGACATCATTGACATGTTGGGGAAATTCAATGTGTTTCATCTCTCTGGATCTAGATGACAATGTATTATGTACACGTAGGCTGTCTAGAAACAACTCAGAGTTGATGCCATATGGTTGAGGTGCTTAGAAATTTTTTAGCTGGACACCTTATTTCATGCACTTACTGTTAGTTAAATTTCATATCTACCCGCATGGCGCATTGTAAATGTAAAATTCTTCCTTATCTGCCAACATATCTGCGGCATTTTGATGGTTCATTCTTTGCGTGCATTCTTATGGCTTTATCCTTTCTTTGCAGTATTTATCAAATGCTGCACTTGCGCGTACAAGTGTTGCAAGTACAACAGTATTATCCTCAACTTCAGGACTATTTACTCTTTTTATTGGTGCATTTCTTGGCCAAGATTCCCTGAACATGACAAGGGTGGTTGCTGTATTTGTCAGTATGGCTGGTGTTGCAATGACAACTCTAGGGAAAACTTGGGCCTCAGATGATTCTCAATTGGATTCTTCTGGGTAAGTTCTTGAACCATGTGTTTATTTTCTCGTAGGCTTTATTTGTTTATGTGGTGTTGTTGGAGTCCAAAAGCATCAGTCTGCAGTTATCCAAGTGTTGGATGTGGCTTGATTTGAATGACAGTTGAAACTTTTTGTTTCTTTTAAAGGAATGGAAAGCGGTCTCTCGTTGGAGATCTTTTCGGCCTTCTCTCAGCTATGTCGTACGGGCTATTTACTGGTCAGGCATCATTTTATTTATTGATTAGTGAAGTGTTGTCAGTATTATTGTGTTTGTATTTATTTGGCGTGTAATGCTGCAGTTCTACTTAAAAAGTTTTCTGGTGAGGAAGGAGAAAGGGTTGATGTGCAAAAGTTGTTTGGATATATTGGATTGTTTACACTTGTAGCACTATGGTGGCTTGGTAAGAATCTTTATCATTCTTGCTTAGTTTATGCTTATTATTTATGCGCCCCCCCCCCCCCCCCCCCCCCCCCCGGATATGGTCGCGGGTTCGAATCCTGCTTGCGGGTAGTAGTCCTGTGAACCAGATGCTGTGTGGAGGGCCCTTGGTCTACTCTAGCACTTTGGTGGGGTTGTGGTAACAGGCTCGCCATCCCAGGCAGTAGTTATGGCTCAAACTGGACATTCCAAAGTCTTATAGGCGCTGTAGTGACTACTTTTTTGAAGAGCATGTTTTTAGCAGTAGAAGTATCATCTCATTTTACTATATGGAGTCATTGACTGTTACTCTTGTAATTTTCCACTCAGTATGGCCATTAACGGCCTTAGGAATTGAACCGAAGTTCACCTTGCCGCATTCCGCCAAATTGGATGAAGTTGTTATTGCCAATGGATTTGTAGGGAGTGTTCTTTCTGACTACTTTTGGTATGTAAAGGCTGCTATTTCCATCAAACTTATATTAATTTGAATTTTCTTTCTTTGAAAATGCTTTATTTCTTCTTTCTCCTAGGGCATTGTGTGTGGTTTGGACAACTCCATTGGTGGCCACTTTGGGCATGTCTCTCACCATCCCACTTGCTATGGTAGCCGATATGGTGATTCATGGCCGTCATTATTCAGCCATCTATATTCTTGGTTCAGTTCAGGTAACAAGAATTTCTGGAAATGCAGCGACTTCTAAGCAGTGAGAAAATTTTAGAAAAAATCATTAAGTTGATATACCCTGGTTGGACGATATTGAATATAAGCATGTGGTCAACCTTATTTTAATGTGCTTGTTGATAAAATGTAGCAATCTCATAATAACTTGGATTACTCTTTATTTTTCTCCTTTTTGTTAGTGGAAGAGAAGTATTGATATAATGAGGGTGGTATGCGCTCCCTTTGCCTATTCTTGGTGTGACTTCCTCCTTTATGTCAAAGCATATGGATATTTTTCTACCACTATAATGTTAAAGTAGAGATCATACTTGTGATGATTGAATTCTTTTTGTAGATTTATTTAAGCTATCATGTTTAATTTGTTATATTCACAAAGAGAGAGAGAGAGAGAGAGAGAGAGTAAATATTTGGGAATTGGAATGGCAGGATATGGGGTTCTGTAAACATTTTGTTCACCTGCTGAAACACAGTAACTCGCCGTTTCTTATCCAGCTCTTGTACCCCTTGAATGGATGACATTCCATTTGCATTGGATTTTTTTACTGTATCATTTAATTATTTTGGGTTATGTAAACATGTTTACCTGCAGAAACATAGGAACTCAATTGTTTCTTATCCGACGTAATGAGCTCTAATACCATGGAATGGGTGACACTTTTGCTTTGTTTTTTAGTGGATCTTTTTATATTTCTCAGAGTGATCTTGTTTCGTTTTTACTAGAAAGTGTAGTGACGCTGATGCCGTGTACTTGAAGTAAAATATATACCTCGGACAATCAAATACAGCTTGAGTTTTGGTTTTTGCACGGCTCTAGTTTCAGTTTCGGCTCTCTCTGTCTAACATTTTCCTTTGGTTGGTTTGCAGGTATTTGCAGGATTTGTAATAGCTAACCTTTCCAATGGGTTCTTCAAAAACTTGGGATTTTAGCATTTCGTGAAATTCTTCTTATTTACTTTGTCCACCATAATTTTTGTTGCGTTTCATACTCAGCCGTGTTGATTGAAGCCCATATGCTAGTATATAGTCAAATAATGTATAGGCCTAGGGAGTTGTTCTGGGCATCTGCAACTGTAGAGAAGATGAAGAAGGTCTGTTGTTGAGAAAAGAGGATCTGAGTGAGGCCTTCTCTTCATGGTTTGACTGCTATGCCCGATACGTAACATATGGATTTTGTTTCAAGTTCTTTCTCTGGTGCTTCTTCTTGTTGTATTGCTGTTCCATGGACTCTAAGAAGGTTAATTACATTGATTTTTGTACAAATCTTCGTAACAGGTTGCTACCCGCCCATTTTGTTTTCAAATTTTGAGGACATCATACGGCGACTGTTAGTTTATTTTGTTTTCAATCGACTCTACTTGTTCCGAGTAATGTTTCTTCGGATCATTTTAGTAATGAATCTGTTTCCTCTTTTTCCGAACGCACCCTCCTGGTTGGGTGTCATTTTTTGGGTATAAACAGAAGCTCTGCGATGATTATTCAGTACTCGTCAGATTATAAACTCAACACGATGATACGGGGCTTCCGGATCGATAGAACGAGGTAGATTGGCATCATCTTGACCCACCGTGGTTGGATATGTGGGAGGGAGAGGAAGTTGGCCTCGAACGTTACCGATTATGTGACCTCGTCGGTCTGGAACACCATCAATCGCCTTGTAGTATTCTGCGGAATCTAAAAAGTATGCCACTGAAATGACCAGATCAAATTTGCTTCAGTTTTTTTTTTTTTGAAAATGTCAATTTCATTTCATATCAAAGCCCGAAGGCAATACAGATTTCATCAAAAGATACAGGAATGAACCAAAACTACCAAGATTTCGATGCAGGCACCCCCTGCAAAAGCAAGACCGACGAAACGCCTAGATTAGGAACCAATCTAAGTCCAGGTAGTAGAGAAATCTGAACGGACCCAACTCAAACCCGAGAAAGCACATATGAAATCTGGACGAACACCGAAACCTCCAGCTGCAGCCCAATCGCGCGACCAAACTGCCGGCACAACCCAGACACGCAACAAAAACCAAACGCAGAGAAGACTCCGGCCAAGCAACCCAACCGATGCTAAACCTAAAATTATTAACCCACCACCAACACCCACTGGACCTAGAAAAACTAGACCAGTACAAGTCGGATTGGAAACCAGCCGGAAAACCACCGGGCCAAACAGTCCGGAAAAGGGAAAAAAAACTGTTGGGATGAAATCTATTTAAGCTGAGCGCGAACCGAGATGTGTGCGGGTCAGCCTTTTTAGGGTTTCGGTCCATTGTATGCTTATGATATAAAAGCAAAGTTAGGGCTGCCTCCTTTTGTAACTCTGACATATTTTACATCATAGTGAAACACCCCAGCACTCCGTGGACGTACGATTAAGCAATCAGCTTAAGTCGGAACCACGTAATCTCTGTGTCTTGTTC